>CM053593.1:332668936-332699112 GCA_028646575.1 Pseudocheirus occidentalis | reverse complement strand
TATAAGAGCACTTAGCCTCTGAATGATGGATTGCCCACCCCTAACCCCCCACCCCCACCCCGCTGCAGTCTGCAAGCCAGGAGCTCTGAAGCAGCCAGGTAGAAATTACTCCAGGGCTGCTGATTCTGCCATTTTCTTGCCCTAGAGGCAGTTTGGCCAGACTGCTTTTCTCCCCCAGATTTAGCTGAGTTCTACTGACCTTTCACTTTGTCCTTGTTTCTTATGGCTTGATAATTCTGGAAACTGCCACAGCTACTGCTGATCCACTCTCCTGAAGGCTTCAACTGCAGCTTGTTCTGGCCACCTGGGGATGGCCTGTTTCAGGCTGGCCTGGCTTTGGCTCCCAGAGTACTGCAATGAGCCCTTACTGCCAAGCTGCCATCAACAGGAGATTTGTTTTTTCTGTATTTTTGTGAATTTTGGAGCTTTAAAATTTGTTTAGAGTCATATTTTATGGGAATTTGAGGTGGCTATGTGGGAGCTGCAGAACCTTGTTGCTTCTATGCTGCCATCTTGGCTCTGCCCCCCTAGCCTGAAGCCCTACTTTCACACTGATTATCATTATCATTACTAATTATATTACTAATTATTATTACCAGATGCCATTTTATGAATGAAGAGTCAGGATTCAAGAAGTTTACATGATTACAGTTTTATTTCTGGAAGGGACAGTAGGGAGCTTCTAGGAAGTTCCATCATTTTATTTATCACTCATTAATCACTTGTTCTAATAGAACATCATATTGCTATTACCTCGTTATTAGAGAAGAAGAGGGGAGAGCATGCTTTACTAGCAGCCAGAATGTACTATGCAGTGGACATGCCACAAGTTCTGTGTTCAGAGGATGTGGGGTCATATGTCACTCCCAATCAGGGTTCCTAGTGTGACACTGGGGAAGGAACCTGCCCTTCTTGGATGTTATTTCATTTATAAAATGAAATCATTAATCTGGATGTGATCCCTTCCAACTTGAGATACATGTCTATGAAACCTCAAGTTCAAATCCCATATCTGACACATAGCTGTCCAATAATAAAAGTCATACTCTTTCTGATTTTGTTTCCTCATCAATAAAATGATACATCTTGCCTAGACTCTTTCTCAGACCCCTTCTAGATATAAAACTGAAAGCCTATAAACTTCTCTAACAATAATATAACAACAATAATAAAAAGCAGCATTTTATAGTACCTTAAGGTTTGCAAAGCACTTTACATACTGACTCATTTTATTGTCACAGCAATCATATGAGACAGGTTCTATTAATATTAACCCCATTTTAGGTATGAGGAAACTGAGGCAAAAAGAAGTTAATATATTTGCCTAGGGTCAAATGGTAAATACTAGATTTGAACTCAGAATTCTTGATGTCTGGTCCAATACTCTATCTACTCTGCTATCTATCTGTTTGTAGGTGCCCAGATTGTACAAGAACAAAGACTGAATTAACTCCATTCTGATTCTGATTTATGTGTTCGTGTGTGTGTCTGTGTCTGTGTAAACTATACTTGACTACAGCTCTTTCAATAAGTACTTTTACTTTGTAAATAAAAACATAAGAAAAGAAACACCTTAGAAATGTATGATTCATAATTACTTTCATAAGTTAACTTATTTGTATAATTTATTTATTTATTCTTTTGGATTGAACCTTTGGTTATATCTATTTCCAGAAATCCCAGTGCAGAAATTCCCTCCACAGATGTAATCTTAGAGAGTTGTTCAGGTTATTGAAAGTTTAATTGACTTGCCTAAGTAGCATACATAGCAGGTGTCAAGAGGCAGGTCTGAACTCATGTCTTTCTGCCTTCAAGGCCAATTCTCTATTTGATAAATGGTGCTACCCCTCTTTCAGCATAAGCTTAAATATATTAATGTGTTTTAATTTATTTACATAGTTTCATGTCATACTTCATTATTTGCTTTGTCTGCAAAGAGAAATGCAAAACAGGAAATAATAGGGAGAAGAGAATTTTTACCATGTAACATTCCCAGATAATATGACCCATAGTGATTATACCTTTCATGAAGTCATAACAATTATTATTTGTCAATATAATTTATTTTACAATTAATTATGTACTCTGCTCTGACATCTCATGCTTTTCCCTCTTACACTTCCATTTAAGACTGATATGTGTGTATTTGTGTGTGTGTGTGTATATGTATGTATATATATAATACACAAACACACACACACACACACACACACACACACACACACATACCACTGGAGTCTTTGGGATTATCAAACAGTGGATTACTATAGTAATTGACTACTGTGTCTTGTTTACCTAATCTATTCCATTGATCCACCACTCTGATCCTCAGCCAATACAAAGTAGTTTTGATGTCTGCTGCTTTGTAATGCAGTTTAAAATCTGGTATGGCTAGGCCACGTTTCCTAGCATTTCTTTTATTTTTAATTTTTTTTTGGTTTTTATTAATTTGTTTGCTTACTTTTAGTTTACAGGATTGAGTTCCACAATTCCTTGAGTTTCAAATTTTCTCTGCCCCTTTCTCCTCTCCCCTCCCCTGCCCATGTAAGGATGCAATAAAGTGTAGGATCTGCAAATACCTTCATATTAGACATTAGTCAGACTCTAAAGAAGGATTGTAACGGATGGAATGAACAATGGGAAAGAGGAAATAAAACCAAAGAGAAAAAGAATGAGACCAGGTAGTTCACTTCAATTTGCATTCAAACTCTGTTCTTTTTAGTTCTTTCTCCAAATGTAGAGTTCTGTTTAACACTGCATTGCTGAGAAGAGTCCAGTCTAATAAAGTTGGTTGTCACACATATGTTGTGTGTGTAATTGTGTATAAATTTCTCCTAGTTCTGCTCTTCTCACTCAGAGTCACTTTGTATAAGCCTCTCCAGGTAAATATGAAGTCTGTCTGCCCCTCATTTCTTATAGCACAATAGTATTCCGTTACATTCATATACCACAACTTCTTTAGCCATTCCCCAATTGGTGGGCATCCCCTTAATTAAAAGAGCTACTACAAATATTTTTGTTCTTATGGGTCTTCCTCACACTTCTATGATCTCTTTGGGATACAACCCTGGAAATGGTATTGTTGAGTCAAAGGGTATTTAATTATATGTAGCTCTTTGGGCAGAGTTCCAGATTTTTCTCCAGAATAGTTGAATCAGTTCACAACTCCAACAACAGTGTATTAGTGTTGCAATTTTTCCACATCTTCTCCAGCATTTATTTTTTTCCTGTTTTGTCATCTTAGCAAGTCTGACCAGTGAGATGTGATATCTCAGAGTTGTTTTGATTTGTATTTCTCTAATCAATAGTGATTTAGAACATTTTTTCGTGTTTATAGATACTTTTAATTTCATCCTCTGAAAACTCCCTATTCATATCCTTTGACCATTTATCAATTAGGGAATGACTTGTATTCTTATAGATTTGACTCAGTTCTCTGTGTATTTTGGAAATGAGACCCTTATCAGAGACAGTGTTTGTAAAAATTCTTTCCTAATCTTCCACTTCCCTCTTAATCTTGGTTACATTGGCTTGGTTTGGACAGAAACTTTTCAATTTAATGTAATCAAAATTATTCATTTCAAATTTTATAATGCTGTCTAATTCTTGATTGGTCATAAAGTCTTCCATTCTCCATAAATATGACATAAATATTCCTTACTTTCCCAGATTCTTAAAATATTAGCCTTTATACCTAGACCTAGACAAAGATACCTTTATACCTTAGACTTGATTTTGGTGTATGATGTTAGATAATGTCTATGCCCAGTTTCTGCCATACTATATTCCAGTTTTCCCAGCAATTTTTGTCATAGAGTGAGTTCTTATCCCTAAAACTGGGGCGTTTGGGTTTATCAAACAGTATATTACTATAGTCATTGACTACTTAGTCTTGTTTACCCAATCTATTCCATTGATCTAGTACTCTATTCCTCAGCCAGTACCAAGTAGTTTTGATAACTGCTACTTTATAATACAGATTAAAATCTGGTATAGCTAGGCCACCTTCCCTAGCATTGCTTTTCATTAATTCCCTTGATACTCTGCACCATTTGTTCTTCTAAATGAATTTTATTATCCAGCTCTGTAAAATAATTTTTTTTAGATTTACTGGTATGGCAATAAATAGGCAAATTAATATAGGTAAAATTGTCAGTTTTATTATATTAGCTTGACCTAACCACTAGCAACTGATGTTTTCCAATTAATTTGATCTGACTTCATTTGTGTGAAAAGTGTTTAGTTATTAGGTCCATATAGTTCCTAGATTTGTTTTGGCAGGTAGATTCCAAAATATTTATGATGTTTACAGTAACTTTAAATTGAATTTCTATTTCTATTTCTTGCTTTTGGGCTTTATTAGAAATATATAGCAATGCCTAGGATTTATGTGGAAGTATTTTGTATCCTCGAAATTAATTTATTTTCTTACTTGATTCTCTAAGTATATCATCATATCATGTTCAGAGATTGATAGCTTAGTGTCTTCTTTGCCTAATCTAACTCCTTTGATTTCTTTTTTTCTCTTATTGCTGCAGCTAACATTTCTAGTACCAAATTGAATAATGGGGTTGATACTGGATATCCTTGTTTCACCCCAGATCTTATTGGAAATGCTTCTAGCTTATCCCCATTACATATAATACTTGCTAATAGGTTTAGATAGAAGCTACTTATTATTTTAAGGAAGACTCCATTTATTCCTATGCTTTCTAGTGTTCTTACTAGAAATGGATGGAGTATTATTTCAAAAGCATTATCTGAATCTATTGAGGTAATCATTTGGTTTCCACCAGTTTTGTTGTTAATATGATTGATTATACTGACAGTTTTTCTAATATTGAACCAGCCTTGCATTCATGGATTAAATCCTACCTTTTTATTCTCATTATAAGTTGTTGCAATCTTTTTGCTAATATTTCATTTAAAAATTTTGCATTTATATTCATGAAGGAAATTGGTCCATAATTTTCTTTCTCTGTTTTTGCTCTCCCAAATTTAGGTATCAGTACCAATATTTATATCATAAAAAGAATTTGATAGGACTCCTTCGGCTCCAATTTTCCCAAGTAGTCTATAAAGTATTGCAAAAGTTTGTTCTTTAAACTTTTGATGGAATTTGCTAGTAAATCCATTTGACTGTGGAGATTTTTTACTAGGGAATTCATTGATAGCTTGTTCAATTTCTTTTTCTGAGATGTGGTTATTTAAGTATTTTACTTTGTCTTCAGTTAATCTTGATAATTTATATTTTTTTGTAAATATTCATGCATTTCACTAAGATTGCCAAATATATGAGGAAACAGTTGGGCAAAATAATTCCTAATTATTGTTTTAATTTCCTTTTCATTGGACATAAATTCATGCTTTTCATTTTTCATTGTAGGAATTCACTTTTCTTTTTCTTTCAGTTTCTTGTAAATGGTATATTGTAGGATTATGATTTTTGTTCCATTTTGCTATCTGTCTCTGTTTTATGGAACAATTCATTCTATTCACATTCACAATTGTGGTTACTATCTGGGTCTTTCTCTCCATCCTATTCCCTCCCCTCTTTATGCTTTTGGTTCTCCCTTTTCTCTTCCCCCCTTAGGAATTTTCCTTTTGACCCTCAATATGCCCTCCCTATCAGCCCCCCTCCCTTTTCCTAACCTTTATCCATTCTACTTCTTCCCTTCCCTCTGATCATGCTCCCCTTTTTTCTTTCCCCTCCCACTGCCTGTAGGGTATGTTAGATTTTTATACACAATAAAGTATATTATTCTTTCCTCATAATAAATCTGATGAGAATAAATATCAAACAATGCCCCTCTCCTTTACTTCTTTCCCTCTGTTATAATAAGTTTTTTGTCTCTTCATGTTTGATTTCTGTAATTAACTGAGTATGTTATTTCATCCTTGAACTGAAACCAATGAGAGTAAAGGAGTAAAGCTCATCTAACTTACTTCTTTCCCTCTCCTATCATATGTATTTAGCCCTCTGAATGTGGCACAATTTACCCTTTTCTGCTTCCTACTTTCTTATTCTCCCATTACAGTCCCTTGCATCCCTTAATAAGGTATTTTATATTTGCATTAGTTAATTTATACCCACATCCTCTATCTATCTATCTATCTATCTATCTATCTATCTATCTATCTATCTATCTATCTATCTATCCCTTTTAAATGTTGTGATAATTATATAATTCTCAATATTGACTCCTCCCATATAGGGATGCAATCACTTTGCTCTTATTGAATAACAAGTTCTGTGTGTGTGTGTGCACATACATGCACACTTATTTTTTTATATCTCTCTTGAGTCTTGTATTTGAAGATCAAATTTTCCATTGAGCTCTGGCCTTTTCATCAGGAACAATTGGAAGTCCTTTATTTCATTGAAAAATTATTGGACTACCTGAAAGCCATGATCAAAAAAAGAACCTAGAAATCATCCTATGAGAAATTCTCCAGGAAAATTGCTCTGATAATTTAGAACCAGAAGGCAAAATAGAACTTGAAAGAATTCACCAAACACCACTTCAAAAAGATCCCCAAAAGAAAACTCCTAAGAATGTTATAGCCAGGTTCTGGAGTTCCCAGATCAAGGAGCAAATATTATAAGCTGCCAAGAAGAAACAATTTGAATACTGTGGAAACATAATCAGGATAACACAGGATCTAGCTGCTTCTACATTAAGCAACCAAAGGGCCTGGAATATGACATTCTGGAGATCAAGGGAAGTAGGATTAATACCAAGAATCACCTACCCAGAAAAACTGAGTATAATGTTTCAGGGGAAAATATGGCCATTCATTGAGGTGGAGGACTTTCAAGTATTCTTCAGGAAAAAAGCAGAACTGAATAGAAAATTTGAAATCCAAGCACAAAAAGCATGAGAAGGCAAACATGGACAAGAAATCATGAGGAACTTATCAAAACTGAACTATTTACATACCAACATGGAAAAATTATAATTGTAACTTACGAAACTTTTCTCAGTATGAGGATAGGTGAAGGGAATGTAAATGTGTGTGTGTGTATACACACACATACATACATATATACACACATACACACACACACATACACACACACATATATACACACACATACTCATATGTCTATATTGGAGGATATATGTGCAATGAATGCATATGTGAGTGTGTGTGTATATATATATATATGTATATATATATACACACACACACATAAACAGAGGGCAAAGGATCAATGGAATAGGAAGGGATGATATTTTAAAAGGTAAAATTGAGAGGTGGGAGAGAAATAGAATGAGAGGAGACAGGGAGAGACAGAATGGGGTTATTCAGCTCATATAGAAGAGGGAAGGGGTAACTGTTACAATGGAGGGGAAGAACAGGAAGGCAAAAAGGGAGCGGGTCAACTTTATTCTCCTTGAATTTGACTTAGGGGAGGAATTACATACACTCTAAATTGGGTATCTTGCCCAACAGGAGAGTAGGGGGGAAGGGGATGAGATGGAGATGATAGAGAGGAGGGCAGGTTGGGGGGAGGGTTGTTAGAAGCACACACTTTTGTAAAGGGACAAAGTAAAGACTAGAACAAGTGGAGGGCAGAATAGAAAGAAAGGAAATATAGTGTTTCATGTCATGTCCATTGTGGATATATTTTTATATATAACAAATTTTGGCTATAATTGGAATAGAATCTTTATTTAGGTTATAAAAATATAATAGTAACATCCCTCCCATATTTTTTTCTTTTCTTTTCTTTTTTATTTTCTTTTAAATTCTTTTTTATATTTATTTTTATTGACTTGTTTGTTTACTTTTAGTTGACAATATTTACTTCCAGAATCACTTGAGTTTCAGATTTTTCTCCCCTTCCTCTCCACCTCCTACCCCTGCCATGGTGGCATACAATCATGTATAGGGTCTGCAAACTCTTTCACATTGTACAATATTCTGGTTGTGTAGGTGTTGTAGTCAATGGAGTGAACAATAAGACAAGAGAAACAAAAACCAAACATAGAAAAAATGATAGCATGTATTGCTTCAATCTATTTAAACTCTGGTCTTTCTGGATCTTTCTCTGAATGTAGACATCTCCTTCCATCCTGAGACTTGTAGAGTTGTCTTTTAACTGTGCATTGCTGAGATGAGTCCAGTTTTTCAAAGCTGGTCATCACACATATGATGTATCTGTGACTGTGTACAAATTTTTTCTGGTTCTACTCTTCACACTTAGCATCAATTTGTATAAGCCTCTCTAGGTAATTATGAAGTCCATCTCCTTTCCATTTCTTATAGCATAATAGTATTCCATCACATTCATATACCATAACTTGTTCAACCATTCCCCAACTGATGGGCATCCCTTAAATTTCCAGATTTTTGCCACCACAAAGAGAGCCACAATAAATATTTTTGTACATATGGGACCTTTTCTCACTTCTATGATCTCTTTGGGATACAACCCCAAAAGTGGCATTACTGGGTGAAACGGTATGCAACTATTTATTGCCCTTTGGGCATAGTTCCAGATTGGTCTCCAGAATGGTTGTATCAGTTCACAGCTCCACCAACAATGCATTAGAATTCCAATTTTTCCACATCCTCTGCAGCACTTGTCTTTTTCCTATTTTGTCATCTTAGCTATTTTGACTGAACACCCCTCCCATATTGACATTAAGGAGAGCTATGTTTGGTTCAAACCCTTTAGTTCTCCAGGCTTGCTATAGCATCTCTATGCTCTAGTTCAGTGTATACAAAATATTAAAAATAATCTTATAACTAATAATATTATTTTATCTTTTTCTCTGATGAGTATGTGGGGGCACATATTCCTTGTGTCACCTAATCAGCTGCTACTGTAGGTGTATAGTTTGGGGTGAGGTTATAGCTACCATGTGGTGAGTGCTGGGTGCTGAAGAGGCAAGGTGGAGACCTTGCAGAGGAGTGGGAGAATTCATGGGGAGAATGTTGATTTGTGATGGGTGGACAGCAAATGTGGTTGTGTTAGAGACAAATTCAGTAATTATAGAACACAGGGAGAATGGAATGTGACCTATTATAGAACCATAGATTATAAGAAAATAGATTTGGAAGTGGAAGGGTTCCTAGAAGATATGTAACCCAAGTCCTATTTTACAGATGAGGAAACATTCCCAGAGAAGTTAAGCAACTGGCCTCATTTCTCTCCTCTAATTAGTTGATCATATTGTACTACCCTCTTTTTCCTATATATAAAAAGAGTTTCTATAATCCTTGTCCTTACCTACTTGTCAAGGTTGGGGTAAGGCTAAGATTACAACCATTGTTACAAAAAGGACTTTGAAAAGTTAAAGGCCTTGTAAAAAGGTTGTGCATCATTGTAATCAGGTTTTTTTTAATGTTTGAAACTCGTAGTTTCCATAGTGAAAAAATTACTCTTGTTTTATATAGTGGTTCTGTAGAGCCTGAAACTTCTCTAAAAATAGCTTTCTGAGAAATTAGTTAATTTGTTTACATTATTTTACTGGATGTATACTTTTCAAAGATACATATGTACATATCTGTGTATGAGTGTGTGTATATCGCACACACATATATTATATGTATGTATATATGTATGTTATATATACAAACATACATACATACACCTCTGAGGGGGAACTGAAGTGCCTGAAACATATTTATTAGCTTTATCAAATGATAGCCTTGAGCATCAATATACTAAAGCACAGTACTTGTGCTAGATGTCAAGGAGGGTTATTTTTATTTTTAATACCCAAGGTTGGCTACAATCTGATTTGTTTTAGAACAGACTAATTTCTTTCAATGCCAAGGTCTCTGGGTCCATGCTGACTTGCTTGAGGGAAATGAAGTATAGACAAATAAGAAAAGCTGCATTTACAAATCATTTGAGAATTAAAGAACCAGAACATTTTTCTTTTTATTCAGAGTGAAATTCAGGGATTTTAGTTTGTTGAGTATGAAACTCATAAACAAAGTAGGTTCAAAAAATCTAGGCATTGTTATAGTTTAACCATTGTTTTTTTAAAAGCCTCTCAGCATTTCTTTTCATGCTATGTAAAGAAGGATATATCACTGCCTTCATTACTCATAATTTAAAATAAATTGTCAAAATGGGATAAATGTGCTTAGTCACCCTGAAATTTGTGGAAGGGAAACATCTCTCTTTTCTTCTAGAGAAGTATACCAAAGAAGTTTCTTTAATGGTTACCTTTTTCTTAAAAAAGTACCAAAGTTGTCACACTTCTTCATATTTTGTATTTTGTTACTAAGGGAGAGGTCTTTCACCTTTTAGCTACTACTTTTTTTTCCTCAATGATATACATTATGTTCTCTAGCTAGTGCCTAGCTGAACAAAATTATCAGTGCTTAAAAAAAAGAAATCTTCATATACTAGATTTCTAAAAGTTAATATATTGCTTTTAATGTACATTCATTAGGTATAATTGTTTGGGGATTAAAACTTCACTAGAGAGGTGTCAAAATTAACTTTATCTCTCATAGTGTGTTTTTTTAAATCAAATGCATAATAACAGAAGAAATTTGAAAAAAGAAAGGGGAAATTTACATGAATGAAGGCAAAATGGGTGCAGTATAATGCAGCACATAAGGGGAAATTGATGTAGAACAGTGGTTTAAAATAATTGTTGGCATATTCCTCTAAGTATCGTGTCTGGGGTTTTTCCTAGTATCAATCATTTAAAGCAATTTAGGTAATCACATTCTGGCACACCTTTCTCCAATTTTATTTACACCACTTGCCTACCTCATTGTAATGCAGTACCTTTCTGCCTTGGTACAGTAGATGCACTCTGTAATATCTATTATGGCATGGTCAAAGGATAATTTATTGTCAAATAGAAAAATAGGTCAACACTAATGTCACTTGATGATCAACCCCCAAAGTTTAATAAAACATCTCGCCAGTATGCATTCCGGGGCAGTGGTTGGTATTTTATTAGGACTACCTGGCTAGAGCAGCAGTGTAATTACTGAGCTGTCAGAGTGATAAGTGGGACTAATGGCAGCCTGATGCACTTGAGTCTGCTGAGCGCTTAGAGGATTGCAAGATGGTATTATTATAAGAGTCTGCCTCTTCTGGCATATTCATGGCACCAAAGGGGGGAAAAAAAGAATGCTACAATGCAGGTTTGCATGGCCCTGCCTCATTAACATCTGACATTTCCAACAGCTGTTATTTGTGAACCAGCTCAATAATAAGAAGAGAATTATTTGGTAAAGGTGCCTAACAACTACAACCAGGAATACTTGCTTTGTCAGTACTGCCAAATGGATCCTTCAATTGACTTTAAATTTAAGACTTCTCTACATTAAGAACAGAATTGTGCTACGTAATAATTTGACTCATCTGCATTGGCCTATCATACTACTTCGTTTTAAAAAATTGTTACTTGGGTGCTAGAAAAGACCAAAATAAGAAATTTGTGAATACCTCAGATATAAGGGGGAAAAGTAGACCTTTTGCTCTTTCCTATGGGGAAAACAGTCTTACAAGGTGGCAGACATTCATGAAACTCTGTGAAAACAGCTTTGAAGTAAATACGGAAACACTTGAATGTAACTAGGACATTAATCACTCTAACTTTTCAGCTGATGCCTGATTTTTCCTGAGCACATGGCTAAGAGAAATTCCTTTCACACAAATTTTAATGCTCAGTCTTTATTCAGATTATAGAAACTATAAGATATGGTACATTGTGTATTATGTCAATGGAAAACTCAGTCAAAATAATTTCCTTGTCAAAAGAATGCTGCAGGATTTACTTCAGTAAAACTCTTTTCAAAGTCAGTAATATTTTTTTGTGCAAAGGACTACAGTTATAGGGATGCCTGAATTCAACCCATTAATAGATGTAAATCAAACAATGGCATTTGTAGAAATAATAGGGGAGAGGTTTAATGATACATATCAGTGAGGACAATTGATTATGAAAAACCTTTGATTACATTGTGTAAAATTGCATTTAGAGAGAATGCTAGAGGTACATACCAGACAAAAGAGATCAGATTTAAAAACAAGATGTTAGATATGAAAAACATGACCCACACAGTGGGCCAAAACACACTAATTGCAAAAGAAAGGCTAGGAGATGATGATTGTTTCCATGAGACTTCGTACAGAAGATAGATTAATTACTTTTGTTGAAGAAGGCATATAATTCTGAGTGAAATTTGGGAAAAATTCAGATCTTGTAACAGAAGAGGGAGTGATATTTCTTCTTAGAATTCTACCTGATAGTTTTTAAGATACCTGAAATAGTAGTCGTTATAAAACATCCACATGACTGGAACCCATGGTTTAAACATGGCATATGGGGCTGCTAGAGAAAGAGAGGGAGAGAGAAAGAGGTGGCAGGATTAGAAGTTACAAATCACACATGGGAGAATATATCTTTGTAAACTTGAATGACAATACTAACCCCGGTGACTTTACCAAAATTACTTGTTTGACTCTCTAAGCACTACTTGAAAAGCAAGTAGGATTAAAATGAGAATGCTTAAGTGAGGAGCCCCTCATAAACAGCTGTGTTCCACCTAGGTGTAATAGATGGGAAGAACACTAGAAGATGGAATGAACACTAGAAGATGGAAATACTGTTATTTAAATGCATCTATATAGACAGACAGCTATAAATAAGCATGCTAATAGATACGTTTCGTTGCTACAAAACATGCTCCAAATGAATGTGTATGTATTGACTCATAGTATAGATTTAATTTGAAAGGGTGAATGTAAATGTAGAAAAGTAAATCTGGTCCTGTCACTTTTGTATTGAAAAAGATTTTGTTTTTTGTCACTGCATGTCTCTTTAACTCAATTACTTTGTTCCCTAGATGCTTGAAATGTGCAGATGCCCCCTGTCAGAAGAGCTGTCCAACTAATCTAGACATCAAATCATTCATCACCAGCATTGCGAACAAGGTAGAATCAAACTTACGCTGGCAAATGAAAGTTGATAATTTGATGAACTGTGATTAAAATGTGGTGCTTCCTTTGTTTAAATGCAGCAAAATAAAATGTAGATCTGTATTTGAAAACTGAGGACTGTTTTAGTCATTTGGCTTTTGCTAGTTATGATGTCAAAAGAAACAAAATAGAGTACGTACTGTGTACATTAGTCATCATGGTTAACAAAAAAGGGACAATTTAAAAGATGTATTTTAAAATAACATGTATTTCATGGTTCAACTATAGCAGCAGCTAATTGAATGGTTGAAGGTAATTGAGTGTTTACTAAAAACAGTTTAAAGTGTTTATCTTCATTTTAAAATTTTTATTCAGATTTAATCATGACACATTGTATCAAAGGAATAGCTCCTTAAAGTAGTAAAAAGTTTTCTTACTGAAATTCCGTTAAATTGTTTCAGCATGCACGTATTAGTGGTGAAATATTCAGAGAACACGTTACAGCAGTACTCTAAAATAAAAATGTTTTTGGAAGTGGCAAGAAAGAAAGGGACTTAAGCTAGCATCTATCTCGCTAGCTTATTGTACGGATCAAGTGAGAAAATTTTGTGAAACATTTAGCACAGTGCCTGGTACATAGTAGTCACTTAAATGCTTGTTCCCTTCTCCCTTTTCAGAAATGAGTTTTCAGCCTTCAGCTCTTAGTATTGTGTGAAGTCTGTAGCATTTCACTCAATTCGTGATGGATTTGTTTGATTGAGTATTGAATTCTGTTCATCTTTTCTATTTCTGTAATTAGAAGAGTCTTTGACTCTGACTTATCTTTTCATAACAAAAGAAAAAGGAGAGGACTTACCTCCCTTTTGTAGAAATTTTAAATACCAATAAAGATATTCTAAGTCTTCTTTTTAATAGACATTTAAATCTTCAAACATTTATTCAATATAAATCATTTAAAAATACAACAGAAGAAAAGGTCAATCATTCAAAACACAATGATTAAATCCCTACTATGTGCTAGGCACAGTGCTAAGAATAAAAGATAAAAATAAGAAACACATTTAGTTGTAAGATCTTGAAATAATGTAACCATTTATGCATGTTTACTGGAAATGTCATTTTTGCAGGCGTGTTCTATATACTTCAGCAAATTAATCAATTATCACAATGTAAGAAAGTGAAAACATTGGCTAGAGACCAAAATTAGGCAAATTTATTTTTTTTAAGATGTGAAGTTGCCAGAAAATGTTTGAAGAAAAATGGTCAGAGGTTGAATTCAGTGTTTTACCTGAAGTTGTAAATATTGTGATACCCTTAACACCAAGTTGAGAAGATGCTACTTTGCAGTTGTCAAATATTAATTCATAAGCGAGAGAAGATTTTTCACTCTGTTGTGGTGACTCAGTATTTCCATGAAAATATATGAAAAAAAAACTAGATTAACTCTTGAATTGCTGTTCAGTTTAATATGAAACAGTATACTAGTTATGCTAGAAAAATACAATCTTTAGAGAAACAGCATGTGAAAATCCAATGATCATTGGTTCTGGGTTCGGAGGTTCTGGCTTCAAAAACTGCATATAACACTATTTATGTGTTCCAGCCTCTTTATCCCTTTAAGCCCCAGTTTCCTCACCTATATAATAAAGGGACTAAATCATGAGTGGAGAACCTGTGGCCTCCAGGCCATATGTGGCTAGCCCTCCAGGTCCTCAAGTGCAGCACTTTGACTGAAACCAAACTTCACAGAATAAATCCCCTTAATTCGAGGATTTGTTCTGTAAAACTTGGATTCAGTCAAAAGGCTGCACCCAAGAACCTAGAAGAGCACATGTGGCCTCAAGGCAACAGGTTCTCCACCCATGTTAAACTAAGACCTCTTCTGAGGTCCTTTTTAGTCTTGAATTTATTATCCTTTTCAGGTAAGGGATTGCACAAGAAACAGAAAGGGAGAAGTGGTCACCCTCTGAAATTTTTGAAATGTCCACATTATTCAAGATCATTTCTGTTTTAGTATAGCTGAATTTTTTTTTCATTAACCTTGGCCACATTTTCTCACTATCTCAATTGTAACACTATTCTTGGCTATTCGTTTAAACAGGTTTCCTTATAAATACAGGAAATTTAGAGATGGACATATTGCAAATATATTCTTTTGTCAGGTATTTAAGGGAGTCTATTGAAAGTAGTATGTTTTGTTGAAAAACCACTGTAGCAATCATAAAAGGTCAAGGATTCTTGTTCTTGAAAGCCTGCGGCTTTTTAGATATTTACAGGCTGTGTACAATGTAGGCTGTTCCATATTGCTCTGCCAGTGGACCTCAACTCAGGAGGGGGGTTCTTTCTAGGTTGAGAGGGTAATTGAATCGCCAGGCTCAATGAGCCTTGGGCCTCTTTGAGAAAAGGATGTCACTTGAGCTGTATTGTGTTAGGCTCCTGTGATTCAGGAGAGTTTAGACCAATACTTCCATTCTTTCTTTTCTTACAAACTGGATTACAGCTCTAGTTTCCAAAGGTACAATCTATTCCTTTGTACCTCCTCCGTCAGTTTTTCTCTGTTTTGCTCAAACTAGCTGTTGTTTGCAATTGTATCTCTCAATTGGAAATACACGTTTAGATTCATCAAACTGTGAATACTAGGTCATGTTTCTGGGTTTTTTTCTTATTTAAAAAAACACCCTACTTTATATGAGAACTCATATAGCTTGTCTGTAAATGAAAATACTTTAAAAATAAACCTTTTTAGTATACTTGGATATTTTAAAAAAGTAAATTATTCCTTTGAAAAGTTTTTTTTCCCTGATCTTGAAACATGTTTCACTCAAATGTAAAACTTCTGAATTACAAACCAATGTTTTTGGTTCACATATAAAGTATGCAGAGTGGTTTTAATGTCAGCATATGAATTGGTTGTATTCATTTATATTTTTCTATTAAGTGAAAAAAATGCACATGATCTGGGAGAGCAGTAACATTAAGCCATTAGACCATATCTTTTACCTTGATGCAGACCTGAAATGTAAGCTAAGTCCTGGTAAGAAAGAATTGGATGATTTTGGACAAACATCTTAAATTATCTGAGCCTTAGCTTCTTCATGTATAAGTGAGAAGTTATTTTGAGGGAACTATGAGTGTTTTTGCCCAGAGTAAAGAAGGCACATAATGGTCATTAGTCAGTCAGTCAGTCAGTCAACCAACAAGCATTTGTGAATCTCTTGCCCATGTGACCAGTCTGTCTTCAAATCCATAAAGAACTGGCACATTGCACTTGCTATTACTCTTATGGAAGAATTAGGGTCAATGTAAAGAAAAACCTTGCAACAATTATTGCTGTCAATAAATTAAATTGGTTAACTTAGCAGATACATACATTCATACCACTTCATATAAATATATCAGAACACACAGCTCAAAGGAGTCTTTCCCCACTAAGGGGCCTAGCTCTTGACTCATGGGGACTTGGTTTAGTCTTAGAGAAAACTGACTTCTATGAGAATTCTTCTAGAATTTGATGGTTTGTTATTGCTCCATCCTGGAACCCTGTTGAGGGATTTAAAAGGTCTTTTAAAGCTGAGATTTAGCTCCTGTCTAGAGCTTCCCCAAAAGGAATTAATAGCATTTCTTCTAGAAAGGTACTAGATGTCAAAATAGATTGACAATTATTAAAAGACATGCTTTAAGTACAAACATACAAAAGACTCATCAGTGTATGCTATCAAATGTTAAAACATTAAATTGTAACACATGACTTTTATAACAGACTTCCAAGTGGTTTATTGAACTTAAAATCTTTAAAAAAAACTTAAGCATTTTATAAGACTTCTGAACTATGGCATTTCATTTTCGCCTTGGATCAAAACTGTCCATACAACTTACTCAAGGTTTTTATCTTCTGACACTGAATCTAGGGCATGGCTTGGGTTCATTGATCTGGAGGTAATTGTGTACTCTGAGAAATTGTTTAGAACTTACTTTCTGCTTTCATGAGGTTAAAATCTGAGCTGGAAATACAAATATCAAGGGGGCGGCTAGGTATAGAGCACTGGCCCTGGAGTCAGGAGTACCTGAGTTCAAATCCGGCCTCAGACACTTAACACAAAAAACTAGCCGTGTGACCTTGGGCAAGTCACTTAACCCCAACTGCCCTCCAAAAAAAAAAAAGCAAGAAATACAAATATCAAGATTGTTGTTCAGAATTTTACCTGGATTCAGGGAAAGCATGAAACAAGAGAGGTTCCCAACAACTTGAAGATCAGTCTCAGACTTGCCTAGACAGTACATGTCCTCACTGTTGTATGTAAGCAGATGCCTTAGCTCTAGGGTGGGGAAAGGGAAGAAATAATTCCCGCTTTGTTACTGGTTTTTTATTCAGATGAGGGTTATCTTTTTGGGTCAGGATGTACAGGACTTACCTATACCCACCTCAACAGGCCTCAGAAGTCCCCGGCTCCCGTCCAGTCTGGGAGAAACAGCTGCACAGAGAAACTCAGGATACAAGACTTGCTTCTAGCTTTTATTGAGAGTTCATCTTCTATCTTAGTGTGGCTAGACTGGACTGGCCTGGCTGGACTCGACTGGCCTGGCTCCACTGAACTGCCCCTGCACTGCCCCTGCCTCTGAGTAGCCTCTCTTTAAGTTCTTTCTCCAGGGCCCCTTAGGGCCCCTCCCCTGGCCATGCCCTCACCACAGGGAGCCAATGTGTCTCACCCTGAAGGCGGAGAGATTATCCTGCTTATTGTAAGCAGGTACAGCCTTTGCAGTCTGCCTCCAGGTGATTGACCACGTGCACTCCTGTTAGCCACGTGGAGTATCAACGACCCTCTTTAGGAGTCTCCTCCCCACGGGAGGTATCAGAGACCTAACACCTCTTCTGTTCAAAGTTCAAGGGAGAGATGAACAGATCCTAATATGTTTAACAGATAGCAAGAGAGAGGGTGTAAGGGGACAGGGTCATTCCTTCTAAAGTCTACTGATCAGGTCATCATACCTGGCTGTGATGCAGACCACCTGTCCTCTGGCTCTTTTCAAGGAGATCGAGGTGCTCCTAAGTTATAGATTCATCATGAAAAAGTACAAGTACATAAGAACCTTTAGGGATTGATGTGGAATTCCAAAACACAAGTACTTCATTACTACCTCTGAAGTAGCCCATTGAGTGGTTGGAGAAGGTCTCACTTGTTTCCATGCATGCATTTCCAACTCCACAGTATAATATTATTCTATTTAATGTTGACTGTATGAATTAGAACAAAACAAAGAATGGAAGTCACTTGATCATAGAATTGTAGAATCATAAAATATTTGAATTGAATGTGATTTGGATAGGGATGCTATATATACTTTCTGAAAAATTACCAGAAAATATAAATTACATATGTATATATGTATCTATATACACAGACACAGACATATACACCTATATATACACATACATACATATATACACACATTTACTGACAGAACTTACTAAAGGAGATGTTATTTGAGTTGTGATTTTTAAATGGGTTGCAATTCAATAGACAATAATGTGAGGGAACATTACTAGGCAGAATACTGCCACCATCCCTACTAGTATTATTAATACAACATAGACCATCTACATAGAACTGATGGTTGAGCCCATGGGAGATAATGAAACTACACTAAATGATGTGGCATAAAAGGAATAGAGTCAAGCACAATGCCTTGGAGGATACTCGAAGATAGTTGGCATGGATGGAGATCCAGAAAATGAGACTAAGAAGGAGCTGTCAGAGAGGTAGGAGAAGAGCCAAGAGTGAATAGTGTCCTAAAAGCTTAGAAAGGAGAGAGTATCCCACAGGAAGGTGAGCAATAGTGCCAGAGCCTGCAGAGAGATCAAGAAGAATAAGGAAACCTAATACTCACAAGGGAAGCAACTGGAGATGGGGACTTATTTAAGGGAATACATTGGGATGGCAGTGAAAACAACAACATATTTGGAGCCAGAAGATCTGGAATCAAGTCAGAGGTCCAAAATTAACTATAATATATGGATTGTTAGGTAAGACAATAAGCTCAGTTTCTAACAAGTTGAGCTTGAAGCACTTCTAGGTAATCCAGGTAGGCATATCCTATCCCACTGACTAATCTTATCTTGTGAAATTATTTTTAACCTGAGTAAGATATAGTTATCCCAATTAAATTTCATTTTACTAGAGTGAGTCTAGTGTTCTAACTTGTTCAGATCTTTTTTTTAATGCTCACTGTCTAATCCAAGAAATTAGTTCTCCTTCTATTTGTTTGTCATTTGCAAATTTGATAAGCATTCTAAGTCAGTGAGAATAATATTAAAGTTAAAAGGTCCATGCTCAGATTACTAAGACACTCCAGTGGAGCCCTTATACAGTGCCACTGAGTCACTAATGATTATTCTTTGAGTCTCTCCTTGTCTGACTTTGTGTAAAGATAAAGGCATGGGGTGTCACCACAGGACTAGCCTACTTATATTTGAATGGACATATTAAGAGCAAGACCCCTAGATCATGATTTTTTTTCTTTAAATCATTCTACATTTCAAAGGCCATTTCAAAGATGAAGAACAGTTTTTGTTAGTAGAGAGAATTTGCACATTGAAGAAATGACCAATTGATAATGTATTAAGACAAAAGTTTATGGTCAAAATAATGGGGTGTTATGATTAGGAAAGATTTCATGAAGACATTTGAGCTGAGTTTTGAAGAAGTTTCAACATGAACTGGCAAGTAAGACATTCTCAATCCTGTGATAATTCATGTACTCTCCATACATGTTGACACTATTCATAATCCTTGTTACCAGGGAAACTTAGGCTGATAGATCTCTTAAATTCAGGAGTTCTGAATTTTAGTAGGCTACAGTCAATCAGATGTCTGAATTATATTCATCTTTAATATGATTAACCCCTGGGAATAGAGGGTAACCTAACTGGGATGTTTAAAACGGGGTGAATGGCTTCAGTTTGGAAAACGAAGCATGAGAATTACAGTGGAATGGGCCCATCAGTAGCCCTTTCACTTCCTACCTGAGATTTCTTGTATTTGTATATCCTGTATCAGATTGCATACTCTTTTAGAGACGAGGGAGGACAGAGAGGTGGAAAAAATTTAAAACTCAAAATCTTATAAAAGTGGCTGTTGAAAACTAGAAAGAAATAAATAGGTCAACAAACAAATAGGAAGGTAGAATTGGCCCAACTTGGCAACAGATTGTACATGGGGAACAAGAGAGTGAGAACTTGAAGATGACACCTAGGCAGTGAGTTTGAGTGACTAGGAAGATAGTGGTATTCTAGAAACTAACAGAAGGGAAAGATTTTGTTTGCATTTAACAGTTGCATTCCTGGTAGATAAAGTTTGGTTACAATATATCTTTTTGATAAATTGCTTTGCTTTTTTGTTTATGTTTTATTTAAAAGCTGGCACCAATATTTGTTAGGGATATTGGTCTATAGTTAACTTTCTCTGTTTTGATCCTCCCTGTTTTAAGCTTCAAGACCATGTTTATGTCATGAAAGAAATTTGGTTAAAAGAATGTTTTCCTAGAGTTTTGAAGATGTTTACAAAATAGTGGAATTAATTAATCTTTGAACCTTTATGTGATTTGATCATAAATTCATCAGGTGACATAGAGGTTCATCCTCAAATCCTGTTCCTTTGAGTTAATTATGACTTATTTAATGTCTTTTTTTTTGATATTGGGTTATTAAAATTCTCCATTCTTTATTCTGTTAATGTGAGTGTTTTTAGGTCTGTATTTTTGGTCTGCTGCCTTTCATTCTATAAGCATTGTGTCCTGATTGAGATATCTACTGACAGTCATTCCCATGGTAGAGAAATTACTTCCCTCTCCCATCCCTCATCATTTCTAGTCCATATCTAAATACAACAGATTCCATCAGTATGTACAGAATGACTTGTATTGCTTCATTGTATGTTTTCTTTCCAAGTAGAGAGTTTTCTTAGAGTAGTATAAACCCCCAAGACTGATATGAACCTTGGTTTTCTGGATCTTCAAGGGATCATTTCTGCCTCTGTGTCAATGTGTTCATTCTTTTTCCTTCATTAAAAAAGATTTCTATTCAGTTAATCTTTATTAATAATTTTTCCAGAAACTCCTGTTTTTGTATTTTAGAAATGGGTAATTCTTTATGAGAAAATTAACTTATTTGATATAATTTCTCTCTACATACAAATGTGTATATCTATCTATCTATCTATATATGTCTCCCTCTATATATATATGTATGTATGTATGTATAATGACAAATAGGCATTCACAGTACAGAGAAGTGGTAATTAAAGTGTGTGTGTATGTGTGTGTATTTTATTCCCATTATGATTCATTAATTTATTGGTTATTATTCCCTGATAGCAAGGGGTAACCAGTATTCAAATTTTTGGTTTTATATATTTCTTATGGAGTGACCAAGCTAACCAAGGACAAGTTTCCCTATATTCATTATAAACCACAAAGAATCACAATCTTTATTTTTCCCAAATTAGCATAATTATAACTTTTAAAGATTGAATAGAATAAGTGCTATTTATAGTGATTCATTGGTTTTTGTTACAAAGTTATAATGTTAATAATCTTAGCTTACAGTTACACAATTAATAATGGCCTTTTTTGTTTTCTTTATAGTTCTCTCAAGGGATTCCCCGGAAGTTAAGTGTCTCATTCAGCTCAAAGTCCTCAGTTATCACCCGCACCCCCAAAAAAACCACCAGAATTTAGATAAAACAAACTATAAACAAAGAATAAGTATTATTAATAAGTGAGCCTCTTACATCAGAAAATGCAGTGAATTTAAAGTCAGAAGAAATGAGTCAGAGTGAAATTTCAGATAAGTGCCCTTACTTTTCTGGCATTTGGTTACCATCTCTATAAAATGAAATGGCTGGACTAGGTATCATCTAAGACACTGGTTCTCAACCTTCATAAAGCCGCGACCCTTTAATACAGCTCCTCATGTTGTGGTGGCTGAACCATAAAATTATTTTCGTTGCTACTTCATAGCTATAATTTTCCTACTGTTATGAATTGTAATGTAAATGTCTGATATGCAGGATGTATTTTCATTGTTACAAATTGAACATACCCCACAGGTGGAGAACCACTGATCTAAGGAATGTATAAATTCTCAGTCTATAATCTGGTAATATAAAGATTTCTACTGAAAAGCAAAATTAATATGCAGTGGATTTTAAAAGTAAAATTATACTTTTTAGAAAGATACACAGAAATAAAATCATGTAGTTTTAAGAGTTATTTTTTAAATTTAAATTGTAAAAGAATTAAGATAAACAGATAGGTAAATGTGCTCTAAAACATGTGGTTACTTAAAGCCTTATTCTTTACTTCAAAATTTGTAAGACAAAGAACATACTTTTTAAATTAAAAAACCACTAATACTTAGAACAGAGGATAAATAATAATTGAATGAAAATTTGTTTATTAATGTGAGTAAAGTATGGACAGAACATTAATCATAGTTAAACCATAAGATGCTATAGCATCTTTAATACAATGATTGGATTCTGAGAAGCATTATAAATATGCTAGAGGAAATATAAGCCTATGTGAACATATGTCATGTTTCATCTTTAAGAAATAGTCTCTGCTTTCTAAAAACAATTAGCCTCCATAAGTTGGTAACTGTTCATTTATTGCAATAAATTCCTTTTTAAAAAAAAAGTAGTGGTAATGGGGTTAAATTAATGTACTTGAAACAGTGAGTTTTTTGAAGTATCTATTTGCAACCTGGGTAATGGGATGCCTGACAGCTGGTTTTAGCCACAGTATAATTGCAAACCATACTCGATGGAATGACACTTTGTCAATTAAGGAGCCTTTTATTTTCTTGTCTATGAAGAATAAAACCACAGGGAAAGATATTTCTTACATATTCTTTCCTCTAAAAGATAGGGTATTATAAATATATGGTATTTCTTTAATGGCATAAACAAAGTTACAAGAAATAATTTTGCCTATGTTACCCAAATATCCTTAGGGATAAGTTATCTATGATCTTTGAACAAAAATCAGTAGCTTTCCTTCTCCCCATTCATTTTAGATAATTTCTGTTTGGATGAAAATATTTTAGAATTGCCTTTTTCCCATGCTATTCTTGATTCTTACACATCTTTGGTATTAAATCCTCTGCTGTTAGTTTGTTGGAGACACTTAATTGAACATTTCATTAATGACTTTTTTTTTCTTTTTATCCTATCCTTAATAGAATACTTTCCTCCTGGGTATTTTTTTTCTTGAACTAAACATTTCCCTGTGTTTGGGAAGAATAGTACAGATATTAGAATTGCTTAAAAGTTTATCTGGAATCAAATCATATCCAACCAGCCTAATATTTAAAAATTTCCAATTTTAGACAATTAATTTAGAATGTATTTCTACCTATCATTGGATACAGAACCAGTAACATTTACAAGCCAGTTTTCTCACTGGCTGAGATCCTTACAACCAAGCAGAAAAACCTCTAGTCTGTAAAAGGGTATTTATCATACAATAGTCCCCTAATATCCTGCATTTCCTAGCTACCTCCTGTATTTCTTTTCTTTTTCATTTGAAACAGAATAAATCACTCACATTCCTGTACCTTTAAGAAAGGCTAAAGTCATGATCTGGGTTCATGTAAAAGCCAGAATGATGATGAAAAGTGAAAGAGGCTATCCAGAGCCTTTTTCTTTTTTTGGACACAACTTCGAATATTCTTTGGTTCTGCTAGTATTGATCCACCCACATTGCCAGTAGGGTTTTACACTCTTATTTGCATCCAAATTGCAATGCTTACAAGTGATACATAAGGAACTCTACCTTTGCCTGCTCAGATCTGATCAGTGATGCCTATTTAAGTATTTTTCCCCCGTTTTCTCCAAAACCAGCACAGTTTTTATTGATATTTTGATGTAAATAGCTACAAAATAGCCTACCTGGTTGGATTACATCCTCTCGATGGAAGAGCCAAAGGAAGTTATTTTATACAGTCATGGTCGAACACTAATTTTCCTGAGAAATAATCCATAGTATCTTATTTTTATCTTTTCATGCATCTATGAAGAGCCCTATTGCTTGGTGGTGCTATAACCCTTTAGAAATGACCAAATTATGCTCCTGCAAATTCTTATAAAAATCCATTGCATTTTAGATTCTTCTGTGGGATAAGGCAGGATTTTTTTTCTTTTTACTTCACATCAGATCATCACATTATGCTTTTTAAATTGGTACTTCACAATCTGGGAAACAGTTTATTTGGTCTGCATTTAAAGAATCCATGCTTATTTTTGCTATTCAAAAGCAGAATAGCAGCCCTTCATTGAGAGCCTTGCATTACAGTATCTTGGATGTGTGGAGGGTAAATTCTATAGAGTAGACATGGTACGTGCTAACAAAAATAAAAATCTGGTTAGAGAATGTTGTTGTATACCAATAAATAAGTGCATATGCCCAAAAAGATCCAAGGTAATATTAGAGATACATTTCAGGTGGTTTCTGAACTTAGGTGGGGAAAAATACAATATTTTATCTTTACTTGTAATGAATTCACAATGAAATTTATCATTTTAAAAAAATTTTGATTAAAAAATCCCTTTCTGAGAAGTGTCCATGGACTATATCACACTGCCAAAGGGACATATGATACCAAGAAAGGTTAATAATCTTTGGGCTTCAGTACTGGACTGAATCGAAGAAAACAAAATTTAGTAGGGATAACTTCTAGAGTAACTTCACAAGTAAAAGTTAGCATTAAACTGCATATTCTGACAAAAAATCTCACAGTTTTAGTGAACTACTTGCTTGGTAAGAGTTAGCAGTATGATACGCTAACTGGAAAAACAAAACTAATCAAAACTGAAGGTAACACAATGTTAGGCTTTGTTCATAGAGGAAGAATTTCAGAAATAGGGTAGTTGTGGTTCTCTTATTCTCTTTCCTTGTTAGACCACATCTCAAAGTCTGCATTAGGTTTTGGGTATCACACCATATGAAGTACCTAGATCAACTGGAAACTACCCAGAGGAGGACACCCCAGATGGTGAGGGGCATAGAATCTATGTCATGTGAGGATCAGTTGAAGGAATGATTAAGAGAGAATGTTTAACAATGTTCAACAAGATAACGTTTGACAAACAAAATGAAAAGTTTGGTGGAATGGGAAGGTGCAGAGTAGATGTCTTCAAATATTAAAAGATCTGACATGTGGATGAAGGATGAGATTGGTTCTGTTGGACCCCAAATGGCAGAACCAGAAGCAATAAAAGCCAATTTAGCAAAAACAGAAGACACTCTTTATAATGATAGATGCTCAGAAGTTGAATATCTTGAGAGATGGTGGATTCCCCTTCCTTTAAGGATTTCAGCAGAGACAGAATGGATTCTTGTCAGATATTAGGTGTGTTTCTCAGGTATATTATAGTAGTGTTGCTTTTCAGGCATGGATTAGACAAGATAGCCCCTATGCCCATTTCCAACTTTAAAATTCTTTCATTACATGATTTTACTTTGGTATCCCTAGCACCAAATATGGTGCCTTGTGCATAGTAAATACTTAAAAATGCTTGTTGAATGTAACTGAATAAATACAAAGTAGATATAAAGCATTTTCAGCAATGGGGGACTGATAAAATCAGGGATGAGACAGAATGAGATCAGGAAAGGCCTCCTGTAGGATGCTACAGGTGAACCATGAATATTACTTTATATTCCCAGACATCATAATGAGGAGGAAAAACATTTAATATTATTGCAAAAAGAATCATCTAAGACTCAGTAAGCCTGAGATGTACTGGGGTGTGATAGATAGAGAGCTGGCTATAGAACCAGGGCATAACAGGATTCAAGACTGTCTTATGAAAAGTACTACCTGTGTGATATGTAACCTCTCATTGATCTGTGCAATTCTCAAATAGCATAACTTGCAGAGAAGGTACAACCATGTATTCAAAGAAGGAGTTTCCCAATTCAGGACTTGAAATAATAGATTGAGTACCTATCCTGTCCTATCCTATCCTATCCTATCCTATCCTATCCTATCCTATCCTATCCTATCCTATCCTATCCTATCCTATCTATATGGCTATTCTATTCACAATATAAATTACTCACTACATTTGAGGTGTGGTGGGGTGGAGAGTGTGGTTCTTTGAAAAACAACAAAACAATAGTAATCTCTGACTCTTGCACTTGGTTAGCATGGCCTATCTAGCACTATTTGGTCAGATTTGAAATTGTATATTGAATAATATTTTATTAGGAAATAATAAATCCACATCACCGAGTCTTGGAGTGTGCACTAAGAGGGAAGATTGGTTTAGGAATTAAAATCTTGAGGGAGAGAGGGTTGTGGATATTGTTCCCATAAAGCTACTAAATCAATAAATCAGTCAAGTACTTATTAAATACTATGTTCCAGACACTATACTAATTGTTGGAAGAAGGAGGAGGAAGAAAGACAGAAACAGTTCCTTATTTCCGTCTTTGAGGTACTTACATTCTAATGGATGAAATTCTAAATACATAGATACATAGACACAGATACATAAACACATACATATATGTATGTATATAAGATATGGAGAGAGTAGATCCTTCATTACCAGAGATAGGAGTAAAGACTTGGGGATGATGTCAAGGGGTTTTGAGATGAAAAGAAGGGTAAAGAGAGAGCTCATGATAACTGACTAAATTTTTTTTGGTAAAGTAAGAGTTGATCTCTCTAGCTAAAAGGGTGAAAACTTGGGGAAGTATAGCAGACAAGGAGAGAAGAAAATATTTGAATCCTCTCAGAGGGAAGTAGGATAGGGAAACACCTGGAAAAAAGTGAAAAGATGCAATAAGGTCACAGGTAAGATTATATAATTTACATGTAATTATACATATATGCTATATCATATATCATATATAATTATATAATTTACCTTTGTAGGGGACCCAATCAGACCAAGGCTGCTTATGAATAGGAGCTTGTTTTAATGATAGCAGGTGAAAAGTAGAGATAGATGGTAGGAATAATTCATAGTTTGAGTTTCATAAAGTATGAGTGGTGATAAGACAAGGAGGGAAGGGATTCAAGAGTACAGCAATTGAAGATGAACCTTTTAATTCATGGTATTGATATTGATCAAGGAGGACAGTGAAGTCAGAGCAGGGATAATGGTTAAGAAAGTATGAAAGAGTAGAGGGACAGGAGGTCATGAATCATGATGAAGAATTGGTTTAGGATGCATAGGAAGACGGAGAAATTAGGTGATAGGAGTTTTAATTTGATACAAAAGTATGAAAGCTTTTTTTTTACTGACATGAAACACTTGCAGGTGATAATGAAATCTAGAGTGAGAACTGTGTGGGACATAAGATAAATAGGTCTAATGACCTATACCTTTAGGTATAGAGCATGGGATTTGTAGAGAGTAAGATACTGAGAGGCCAGGGTGCTTTAGGGAATATCATTGTGTACACTAAAATCTCTTAGCATGGATTAAGCAGGAATTTTTGAGAAGAGTAAAATTAGTTAGGTAATTAGCCCCATTGGAAAAGACAGAAAATGAACAGGGTGAGTTCATCAGCCACCATGATCTGAATCGGGTAACAAATTTTAATAGTATAAACTTCTCAAGAAGAAGGGTTGCTGAGTAATTGTGGTTAAGAGACAGTCTGGAAGTGGCAGAAGGGAACCAGAATATTCTGTATTCCCCTCCAAGACCATTGTGGCAGTGGTAGAAGAAAAGTTGTAGCTAACATTCAAAGGATGACCGAGAGTACAGTGTCAGCTAGGAGAAGCTAGCTCTTTATGAGTGGCAGAAGATAAAAGAAAAAGGAGTAAAATGTTCTCTAAATGGAAGTATATTTATTAGTTATGGAATGTGTATTGTAAGGGCCTAATGGATTGGATGGGTAAAATTTTACTGGAACCTTGGAGAAGTAGCTTTAAGGAAGAGGAGAATAATAAGATAGGGATTAGGAGATAGAGATGGGGATGGTTTACTCTTAGGTATCTGGTATTTTAGTAGCACAGGGATTTGAGAGAGCAATAGATAATGGAAGTAAGCTAATCATAGTGAATAACAGTGAGTAAAAGGTCCACTAAATATAGCAGATGTCTAGAAGATTGGAATGCACATCATCTCCTTGGATTTGCTATAGTTCTAAATTGCACTGCTCTGTGGTTTTTTATGGTAGAGCAAAAAAGTTCTGTCTAGAAGGAGGCATATTTATGGAGGGAATCTCCCCCATCAGCTTAGATAAAAGAATCTGGTATTAATATTTTTTTTCAAAAATTAATCACATGCTGTCCCAATAAACAGGGGTGTATGTGTGTGTGTGTGTGTGTGTACATTTTCATGTTATCATTTCCTCACCTAAGTTCCTTTTGAAAAGCCTTAACAGCTGAGGCACTTGGGAAAAACATTTTCAAAGCCTTCTTCCATAAAGAGGTGGGGGAAGTACTAAAATTACTTCAATTACTATGTTATGTTCCATATTGTTCTTTGTGTTTAAAAATACCATTACTAGCAAGTTGTTTTCTGTGCATGTAGCTAAATAGACCAATCAAGAAATAGTTCTTTCTAAGCTATAGACACGTAAAGATTATCCCTTAAGTAATTTATGTAACAAGACTTCTTTCAGAAGTGTTTGTCAAGAAGAATAAAAATCCCATCCCTTAGAACTTCATGCCAAGCTGGTTTATGAACTACAATTGTTTGGTAGTCAGTGCTGAAGACTGTGTCAGTAAATCTTTAAAACATTTTTCCTGCTATTTTTGCCTGAGATTTTGTTATCATAGCCCATTGTACAAGTCATTTGACTACGTTCCTTTCTACTATTTATTAATTCAACCATTCAATAAATCAGTAACTTTTTATTGAGGGTTTAATAGACTTGAAGAACTTTGCCTAGATTCTGTGTGGTTTGCAAAGATGTAAAGGACATTTAGAAATTATCTAGTCAGCACCCTCAGGTTAGATGAGAAAACTAAGACCTGGAAACACAAAATGACTTACAGTTACATAGTCATGAGAGCAGTCAAATTTCTGAAGACAACTCTCCAGTCCCTTTGGAATGTTGTCTGTGCTGTCTCTAATCCCCACCAAGCCTTCTCTTCTCTAGGCTTTCCTGGCTTGTCCAGCTGATCCTTAAATAAAATGGCATAAGGTTTGCTTTTCACTCTGCTTGCTTTTTTCTGGATAATGTTATATTCTCTTGTAAAATATGGCATCCATCTGGGTATGGATAAGATATATTTATGATCAGAGAGTTGGAGTGTGATATTAAAATATAGATATTATCTTTCTATTAATGCCACTTAAGATCACATTGCATTTTTGAAGATTATGGAACGTTGACATATTGAGTAGGCAGTAAAGCATTCTGGGCATTAACAACTGCATTGAGCAAAGATATAGAGACAGGAAAGTAGAAAGCTTGTTCAGGGTTCATTGTTTGACTAAGACATTGCCAGAATTTCTCCAGTTTGCTTAAGGTGGATACTTCACGTAGAGGCAGATTATAGGATATCTGCACTGTTTTAAATTTTCATGTGTTTTGAAAATGCTCCTAATTAATCTATTTGATGAAGTATGCATTTGGTCTTAGGGCAGCTAGGTGGCACAGTTGATAGAGTGCTCAGCCTAAAGTCAGGAAGGCTCATCTTCCTGAGTTCAACTCTGGTCTCAGACATGAATTAGCTGTATGACTCTGGGCAAGACCCTTAACCCCGTTTGCCTCAGTTTCCTCATCTGTAAAATGGGCTGGAAAAGGAAATGGCAAACCACTCCAATCTTTGTCAAGAAAATCCCAAATTGTGTCATGAAGTATTAGGCACTACTGAAATGAATGAATAACAAAGACTTTGAGTTTAAGACAGATATGTTCTACCAAAACATAACTACATAGCTATCCTATTCCTATTAATTTCCTTTCAAATTAATTTCTCTAGTACAAAGGACAATTAAGAAAGAAAACAAAATTGAACCATTCTGTCAGCATTTGTTGTAATTTATTAGTTTTTTTTCTTTTTTAATTTGTTTTTTATTTGTTTTCTTGTTTACATTATTCATTTTCATTACATTTTTGAATTACAAATTTCCTCCCCATCTTGCGCCTGCCCCAACCCTAAAACAGCAATCCCACTATAAAGCCCCTCCCCTGCTCTGCTCTCTTATATTCTGGTAGGGCAGGAAGGGTCTCCCTATCCCAGCCCCTGTATATCTTAATTCCTAGTTGCAGGTATTACAGAACTTTAAATTCTAGATTCTTT
>CM053593.1:332640052-332668436 GCA_028646575.1 Pseudocheirus occidentalis | reverse complement strand
GTAGATACTAACAACTACACTGAGAATCATCTCAGAAGAAGCCACCATTGTCTTAGGTCGGGGGAGAGATTGAGATGAGGGGAGAAGGTTTTGCAATAAAAGTAATTGTGGAAGTTACAAAAGGAGTGATATATTTCAAAGAATACTATGAACCTACAGCAATGCAAGCAGACTTATTTTGCTATAAAGCACTTAATTTTTTTTTCTATATAGTAAAGGAATCTCCCACTTGCCATGTACCCTGTGGTAATACACGAGTAGAACTCAACAAGAATGACTTAAGTCTGTGAAGGATATTCTGGGACTGCTGAAAGACCATGAACTCTCACTGCAGCAGCCCAGCCATTGCAAGAACACATTTCTATTCCTGTGCTACCTTTATGAAATCAGTGTCCCCGATGTTCAGGATGATGACAGATGTCAGGCTAGACATAGATTCACAGCCAAGAATAACTTACCTAGCAAAACTGACTATAATGCTACCGGGGGGGGGGGGAATGAACCTTTAATAAAATAGAAGATTTCCAAGAACTCTTGACGAAAGGACCAGAGCTGCAGAGAAACTTTGAAGTTCAAACACAGGTGTGAGGAGAAACATAAAAAGGAACATATGAATAAACAATGATATGGGACTAACAGAGGATAAACTACTTACATTCAAATATGGAGAACAGATACATATGTTCTCTCTGAGCTCTATCATCATTAGGTCCATAGAGAAAGTCCAATTAGACAAGGCCTAGAAATGACAGGGGAATTGGAATATACTGGGGTCAGGGGAGGGGGAGACATCTCTACAAACGAAGACATAATTGGAAAAATGGCTAATAGTTGAACCTCACTTTCATATGAGCTGGTCAAAAGGAGAAATAATATACACATAAAAACAATACACAAAACTGGGTACAGAAATACACTTCTTCATTCAATAGGGAAACAGGGAAAGGGAAAACTGAAGAAAGAAGATTGATATGGGTGGTAGCTTGAGGTGGGAATTAATCCTAAGAAAATGTAAAGCAAAACAAAGTCTGAGGATATCCAGAAATATTTATAGCTGAAGGATGCCCATAAATGGGGCAGTGGATGAACAAGTTATGGTATCTAAATGTGCTAGAATGCTGGTGTGCTGAATACTTCTCAGAGTAATGACAATCAGGATTCCAGAGGGCTAATGAGAAAAAATGCTACCTACCTTGTGCTACAGAAGTGACAGACTCAGAATTCAGAATGAGACAAATATTTGTACGTTGAAATCATTGGCTGTATATGTTATAATTTGTTTTAGTTTTCTCATGTTCTTATTTTGGAGGAAGAATTTGAGTGGAAGGGTCAGAAGGTGGATCTTGGCTGATTAAAACAAAATATTTATAATTTTTAAGTCAGAGGATTTTATATTTGATCCCAGAGGTAATAGGGAACTACCAGAATTTACTGAATGGGGGCAAGTGGTGATGTGGTCAGATCTATGTTTTAAGAAAGTCAGCTTCACAGTCAAATGGAAAATAGATTGAAATAGGAAGAAACTTGATGCAGGGAGGCCAAGCAGCATGAAAATGGAATGATTTGAAGCCTGCATTAGGGTGGGTGTAGTGCCGTAAGAGAGGAGAAGATATATCAAAAATATTACAAAGGTACAAAGGACAGAATTTAACGACTGATTACATATGGGATGAGAGAGAGGGAAGAATGGAGAATGATGCCTATCAAGTTTGGGTGACTAGGAGAATTGGTGGTACCTTAGATAGTAAAAGGCAAGTTAGTAGAAGTAGAAGGTTTAGGGTGAAAGATGATGACCTCAGTTTTGGACTTGTTTGTTTAAGATGTCTACAAGACATCTAATTCTAGGTGTATAATTGGCAGTTGGACATGTGAAACTGGAAGTTACAAGAGAGATTAGAGCCGGAAAAATAGATCTGAGAATTGTCAGTAAAAAGGTAACAACTGAAACCTTAGGAGCTAATGAGGTTACCATCATTTAAAATGATCACCTTAAAAAAAAAAAAAACTTTTACCTTTCAATTCTGCCCCTCTTTACATTCGTTCATTATTCCACTAGTAACCCTCACCCTTGGGTAATTATCATCCAAAGGGCACCAAGAACAAACAGAATGCAGGATGCATTGGATTGGAGAATGGCTTGAGGCAGAGAGACCATAATATTATAAATTAAATGGTAGAAAAGACCTTAGAGGTCACCTAGCCCAGTCTCTTCATCTTTTCAATGAAATGATGGAGGAAGGCCTAGAACTCACCCAAAGTCACAGAAGTATTACATGGTGTTTGTACCCAGGTGATTTAACCCCATAGGCAGTGCTTTTTGCTCCATACCCTGTTGTCAATGACTTGACGCCTTTGAAAACCATTTAGGGAAAATATAGGTTTTATTCCCAGAGCTGTTTTTAGAGAGGACCTGATTTCTTGGTTTTTATTTATTTTGTTTTATTTTATTTTATTTTTTGCTTTTTTTTTTGGAGGGCAATTGGGGTTAAGTGACTTGCCCAAAGTCACACGGCCAGTTTGTGTGTGTGTGTGTGTGTGTGTGTGTGAAGTGTCTTGAGGCTGAATTTGAACTCCTGTCCCCCTGCCTCCAGGGCTGGTGCTCTATTCACTGCTCCACCTAACCACCCCAAGATTTGATTTCTAACACATTTTCTATTGAAGACCTTGAGGGAAGGGAGAAAGGAAGAGATCAGCCATTTACTAAACTTCTGTTCTGTGCCAGACATTGCACTAAGTACTTTCCAAATGTTATCTCATGCAATCCTCAATCCTCTAAGGTAGGTGTTATTATTATCCTCATTCAACAGATTAGAAAGCTGAAACAGTTATCAGTTAATGGACTTGCCCAGGGTCAAACAACCAGCAAGTACCTGAGGCCAAATTTGAACTCAGGTTGACCCAACTCTAAAACTATGTCTCTATACCACTTAGCTGCCACCTCCCACACTGAGAACAAAAGAAGTGTATAGGAGGGAAAGGCAAAGAAGGGGGGGGGGTAGGAGAGAGAGAGAGAGAGAGAGAGAGAGAGAGAGAGAGAGAGAGAGAGAGAGAGAGAGAGAGAGAAGAAAGAAAAGAAAGAGAGAGAGAGGAAAGCAAAAAAATCATGAAAAAATTATTGTTTTCCTGCCTATCTCCTCCCACCCCAAACCCTGAAAATATATCTTTTTGGCCTGGAGGATCCATGTAAATCTGTTACTTTTAAAGAACCTTAGAAAAATACCATTCTCTTATGAGAGACTTATATTGAAGAGATAATTAGAAGGATGCTCCCCCTCCCCAAAATCTATGAATTACTTATTTTGTATTATCTTTTTATGAGCTATTCATTTTAAACGTAAAACTAATTTTTCTGATAACAATTAGTTATTTTCCCCTTCTTCATCCCTTGCCACTAGCCATGTTATTCTCACTTATGTTGTACCCCACAGGGAATATTTTTCTGAGATTTATTCTTCATGGGACTCTAGTTTCATATTTTTACCCATAGGTCATCTTAGCCATTTATTTCAAATATATATTCTTTTAAAATTTCAAAAAAAGAAAAAAAATTTCAAATATATTTTTGCTTCTTTAGATGTTCTTTCTAAACAATTCACTGGTATCTTAGATGATTACACGCTATATTTAAGATTATAAATTTAGAGGTAGAAGTGATTTTGGAGGTCACTGAGTTCAGCCCTCCCATTTTATAGATGAGAAAATTGAGGCCCAGAGATGTTAACTGACTTGCCCAAAGTCACACAGAGAATAAGCAAAAGAACACTCCAGTCATATCTGCCTCTTTCACCAGTATTGATTGCGTGCTAATAAAATCTATTTAGCCTATAGAAAGAACTCAGTCTTCAACCCTTAAATATAATCTAATTAAATATTTGTGAACAAACCATCTATTTGGAGGTCGATCTCAATGACTTCTGAATTCTCAGATTACCATGTGATCCATTATATGTTGTCATAGAATGTCAGCATTGGAAAAAGAACCCCAGAAGCCATATATTTCAACCCACAAGTGCACAAAAATCCCTTCTACACCACTGACAAAAATGGTCATCTTGTCTCTGCTTGAAGACCTCCAGGGAGAGGAAGGCTTTATTTCCTAAGACAGTCCATTTAATTTTCAGATAGCTCCAGGAGGTTTGTATATACCTTCACAACTTCTACCCATTGCTCCTGTGCAGAGGAAGGAGACATCATCTCATGTACAGAAATTAGGTCAGTTAGGTAAAATGTAGACTATGTAAGGGGGAGAAATGTGGAAGAAATATGAAAATGTAGGCTAAGGCCTGACTGTGAAAGGTAGCAATCTGAGAAATCTATTTTTCCCCTGAGAGACAATAAGAGAAAGCCATTAAAGTTTCTCAAGCAAGGAGAGTGACATGATCAGAGCTGTGTCTTAGCAAAAAAAAATATTTTAGCATCTTTAGTGAGGATGAAATAAAAAAAGAGAGACTGGACATAGAAAAAACCAGTTAGAAAGCTATTCTCATAGTTCAAGCAATGAATTATAATGGCCTAAACCAAAGTAGTGGTCATGTGAATAGAGGGAAGGAAAGGAAGATCAATAATAAAGAATACTCAGCGGTTTAGAAGGAAAACCAGAAGAAAAATTCTGTGAAAGCCAAGTGTGCAGAATTTATCAAGAAGTAACAGTTGTAGGGGGGGGAGAGGCGGCTAGGTGGCACAGTAAATAGAGGACCGGCCCTGGAGTCAGGAGTACCTGAGTTCAAATCTGGCCTCAGACACTTAACACAAGGACTAGCCGTGTGACCTTGAGTAAGTCACTTTACCCCAACTGCCCTCCAGAAAGCAAAAAAAAAAAAAAAGAAGTAATGGTTGGTGAAAAACTTCAGCAGCCATAGAAAAATAAAAGTTGGTGAATACCAAAAAATAGCTGTTTGGTATGATATCTGAAAGTCACTGGAGACCATGGGAAGAGCAATTTCTGTTAACTTTTTTAAATAGAGACCATATTGCCCAGGATTTACAGTTGGTTGATGGTGAAATAAAGACTGTTCTTCCTGATTTAATGTTTAAGGATGAATGGGAGAATGAATGGATGAAGCATTTATTAAGTACTTACTGTTTGCAAAGTACTCTGGTAAGCATTGAGGATACAGAAAGAAAAGTAAGACAGACCCTGGTCTCAGGGAGCTCACATTGTCATGGGGAAAACAACACAGGTTTTAGCTACCAATCTAATAGGAAGGTCCTATAGTCTCGAGGGTAGGTACAGTGGTAGAGTAGTTGGTAATCCCTCTTCTTTAATGTTATTCCCACTGATCACATTCAGTTTCTGATGCTGAACCATTTGAAGGTGACTTTTATGAAAAGAACTTTCTTCTCTGGAGCTTCAGCTGATGTGACTATATTGCAACTGCAAGAGGCATTTCCAGGCTGCATCTCCACAAAGGTTGCTCCGCAGGATGATGGCTGAGGGACTGGGCTGCAAGTATAACCATTTGCAAGGTTCTTGGGTTAAGGGTTCTGCGTTTTCTCCATCAAGAATATGAGGGTAGCAGATAATCAAAGCAGTGGTCATGGTTTTACTTGACCAGAACTTGCTGTCTCCTTCCTCTCCCTCAAGGGGTCTTGCTCTTTAAACTAGACTGATTTACCCACCCTGTGGGTGACAGTTGATGGGAATGGTTGGCCCACTCTCTACAGGAGTTACTTCCCCAGATGATGGATGCAAGGGAAGAGCTGGAAGTAGTAGTGGTGGTCCAGGGGTGTTGCCATTCTAGAATCTTACACTTATCCACCTGTTGGTGACAGTAGGTCAACAGTTGTTTCTGATGTAATAAGGAAGAAGGAAGGGAGGGAGAGAGGGAAGAAGACACAGACAGAGACAGAGAGATTAGTTTGAAGGGTTGTCTGGGTCAAAGAAAGTTTTGTTCTTCTACGATGGCATAAGAGACTTAGATTTGTAGGTAGAGGATCTAACCTAGGAAGAAAAGAGATTGAAGTGGCAGAGGGGTAGAGGTGTGTGATTATTGATGAGAAAAACTTCCAGAGAAGAGGATGGGATCGAGGGCATGAGATAAGTGGTTAGCTAGGGAAGGAGAACAGCCACCTCATCTCTAGATTGTATGAGAAAAAGCACAATGAGGTTTTGAAGCATGGAGGTGTGGAGATGAGGGAGTTCATTCTGAATGATCTTAAATAAAATAATGAATTAAAGTCTTTTTCAAAATGTATAGTCCTTTGTAAATCTCAGTACTATTGTTTTTATTGTTATATGATTTTTCTGCTCTGGTTCAATGGAGTTAAGATAAAAATGGACCTTTGACAGTTGACTCTTCAGCTATTAATATTTTGTGTTTGACGATCTGTGGGCTGTTGCGGAAGGAGATAAAATGACTCTCTTATATAACTGGATATTGAGTCCTGAATCTTTGAAAGCAGTTAATAGTAATAGTAATAATAATAATAATAATATTGTTATCAATGTGACATAAGTAATATATAATAAATAAGTAAAACAGTGCCATTGTAATTGTATTGATTATATTTCATAATTAAACTAACAATAGTATGGTTATAATTTGTGTTATTTTATTAATTGATAGGTATTTAGTATATTTAGTATGTTCTATTGTGATTTTTAATATATCATAAGTTATTATTTATAGTATATTATTACTTATTAAATATGGGCATATAAATTGTGATATGTAATAAATAATATACATAAAGATAAATAAAAGTCTTGCTCTAATGATAAAAGATGCATTAGGAGATAGAATTCAGGGCTTGAAGAGTCAAATTTGAAACAAATACTCCAAAGAGAATGTGAGAAAATTGCTAAAAGATGAATATAAAATAGCCCATATCAGTGCCAACCCAGTGGAAGTTAGGTAGCATACATTTGTGGGCCCAGCTCAGGTTTGTGTTTTGTTACTTGCTGCCTTATATTAGGAAAAAATTAAATGGTGAGAGTTTTCTAGGTATGCAGGTTAGCAGGGTGGGACTAAAAGAAATTCCAAGAGGTAGAGATGTATATAATTGTAATAACTGACCATAAGGTCTAGGCTTTAGGAAGAGAGATAAAGCTAGAATAGGTAGGAGACTAAGCAAACAGAGAGGAAATCAGGACAGATCACAAGGGCAAAGAGCAGGTTCTGGAGGAGTGAAGTTATTGTAAAGGTGAAATAGTAAGAAGAAATTGTGATCTGGGAAGGGACATTCAGAATTCAAGATCTTAGAAGTTAGGCAGCTGCCTCTGATGTACAATCTTACGGTATTGTCATCATGTTTGGGGAGGAAAGTATTCTCAGATAAAATCTAAATGCACTGCAATGTACTAGATTTTTGGGGTGGGGGGATGTTTTGAGTTAAGTCCTTTCAGTGTTGATTCTAGCTTTCCCAGCTGTGTGACCTTAGAAACACTTAACCTTTTAGACCTCACTTTTTTCCATTGCAAAATGAGAGTGGTCCCTTTCAACATTAAAATTATGTGATTATGTTTTTGTTGTTTTTGTTGTATTTTTTTTAGCACAATGCAAAACATCTGGATATTTAGAAACATCCATATGATTGAACTTTTCACTTTGCACCTGGATGTTTCCCCCACTGTCTAGTGGAAGTGCTAATGAAGAGTGAAATAATAATAATTGCTTACATGGTGAAAAGGTAATTAGTCAGGGAAAGGAGGAGAGAATCATGAGGCCTAGATAATTCATAAACTAGATAATCATCTTCTAAATAATCAAGACTGTATTGTAAATGGATAGAAAGAAGTTACAAGCCCCTGGTATCAGACCCAATAGCACTGGTAGCCTATAAAGTGATTTCCTTCTGAGCAGCAAGCACATATGTAAACTGAAAGTATTTGTAACCTCACAAACAGAGCGAAGTTGCTTCATCTGAAGTTGTTTTTTTTAACCAATTCTCCATTGTGCACATGAGGAAAAGGACTAACATTCTTTTTGCTTTGTCTTCTTCTCTTTTCTGTAGTCAGAAAAAGGAATGAGTTAACTTTAATAGATTTGCTATGATTTTTTTTCATTTTTGTGAATTCAATACTGATGACACAAAATTAAATTGTAGTATTTCATTCATTTTTTAGGGATGTAATTACATTGACCAGTCTCTTAATAATTAATGAAGAGGTGTGAGTTGGATTAGGGGAGCAGCTAAATCTTTTTTTTGGAGGGGGGAAGGCAAAACAATGGGGGTTAAGTGAGCCCAAGATCACACAACTAGTAAGTGTGTCAAGTGTCTGGGTCTGGATTTGAACTCAGGTCCTTCTGATTCCAGGGCCAGTGCTCTATTCACTGTGCCACCTAGCTACCCGGAGAAGGAATAAATTTTAAGGGAGAAAACATATATTTCAATATTAGAAAAGTTTTATTTCTTAAAAAAAACTTGCTAAATCAATTTCTTGAGGGTAGTTGCAGAAAACCATAGTTTATCCTTTACAATATGGAGGTGAGGAACTGGTGATTATATAGCTTTAAAACTTTTTTAGAAATGACACTGAGATCTATACTCTACCAACTATACTTCTCCTTAAGTGATAGTTATTAAGTGCCTACTGTTTACATACCACCAGACTAAATTATAGCCCTAAATGACAGCTGTGGACTCTTGCCCCTTTTACAACCTTATTATACAAAACTTATCATTAAATTATTATGTCTGTAATACATTTGTAACAATGATATGAGATAATGTTGAGTTTTCTGCAAGGTCCTAAGTCACAATTAAAAAGCCTTCTTTTGACCTCTCCAGATTCTTTTTCTTGTCTATAATGAAAATGTTTAGGAAACAATGTATCCATGTAGTAGCAAATAGCAACAATTGACACAGTCAAAGTTGTATGCAAAACCAAAACAAAATTTTTGTTTCACCAGGCTCTAATGGTCTAAAGATCATTCTTTGTTTTTGTAATTTCTTCAACTGTTCAAAGGCATCCTAAGACAATTTAGAGGGTTGAAAACCTGCAGTTACCTCAGATCCTTCTGCCACAATACATAACTGGGATAGCTTCCCATTCTAAATCTATGATCAAGATGATCTCAATATTTGAATATACTCAGGACCTTTTACAGATCCAATTTGGGTTTATTCAGGATTTCTTTTCCTATCTGTCCCTGGATGACACATATCAATCAATCAGTTAATAAGCATTAATTGTCAGGCACTGTACTTAATTCTTAAGACACAAAGAATGAGACAATCTTTACTTTTAATGAGCTTGCATTTTAATGAAGGAGACCATAGGGGATACATAAATATATAGATCATAAAAGTAAAGAGAACAGCTAGACACACACACAACATAGTTAAATACAAGGGAGCGAGAAAGGAAAGGCACTAACAGTTTGACTCAGGAAGGGCATCAGTAAAAGGGGATGCTTGAATTAAAAGATGTGATTTTATTAGGCAATGGTAAGAAGGGAGTACATTCCCCAGCTAGGGAAGGTGGACAGCTTGCTGAATGAGGGAGTAGGGAGAGGAAGTGTCAAATGAGAAGAAATTTTAAATGGCGACGCTAGCTGGACTGAAAAGTGTGCAAGTGGGAGTAATGGCCTACCTGGAAAGGTAGGGGCCACATTAGGAAGGGCTTAGAAGGCTAAAGAAAGGAGTTTATTTTTGATCCTAGAAGCAAAAGAAAGCCACTGTGATTTATCTTTCTCAGCCTGACCTCTTACCCATCCTAGCCTAACACTTAAAACACTTGAAAATGTCTTTAACTAACATTGTTTTAAACTCCAGGATGCTCCTAGGTACACCTTCTTCCACACACAGGACTGAATATTCCAAAGGGTCCTGGATACCTTTAGTGAACAATTGTGAGATGGTCTGAATTTCCAACACAGTCCCATAGAATGAATAAGCTATTCTGCCAGTGCATGGAGGCAGATGAAGGCAACAGCCTTTGACAGTAGCCAGGCAACTTAGGTTGTACCAGAAAAGAAAAAAGTTCTTCAAGGCCTTGAGTTCATGTTGATTAATTTCTAATTTGGGTCCAATTTTTATCAGTGCCTTGCTCTTTTTTTCCTTTCTTCCTCTCAATAAAAGATTCTGTCACTTTATATCCACTTTTTCCATCTTTTCTCAGCTTCCATCCCTGCCTATCTTTCATATATAATCTATCAGACATCATATTAAATTTTGTGTCAAAGAGGATGGTGATTATGAAATTTTTTTTAATCAAAGCAAGCAGCACAAGTCAGGAAAAGACAGCAAAAAGGAATTACAGAAATCTTTTACTTGCTCCTATTCAAAAACCCGTCTGCCTTGTGTTGTCTAGATTTCTGAGAAACTGGTCACAGAGTTTATCAGTCTTATTGATGAATACAGAATCCCTTCAAAAACAAATTCAAGTTCTCCTAGCATGACATTCCAGGGTCACAGTTCCAGTGTTGGTGTTGGGTCAGTTCTTCCCAGGCACTCTGGTTTCTTTCATAATTCATTTCCAGTGACTAAAGGTACAGCCCCATGATCTCTTTGCAAGAGCTAATAACAGCTAAACTTGCAGATTGGGGAATTCTCTAATAGTCTCAGTGAACAGAGCTGTATTCTAGTTTCAAGTGCCCCAATTATCCACAGGCACTAAGTACCCCATACCTCTGGTAGGGGGATGGTAGATTAATTTTTGAGATGGCAGGACTACAGGGCAAAGGTCACCAGCTTAGTTGATACTCCTTCGATTTGTCTAAGTACCTCCTTAAGGTGTATTGAAGCTTTAGGCATATTAAATAGTTGATGTGAGCATATTCAAAATGGATAGAATAAATGAAAATCAGTACTGTGTTTATTCCTGCCCTCAAAAAGATCCGCCTGGAAATTGTGGACCTTATTAGATCAATATCCATTTTACTATGGAAGAAGTTAATTAAATGTATGGACCCTGAACCAGTTTTGATTGAAAACAGTAGTGGAGGTAGCAGGAGATGGAATGGAGTAGCTTTTGGTATCTTGGGGGTATGACTGTGAAAAGAGTAAATAAAAACTGGAAAGCACAGAGGAGAAACACCAACTTGGAAGCTCAGAAGGGTAGCAACTATGCAGATGGAAAGTCATTCCATCAGATGGCAGCTATGGCTTAGAGAGGTTGAAGTAAGGCCTACAAAATGCCTGGCCAAGATGCAGCCAGTGACTAGGAAGTGGATGGATACTGTGAGGAGTGCAGCAGATAAAGCACAGCAGTTTTACAACTAGGAACACCAGTTTTTAAGGGAGTGTTCTTATCTCACTGTGGATGGAATAACAGACCAGGGGGAAAGAATTTGTGGCAGCTTAGGGTCAATAACTAAAAGAAGTTAAAAAGGAGAAATTCAAAGGAGGGGGATGGCTTCTGTATCCTTTTTTTGCATAAAATTTAAAGAGGTAAAAGGTTAGCTAGAGATAGATAAAATTTGATATTAGAACAGAGACTCATACCTCTTTATGAATATTGGGAATTTATCTAACAGGATCTGGGGAAAGGGGAGGGCAGCTAGGTGACACAGTGATTAGAGTGCCAGGCCTGGAGTCAGGAAGACTCATCTTCCTGAGTTCATATATTACCTCAGACACAGTAGCTGTGTGACCCTGGGCAAGTCACTTAACCCTGTTTGCTCCACTTTTCTTGTCTGTAAAATGAACTGGAGAAGGAAATGGCAAACCACCCCAGTATCTTTGCCACGAAAACCCTAGATGGAGTCACAGTTAGACACGATTGAAATGACTAAATAAACAACAACCTAATTGGGAGCTCGGAGCCATTATGATGATATTACTAACGTTTTGTCTCTTATGAAATACCAAAACATCAGAGAAAAGATTTCAAAAGACTTGAAGTTCTTTACATTGCCCCCAGCCTAATTAGGGAACTGGCTATTATAAATCACAGGGATATAGGATTTGCTTCTTATATGTAATGTTTTTCCTAAGGTAAATTAAAGAAATACTATGATGATGGTACCCTGATAGTGACCATTCTTGGTAAGGAACTACTGATGGTTTGTTAGATTCTAAGATGCTCTGTGACCTCTCTCTGTTTTGCTTTTGATCAGCTTTGGTTTCTTCTGTTTCCTTTGATATATAGCAAACATTTGAAAAAAAAGCAAGACAATTGTTAAGGAAAATGGACTGTGTTTTCAGCATAACTAGAAATCTGAACATACAGATACCAGGATACAATTTCAGTTGTAATTCAGTTCAATTCAGTTCAATAAAGATTTCTTAAAGGTCTGCTCTGGGACAGGCACTGTTCTCATCACTAGAGATATAAATAAGAAAAAGAAAAGCAGTTCCTGCCCTTAAGAAGCTTATAGTCTAATGGGGGAAGTGTTAAGGGAAGACAGCACATGAAAGGAAGCTGAAAAGGGGGTATGGGAAGAGTGAGGAAGGGAGTACTCAGCATGAGAGCATGATGTTCTATGGAGCTGAAATCAAGCAGACCTACTGATGGAAGATAGTTATTTGGAAAGTTCAGATTTCAGCCCTGTGTATTGGAAGTCTTTGACAGGAGTTCAGTGCTCTGCTCTCCAGTCCTCCATTGAGGCGAGAGGTAATTGATGGGGTTGAGAAATAGTTGAGCATAATGGTGAAATTCTGTGTGATTGGCCTATTCTGGGCAAGGTGACAGATGTAAAATGGGGGGACCAAGTGGGATTGAAGAGAGAAGTTCAATCTATCAATTCTCACAATTGTTATTTTATTAAAATTTTCATTGTACTCTAAAATTAAACAATACTATTACATTCAAATTCTATTTGTTAGAATTTAATTACAACTATATTTTAAGAATCAATTTAGTTAGTTGGGTTAGAATTTTATTGTGTCATAGTTTGAATAAATAAGCCATTAGAAATATCCAAGTTTGGGAAGATTTTATACATTTTTTTCATTATAATGGATTTCATTATATATTGTAAGAAGCTTTAAATGCTATAAAGAGAAAGAAAAGGAGATTTTTAAAACTGCCATGCAAATAGAAAGTTAGAAACTAACTGACTTATTTAGGTTTGAGTTGTACATAATAGAAATCAGCAGCTTTAGTCCCTGGAAAAATATTGTTATTCCAGAAGTAAATAAATATGTTTCTTTTCCTTTTTTGTATCAGTGAAAAGGAAAAAGGCTAGTGAAATCAGCATAGAACATTACTGAGAATGTTTATAGTCCAACTTCTTTGACTATTGGCTAAATAAGCAAAGATTAATATCTATTTCAGATTTTTTTTGAAACTGTAGTACATTTTAGGAAAGAGATTTCTAGTTTTGCTTCATTGGGCAAGAAAGCTTTATTTTGTTCTGTGAGGTTAACTATGGGAACAGACCACTGCTGGGAGATGGTGGAACATAAGACATAAAGAGGAAAGTAGAGAATGCTCTGTTAGTTTTCAGGCTTGTCAGGTCACAGGGCACTTGGGGCATGAAGATGAGGGTAAGAGTTTTAAATCAGCTGTGAAATTATGTTGGTAGCTAGTGTAGAGTGAAAGATTAGGGTGATGTTTTCTTAGTAATTTTCTAGAATTGACAAACAGGAATGTGTATTACAGCCTGGATGGGATGAAGGGATATATCTTAGGACACCTCCATCCATCCCATAAAGGCCAAAGTCATTTGATCAGGCAGAGATAAAAGGAAAGTTATTTTAGTGTCTTAGATGATCATTAATTTTTAAAAATAGCAAAGAATCAAGAAATCCATCATGGTCTGATTTTTGTCTGAATTTTCATTTGGCTTTGGAGATATCTGAAAATAGACATCCCAACAATTGTGTGTTTATCTTTCAATCAAAAATAATGAATCTACAAAAGTACCCCATTATCCTGAGGTACTGTAGTATACTGGAAAGAACACTGGATCTACTCAAAAGACTGGGGTTCAATCCTTTCTCTTATACTTCTTACCTCTGTGACTTTGGTGACTTTGGTCAAATCCATCTTAGATCTTTTCCTCAACTGTAAGATTTAGAACTGGACTTGGTGGTTTATAAGGTAACTTCTTGTTTTCTTTTTATCATTGATGATTCTCTTATCTTAACTAGCCTGAGCTAATGACCTATTTACTCAAATGTTTGATCCTAAGACTTTCCAGGGCCTTTCGCACTTTGTCAGTGATCTTTGATGACATTTGTCATTTCTCAAGCAGGTACTTTGCACATAGGCATCTCATGGTATAGTGAATAGAACATTTGGGCTGGAGTCAGGAAGACCTGAGTTAAAATCCAGCTTGAGGCATTTACAAGTTCTGGGACCCTGGACAAATAAAGGAACCTCTGTCTGCCTCTGTTTCCCCAACTGTAAAATGGGAATGATAACATTATCTACTTCTCAGGGTTCTTGTAAGAATCAAGTAAAATATTTTGGTAAAGTGATTAACTGTGCCTGGCATATAGTAGGCTCTTAATAAATGCTTATTCCCTTCCTCTTATTTTTTCCCCATGCATTGACTCATACCAGAAAAGACAAAGCATACTTTAGTAAATCATAGATGAAAAAAAATCATTTTGGTTTGGAGTAGTCAGAGAATGATTTGGGTATTTGAGTGAGATGCTGAAATGTGAGTAGGACCTTTGTAGACAGAGGAGAAAGAAGAAAACCTTTCAGTTGAGAAGGAAGAGGCAATAGCAGACAGCCACTAGACATTTTTAGGGCATAGTCAATTGACTCCATGGTTTAGGACAGAGGTTTTCATAGTACAGCAGTCAAAGATTAGAAAGGTAAATTTAGCAAACGTCATTCTAAGGATTTTGTGTTTGATTCTACGGCCATTAAAGTGTATTTGTTTGATTGTTTGGTTTAACATCTATCAGCAAGACAAATGTTTGTTATTATTCATCTACCACATACCTAGAACTATGCTAGGTGCTAGGGATATACAGATGATAATGGAATAATGCCCCCCCCAGCTTACATTCTCTCCAGGAAGATATGAGTGATGAGTATGTGTGTATACATACACCCATGTATATGTATGTATGTGTATGTATATGTGTGTATATATATACATATACATATATATTACACACACATACATATAGTTGAGGCCCCTTTAAGTAAGTGAAGGGGAGGGGAGACAGGGAACCTAAAACATCCAGAAAATTCTGCAATTGAGACTCTGGAACTCTTACAAAATGAAATACTTAGAAATGGTCTGACACAGTTCAGATGCAAAGCAAGAAGTCATATGACATATGCAAGAAGGGAATTAAATTGGATTTGGGGTATTTGAGATGGAAGAAGACAAGCCATGTAGGGATGCCACCAACCCAGCAAAATGTTAAATTTACTTGAATCGCCAGTGAGGCTTAACAGTAAAGCTGGTGGCCTGATTATTTCTGAAATCTGTTAAATGAAGTTTCACCAGATCATAGACATGTGTGAGTTTTGAAGAAAAATAGCCATCCTAACCAGAGGAGGCCATTAAATAGGGCTTCAGTTTTTCCAATAAGAGAGCTAATAAGATTTGAATTTTCCTTCTTCTTTGTATATTTTCTTAGTGAGATGGTTTGAGAGGTATGAATGCATTTAGTTTGTACAAATTTTATATTTCCTTGTATGTGTATATATTATTTCCCTATAGCATGCAAACTCCATATGCAAGGACAATTGCATTATTTGTTGCATCTCCAGTGTGCCTAGCACAGTGCATGACAACTAATAAATATTTAATAAATGCTGGTTGGTTGATCAAGCAGTGTTGTATTTATAAATAGTACCTTCTTGTGTCATGGTTTTATTTTTGTTTTGAAGGCTGTGACTTTATGGGAAGATACAGTTTATCTGAAACTTGTTAATATGTCCAACCATAGTTCTTCAAATGTAAGTTACATTTATATAAAAATAGCTTAGTATAGGGATCAATTTCATAAATGTTCCTTACTTGTTTTAAAAGCAGATGCCTATGCTAAATGCTATCCATTAGATCAGCATGTTGAAACCTGACTATTCAGGCTGATTTTAATCTGTAATTAATGATAAGAATGCATGCATTTTCTACATTTATAAAAAAATCACAATGTGACATGCAGGAATTTCTTTTAAAAAAGATTTTTCCCTCTAATAGGACCCAATAGGTAAGTCTGAAAGTTGATAGTGTAAATTTCCTTAAATATTAATTATAGAATCAATTTGCAGAGGGCATTTTGAAGGATCACAAAATTTCATCATTTCAAGGAACCTCAGCAGTTATTTAGTACAGTAATTCCTAGTCGAGGGTACAAATACCAGTAGGAAATATGAGAAGTTCATTAGGGGGAAGTATAGGGAATATTTGGAAAATAACTATTGGAATATTATATTATATTTCATTGAATTCTGATAGACATTTAACAACTTCATGATACTCTACAATGTTAGGTACTTATTGATTTTCCTCTTAGGTAAACAATTTAATCTCTTTATTTTACTTATGTACGTATATGTGGTAAACCGTATCACTGAGCTTTTTTCCTATTTCCTATTAAATTGAATATATGGGAAGGTTATAAGCCAAAGTATATGGGGATCAATAAAGGTTGGAAACCTCCAATCTAGTACAGGATTAAAGAATCCACTGGAATAAAGAATTCACATTATCACTCAACTGACACTTTGCATTCTTAGAGACTTTTTAATACATTTCTTTTTTTTTTTTTTTTGCTTTTTGGAGGGCAGTTGGGGTTAAGTGACTTGCCCAAGGTCACATAGCTAGTTTGTGTGTGTGTGTGTGTGTGTGTGTGTGTGTGTGTGTGTTAAGTGTCTGAGGCCGGATTTGAACTCAGGTACTCCTGACTCCAGGGCCGGTGCTCTATTCACTGCGCCACCTAGCTGCACCAATACATTTCTTTTTAAGAATTTAAAGCTTCTGTAGATACTATTGACTAATCTTTTGAACACCCCTGTAAAGTTACATTAGCTGCAGTTATTTAGCCAGTGAACACCTGAACAATTCTTGGCCAAGCTGGAAATAAAATTTTGGTACTTGAACTTTTCCCCAGAAAAAAGCACTCACAAGACCCTTAATGAGCAATGTCAATTATCTTTCTGTGTGCAACTGCCTCTGTAGAAAGCAATCCCTGTTTCTACTTCAGATTAAATATAGAAAGCAAGTTATCAGATGACTCATAGTGCCAATAGAGAAAGAAGGGGGAGACCCCAAAAACATAAGTTTAGGAATTAGCCTTGGCTAAGAAGATGAAGGAGGGACATTTCTTTTTAGATAGGAAGGAAGGAGGACATGAGGGAAATGGAGATTAAGTTGTTAAATTGAGTTGAATGACTACTGGGTCATAATTCTTACACTTCTAAAGGATACTCTGGTTAAGAAGAGAGAAGGGGCAGAAAAAGTAATTGTCATTAAGGAAAATTCAGTGACAATCCTACTTGGTCTTAGAAGAATTCTATAATAATTTTTATAGGCAAATCATGACATACATGGAATGGTTGAAGGAAATGGACCTGCATGTGATAGAGTCCAACAACTAGATTTGTTCAATATGGCTGGCTCACTAGGAAGAGCCAGGAGCAATGGGTGACAATTGAAAGCAGCAAATGTAAATTTGAGTGAGAAAAAATATATATCTCTAATAATTTGAACTGTCCAAAATTGGAATGGGCTGTGGCAAGTGATAAGAGATCCCTTCCCTCCTCTCCTCGGTAGTCTTAAAGTAGAGATATGTTATAGTGGGGACCCTTTCATGGAAGGGTTATACTAGATAGCCAATGAAAATGCCTTCAACTCCGAAATTCTTTGTTCTTTGATTTTTCACACAGCCCAAGATTACATTAGGGTTTTTGTTTGTTTGCTTTTTGTTTTGCTTTGTTTTGTTTTGTGTGTGTGTGTCTGGGGGCTTTTCTGGTTGCATCACACTTTTGATTCCTATTGATCTTGTAGACTTCCAGATCTTTCTTCAGGACTATTGTCTAACTGTGCCTCATCCTTCTTACTCTAATAAAGTTGATTTGTTTTTACCAAATTAGAAGACTGTACATTTATCTCTTGTGAATTCCATCTTATTAGATTCATCCCAGTCCTCTAAACTCTTAAGATCATTTTGAATCTGGATACTTCAAGTTGGGATTTTTATATCCAAGATGCCAGCAACCTGGCCCAGATGGTTCTATGGATGTGAGGAGGAAGCCGTCTCTGCCTTTTTAAAGTAACTAATAAAAATAACTAATATAATAAAATAATAAACTAATTAAATAAATAAAATAATAAACTAAACTAATAAAAATAACTAATAACTAAAGTAACTAATAAAAATGTTAAACATCACTGAGTCAAATACAAATGTCCATTATATTCCATTAGAGATCACCTGCCATGCTGACATGATCATCACTTCTTTTCCAGTCTGGCAATCCAATGACTTCTGAATCTCTTTATATTCTCTTTATATTCTCATTCAATCCCTAGACCTCCACAGGAATTGTATGAGTTACTTTTACAGTGGCTTACTTAAAATTTAAGTAAGCTATCTTTTTACCTCATCCATTAGGTCAGGAATCTTATGTTAAGATATAATGCTACTACTAATGGCTCATATTTATATTGTGTTAGGTTTGCAAAGTGTTCTACAAGTGTAATTTCATTTGATCTCTACAATGACCCTGTGAGGTAAGTGCTATTATTGCCCCATTTTACATAAGAGGAAATTGAGACAGAGGTTGCATGACTTCTCTAGGATCACACAGCTCGTAAGTGTCTGAGACCACATTTGAATTCAGGCCTTCCTGACTCCAGGTCCAGTGCTCTATTCATTGTACCACTCAGCTGCCTACTCAGTTAGTCTCTTATGAAACATTCTTTTGAAAGCCATGCCGGCCCATGGTAATAACCACTTCCCCATCTAGATGTTACCAAAAAATCTCTTGAATGATACATTCTAGAATTTCTCTGAGGAACTGAAGTCATGTTCACTGTCATACATACTACAATCCCTGTTCTCTTAGTCTTTTTTTGAGAATAGGCACATTTAACTTCTCCAATCACATAGTACCTCTCCTATTTTCCAAGATCTTTCAAATAACACTGATGGTGACTCAGTAGTCACATTTTCCAGTTCTTTGAGCACATGAGGTTGCTGTTCACCCAGGCCAGGATATTTGCTATCATCCTTTTAATGTCCCCTTTATCTTTGGGCGCAACTCCCTGGTAGTCATAAAGGCCATTTTCCTCTGCAGAGAAAACAAATAAAATGAGAACTGGGTAGTTCTTTCTCCCTGTTATCAAGTATCACTGTCTCATCCACCTGATGCAAAGATCCTACCTAGAAGTGTCCTGGCAGATACTTACTAAACAGCTTCAAAAAAAGTTTGCATAGCATAGTTTTATGCTTTTCTGCATTATTTATGTTTTCTCCATCACTTTATTGAAGTCTACATGGCCAACAAAACAGTAAATCAAGTCTTGATTTGTAGCTTTTGTTGATTCCCGTGGTGTGAAGGCTCATACTGAAACTTAACAATATGTGAGTCTCAATGAGCAGGGTCCAGCACACCTCTCCCTTCTTTGATTCTTTTTTTTCTCTCAACATTGCTTTTAAAAAACCACCCTCCCAACAAAACCCTAAAACCTTTTTTTGTTGGCCTTACTTCCCCTTATTAGCTTCAACTCTTTCTAGGCTTTAGCAATTTGATCAGTGAAATTTACTTCTCCAGGATTGTTGTTGTTCATCCTTCTTTCTGGAGAGGATCAATGACTTCACAAAAGTGATACTTTAACTTGCCCATGGATTGGATTTAAGCAAGGCAGAGCCACACAAAGTCATCAGCCTCACTCTCTCCTTAAGTAATTAAAGTCTAATGGCAAGACAAAAGTCAAGTCCACTGGCAATGGTCTAGGATGTTAGATGTTAGCAAACAATCTCTTGAATGATACATCCTAGAATTTCCCCGAGGAATCCAATGACATTAGTCTTTCTAAATTAAAGTCTTCCTCACGTCTCAGTTTGTCTGAGCAACACCCATTCAATAATGAAGGCCTATGTAAGAACTGAGACAAAAGATGGAACAATTTACCATCACAAAACTAACAATCTGGGAGGGAAAGACCCTTAGAGTTTCTAGCCAGGATAGAAAATAATTGCCATTTACACTCACACTAAGCCATCAAAACCTAAAGAGTGAGCAACAGAGACTTGGGTTGGGGGCCATAACATAAACACAGACATCATGGAATTACCCCCAGGAATAGCCAGGCCTCTTGAAGCCACATTGTTCCACATTTATTTTCTTCAGCTGACTCTTACTCTTCCCTTTGACAAGACAATCAGTTCTGCAGTCATGATATAATGGCCAGTTTATATCAAACAACCCACTGGTTCCGTTTGATCACAGCTCAATTCACAATAAGTCTCCAACAGGTTTCTGTGGGTTGTCTACATTCTACCACATCAGGTTTTCAGCACAAATAAAAGCCTAGACTGCATGTCTTAATGTTCTAATATTTAACACTCTTTGAAGTCTCTTAGAGCAATTTTTCTGTCCTGCTATGTAATCACTGAATGAATGAATGAAACGAAAAATATTTATTAAGCATTTACTACATACGGAGAGCATTGCTCAAGAGTGACCCTCCAACTTTTCCTGTGCTGATTCAGTGAGTAATTTGCTATTCCTTTATATAAAGGGCATCCTGTTTCCTACCTCCATGCTTTTGCTTAGGCTGCTCTCTTGCCTGTTAAAATTCCTCCTCTTCTAATTCTTGGAATGCCTAACTCCCCTCAAAGTTCAGTCAAGGTGCTCTCTCTTACAAAACACTTTATGTGCTTCTGTAAGTATCTGTTTAGCCATATTCACTCTATGACAGAGCCCACCAGGCAGTTGTTAGAACATTGAAGAGCTACATTGAGAGGTAAAGAAAAAAGCAATTTAGCATCTAAGATCAGGGTTGATGCTGTCTTAAGTGATGGTCTACAGGGTTCTGTCCAAGGGAAAATAAAAATTATCAAAGCACAATACTTGGTAGAATACCCACATGAGAAGCCTACATATGAGCAAAAGTTGATTTCCCAGGAAGCAAGGTGAATAGGTCACAAGAAGACCCATGGGAGGAGAGCGAAAGGTCCAACTTGAACAAGGCAGGTCAAGACCAGCCTACATTTGGACATGGAGAACATCACTCTATACCATTCTTCTTTTTCTTCCTTCCCAAGAGGCAATATGCCATCAGGGAATAGAAAGCTGGACTTTTGGAGGGAGGAAGACTAGGGTTCATGTTCTATATTGGTCATTTAATAGCTGTATGACCTTAGGGAAGTCCCTTAATCTCTCTGGGTCTCAGTTCTTCATCTGCAAAATGAAGAAGTTCAAGAGAATGACCTGTGATATACCTTTTAGCTCTAACTTTTTTATTCTCTCTGATTAATGAAGTATAGCAAACTGACTTGGCCACTTAAGAGTTAAAAATGCTTCCATTATTGCCTTATTTAACCCAAGAGTAGCTGAGGGAGAATCTGAGACAGTAGACAATTTTCTGCTGATCTAGAATTCAATCACTGAGAAGCTTATTTAGCCCTTGCCCCATGGCCTTACCAAAAGCATGTATCCCCTAATACAATTAAATCTGGATCAGCCATCGGAGAGGCTGTAATATCATGATAATTTGACAGTGTCACTGGACTAGCATCTCATGTTCTTCTAAACATACTTCTCTTCTGTTCCATGCCTGTGTGTTTGATTGATTTGTTTATGTTGATAACTTCTGTTGTTTTTTTTTTTCTGGTCATATTTTTCCTTTGGGAAGATGTTTGGTGCTTTAGATGGATGACATCATCTTATATCCATCTGAATTAGAACTGAGGAAATTTTCATTCAAAGTGACAAAAGCTTACTGAGGTTTTTTCAATAACAGGAACAACAAAAACTTTCTGAAGGTGAATAGCAGAGTAAATACATTATACTGCTACTCCCATCCACATGTAACTATTAATACTTGTATCCACCTGAAACCTCAAAAAGACTTGACATGGAAATTATGATAAGAAAAAAAGGAAGGGTGGAGAATTACTTTAAATTATTTACTACTCATTCTACAAAAGATTTTTTCTGCTTAAATAAGGTGAGGTTATAGGTCATGACATTCTGCATAGCTTGTCTTTATCAAAAAAAGGAATCTTTTTATGAAGGCATCCCAGAAAGGATAGATTTTATGGATTGATGGTACTGTATTTAATATGTCCATATCCATCTAGATTGACAGTTCCCACAGACATGAATTTCCCAAGAGAGACAGTGTTACGAGTGTCAGAGGATGGCATCATTTACTTCAATGTTCCATTATTAAATTGATAACAAGATAATTCCTTTGCTTCTCAGAGACATGACAGGGTTTACAATGGTTAACTCACTTATTGCCTGGGATTTGATGTTCTAGGTGGGTTGTTTTGTTGGTTTGTTTGTTTGTTTTTAATAAGAAGCTTATTTGTATTTTAATATTACAAAAATTTCAATGAAAGTAACACTGACATAGAACAAGATCGGATTTTCAGGCAGTACAATGCAGGTCTTTAAAGGCAACTTACAGACATTTTCTTCTGTATGGATAAGTTTAAATAGAATGTACATCCTTCTCCTTTCAGCACCCTCTTCTCCCCCTCCACACTTCCTCCAAACGATGTACTCCTCTCAGCTCAGAGAGACAGATGTTGGAATGTTGTATTTGGTGAAACAATTTTATACATATGTTCCTCTTAGCATTTGAGGAAATGATCTTTTAGAGACAATATACTGATCTCAGTCTTGGAAACTACCCAGATATCTAATTATGCAATGGATTTAATTAACATTAGGTAATCAGGTTTTGTATAGCCACTTTCAGTTTGAGGATAAATGAAAGAACCAAAGCTAAGAAAAAAGAAGAAAAATAATGTTCCAAAGTCGGTTACTTTTTGTATGAAGAGAAGCCTAAGCAACTCCAGGGAGAGTGAATAAGCTAAGCAAGAAGGAGCTTGAGCTATCCCTGATGACTGTGAATATACATACATACATACACACATGTATATGTATGTGTGTATATACGTACATTTATAAGTACATATACATGTGTGTATTTGTTTGTTATTTTCACATTTGTTTAAAACAGTACACATTAGTTGTATCAGACTCCTCAGTAACTTTATGGGTCATCGATCCCTAATGATTTTCTGGTAGATTTTTTTTCTGTTTTGCCAAGAATAATATAGAGTCTTTTGACTACAGGCAATGCCAGTTACTTACTACTGAAGCTATACTTCAAGAGAAATACAGTGCCAGAGGCTGCAAAGCATTCTGGGGCCTAGTTCTAGTGGAAAGATGTCACTATGCACCCAGGAGCAACAGCAAAATAAAACTTTCTAAGTTAAAAAATGAGCAGATTGCTCAAGCTTGATAGCTATCAGATAAGGCAACTGAGAAATCGAACAAGTGATTTTGGAAGGGTGAGCTATGGTGTGCATTCCCTTCACACATTTCAAATTGCTGCTTTACATGAACTGTTGACAAGACAATAAGGTTCGTGGGCTGCAATGCATGACTGAGAGACCAATTCATGTGAATTCACTGCTTTTAGGAAGATGGAGTGACACGATTTAAAGTACTTTCAGAGCTACTGGAAACTATATTGTCCTCTTTTTAAATCATCCTGATACTGAGCCATGTTTGCAAGGGTCTCTTGTACACTGAAAATGTCTTGAATGATTCAATGCCAAACTCCACTAAACCAATGCTAAAAAATTCTATGATTCTTAAGACAGCATGGTGTGGGCAAAAAAGCACCAGACCTGAATTCAGAAGACATGGGTCTTCTGAGGCACAGGACCCTAGACCTGTGTTTTATAGCCAGTAGGATCTAGTGGAGAGAGTGTCTGAGCTCAGTGTCAGAAAGAGTGTACATGGATCCCAACATGGTGATGTCATTTTGGTTTGCTTTTTGTCTCCCCCGCCAGTAGACTGTGAGCTCCTTGAAGACAGGAGTTACCAAAAAGAATACTTTTTTTTCATTTCTCAGTGCTTAGCACAGTATCTAGAACATAGTAGGTGATTAATAAATCTTTATAGATTATTTAAACTATTTTCAAGTAAAGATAGATTGCCAGATCATTCTACATCAGCAATTTTCTTAACCAACTACCAGAGTATCTCTGTATCCACTAACCTGATGCCTTTGGGTCTACCAATTTAGAACAACCAATCAATCAGTCAGTCAGTATTTATGAAGCACCACTCTGTGCCTAGCATTGTGCTAAGTAGTTTATAAATATTATGGCATTTGATGCTCACAGCAACCCCCAATGTAATCATTTACTTTCATTTAGATGAAGCTATCTCTTGGATTTCTCAGAGATATCAGCAACATTGTCATCATCATCATGAAAATATATAATTATCTATGTATGTTATATATACATTTTAAGTATATAAGAAACATACATATATTTCACTATGCATACATAATTATGTAGATATTTAAATTAAATGTCTGAGAGAGTTTCTCTGTATCGATCTATAGTCATCCTGTTGTTGTGGACAATACAGGATTGTCCAGATCATTTTTGCAGAATAATATTTTGATATGCTAAATAAATTGCTAGAGATGACCTGGCCACTTTATGAAAGAAGGTGCTTTGGCCTAAATGCTTTTAAAGGGACCAAATTCATGCATGTATCATGATTTGTTTTGTTTATTGTCCAATTTTCCAAATTGTTTGTGGTTTATGCAATTCATTGGGTTTTCAAATTGAAGTGACTGGTATGCTTAATTTGCATTGGGACAGTGGGTTATGATCAGAGTTGTATCCTAATATAGTAAGTAGAAAGGATTCTGCACTTATTTAGTAGTATTGCTTTTCTGACAGAATAGGAACAAGTCATATACTCTCTCCAGGACTCAACTTCCTTATAATTAAAACGAGGGAGTTGGACTAGGTTATAGCTGAAATCAAGTTCTGTGCTCTTTATAAGTCTATGGGGATGGGTAGAAAAGTGGTTAACTAGTTTGAGTGTGGCCAAGGGATGCTACATTTAAGAATAAATGATAAAAATTATAAATATTAAATGAAGAGCTCTGAAACACCCATCATGATCTATGAAAAGCATTTGGGAGTCATTGAAGATTGTACAGAGTTTACTCAAGTTAAATCAGACATATTGATAAGTGCCTACCATGTATGCTCTATACTGTGCCATAAACACTGTGTATGTAAGTACAAGGAAAAATGGTCCTTGCTCTCTACCAGCTTAAGTTCTACTGGGAGGATGCAACACTTAAACACATAAGTAAATACAAGATGATTTAAGGAGGGAGAGAGCTTATAATTGTAAGGATCAGAAACAACTTCACAAAAGATTGGGTACCTGAGCTTACTCTTGAAGAAAATTGTCAAGTCAAAAGTTTAGTCAACAAGGATTTACTAATGCCAAACTGGGACAGCTAGGTAGCACAGTGGATAGAGAATTGGGCCTGGAGTGAGGAAGACTCTTCCTGAATTCAAATCTGTCCTCAGACACTTACTAGCGGTGTGACCCTGGGCAAGTCACTTATCCCATTTGTTCCAGTTTCCTCATCTGTAAAATAAGCTAGAGAAGGAAATGGCACACCACCCCAATATCTTTGCCAAGAGAATCCTAAATGGTGTCATTAAGAATCAAATGTAACTGAAAATGACTTTAAAATGTACCAAACACTGTGCTAAGCACTGGAGATACAATGCAAGCCAAAAGAATAATAGTCTGCCATGAAAGACCTTATAATTCAATGGGGAAGAGAACACATAAAAAGAAATTGAGAAAGGATGGGGAAGAAGGTAGTAGGCATGGGAGCTGGATCAAGTGCAAAGGAGTGCAGCCTAATATGAAATAATTCTAAGACTTATTATAAAAATAGGCCAAGGAAGTAAGGAGTGTATTCCAAACACATGCAGGTGCAAAGGCATAAATAGGTGGGAGATGGACTGCCAAGTTTGAGAAACAAGGGTTTCAATTTGTCTGGAAAGTGAAGAGAATGAAGAAAAAAAAATAATGTAAAATAAATCCACAAATATTTTATCATTAAATGAAAAATTTAGAAGTTTATATTTTATCCTAGAGGCAGTAATAGGGAGCCACTAAATCTTCTTAGCAAGGGAATGACATGGTAGGAACTATATTTTAGAAATACCAATTTGGCAACTCTGTGGGAGATAGATTGGAGAGAGGAGAGATTTGGAAGGCCAACTGGAAATTTATTACAATAGTCTAAGTGACCTGAGTCAGAGTAATGGCCTTAAGAATAAAGGGAAAAGAGACAGACAGCTCTAAGAGATGTTTTAGAAAAGTGTCAACTAACTGGAGAGAGGTGAGAGAGTAAATAGTGGAAATTGTGAGCCTGGGTGGCATCCTTGACCAAAATGGGAAGTTTATTAAAGGAGTGAGTTTATTGAAGAGGTTGATAAGTTCTATTAAGCATGTCAAAGTTCAAGAGCAAATGGACACACAGGAAGTTATCTAAGAAGTGATTGGTGTGAATCCAAGAGAGAAATGATGCTAGGATACATATATTTGGGAGTCATCTGAGTAGAGGATAAATAAACCTTTAGGAGATACCAATATTATCCAGTAGGAAAACAGAGAAGGACCTTGGGAGAAAGACTTAGGGGACACTTATAGCTATGGGCAGTGATATAAATGATGATCCAGAAAAAGAGATGATGGCGTGGCCAGATAGATAGAAGAACCAGAAGAGAATAGTGTGATGAAAGTATGTACAGGAGGTCAGTGTCACATGATAAAGAGAGATCAAGAAAGATGAAGACTAAGAAAGTCACAAAATGTACCACTCAATAGCTAATATTGCAAAAGATGGAAATCATCAATAGTAGAGGGAATATGGAATATGGACATACTATTATACTGTAGGTGGACCTGTAACTTGGACAAATAGGAATTATGCTTTAAAAATGATAGAAGGGAGACTGAAATAGAAATAACCTTTGACCTAGAAATTATACTGCTAGGAGTATATCCCACCAAATCCCAAGTCAGAAAGAAGGATCATGAAGGGGCAGAGCCAAGATGGTGGCACAGAAGAAGGAACACGCCACAGCTCCCACATAATCACTTGAAATACCCATAAAATATGACTCTAAACAAATTTTAGGGCTCCAGAACTCACAAAATTACAGAAAAACACATCTCCCACTAAAGGCAGCTCTGCAGGCGGGACAGGAAGGGCTCATTGCAGCATGCTGGGAGCTGAAACCAGCTAGGCCTGAAACCACGGCTTAGCTCCAGGACCACCAGGACAAGCTGCAGCTGGAGCCTTCAGGAGAGTGTATCAGCAGCAGCTGTGGCAATTTCCAGAATTATCAAGCCATAAGAAATAAAGACTAAGTGAAAGGTTAGTGCAACTCAGCTAAATTTGGGGGATAGAATCTGGCTGAAATGCCTCTAGAGCAAGGAAGCACCAGAAGTGGCATCCCTGTAGCCACTTCGACATGGCTACTTCAGAAGCTCCTGGCCTGCAGACTGCAGGGGGGCCAACCAATCATTTAGAGGCTAAGTGTTCTTGCCTTGAGCTGCCTGGATCAGGATTGTGGTCTTAGATGGTGGTCCTGGGGTGCGTTTTAGGTGAGCCAAAGTTGGTGGGGGCTGCAGTGCCCTTGTAATAGCCCCAGCAGCTGCAAAAAACCCAATAATTTGGGACAGAGCTTTCCTCTCTGGAAGCAGACTTCCTCAGAGCTAACATATCAAGTAATAGACTGGCAACATGAGCAGGTAGAAAAAGCAAAGTAAGAACAGCAATCCAACTTTAGATTCCTTTTTGGGGTCAAAAAAGATCAAAGCATGGAATTGGAGGAAGACAGCACAGTCAGAACTCTGACACCAAAAGCTTCCAAGAAAAATGTAGACTGGTTACAAGCCGTAGAGCAGCTTAAGAAGGATTTTGAAAACCAAATAAGAGAAGTGGAAGAAAAATTGGGAAGAGAAAGGAGAATGGTGCAAGAAAATCATGAAAAGAGAGTCAACAACCTGACTGAAGAAAGTAACACCTTAAAAAATAGATTAATTCAAATGGCAAAAGAGGCCCAAAAAGCCAATGAAGAGAAGAATGCCTTAAAAAGGCAAATTCGCCAGATGGAAAAAGAATCTCAAAAGCTTTCTGAAGAGAATAACTCCTTCAAGATTAGAGAGGAGCAAATGGAAGCAAATGACTTTATGAGAAATCAAGATACTATTAAACAGATCCAAACAAATGAAAAAATAGAAGGCAATATGAAATATCTCCTTGAAAAAACTATTGACCTGGAAAATAGATCCAGGAAAGACAATTTAAAAATTATTGGACTACCTGAAAGCCATGACCAAAAAAAAGAACCTAGAAAGCATCCTTCAAAAAATTTGCAAGGAAAATTGCCCACATATTTTAGAACCCGGAGATAAAATAGAACTTGAAAGAATTCACTGATCACCTCTTGAAAAAGATCCCCAAAAGAAAACTCCTAGGAATGT
>CM053593.1:332607537-332639552 GCA_028646575.1 Pseudocheirus occidentalis | reverse complement strand
CCCCAGACAAAGAAGAAAATATTATAAGCTGCCAAGAAGAAACAATTTGATTACTGTGAAAACACAATCAGGATAACCCAGGATCTAGCAGCTTCTACATTAAGGGATCAAAGGGCCTGGAATATGATATTCCAGAGATCAAGGGAGCTAGGATTAAAACCAAGAATCACCTACCCAGCAAAAGTGAGTATAATGTTCCAGGGGAAAATATGGTTATTCAATGAGGTGGAGGACTTTTAAGTATTCTTGCTGAAAAAAACAGAACTAAAAAGAAAATTTGACACTCAAATACAAGAAGCATGAGAAGTAAACATGGAAAAGAAATCGTAAGGAACTTATCAAAGTTGAAGTATTTACATGTCAACTTGGAAAAATGATAATTGTAACTTATGAAACTCTTCTCAGTATGAGGATAGGTAAAGGGAATACAATATATACATATATATCCACACACACACGTATATATATGTATATATGTGTATATATATGTATATATATATACATACACATATGTCTATATAGGAGGGTATGTATATATATGCATATGAATACATATCTGAGTATGTGTATATATGGGTACATAGAGGGCACAGGATCAATTGAACAGGAAGGGATTATATTTTAAAAGGTGAAATTTTGAGGTCGGAGAGGAATAGAGTTAGAGGAGACAGGGAAAGACAAAATGGAGACAATCATCTCATATAAAAGAGGTAATAAATAACTGTTACAATGGAGGGGAAGAACAGGAAGGTAAAAGGGAAAGAGTCAACCTTACTCTTATTGAATTTGGCTTAGGGAAGGAATGACATAAACTCTAAAGTGGGTATCTTGCCACACAGGAGAGTAGGGGGGATGAGCGTCAGAGGTGGGGATGATGGAGGGGAAGGCAGGGTGAGGGTGAGGGTTGCTAGACCCACATACTTCTGTAAAGGGACAGGGACAGGGTAGAGAGTAGATCAAGGGGGGAAGGATAGGAAGGAGGGATATATAATCAGTCTCTCACAATATGTCCATTGTGGAGATGTTCTATGTAACTACACATGTACAGCCTGTATTGAATTGCTTTGTCTAACCAGTGGGTCAGGTGATGAGAGAGGAAGGGAAAGAATCTAGAATTTAAAATTCTATAATCATATGTTAAAAATATATGTATATATTATTATTATTATTATTATTAACTACATGCAACTGGGAATTAAAATATACAGGCACTGGGGTAGGGAGATTCATCTTGCCCTACCAGAAATTCATAGGGGAGATGGGGAAGGAGTTATACAGTGGGATGGCTGTTTTGGGGTGGTGGGTGGGGGAAAGATGGGGAGAAAATTTTTAACTCAAAATTTCATGAAAATGAATGATGTAAACCATAAAATAAATTAATTAATTTGTTTTTAAATGGAGGAAATAAAATTTCATGTAGGTATAATATTGGAATTTTTAAAAAAGGTATGGTCAGAAAAGAAAATGAGTCAGTCATGGAACAAGAGTGAAACATAGCTCAAGCATTCTCCTGGTACTGCAAAGTAAAAAACAAATAAATACAATATATGTGTGTAAAAAAAAAGTTCACATTTATTAAAAAAGTATCCATAACACTTTTTTTCTAGTAGTAGAGACCTGGAAACAAAGTTGGTGCTCACTGCGTAGATAATAGCTAACAAATTGAAGCACATACTGTATGATTCAGTATCACTGTGTCTTAAGTAAAGATGACTATGAAGATGTATGTGCAGCAGAACCAGGAAAACAATATGCTCAGTAGTTGCAATTTGAATAGAAAGAATAATACAACGAAACCAGAATTATAACCAGCGTTCCCCATGGATAAAATGAAAAAAATACATATCTCCACTTGGAAAGGTAGAAGACTCTTGGTATGGAATATTGGCATATGTACTCAGATGTGGTCTACATGTTGGTTGGCTTTCCTATAGTAATGCTGTCAGAATTCCTCTGTCAACTCTTAAAAGTTCAAATTTGATTAGAATAGTTATTGACTAATTCAAACAGATCAGTAATTTAGGAACTAGATTCTTATGTGAAGGAAAATGAAAAAAAGCTACCAAATTTCCTTGTGTCTAAAACATGTTTTTATTGGTCTTGAGAGACTCTCTACTGCTGGCCTGACAACTTTGTCATAAATGGCATAATTAGCCTAACCATAATTCCTAGAGAAAAAGTCTCCTCCAAATTTTAGAAAATATGGTAAATCATCTGCACTTTACTGAACCATAACCAAGGAAAAATAATGCTCTAGATACACAATATAAAGAAGACAAAAGATAAAAGTATTGCTTAAGCTTATTCAAGAGATATAGCTAAAAGTAGTTTAGACACAGAATGAGGAAAAATGTCCTGACAGTCACTTACATTGTGAATTATCCCGAAAGAAATAGCAAAAGCCCCATCACTAAAGATACAGGGAACAAAATACTCAAAGCTACACGGTAGTGAACAAGTCTTTAGTAGCAAGGGGATGGATTGGGTGACCTGTTAGGTCCTCCACATTTGTATCTCCTTTATCTCTTGTCTGTCCTTCACTGAATATATATATATTATTTGTCTCAGGAAAGAACAGCACTGTGTCAAAGCGAGCTTCCCCTAAACCTCTGCAATCTGCATTCATTCCTTTCTTTTATAAAATTGCAAGGGAGTTTTTTTGTTTTGCTTTTGTACTTTTTGTTTCAAAGTTACAAGGCCAGGGACCATTTGCCCTTTGTTCGTGGTAACTGAAAAACACAGCATATGGTGAACCTTTTCAGTGAATAGGCATTCATGATTGTGCATGGGAAAGTGCATTAGAAGAATTTATGAGACATTTGAGAACGTGGGCTGCATCTGAGAGGAAATCTTTAGTACAAGCTTTTACTGGATCCTACCAAATCTTCTTTGGGGAACATACTTTTTCCCCCCCTTTGGCTGAATGACACATCAATTGGTGGCATTTGTAAATAATTCAAAAGGTACTCCACTAGAGTTTATCTAGTCATTCTCCAAGAAGGACATTCTTCAACAGGAAGTTCTCCATCTTGCTTTGAACCATTATGAATCATGTTATGCTATTTTTAAAAATGCTATTCACAAAGAATATTTTGAAAAGATGGGTCCAGATCATAACTTTCCTTCTTTCCAAGTAAACAGCCCTGTTTGGAAGTTTCTATTATGGAAAAGAGTTCACAGAATCCCTACATTTATGTAATTATCTCAGTGGCAGTACCAGTGGACCTTTATGTAGCACTTTAAATGTACAAAGCATTTCATATGCATTGTCATCTGGTCCCCACAATGACCCCACAGCAGGCAAGAGTTATTATTATCCTTATTTCACAGATGAAGAGACTGAAGCTTAAAGAAGTGAATAACCCAGAAGCACTTTGCTAGTAAGCTTTGGAAGTGGAATTTGAATCCAGCTCTTCTGCCTTCAGGTCCATTATTCTATCCACTCCTTCATGGCCAACTCAAGACCATCTGGGACAACTGACAAAGAACCTGAGAAAGAATCCCTTCTATTGCAGATCTGTAGTGGTCATCCTTGCTTTACATAGAGATCTCCAGGGAATTCCTGGAAGATGAACACACACGTGCACACACACATTCTCATACACATTCTCTTTTATCTTACACATACATACATATATATGTATATATACACATACATGCATGCCCATGGGCTTACATATATATATATATATATATATATATATATATATATATATATATATATATATTCACTTTTTGTAACCCAGCTTTCCTGTGGAAAGAATGGGTGGATTTGATATTCTAGGACCTGTGATTAAATCTAGGGATTGCCACTGTGACCTCAAGAATTTTCCTATTAGAAACCTCCGTTTCTTTGTAGTGAGGGAGTGGTTCTTTCTAGGTCTAAATCTAGAATCCTATAATTCAAATTATTTTATCTCATGAAGTAGAAGAAATGTAGGTCCTAATCTAAATTGAAAGAACTATCCATTCGCCATACAATTGCCTCATTTGAAAAGGCTACTTTTTTCCTGTTTGTTTTGCAAGTTTCAAAGATCATGTAATTATGTGTGGGAAGGGGGAGGGATTTTTTCCTAAACAAACACCTCCTGGTTGTTTTTGGAAAACTCTGACATCCACATCTGTGCATTCATGAGAACAGGCCAATGAATAGAAACAATGGGGGAAAGCATATTCAAGAGGAGAAAATGTTTTAATTTCCAGCTTTCAACATATTATTATAAATGGAGATAAAAAAATAAAATTATGAGGAGGACCTTGAGAATTTCCTTTTAAGCAGAAATGCTAATACATGGGTAATTCAAATGCACCTTTTGTCCTGTAGCTGATATATCTCATAAACACTTCAGACACTTTTCAGCCAGCTTACTGAAGAAATCATTTATATACATTGCAAATATTAGTCCATTCTATTTTTGTAAAAGTACATGAGTTTCACTCTCCTTGATTTTAATTGGGTTTCATCTCTTTTGGAGCGTCCACATTTAACAGGTAATGCAATTTTAACAGGAGCTTTGTTATATACTCAGGTTTTATTTTTATAGTATGCATAAAGTACAAATGCCAACATGTGCATTATGCTTTATAAAGTTTGTTCCAAAAAAGGTTCAGATCACTTTGGGAAAAGGTCCTCTTGGTATTTCCATTACAAATGCCTAGACTATGAGTCTGGAACTTAAGTGAAGAAACATGCTATACGGAAATCTGAATTCTAGACCGTGCAGAAAATACTCTGGTTAATCTCTTGGCATGAAACACAGTATGGAGTAGTGGATGGTGTATTCAGGAAGATCTGGTTTTAAAACCTCATTTCTTGACTGCATGGCCTTACCCAATCTCTGTGTGCCTCAGAAAACTTCCTAGAATTTCTTTGTACTACTCGAGTCAGAAGAACTGGTTCAAATTCTACTTATTTGACTTTGGGCAAGTCACTTTACAATAGACTTTAAGTTTCCTCATCTGTAAAATGAAGCAACTCTGAGGATGCTTCCAGTCTTAAGTCTGTTATCCCTTGCTGCTATAATAATAGAGCATATCATATGCTACGATAATAGAGCATAATATATAATATAGTTGGTGGGTGGAGGCAACTATCAACTTGAGGCCGTAACTGGCTTTTTACCCCTTGTTTTGTTAGATCATGCAATGATCAAGAAAGGAAACAGTAAATAACAAAAGAGGAAAGATAGTCATGTGTTTCATTTCCTTCCTATATTTGCTTTCTTCTGAGTAATTTTATTTCATCCTTCTAAATGAATAATTTCTTTATTTTCCCTTCCTTTGTCTATTTCTGTTTGTTTGCTCATGTCTCTGGTTTATATTCTTGGATTAAGTCTTTATGCTTTGGGCCAGAGACTGCCCTATTTTTACATTGCTGTATATGGTGGCTAAGCCCAGGTTCTGTCTTTCATTATAGACCCAGATGGGATGGATGATGTTGAGCCAGACTAGATTTCACCTCAGCTAGGATCTGGAAGCTTCTCCTGAAATCCCCAGGAAGGTTCCCTGGGGCCATTACCTAACTTGTCTCTCAGCCCTGACCTGGGACCATAGCCCTCATTTGGACCCCTAGGTAGTAGCATTTTGTGTACCACCTTCCTAGAGGATTTGATCCCTGAAGCAACCCTGGTTTTAGGGCTGTGATTTTTTGTTTTGTTTCAAGTGGTGCCCTTCTCTCTTATCAATAGTTCCTCAAGGGAACCAGGTTTATCTCTTCCAGGGATTTTAAAACTTTTATATGCTATAGACATTTTGGTAGTTTGGTTAACCCTATAAATCCCTAATAGGAGTAAAGGTTTTCAGTGTTTCATTTAAAATACATAGGATTACAAAGTAAAATTATATTGAAATATAGCTTTCAAAAATATATGTGCATCTCTATCTGTATACATCTATATGCACCTGTATATTTCTATATAGGTTTGGGAGTGTACATTTTATATATAGATAGAGAGACGTATATATGTATGCATATGTATTTTAAATTCACAAATCTCAGATTAAGAACTCCTACTCTAGAATCTTTCACTTAATCATTATAACTGGGCTAGTCTCAGTCCATTTTTCTTGTAACAAGAAAATTTTCTTGTAATAAGAACAGAAATTCCCTGTTATAATAAGTATGGAAAATGAGGCAGCCCAAAGTGAATGGCAACATGAGTCCCAACTTGGAAAAATCTGGGTGAAGTGGATGAAACCACTAAGCTACCCATCCACTTAAACCATAGCATATATGACCTTAAGTGTTATTAGGAATAATTTTTATATTTATTGCCTCTAGTATGTCTACATTTATTTATATGAAACATAGGTGGTTAAGCTAGAAATGAAATGTTAAAGACATTAAAATAATATAGAATACAGTACTGTTGATTACCAATTATCATTGAGAAAGGATTTGTTCAAGAGATGTTGTGTGTTACACATGTTGCTTATTGCTGTGATGGATAGAAAAGAAATACACATCATGATCTTTGACCAAAAGTAGCTTATACCATAGTTAGCTTATACCAAAGAGTCAAATTAAAGCAAACACATGAAATAATAAAGGATAATATAAGTGATAACAAGTACAGTGGCATTTGCTTTAGGAGTTCAGAGGAAGACATCAATTTGATCGTAAATAGTGAAGGAATTTGTCATGGGGGAATTGGTAAATAAAAACTTAAAGAACATGGAGTAAGGTAGCATTGATACAGGCTTAGGATAGGAGTGAGCTTTCTATTATAACTATGACAAGATGGACATCAGTTTGACTGAAATAGAGGACTTTTATTGGTATAATGGACGATCAACTTGGATAAGTTGAATGAGGCCATATCTTTTAAGGAGATCACCATCCTTCTGCTCGTTCATAATCTCAGTGCTATTGTAGACCCTTCACTTATATATATGAAGTTTCCAAATATTGTCCTTTTTTTCATATCCCTTGCATCTGTCAACTTCTTTCCATTTACATAGTCACTACCCTAGTTCACTCTCAGTTAGATTATTGTAATTACCTCCTACTCAGTTTCTATGCTTCAAATCCATCCCCTCTTCACTCCATCCTAAATACAACTGTCAAAATGATTTTTCTGAAGTATCAGTCTGACAGTTTCTCACCCATACTCAGTAAATCCTATTGGCTCCCTAGTTCCTTTAGGACAAAATGCAAACTCCTTAGTTTTCCTTAAAACTTTCCACAAAATATCCCTTTCTTACCTTTCCAACTTTCTTGAACATTTTTCTCCTCTATGCTATAAACTTCTTGCGTTTTCTCACATTTGATGCTCCATCTCCTGCATTCATGACGTTGCATTGGCTGCCTCCCTACCTACAATCTTCTCTACCAATACTGGAGTGTTCTCCTCTGTCCCAGTAAACTTCTTCTTTTCCTCTGCCTTTTGGAATCCATTTTGCTTTAAGACTTAGCTAAAATGCCAGCTTCCATACAAGACCCTTTCTAATTTCCTAGCTGTTAGTGCATCCATCCTCCAAGATTAATTTGCAGCCACTTTGCGTGCATCCTGTATATGTATACCTGGATATGTTGATGTTGGTCTCTTTAAAATGTAAATCCTTTAAGGGCAAGCACTGGTTTCTTTTTCTCTTTACATTTCCAGCACATAACAAAATTTTGGGGACATCATTGGTTCCTAAAAAAACTCTTGTTTATTTATTGATGGATTGTGTTGATGGTCTGGTCTATATTGTTCACAGTGAAAATGGGGTAAAATTTAAGTGTAAATTATAGAAATTTCAAAAGACAAATCTACAGGTATGATGCGTGAAAGAATTTATGAAATGAAGTTTTCCCCTAAGGAGATCCCTGGGGAAGGAAGCATAGTAGGAGTTCTGAACATTCCAGATTGCCAGAAATAAACATTTGGGGCTTAAGTGACAAAAATGGATGTCTGAAAGGACATACTTGGAAAAAGAAGTGTTGTTAAGAGTTGAGGTCTGAAAAACGTTAAAGATGAAATTCAGAGAAGAACAAGTAGACAAGACCTGACTGATGTCCCAGTTGGCTAGCCATCAGTGAATAAACATATCACCATCTTGACTTGCAAAATGAATGAATTTTTCTCTTATTCCTCTTTGGGAATCAGAAGTGAGTCTGTGTTTGAACAACTGTTAGGCTGATATGGTAGCAAGACTATCCAATGGAAATGTTTCCTAGGCTGTTGGAAAGATATAGGACTCTAGATTATATGAGGTGAGGACCATTAGGTGAATGGATGGATGGATGATCACCACATTGATGAAAACTGAAATTTTGAGTGAATGCTCTGTCCAGGGGAGAAGAAAATAGAGCCAAAGCCTGAACCTTGGGAAATCTCCATAGTTACCTCATTAGACAAGGAAAAGTCATTTAGGAAAACAGAAAAAGAGCGGCAGGAGAGATGACAGAACATAGTATGATATAATGTCATAGAAGTCATTGGCTCATAGAGCTTTTTTTAGGAACAAGAGAATTGCAAATGATGTAATATACCAAAGAAAAATCAAGAAGGAAGAAAACAGTGGAAAAATGAGCTTAGTATATGTGTTATGACTAAGGATCAACCACTGTAGTTCTTGATAGAGAAGAACAATAGCTTAGCTAAATTTGTAAATTCTCATTTTGTTTGCACCCTCTTAAGATGATAATTTATTAAAATAAGACCTTTAGCCTCTATTCCAGGTACACATTTATAACCGAAAGTGTTGTCTGAGGATAGTTTCTTATTGTGAAAATTTAGTCATATTCATTTGTTAATGTTATTAATGGCTTTAATCAAAGTAGAGTGACCTCCCACCCTCCAGGGCCTAATGCCCTATATTCCTACATTGTCTCCCATCTACCCTGCATATATCTGTTATGTTCATAGTTATTTACTTTTTGTTTCTTACCACTCCCACCCCATTAAAATTTGAGCTATCAGAAAGAAGAAACTGTCTTTTTTTTAAATTCCTCAGTACTTAACACTGTACCTGGCACATGGTCACTACTTAATATGATATAACCTGACCCTTGGGCAAGTCATTTACATTTTTGAGTCTCTGTATTATTACCACAAAATTGTGTTGTGAAAAAAGCACTTTGTAAATCTTAAAGCTCTGCATAAATATAAGCTAGTGATGAAAAGGAGATAGTGAAACTCTGAAACTGGCTAACTTACTCAGGGGGAGTATATGATTGAATGTGCATTAAATATATAATCATAGTTAATGAGAGCAAAATAACTAAATTCTTGTAAAATTAACAGTAACGCTCTGTATTTATATCAAATTTTCTTCTGAGAATTTAAAACCCTTTACATAAAATAACTCAATAATTTTCACAGCTCCCCTGTGTGGTATGGATAAGTTCTGGAGAAATTGCCCTAAATATTTAATCCAGCATATTACTCCATGGTAATTAACTTGAGTGTTTTCATTATTTTTCTTTTGTTTTTAACTCCTAAGTTACCCATTAACATAGTATTAATTACTTGTTTTATTAATTTGAAGAGGTAATTCATTAAATAAACACTTTCCCTTTGCCTCTGGGTGCTAAAACTTCTAAATGAAACAGGCATATCTAAGTACATCTCAAATTAGCTTTTTTTATATACACTATTAAAGTATCAATAAACTGTACCACAGATTGGGAAGGATGACAAATTTGGAGGTTCTCAAGTGAAAAGGAAACATGCAGATATTAAGCAGAAAACAACACTTGCCCTCATGCATTAGAATTCCAATTATATGGAAATGCAGTATCTTAAAATATAAACAACCCCAGACCTAAAGTCAGATGACTGTATACAAGATGTAGTTTTTTCTTGTCATTGTTCAGTCGTTTTTGAGTTGTTTCTGACTCTTTGTGACCCCTTTGGGGTTTTCTTGGCAAAGATACTGCAATGGTTTGCCATTTTCTTCTCCAGCTCATTTTACAGATGAGGAAACTGAGACAAACAGGGGTAAGTGACTTGCCTACAGTCACATAGCTAGTAAGACTCTGAGGGAAGATTTGAACTCCTGACTCCAGACCTGACACTCTATCAACTGTGCCACCTAACTACCCTAGGAGGGACCTAGATCTCTCTTATAATTTACCTTGAATAGATTACATTCTTTACTAGGATCTCAGTTTCTCCATCCATTAAAATAAGGAGCTTGTAAAATCTGTGACTTTTGTATGACCCAGTTTAGATGAGAGTTGAGTGGCAGTCCAGACAAATAGAGTCTACATCAGTTTGGATATCTCTTCCCCCCATCCCCCAACCCAATAGAATAGGAAGTCCTTGAAGGAAGGGCATTTTTATTTTTTGTCTTACATTATCTTCTTGCTATCTCTATTGTTTTTTTGTTTTGTTCTGTTCTGATCTTTTTTGTCTTTGTTGGTGGCTAGTATAGTTAGTGCCTGTTATATACTAGGTACTTAACATGTGCTGGTCAGGTCAAATTGCTTTTTCATCAGACTCCAAATCCTATCTTCCAAGCCTTATAGTAGCTTCCCCGTTCTTCCTTCTTTAGAATCCTTTGAAACTCAGCTTTTTACCATTCTGATTTATCATTTTCAATTGATCCTTTTGACTTGGTGCCTACTCTGTTTGAAAATAAGCCTCTTGCCACTCAGTCTATGGTAATTTCAAGACCTTTGCTCGCCATCCAGACTGCCGTTCTATCCTTCCGTGCCCTGCTGTTGTATACACACCAGCATATCAACAGTCTTTTATAGAATATCCATCTTAGCCCCTTTCTCCAGGATGTACAAATTGAAAAAAACCTAGTATTCCAAAGGTCACAGACTATGTTTTAGTCATGAAAGAAAACATATGTAGTCTCAGAGAGTCTCAACAATTTTTTTTTCTTTTTCTAACACAGTTACACTTACTTAGGGATTCTGGTCTGACTGTTGTCCTTAGTTCTCAAAGAGGGCCCAAATGACTATGTTAGAGTCAAATTACAGTGTACAGGCTGTGGCTGATCAGACCAATATGAGCTTGGAATGTTCTAATACAGGTCAACACAAATAGTCCATGTGAACATTTAGGGTAGATTCTCTAAATGCATCTCACATTTCTTTTGAGCTACTTCAATTCTGCTTTACTCATTGAGCATAGCCTCTTCTCTGATGTGGGCATACCATGCTGAATGGTCCTGTACCAGTATCTCCCATGTCACACAATCAACTCTAAAGTTCTTAAGAGAGAGAGACCTTGAGAGTGTCCTTGTATCACTTTTTCTGACTCCAGTGGGCTCGTCATATTGTTCCAATGCCAAATGTATGATCTCCAAAAAGATTATTTTATGGAGAACTCACACATGGCAAGTGTTCACATGATGGTCAGAAAAGAAGTGATATGTAGGGGTAGAATTAGAATGCACGATTAGAATAGAATCTTGGGGCTAGAAATGGCTTCGCAATCCAGCATGTTCAACTAGTTCTTGCAAAAGGACAGATCATCTAGTGAAACATCACATTTTGTATTTTCTCACAGAGAAAAAAAGGAATATTAACGTATGTTAAGCCCTTTTTTAAGAGAACATGCTACCTTAATATTGTCAATCATATTTTATGGTTCCAAAATTTGAGGCAATCTGAAAAATTTGGATCTGCTCCATCCTTCTACCCCCCTCCCCCATCTTCTTTCCTGCAGCCCTTGGAAATATAGTTTCTCTTGGAACTTGGAACTTTAGTCTGGTTGGTCGATGCATGTATTACTCATGACATTTCTTTTGTTCTTTAAGCTCTTTTTTTTTCCTTCTGGCAACGAATACAACAACTCTTCTTCATTTCTATTGACCTTTAGTGTTGTTTACATCTCTCAAGGTCTCTGCATTTTTTATGATTACCTCATTACATTTTGAGGGCCACTTTTTTTCTTCAGGAACACAGCTTCTCTCTTTCATGGAAAGCCATGGAATAAGGCTTAATGTATACATTTGCACTTTGGAGCTATAGAAAATGATTTGTAGACTTCAAGGAAAAGGTCACGGTTTAAAGAATATAAAAACATGATTTAGAAGATGCTAATGTCATCATTTAAAACCTCAAAAGAAGCACTGTGAGTTAATACAACTTTAAAGAGTCTATCATGATTACTTTTAATGTGTACATTTTAGCAATATTACGGTGACTTTGCTCAAGTGGCATTGTTGACAGTGCCCTTTATGTTCCAGACAGAAAATTAATTTAACATTTGAATAGCATAAAGTTAATTAATATTTAATAAACATGTTTTCTTAATTAACAGGCCTTTGAAACATCACATTTCCCAAGCTATTCATCCTTCTTCACATAATCCCAATAGAGCTGGGAGTGATTTTGTTAAATTGTCTGACAAAACCTAACTCAGCTACTTGTAACTTACAGTTGTTCACCTTTGTCACTTTGCAGCTTTTCCCTGCTAAAAAATTTAGTTTGTCTTGAAGTTGAATTGTTGTCTGGATTTCCAATGCAGTTCACAGTATGGATACAGAATATAAAATGCTATTGTCAGAGTCTGTTTCAAGCTTAGTTTCCTTAAAGTATATGGGAATTTGAGAAGACGACATACACATTAGCTTGCTACCATAATGAGGTCCAAGGAAAGTAGATTATAGATTAGTATAAATAACTAACAATGGGCTAATTCCATAAGGATAATAATATCTGACCTATAATTTGGATAATTTAAAATAATTAATTTATTAATTTTAAAGAAAGTACATTTTTCTTTCTCTTTTTTCAAGGAATGAAGATTCACATATTTTTGTTTTTCCCAAGGATTTTTAAAACGGAGACGCTAACTTGTAAAATGACATTCTTGTAGGCATTTTCCTGTAGTATATGGTTTTTAAAATAATCCTTTTCCATAAATACAGAGTTTGCTATTATAAGCTTTTGAAGGGATTGGGTTAGCTAGTCTCTAAGACCCTTCCAGCTCCAAGCATCTATGATGCAATGTTCACATTTTTTGAAGATATATATATATATATATACATATATATATATGTATGTATTTACCAAGATGAAATTTAAAAGTAAATTTTTGTTTCTTTTGAGTTTTTTCACCATAAAGTAAAATTGTTTATAAGACTGCATTTTTTGGACCTCATTGAACACTAAATGCCTTCCATATGTATTTAATAATTATACAATTCTCTTTAATTCTGTTAATTTGGTATCTGTATTACTTTCATTTGAATACTCTAAAGTCAGACTCATCTCAGTCAATCAGTCACTAAACATTTATTAAGTACTTCGTATGTACTACTCCCACACAGGCAGCAACCGCATTTGTGTGTCTTATAGACTGAAAGATGCCATGCATACATTCTTTTTATCTCTCTCTCTTTCTCTCTCTCTCTCTCTCTCTCTCTCTCTCTCTCTCTCTCTCTCTGTGTCTCTCTCCCTCTGTCTCTCTCTGTCTCTATCTCTGTCTCTCTCTGTCTCTCTCTCTCTGTCTCTCTCTGTCTCTCTCTCTCTCTCTCTCTCTCTCTCTCTCTCTCTCTCTCTCTCTCTCTCTCTCTCTCTCTCCTTGCTAGTCCCACGTATTAGGCATGAAGAAAAAGACTTGAACCCAAATCTTTCTATTTCTGAAACCATCTCTCCATCCACTATACCATGCTGTTTACACCTACATGTGCATGTATATACATATATACACGCATTCACATATACACACATACACATATGCCAAGGAACATTGGGACCCCTGTGGAGAGACAAGTATACAATTGGTTTTCTGAAGAAACAAAGTAAATCTGTTACTTAGACAACAAGGAGGCCTCTGGGGCTCAGTGAGGCCACAGCAGGAAAAGTAGGGGTATTAGTGACCTGGGAGAAGTAGATTCCCTTACCCACCACTCAGGATATACCAGGCAATTGCTGAGTCTTTCTGGTAAATGGCGGATGTCAAGATTTAGTCCCAAACAAACAGAAGTTTTGTTGAGTAATAATAGAGTATTAGGTGCTTTATAAGGAATTGCATCTAATTACTTTCTGACATCTTAAGTTATAAGCAGGTAGATTCCAGTGATTGAGGAGGGAAAATGTGAAATTTTAGCTATGGGAGATTTAGAGAAGGGACAGGGCACAGGTGGCCAAAAAGGAGTCTGGGAGACAGAGGAGTCTCATGACAACCTATCATGGGAATGGCTAGTGCTCCACTAAAAAAACAGAAGTCTTCAATTGGTATAGTATGTAGATGTGATTATAATGGGACTTAACATCTTCCTGGTCCATTAATAGGCCTCAGGTGGAGCCCATTAAGCTAAACTTGCTGGGGTGGGGGTGGGGGCTCACTTGTAGGAAGACTTTCACACCTTTTGCTAATTTCTAATTAGATGGAGAGTAGTGATGGCTCCTGGCTCTGAGAAGCCTATAAAAGCTACAAGTTGAGAAGTGTATAAAAACTTAGAGTTGGTATTTATTTTGCTTTGGGGGCTCACTTATGAGACAGATCTTGTGATTCCCTGGTTGAAATTCTGAGTGGTTATTTGTTGAGAGCTCCCTGCCTGCTCAAAAGTAAAGGCTCTCTCTATGCAGGGATGTAAAGTGTGTAAAGTGTGCAATTGATTCAGTCTGTCAGTGTCCTGTCTGTTGATTTTATTTCTCTGCTTGTATTTTCTCTGTAATTCAGAGTGCTGAATGCAGTGAACTCGTGAATGTAATTAGAAAAGATTGTTGACCCCTTAAACAGCAATCTTTCCTAGTAAAACAGATCTAAGAACTGGTGCCAGCAATCATGCTGGGTGTGCCAGTGCGGTTGTCACTACAGTAAGTCAACCTAGAAATCAGAAAGAACTGGGTACAAGTCCTGCCTCTGATATAGGGTAAATATCTCACAACATGAACAACTCACTCTAGAATGCAGATGAGTTGCTGTTCCACATCATTGGAGGTAATTACCATACCAGGAGTTTCCTAAACCAATGACTTCATAGGTCTAGGTATATTATACATTTTTATGTATAACTTTTAACTACACCATATTAGATTTATATGGAAGGAGATATGACTACCTTGCCAGCATTTTTTTTCACAATCTAAAACATTTGAACCTTAATGATTTTAAACTTAGGTAAAGCTGAAAATATATTTTATAGCCATTTGTATTTTGTGAGAAGATATATATGTGCATATGTGTGTGGTTTTTTTTATATGGGTGTATATATGTATATACATACACACATATATACAAACATATTAACATGTTTCTAGGCAAATGTATAGCTACACAGGACTCATTTTCTTTCTTTTTTCTTTATAGATTGTAATTGCTAGCCTCATGTGCACTTACAACAAAAATGACTGGACTGAACTTTCCAAAATGGCTGAGGTAATTGTTTCCTTAATATATTTATTTTTTGTCCTGTTTTTTAAAAATTAATTTTAAATAAAGAGCTGCTGTTAAAAGAATCAAGACTAAAGGCAAAAACATTGAAAAAATGAGAAGTTGAATCTTGTCTGTTATAATTTGTTTATCCTATGTTTTCATTAAAATTATAGAAATGCAAATTTAAAAGAAATCTCTTCTATGAAAGTGGTGCCTTGGATTTTATACACTGCCTTAATATCCTTTATTCTCCAAGTCTGTATACTTTTTATTTGCATATTAAACAAACTGTATATTATGATGGATGCCATGATAAAATTTAATTCTACCTTTGAGAGTCTAGCTTGATCTTACCTTGCCTTCAGGCAAACTAGTTTGACAGTACTAGAAGAAATTCTTGAATAAAGAACTCTTGAATATTTGAAGTATAAAAGGTCCGTTTAATACTATTCTCATTTTAATACAAAACTTGCATAAAATGATAGAACAGAAAGCTATAATATACAACACTATTCAGCAAGTATCCTATAAAATACATAAAATCTTACACAAATCCAAACAACTCACTCAAATTTATATTTCAAATGGGAAAAAAATGCCTGTTTAAATATATATACACTTGCATCTATCAGTCATGAAAGACATTTTAGTAAGAAATTGAATAGTGTTTTTTAAAAAAATATTTTTGAAAACTGGGTTTTATATCTGACAATACTTTTTAATTAGTTGGTTTTATTCCCAAGGTGTTTGAAAGCTTGTTACAATTCTCTAAATAAGTTTTCTTTTATCTGGACATTTCAGATCTGTAGAGGGGGTTGGGGGGAATCACTTCTGGGATTTAGAGGAATGAAATTAACCATTATCAGGAATGGGCTTTGTGATCTTCACTGCTAGGTCTATTTTATACATGTATTTACCTAATTGACCATGAAATCTACAAAATCTATGCTTGACATGAGCCATGCCAATTTTAAGCTGACTATGATGAATGGCTTTATCATGCTGCTTGGTCTTCTTCCTGTTTCCCAAGAATAAAATCCTTAAAAATCATTTTCTTCAGTAATGGGTATCAATTTAGGAAGCAATTGTATTTACATTAGCATTTGGGAAACCACATCTTGTGCATACTAACCCTTATAGGTAAGGTAATTCTCACATTCTCAAATCCTTTTAATTGCTATTTTATTCAGTACCAAATTTTAGAGTTCTATTCATTATAAAAAGATTTTTCTAGATTCCCTGAACCACCAAAGCAAAGTCCAGCTAATTCATCAAAAATGTCAATGTGTAAAAGGACTTTAGTACTAAAAGCATTTAACTTTACCAACTTAAAATGTTGACCTGCCCATGTTTTATCATGAAGGACTATATAGTCTGTGATTCCATATCTTCCTTCAAAGCAGCAAATTGGAACAGTTTCATTACTTAGTGCTAATAATCATAAGTCAGAGAACTTTAGAGATGGGAACAGTTTTAGAAACCATCTTGTCCAACCCATATCTGCTTTGAAGAGAAATTGTAGAGAAACCCCCTCTACAACGTTGCCTCCAAATAGTCATCTAATTTCTGCATCCATTGAAGGGAACTCTGAGGGACAATTTCAGGTTGGGATAGCTCTAATTATTAGGATGGTTTTCTTAAATATCCATGTGATCAAATGAATCCATAATCTAATCAAGGTGTTTCTTCCAGTGCTGTATTTCACACACATTCTATCCGTGCTGGTTCATCTTTTCTTCATATCTCAACTCTGGCACTTATCAGCCACATAACTTTTCAAAGATTAGTTTTTATCCTCATTTTCCTAAAATACAACATGGGAATAATGATATTTGTTTCACACAACCACAAAACTTGAAAATTATGAAGTTGCCACCTCTATGTCTCTAGTACAATCTCCATGTGAAAGTCTTACACCCCTGCCCTTCACCCCATGTAACATAACAAGCAAGTGGTCCTCTAGGCTCTGTTTAAAAACTTCCCATGAGGGGGATCCCAGCAATTCCCAAGGCAACTCATCCTACTTTGGGGCAGCTCCAATTTTTAGGGTATTTTTCCTGACACTAAATCTGAAATACATCTTTACACCTTTCATCCAATGCTTTTCTTGCAGCCCTCTGGGGACAAAAGGGGGAAAAACAGTCTGGCTCTTCTCTTGTTTCTCCAGCCTAAACATCTCCCAGTTCCTTTACATTTATTTGTGCTCTTCTTAAACCATGGTGCCCAGACCAGAGTACAATATTCCAGCTGAGGACCAATGAGATCAGAGGGCAATGGGCCTGTCATCTCCCTGTTATTGTAAGCTATGCCTCTCTTATTCATTCTGAGATTGCACGAACTTTTTGGCCACCACACTATACTGCAGACTGGTATTAAACTTAAAATCCATTAAAAACCTCAGATCTTCCCAGATCTGTCCGCAGCTGCTTTTCCAGTCCTATACTTATAAAGCCGAATTTTGTTTTTGTTGTTGTTCAGTCACTTTTTAGTCATGCCTAACTCTTTATGACCACATTTGAGTGGTCATATTTTGCCATATTTTGCCATTTCCTTCTCCAGTTGATTTTACATATGAGAGAACTGAAGCAAACAGGGTTAAATGACTTCCCCAGGGTCACACAGCTCATCAGTGTCTCAGGCGAGGTTTGAACCCAAGAAGATGAGGTTTCCTGACTCAAGGCCAACACCATACTGTGTCACCTACCTCCTCTAATTTGTTTTGCTTTACCCATGTGTAAAACTTTACATTTACCTTTATTGAATTTCATCTCATCAGATCAACCCAATATTCTAGAATATGGTGTCATCAAACTATAGAATGAGGACCAAGTCCATTCCACTGCCTGTTTTTGTATTAGACACTGAGTTAAGAAAGGTTTTTACATTTTTATATACAATAAAACTTTACTTAAAAATACAAAAACCATACTTAGCTCATTGGGCATACAAAAACAAGGAGGCCCCTTCTGGCTATAGTTTGTTAACTCTTGTTGCTATTCAGATCTCTTTGTATCTTCTATCATTCAGTGTGCTAATTAACTGTTCCTTCTAACTTCCCATCTCCAGATTTGACAAGTCTACCCTCTCTACCTTTATCCAAGTCCTTAACAAAAATATTCAAGAAGTAATAAATTCATGAAGAATTTTTTGGAATGCTATACTAGAGATGTCCTGCTATGTTGACATCGAACCAGATAATAAATAACAATGAATACATATATAATAAATAATATATGTAATAAATAAATACCAAATGAATGAATAATAGCTAGCATTTATACTTACTACATGCCAACCACTAGCTATGTGCATTACAGTTAATGGATCATTTGATCCTCCAACAATCCTGACAGATAGGTGCTATTGTTATTCCCATTTTACAGTTCAAGAAACTGAGGCATGCAGTTTAAATGACTTGACCAAGGCCATACAGCTAGTAAGTGTCTCAGGATTTGAACTCAGGTCTTCCAAATTTCAGGTCCAGCACTCCAGTGCCACCTAGCTGCCTAGAGCAACAACTCTTTTCCTTTGTGTTATTTTTTTAATTTTCTTTTTAATTTTTGGAATACACAAAGCATTTCCATAACTTAGTATAATAAAACAAAATAATCGTATGTGAAATTGCAAATTTACTATGTACAGTGTGCTGTTCCTTTCAAATATACAAAATTATCATATAAATTTATTTTTTATTCTTTCTTCCCCCACCCCACCCAAGAAATGACTACCATTAGACACAAATAGGTGTGTGTGTGTGTGTGTGTGTGTGTGTAACATTATTCTATACATACTTCTGTTTATTCTTTCTCTGGATACAGATAGATCCTATTTTCATTTGTCTTTTATGGATAATTTAAATATTTATAATAGACAAAATAATATTTTATACCTCTGACTTCTCTTCTGTCTTTGATCTTACTGGGATATAGAGTCAGCAGTGGTATCATTGGATCAAAGTGCATTCTTAAACTGTATGTATAGGACTATAACATATTTATCCTCCATTATCTTCTGTACTTACAAATTGACATTTATTTCCTAAATCACCATTCAGTTAAAGCAGATTCCATGCAAGTAAAATTACTGTATTATTTCATTCCTTCAATGGGCTCATGTTCTATTGATATAGATACTGTTTCTGTTGGTAGAAATTGCAAATCAGTCATGCTTTTTCATCCTTTGAAATCCTTGACCTTGTCTTTCCTTAAATATTCCATGTAACTTCAACCTGACATGGTGGATGTCTTCCTCTGATTCTTTTAATATTTTGTAACATTGTATAACAGTATTTTACAATCATTATAACTATGTGCCTAAAATTCTTTGCTCTTATTACATGACCATCCCAGTTTCTTTTCTGACTGTACAAGTCACTCAGGATATTTTTCATGCCAGTATTCATATATATTTCATAACATTGAATTCAACACTAGAAGAGTCTTTATTTTTATAGATAGGAAAACTGAGCTCTGGAGAGCTTAAATGGCTTATCCATGGTTGACATTTAGTATCTAAACCCAGGTACTTACATTCTAAGTTCCTTACACTTTCTACCAAGTCATCATATGCAACAAGCTTTCTTATATGCCACAAGCATCTGTATTTCCCCTTTTGATTTGTTTACAATTTTGCTTCTTATGAGTTTATGATTCCATGATTTAAGACAGCAGAATATCAATATTATAAAAGATGGTCTCTATGTCAAGGAGAAGTATAGGATCATTGATAGCACTGTACAAATTCATAAATACAATCAAACTTGATCTCCCCTTCCCTAATTCTGAGTTCCGTTCACCATCCATTTAAAATGTCTCAATAATTCAGTGATCTGTCTCTCCAACTATAGATAACAATCTAGACAAGATGAGTTTCCATGTGCATAGTTGCCTTTTTGTTTTTGTTTTTTTCTATAGATAACTAAACTTTTTCTAGTGTATGTGTATCTTCTTGAATTGGTCTTCTACTGTTCTGGGTCCCAGTGAATTGAGCAAAATCGTATCTGTGAACAGAAGCATTTTTAGAAGCTTTTCTTTTTACCACATGGCGCACAACAAACTCAGAAACACTGGTGGACACCTTTGATGAGCACAGGCTTCCCTTTCTACTGCCTCATTTGATGCTCTCAGGAGCCAGCTGAATAGCGTTACATCAGTAGCCATATCTTTTATCAAATCACGTATGACTTTAACATATGTAGAGAACATCCTTAGTTTGTGACTTCTAGTTTTGAGGTTATCTTATAATCTCTCAGTCAGTTCACAAAGATATTTTCTTCTGAAGAAAATCATCCATGAAAACCTGTCTATTCTCTTTTCTTTTTTTATTCATGCTCAGTCATTGTCCAGTTGATTCTTCTAAGCACATTAGAAAGGTAAGAAAGTAGCCATGTAGTTAGCGATGTCCTCTGGTTCACTTTTTTTGAAGGATGGGGTAACAAGACCATTTATATATTTTTCCATTTCTTTAGAATCTATTCCTCTTTGAAATCTTGAGCATCATTCCATAAATGCCTTTAACACCAGGAGTGTATTGTAGCCATCTTGGGAGAACTGATTACTAAATTTTCAGGCTGAGTATTTACACATCTAAAGTCAACAAATGGGGCAGCTAGGTGGCACAGTGAATAGAGCACCAGCCCTGGAGTCAGGAGGACCTGAGTTCAAATCCAGCCCCAGACACTTAACATTTATTAGCCGTGTGACCTTGCAGAAGTCACTTAACCCTAATTGCCCTGCCCTCTCCCCTCCAAAAAAGAAAAAAAATCTAAAAAAGAAAAAGAAATTCAACAAAAGCTCAAACCAGGGCTTGATTTATTATTTTGTTGATTTTCTAGATTTAAGAGAGTGATAATGATGAAGATTAAACCCTAAAGTACATTCTCTGTACATTTTGGGGGATGACTAGCCATTAAATATTTACCTGCACACTCCTGTTTATAACTATCTCGCCTACTTCCATGACATATTCATCATACATGCATTTGCCCAGGTCCAACTGCTCTCTTGAATTCCACTTCTTAAATGCAATTGTCAACCCATTCTAAAGTGGCAGAGTACAAATTTGGTGGCTCTGCAATAGATGAGACTAAATCATCATGGAAACACTAGCATCTCTATCTGTTCCATTTCACATTGATTTATTGTTGTCCTTTGACTCATAGCTACAAATGCTTCCTGGCTTGTGATCTGGTGTATGAGGGCCTAATGTCTTCAGGCTCCACTGCTTTGGGCTGTTTTGTTAACTGGCACTATTCATATTCTTTTTCTAGGCTCCCCTGTGAAATTCTCAATTGAGATTGTTCTCCAAACTGGTGTTATCCTTGGCTATCATGCCTTTCTCTCCACTTGGCAAGAACAAACGTTTGCTGGCTGATCTGGTTGCTGGCCTTTTTCAACCTTGTGGTGGGATAATCAGTCGTTTGTTGTCCATGTTCCATTTTTCAGAGCTGACAGCTTGTTTAACCCGGTCAGATTGGCGCTTCTATAATTGTGTGAGATGTCTTCTCATCTTCATCCTTTTCTCTAATTTGCTATTGATTTTGACCTTTAGTCTAACAAGTCAATGATTTGACTGCACAAAGACAGCTCCTTCTAAAAATGGCTGGTAATTCTGGACTTAAAATTGGTTAAGATTTTAAAGCCAGTTTTATTTTCTCATATGATGATTGGTGTTGACAATGACCAGCACTGTCATCTCCTCTTCTTGAAGAAGGTTTTCATAGCAAACAGGCTTGAGGTTTTGAGTAGTATGTCATCATTTGATTCCTCTCCTTTCTTTATCTCTGACCCAATTTTTCAAAGTGCTTTCACCATCGTCCATCATGCCCACCATCACATTGAGGTCTCCAAATATCTTGGTGCAAATTACTGTAGTTTCAAGGATCTTGTTGAGTTCTTTGTAGAATTTCTCTGCTTCAAATTTTGTTATAAGCATTGACATATATGCTGTGGTTATCTTCATACTGGTCTTTTTTATGTTCATTGTAAGAAATGCAAAGCAATATGAGCGAGTATCCAGTTAAATGACTTTTTATTGCCTTTCAATATGATGAAACTAAATTCGTCAGCTCCTTTATTCTCCTTTCTGAAGTGAAACCATTAGCCATCTTTCTATCAAGCTACAATTTATTTGTATGTATGTGTATTCACATATATGTATATATGTAAATATGTATGTATATACTATATTAAAATGTCGATATATCTGTAGTTCACTTTTTCAGTAAGATAGCAATTTAAATAAACAGAAAAAATTTAAATCTACACACATATGCATGCACACATACACATATGCATGCACACAGGCAAATGTGCACACATGCACACACACACCTTACCAGAATGAATAGGAAATGCTTTTGATATAATATTGGTGAAATAGTGCCTTTTTAAAATCAAATATGATAAGCTGATTACTCAGTCCTACTTCAATAATTCATGATTCTATCCATATGTTAATGTCTTCATTTTATAGTTGGGGATGCTGAACAAAAACAGGGGTTAAATGACTTGCCCATAGTCATACAGCTAACAAGTGTCTAATGCTGGATTTAGGCTCAGATCTTCTTGACCTCAGGCCCAGTACTCTATTCACTATGACACCCATCTGTCTCTATTTATAGGATAAATATAAAGTATTACTGTTAGACACACACACATATGTATATGTTTGCCTTCAAACTAAAAGTATTTCAAGATATTTGCATCTCAACTCAAAATACTGTCACCTGATTTAAAGTAAATATATTTTCCAGATGGAGATGATACGGAACTCACTACAATGACAAATCACAAAAATCTCCCTAACTCATATATAAATCATGTTGAAGCCCTAAATTATGGTAAATTATCCCCTTAACCCTGAGTCTAGGACATTCGTGAGCTTTAAGTTTTTTTTTAAATTTGAAATAAGACTAAATTTTATTTTCAAAAGTTTTCTTTATTATTAATGTTAATAATGATAATAGGGACAGGTTATGAACTAGGCAGGAGGGAAAAAATATTGCAAATCCCAACACATCCAAATCCACTCTTCCTTTGTTACTTTCTCTGTTTGTTTTAATAAATATCCTCACTCACAAGCATCCACTCAAGTACAAGGGCCTTCTTCTAGTTCTCTTGACATTATCTTGATACCAATAGAGCATACAAGTTGTTCATCAGTTATTTCTCACTCTCATCACATGACTGGTCCTCTCTTCTGGTTGTACATCTCTCTGATATTCTCTATACCACCTTTCTTCATGATTCTTGGTTAGTAATGTGCTGTAGTCACCCCTTTGGGTGACTGTCACTAGAGCACAAAATAAATTATTATGTTTATCTTTATGTTTTGAAATCTCTAGTCAAGATTCAAATTATACCTAAATCTTACTAAGGTACTTTGTATATACGCATTCATTAAACAATCATTTATCTACCATCTGTAAAGCACTCAGTTAAGTGATAAGGGATATACAAATGTAATTAAGATGTAGGTTCTGCCTCAACAGGACTTAACATTGAACAGAATGGCTTCCAATAAAGTCTCAAACTCAACAGTAGATGAAGTAAGTCACTAAATACTAATGGTATAACTTTGAAGTCTATTGCCATGGCAAATTTTAGTAAGTAGCATGTCTGATGCTGCATGATCCTCTGGGCATAATTAAAGCCTAACCCCTTCCAATTCCTCAAAGGACATTATGTGACAGGCTGAGAAGGTGAATGACAGAGGAAGTGGTTAACAACCTCAAAGACACTGGGAGTTGTGGTTCTTCCCAAGCTTAACCAATGTACAAATAAAGAAGAAAATTGGCCTTCTCAACTCTGCCCCCTTTCAAAGACAAAGCCAGAAACCTTTTTGAAAAGAATGTTGCCCAAATTTCATATGCCATTGGCAAGGATGAAGCTATAGTCAAGACAAAATAATAAAAAAAAAAAACACCAAGAAGCTTCTAGATCTAATAGAAATCTTCCACAAACTGGGAAGAATGATAAATTTTAAGGTGTTTGTGGCAAGTAAAATTCCCAGGAACTTTTTGATGAGTTAATGCCTTGCTACAGATTTTCATTTTCACAAAGGAACATCATGATGACAGAATCACATGGACTGAAAACTTTAAGGAATAGGGATAGTGAGCTGTAGGCCTGCCGTGGATAGGGAGTATGTTCCTCTACACATTGATGTTCTCGGACAAAGTTCAGTTCCATGTTAAGAGTCTGATTTTTTTTTCCTGGAGCTATGGTTTCATTGCTATTAGGAGCAACCAGGGATAAAATTCTTTCTATCAATGCAAATTTGGAATATTCAGCTCCTTAGGCTCAGAGGGTTTCCTGGGGGCAATGAGAATTTAAGAAGTGACTTGGCTAAGCCAGTATGGGTCAAAGGTAGGACTAGAACTCAGGTCTTGGAACTGGAGGTACTGTGTTGCTATTTTACCTCTGATTTGTATTCCCTGGATGGATGTGATCAAATCACTTAACTCTTTGGCTTCATTTTCTTCATCTGGATTACATGACCTCAAAGGACTCTTACTCCATGATAGTGGTGTTTTTATTATGTAGAAAATACCAAAGATTTTCAAGACTTGTTGAAGGGAATAATAAATTAAAAATTCAAATTAAGCTTTTTTTAATGGGAAGAAGAGGCATCTGGACTCATGGTATTCTTGGTGAAGGGATTTCTCAATGAGTGAACTCACCCTACCAAGAGTTAAGTTCAAACTTGAACCCAGACCTTTCTAACTCCTATACAAGTTCTTGATCTAGTAGCCTTTATTACCTTCCTTTAACATCTGTATTACTTGACAGAATAGCTATGAACTAAATACTATATCTGTCTATATACATGTAATTGGCAAAGAAAATACAATTTAAAGCAAGATATAAAAGAATAGAACTTCTTGGTACAACAGATTTCTGACTCAGATTACAATTCCCCTTTTTTAATAATCACGTTGCTAAATTTTACTTCACCAGTTGTTCTACGGAAACCCCTTATGTTTCCAAAGAGCCTGGATCCTTAGTCATTGACAGCACTGGGCTAGCAACTTCTGGCATTTGTATACTCTTCCATGCCCCTCCTGGGGCTGGATTCATGTCCATTCTATTGATTCATCAGAACTCAGGTATCTTTAGTTCAATAGCTGCCAGACTGATCATGATTTGAAAGATGAATTTCCTCATCATACAGAGGAAGAGACTGAGGAAAAGAGAAATAGTATCTTTTTGTGCAAGGTTACACCATCAGCCAATGGATAGATGGGAATAAAACCCAGGTTTCCTGATTAGTCCAGAGCTCTTTCTATACTTAACATTTCTTCCTATATAGTCTCTCTGAAATCCCCCAATCTTTCTCAATATGGTGAGGTTTCTGCCTCTGTTGTTCTTGGTGTGGGTTTATAACCTTTGGCTTAGTCCATGTCTGCCATTTTGCATTACTCTTCTTATTGGTGGAGACTGATTGATTACTCAGTGTTCCATACCTGGGTGAAGGATGGAGTTGGGGAGAATTTGAGAGAGAAGAGAGATACTGGTCTTCCACCTTTAAAATAGAAGACACATGGTTCCAGATTCAGAGAATCTTCTTTCTCCACTTCTCCCCAGCTGCACCCCTTATGCAGGTATGGATCATTGGGTAATTGACACTGGCACGTATCTCCTTTCTCTTTTTTGTGTGTGTTTTGTTGCTACTTACTCTTAGATCTTACTTCCTTATGGCACTTACCTCCTATTTCCTGGTATTATTATTGTTTCTAGTATTGTCATTTCATTGTATATCATAGAATCATAACATTTCAGAGTTAGTGAAGATCTTGCTTGCCATCTAGTCAAATTCATCTCAGGAAAAGTTTTTTCCTCTATAATATTTCTGACAAGTGGTGATTCAGCCTCTGCTTAAAAGCCTCCATTGAAATGAAAAACCCCTACATCCTGAAGCAGCCCACTACCCTCCTGAAGAACTCTAGTTCTTAGGAAGATTTTTGGTTTTGTTAAGCACAACATCTTGTGCATTGTGGGTACTTAAGAGATTCTTGTTGAAGGATGATTTGACTCTGTAACTTCCATCTGTTATTCCCAGCTCCGTCCTCTGGGGCCAAATAGAATACATCTAATTCCACTTCCACATGACAATATTTCAAACACTTGAACACAGCTATCCTGTCCTCCCTAGTCTTTTCTTCTTCAGTCTAAACATATTCAGTTCCTTCTTCTGATCCTCATATGAAATTGGACTCAAGGCCCATCGCTATCCTGATTGTCCTCTTTCATGCATTGTATCCATATTTGTATGAAAATGGGAGATACATCGTATGATAGATATGGTCAAAGGCTTTCAGACTTGGTAAGTTGAAGTCCAGGACTGTTTTGTTTTTAAGGTATATATCCCCAGCATATAACATGAGGCTGTGTCCATTGTGGATGATTTGTTGATTTGGTAGAAGCAAGCAGAACTTGCATTCTCCTAGCACAGCCTTTGAGAACACAAGATCACCTTCGTCTCTACATTCACTATAGTATAAGGCATCAAAGTAGGATTTTCGTAAAAGATTATGCTTTTCTTGTAAATTTCATGATAGATTGTAAACACATTTTATGGGGAAAATGTATTTGTTGTTCTATGTCTATGAGGCATAGAACACAAATCTCCAAAGAAATGAAAATAAATGAATATCACACAGAAGGTCATGGAGAGGCCCATGAGATGAGTTGGCAACATATAACAAATAAAGGATTCAAAAGAAAGCAGAAGTAAAACATATCAACAGGGAAGTGTTTGATCAACAAAGGATGACCTGGGCATATGACGAGGTCAGTTACTAACAGGGAGATAGCTCAAGTGTTTCATTCTTAATCTTTCAAGATGAGAAGAAAAGCTATAAGGTCCAGGGATGTTTGGTGAACTTTGGTGATATTTTAGTGATAGGTGACACCATTAAAGAAAATACCCACACTGATAAAATGGCCAAACCATTTGAGCATAAAGTGTCCATACAGATTTTAAAGCAGCCTGGTATAAAGGATGGAGGAAACGCCTTGCCGTTAGGAAAAACAGAGTTCAAATTCTGCTGCTGATACCATATGTTAACTACTGGAAAATCACTTAATCTCTTGATGTTCAGTTCAGTTCCTAAGACTGTTCCAGATGAGTTGCTTAGCTGAATGAGTAAAGGGAGTTTCCTTCCCCAATGAAATAGCAAGTCTAGATAGAAATAAATTGTATCAACTACCTCCCAGCTGAGTTTCTAAGGAATGTATATATTACCATTTTAGGGAGACTTAGAGATTACATTTGTGACTTCTTACTTAAAGCCTCGGTCAGGTTGACTTTTTTTTAAAAGCATTGTCAGTCCAAGGAATGTTGAAGATATATCACAGTAAATGCACATTTGTAATTAAGAACTCAAGAGAAAGATATCATAGGTCTGTTTTCAGGAGTGAATAGAAAATGAACAATTTAAACTTGTCTTCATATCACACATACACATACACACATGTGAGGGGGGAGAGAAAGAGGGAGGGACGGAGAGGGAGAGGGAGAAGGAGAGAGAGAGAGAGAGAGAGAGAGAGAGAGAGAGAGAGAGAGAGAGAGAGAGAGAGAGAGAGAGAGAGAGAGAGAGAGAGAGAAATAGAAAGAGAGAGGGAGGAAGGGAGGGGGCGAGAGAAAGGGAGGGAGAAACAGTACTTTGTTCAGATTCACAAAAAGTAAGAGTTTCTTTCTTTAAACTGGTAATAAGGCATGCTGAATGGCCTCTGTTTACTCATTGACTGTTTCTTATAGCATCCTGTCTGTTATCCTTTTTAAAAGATAGGTAGAGTAATTAGAAACAGGAAGACTTGGATTCAAATCCTGTTTCAGACATTTACTGTTACCTTGGGTAAATCATTTCAATTTCTCTAAGCCTAAGAGTTCTCAGCAAAATAGCATATTGGACTCAGTGACTGCTAGTATGCTGGCACCATTGGGTGAAAACAATATCATTATTATTGTGGAACCTAGAAGTTCAGATTGATTGAAACAACATGGACAGAAAATGACAAAACTATTTTAGTTTCTTTTATTAGTATCTTTTGGGGTTTTTTTTACATAAACTTAGTTTCCTCTAGTATCCCCACTCTTCCCTTCCCTGAGAGCCCCCCTTATATGAGAAAGTATTTTTAAAGACAGAAAAAAAGGAAAAGAAGAAGAAAAATCAGTCTGATTAAGTCATTGAAAATGTCTGAAAATACATGCAATGTGCAACCCTTGGACAATGAAATAGATTAGTCATGTCTTTTCACATTTCTTATTTAGAGCCATGGTTGTTTTCTATAATTTTTCAACCTTTACTTTTGGTATTTTCTATATGTGGTTGTTCTTTCCATTTAAATTGTTATAATCATTGTGCATCAGTTTATATAGATTTTTCCAAGATTCTTTCCATTTGTCAAATTCATCATTTTGTACAGCAAAATAAAATTCCATTTCATTTATGTACCATACTTTGTTGAGCCATTTCCTAATTAATAGGTATCTACTTTATTTCTATTTCTTTGCTGTTGCTAATAGGGCTGCTAAAAATATTTTTATCTCTGTGAGAACTTTCTTACTGATAGCCTCCTTGAGATATTAACCCAGTTATTGAATCTGTAGGTCAAAGGGTATGGACATGTTAGCCACTTTATTTGAATTATTCCAAAATTCCAAAATTACTGTACTGATTAAATGGATCCACTATTTAAATCTTCTAGATGCCTCACTGGATTACCTTAGTGTTTTCTCCCTTCTCAAAATGCACTATATTACCCTGATGTCTTTGCTTTGTATATCCATCCAGCAGAACGGAAGCTTTTTGAAGGTAGAAACTATTTTTTTAATCTCTGAATCCCCAGTACGTAAACCAGGGCCTTATATCTAGCAACTGCTAATTACACTTAAATATACTAGTAATTATGGTCAATATTAGGAAGAACTGGCAGTCAAAAGTGTCTAAATATACACGTTTTTTGACGTATTAAGAAATAATTAAGAAATACTCAATTATAGACTTTAACTTCTTTTGTTCTAGGTAGAATCCCTGTATATATGGAGGTGAGACTAGACTGAATGATCTCTAAAACTCTTACAGATGCTAAGATTCTCTTATTCTAATGACATAATGGAGCTGGAAGGTAGGGAAGAGAGGAGAGGAGAAGGAAAGAGGAGAGAAGAGAAAAAGAAAAGAAAGAAGAGGAGAAGACTGTGATTCATTGCTGGGTTAGGTTAAAACAGTGTCACTCAATCCCTTTTCTGTTTGGGGAAGTAAAGCCAGAAGCTTGACAAATTCTATAATGAGGTTGTTTTTTTTATCATAAATAAAGTGATCATTGAACTCAAAGACCTACGGAAAAGAAATTCATTTCAGGCCAGGTTAAGAGGGACTGGAGGGCCCTGAGTTCAGAATCAAAGTGACTTAAACAGAGTTAAAATGAGTCACGTAGCACTGAAAAAAAAAGTTCTAAAGAAGAGAATAAGTTAGTGAAAGAATTCTACGATGAAGTCAAAGGGCAAATCCAAGGTCTATAGATTTTGTGCATTTCCTGGTGCAGTGTGGCTGAGAAGTGATCTTTATAGCCATTGGCTAAGAGAAGCTTGACTGACTACAGAGAACTTAACTGTTGTTGACTAAGAAACCTAAGTATGAAGCAGACTTATACAAGCTTCAAAGACATTGACTGATAGAGGAAGACTTGCAGGTGGTCCTGAAGAGAGTACTTCAAGCATGGTCTATTGCTGATGCAGAAAGAGAATTAAAAAGCAGGATAAGAACAAACTAAAAGAGGCTTATTTACCCCAACAGTAAGACCCATCTCCACCCATGCTGGGTGGTGGCAGTCACTAAAAAAGCTGGTGAATAAGTTGTAAACACAGCATCCTTTCTCTATGTTGTAAATTGTATTAGATGATCTTGAAAATAGTCAGAGCTGACAGTCAGATGGAGCAAAGAAAATTCCTGATAGGTAGTAGCTGAGACACAATGTTTGTCTTTGAGACACACTGAGACACAATGGCATGCAGTAGTGAAGAGAAAATTCTGACAGGGAGTGGGTACATCAGGGAGCAGCATGATGATATTTTTGGAAGGTACTGGTAGCTCTTCAGTATGATAAGAGTGAGTTGTTCCTTAATGTTTGTTCACTGGTCACATATGTTACCTACCTTTGAATCTCCTCATGCTGATGACCTGCCCAGATGTCCCTAATGTGAAGATTCCATATGCATTTCCTTTGAAGATACATTTTTCCCCTTGTGTATTATGTATTTTGGAGTTAGTTTAAGTTGAATGAGTAGGATGTTAAATGATTACTCTGTAATGCTATATATCACTTTATATTGCTATTTAATTAATATGTATGATATGACAGTATAAGACCTCCTTTGTCACAAATACCCAGGAGGTCATCTGGTTAACTGGTTAAAAAATAATAATAAAAGCTTATAATGGAGCTTTGACTGGTAGAAGATTCTGACCCACAAAATGTGAGAGTCTAGGGTAGCAACTAGATGGACAAGAATGAAGGTGTCTACATGGAACATGTGTATGTTTGTAAATTATGTGTGTGTCTTTTTGTATGTCTCTTTATATCGGTATTTACCCATCAGGCTGTCTGTCTGACTGTCCATCTATCTGTCTTGCATCTTTAAGTTAAGGTCTAATACCTGCTGTACAGCAACAGGTATTTGCAAAAATCTTAGATGAAAAAGTTGAATGGTTAGCACGAATTATTTTGTTCATTTTTTTACTTGATACATTACTAAGCACTGGATCACCCTTTAGTCTGTTTGCAAAAATATAGATTACAAATTGGTATGCATATGGAATTTATGTGAAAAGGTACAAATGGACCCTGCCAAAATTAAAAGCACCTTTTTTCAGTAATTATAGCTGTTACTTCTGACTTGGACAAATACAAAAATACATATATACCCTTACATTTCAATGTCATTCATATGTAATACTAAAAGCCTACATATTCCATAATTGATTTTATAATGGCTAGGCATTTATTTTGTATTTATATATATCTCACCTAAATGATAGGTCACTTGACATTTGTGTCCATTTGAAAAGGATACTATTGGTATCATCTGCTTTTGAATGACCCTAAATTCTGATCTGTAAGTGATCAGATTTTTTCTTATACATCATAACACGTATCTACCATAAGTCATGTGTGTGCACACATATATGCAAGTGTATACATATATAACACATATACATATAGGTAAGCTCTTGCAGAACCTAAGACAATGTCTGGAATTTAAGTGCATAATAAATACTTATTAACTGATTCATTATAAATTATAACCTATAGAAGACAACATTCTTTGTTGACTTATAAAAATAATTTCATAGATAATAATAAAAGGCCATTTTAAAAATTTTCCTCCACCAAGGAGTTCCCCCTACATATGATGAAATCAAATTAATCCTATGAAGATGCAACTACCATACATACAAAACTACTGGGTTTTGTTCAAAACCCAGTGATTATAAATATAGTGAGGAATAAGCCCAAAATTTGCATAGGGTATTGTCAGAGATATTTGCCACTACCATGAAGGATGTCCAGTACAGATTCCAGATGGCAGAAGGATTATTTTTTTTAATTTTAATTTATTTTCTTGGTTACATCATTCATTTCCACAAGGTTTTGAGTTACAAATTTTCTCCCCTTTTTGTCCCTACCCCCCAGCCCAGAACATTGATCCCACTGTAAGACCCCTCCCACAATCTGTTCC
>CM053593.1:332578299-332607037 GCA_028646575.1 Pseudocheirus occidentalis | reverse complement strand
CGTGGGGATGAGAGGGGGGATGACGAAGGGGAGGGCAGGGTCTGGGGGAGGGATGCTGGATGCTCACCCTTCAATAAAGGGACAGGGACAGGGCAGAGAACAGAACAAGGGGGGGAGGGATAGGAAGGAGGGACATATCATCACTGTCACAATATGTCCACTATGAAGATATCCTGTATAATCACACCTACACAGCTTGTATTGAATTGGCTGTCCTTCCAGCGGGGGTGGGCGAAAAGAAAGGAACCAAAAGAATCTAGAATATAAAGCTCTGCAATACTTGCAACTAGGAATCAAGATATACAGGGGCTGGGATAGGGAGACTGTCCCTGCCCTACCAGAAAGTTAGAAAGCAGACCAGGGGAGGGGCTCCACAGTGGGATCACTGTTTTGGGGGCTGGGGGTGGGGTAGGGGAAAGATGGGGAGAAAATTTGTAACTCAAAAATCTCATGAAAATGAATGATGTAAACAAGAAAACAAATAAAATTTATTACATTTAAAAAACATGTGAAGACTTGTATTAACTAAGTAAAGAGAGTAGAACTAGGAGAACATTTCATATAATTATAATATTATAAAGATGACAAACTTTGAAAGACTTAAAAACCTTGATCAATACCATGAGTAATAATAATTTCAAAGAACTTATGATGAAATTGTATCTATTCCAGAAAGAGAGCTGATGGTCTCAGAGTGCAATTTAAGCATGTTTTGGGTTTTTTTTTTCCAGTTTGGGTGGGCAGGCGGGCAGAGAGGGTTTCTTTCAACATGGCTAATGAGGAAATTTCTTTTGCATGACTATACATATTTGTAATAAAATTTGCTTTTCTTGTTTTCTTGATCAATAGAGCAGGGGGAAGAAGGAAAGAAAATTTGGAATTTGAAAAATGAAATAAAATTGAATTTAAAATAATTTTTATTATTAACTTGTTCTTCATCACTTTTGTGAGTCTAAAACTCAACAAATCAGTAAACCAAGCTCTGATTTATAGCGTTTATTGATTTCCAAGGTATATACTACACTGAAAATTTAATATTTGCCTCTCAAGATCCATTCAAATCCTGGCTTCAGGAAACCCCTGATCTTACTCATTCCCCAAAACTTTGCATTTGAGGCTTTTCCTAGCTGTTCCTCACAAAAGATACTCTATCTTCTAAGGTGGGACAATTTCACTTATTTACCAAACCTAAAATTCTCTTCATCCTCCTCTCTACCTCCCAACTTTTCCTGGTTCCCAACAAATAAAATCCCAACTTCTGCAAGAAATCTTTTCCATTGTTTCTTATTGTTAGTACTTTCCTTCTTGTTGATTATCTCTATTTGATCCTGGCAGTCATTTGCATGTTGTATATTCCGTCAGACTGTGAGCTTTGGGAGTGCAGTCTTCTGCCTTTTTTTGTATTCACAGAATCTGACACTGCCTAGCACACAGTACCTGCAATTAGGATCCAAATTCCTGACTCTTCGTCATATGGTAGGCAATAGGCCATGGTACTTTGTGCTCATATGCTGAGACTGACTGATTGTATATATGTAAAATTCATTTGAATGAAATTGTCACACTTTTATCTCTCATTAAAACTCTGAAAATAGTTTTATTTATGTAACATTAATAAAAATATTAAATATGGCAGAGAGTAAAAAATATTTAAAGCACAATATGGAGAATCTGTTACAATTAAGAGAGAGCTTGTTAGAAATAATGTTGCATCATTCCTAATTTTCATTGATAATTTTCCATTAAAACTAATCTGTTGAGATATTGTTACTGTTCTTAGCAATGTAAAATGGCTAAGAAAAAAATTCCCCAATTTGCCTTTTTCATCTTTGATATTGGTAAATTGTTTTTTTCTTCCATTTTTTTGAAAATCGAATTAAATAATGGCTTATCTATTATATTGATTTTATCACAAATCTACCTTCCTAGTTTTATTTATTAGTTCAATGATTTTCTTAAATTCAGTTTTATCAATCCTCTGATTTTCAGGATTTCTGATTTGGTGTTGATGATTTTTAAATTTGTTCTTTTTCTGTTTTTTTTTTTTGTATGCCCAGTTCATTTAGCTGCTCTTTCTCTGTTTTATTGACATAGGCATTTAGAGATATGTTTTCTCCTAAGTACTACTTTGACAACATTCCATAAATCAGTGTATTGTCTCATTGTCATGCTCTTTAATGAAATTATTGATTATTTCTAGGATTTGTTCTTTGGTGTATTCATTCTTTAGAATTAGATTATTTAGTTTCCAGTTAAATGTTAATCTATGCTTCCATTGACCTTTATTGAATGTAATTTTTACTATATTATGATTTGAAAATGATGCATTTAATATTTCTGCTTTTTTGCATTTGGTTTTGAGGTTTTTATACCCTACTACATAGTCTATTTTTGTATAGGTGCTATTTACCACTGATAAAAAGATATACTCTTTTTTATTACTATTCACTTTTCTCCAGAGGTCTATTACATTAAACTTCTCTAAACTTTTATTCATCTTCTTAACTTCTTGTTTATTATTTTGTTAGCTTCTGAAAGGGGAAAATTGAAGTCAACAAGGTATAACTTTACTCTCTATTTACTCCTTAACTCATTTAACTATTTTTTTTGTTTGAAGAATTTGGATGCTATACTATTTGGTGTGTATATATTTAGTATTGTTATCACTTCAGTTGTCTATGGTAACTTTTAGAAAGTTTTACTTTTTTTGCTTATCATTTTCAATTAGGTGTATTTTTGCTTTTTATTTGTCTGAGATTATGATTTCTATATACTTTCTTCACTTTAGCTGAAATATAATGGATTCTGCTCTAGCCCCTTATTTTTATTCTGTATGTGTCTCTCTGCCTCAAGTGTGTTTTTTATAAACACCACATTGTAGGATTCTGGGCTTTAATCCACTCTGTACTTTAATTTTATGGGTGAGTTAATCTCATTCATATTCACAGTTATGATTATTAACTATGTACATCCTTCAGTAATATTTCCCCCTATTTATCTTTCTTGCTTCTGACCACCAACTCTCCAGTCCAACCTGTCTTCTGTCATTCACTCCCTTCTCTTATTCCTCTCCCTTCATTTTTCCCTGTAGCCCAAGTATATATGTTTTTCCCTCTTTCAACCAATTCTGCTAAGGTTCAAGTGTTGTCTACCACATACACACCTGCATTTCCCCCTCTACTCTAAAAATTTTTTCTATACCTCTTTTATGGGAGATAATTTACCTCATTCTGCCTCTTCATTTCCTGTTCTTCCTGTGCATCTCTCTTCCTCACCCCTTAATTTTGTTTTTTTTTTCCAGATATCATCCCATTATAGTCACATATACCCATGTCCTTTCTAACTTCCCTAATATTAATAGTTATAAGTATCATCTTCCCATCTAGGAATATAAACAGCTTAACCTAATTGAATTCCTTGTTTTCTCTTTCTTGTTTATCTTTTTTATGTTTCTCTTGAATCTTATATTTGAAAATCAAATTTTCTGTTCATTTGATTCTTTTCATTAAGAATACTTGAAAGTCCTCAATTTCATTAAATATCCATTTTTCAGTTTCACTGGATAGGTGATTCTTGATTGTAAGCCTTGTTCCTTTGCCCTGTGGAATATCACATTCCAAGCCCTCCATTTCTTTAATGTAGAAACTGCTAAGTCTTATTTTGACTGTGACTTCACAATATTTGAATTGTTTCTTTCTGACTTTCTGACTTTTTGCAGTATTTTTCTCCTCAACCTGGTTGTCTTTGAATTTGGATGTAACACTGCTGAGACTTTTTATTTTGGAATCTCTTTTGGGAATTAGAAATTCGGAAAATTATTTCAATTTCTATTTTACTTTCTGGTCATTGGATATCAAGATATATTCCTTGATAATTCCTTTAAATATTTTTCGAGGTTTTGTTTGTTTGTTTGTTTTATCATGGTTTTCGGGTAGTACAATAATTCTTAAATTATTTCTCCTGGATCTATTTTCCAGGTCAGTTATTTTTCTAATAAGTTATTTCATATTTTCTTCTATTTTTTTCATTTCTTTTGCTTTTGTTTGACTGGTTCTCCATATCTCTTAGAGTCATTTGTTTTCATTTGCCTAATTCTAATTATTAAGGAGTTGTTGTCTTCAATTAGCTTTTGTACCTCATCTGACCAGTTTTAAATTTTACATAGTTGTTCTCTTCTTTGTACAAATTTTTCCACTTTTGTCCTTTACTGAACTTTTGACTCTTTTTCATGAGTCTCTTGCATCATTTTCATTTGTTTTCCTAACTTTTCCTCCACCTCTCATGTTTTTTAAAATTCTTTTCAATCTATTCCAAGAATTATTTTTTGGGCCTGACACCACTTTAGCTTTTTCTTTGAAGCTTTTCACGTAGCCATTTTTGACATTGTTGTCATCTTTTGAGTTTGTGTTCTGATCTTCCCTGTCACCACAATAACTCTCATTTTACCTACACATATACATACACACATATATACTTCTATCTATTTTTCAGCTAATTAATATATTTTATGTGAAAGGTACATTGTCCAGTGTTCTAAATATTAGCAATGTGAATAAAAAGTGAAACATATACCCTGCCCTCAAGGAACTTCATTCTAACTGGGAAAAATGTAAAAAAAAATTAGTATATACTAGAGATTAGATGAAAGATGGCTATAGAAGTGAAAATACTAGCAACTGAGAGAAATAGAAAAGTTCACCTGTAGAAGACAGAATTTGACTGAATCTTGAAGGAAGCCAGGGATTCAAAGAGACAGAGATGAGTTTATTGGTTCCCAAAGGCAACGCAGGCCGTCTTCTTGCTCCTATTGTCTTCTGAGTTCGGTTCACTGTTCACTTTCACTCCCTCAAATATATATGGTATGGCATTACTTTGATTGATGGTCTTCCAATGGAATAACATAGTTTCGACAGAAAGCTTTTTTATTCTATTTAATTTTTCTTCATATTGTTTGCTAGACTGTTCTCTTGAGTTATCATGGATCTTATCATAAGCACTCTGAAATATAATGGGACCTCAGAACTATCAGTAGTCTCAAGAGAAAACAGGAACATCCTGAGGAACCTCATTTTCTTGGAAGTTTCCCCCTCCCATTGGGACCTGAAAGCACCTAAGGAATGGATTACTGCATTTGAATATTGTAAAACTTAATTCATTAAATAAAAGTTTTCTCACTCTAAAAAAATCAGTCCAGCCACTAATTTTAACTGGCTTTTCACTTAAATTAGAAATCAAATAATGTCCTCATACAGACTTTAATTTCAGAGTGTATGGATGTACTTGTGCGTGTAAAGTAGTCTAGAAAGTTCAAAATGGGACAAAAGTGAACTTTGCCAAGCTGTCAATTATAAAGGGTCTCAGTCCATGGCTAAAGTCTTGTTTCTCCTTTACTAATTTTTTTTCTTTTTTGCATATTTTAAAGGCTGCTGGAGCAGATGCCCTGGAGTTAAATCTATCTTGTTCACATGGCATGGGAGAAAGAGGAATGGGCTTGGCCTGTGGGCAGGTAAGGACCTCAGCCTCTCCCTTTTGCATGCCTGAACAGCAATGCAGGCCAGTGTATTGATGGTTATTGTACCTCATGTTCCGAGGCCTATGAAACAGATTACTGGCTGGAGAGTATCAGGTCTGCATTGTTTAAATATTTAGTACTTAAAAAGTGGAAAATGAGAGAAGCTGAAATTACACAAAGTGTTTAGTTTTATTGAGGAAAAAATTACATTATGTGCTTGACAGGAAGTAATATCATAACAAATAGTTTTAAAAAACGCTGAGGCAGAATTAGCTGCTTTCAAATGCAATGTTCTTTATTCATTCTTAATGCTGATCCAGTTTCCCTGGAGCAATATCCTGGCCAAAGTGCATTGTTCATAGTGATTTTGTAGTAAATGGGGCACAGCACAAATTGCATTTTACATTTTTTAGCATCTGATCATTATTCCCTAACTGTATTTGAAGAGTCACAGGAAGAATTTCTTACTATTTTTACATTTGTATACAATGCATAGAAACTTCCATATTACAGTACTTTTGATGGACTAACTTGAATATAAAGCAAAAGAATTCTGAAGACATAACCTATATACAGAATTATAGGATAAGATCTTAAAAGATTTCATTGCTAAAAGTGAAACATTTTGGCTTTCACTTTTAATTTTGTGAAGGAAAAATCCATAATGATATCAGTGCCATAATGAGAATCATTTTTGAGTCATAGTAGATTGGTGATGTCCACTGAATGTATTCTTATTCCGGGTCTTTTCTCTTCATGGAGAAGCAAACTGAACTCATACTTTCACTTAATATAAAGAGCTCCCAATATGGAAACTCCCTCCAGCGATATAGAATAAAATATTGTCCATTATTTAAAGTCTTAGAGAGTTGCCCAGAGCACTCAGAGATTTAGTGACTTGCCTATATGTGGTCATGCAACTAGTATTTGTCTGAGGCTAGGCAGGAATCCAGGTTTTCTATACCAGAAATGCACATGGTACTTAATTTGGCTGACTGTTATTTTAACCTACCAAAATGAACAGAGTTTGTATAGAAATATGAAGATTCAAAAATATCTTATGACCACTGTTTTAACCTTCAGAAAAGCCTTGAGTTACATGAAATGTACTCTTCTGAGGAGTGTTTTGCCTAAAATTTCTAGTACATACTGCCAAGTTTGTTGGGAGACAGTAAGGAGTTCTGGAATGAAATACAAGAATCAGAACTTCAAATCAAAAGAAATCATTAGATTAAAAATGAGTGAGGTTAATGACTTGAAAGCTGGTTTCTTAACAACCACAGAATCTGATTTCAACAAGTGGAAAGGTGGAGGGAAGAAATAAGAAAGTGTTTGAGGCAATCATATATTCCCAACTTGAGCCAAAATTTTCCCTTAACTCCTTTCACTACTTAAAGAAGTTATATCTCAGCCTTATGTGACAGAAAACTGCAGGAAGCAAAAAAAAAATAGCATCTAACACAAAAAGTATGCAACTTTGTGTGAGATTGTATTTTAGAATCATATTGGGTTTTGTTCCCTCAAAGTCAGTTAAAAGCCACTAAATCGAATCCTTTCATTTAACAAATGAAGAAACCAATGTCAAGAGGTTAACTAACTTTTCCAAGGTCATACAGCTAGAAATTGCCTAAGGTAAGATTTTAACTTGGGTTTTCCCTAGCTCAAAGCACAGGGTTCTATCCTCTAGACCACTTAGTTACCTAAATATGGTAGTCTTGAAAATGATGCTGGAGAGAGTCATTTAAAGAAGACCCATCCAAAATTCATTTTTGAGCATAAAATAATTCTAACTTTAGCTCTCTTAAAATATGTGACATTGCTTAGATATTAAGTTATCTAAGTGACAGATAGTAGTTAGCAAGGAGCTCTCTGACAACATGGATTCTTGCACAATCTTTAGCTAAATCAGGAATCCAGCCATCACCAATCAGTGTTATCATTTTCATTTTTAGAAGACTTGGAGCGCATCCAAGAATAGAAGAAAAGTAGAAAACTAGGAACAAATGGAGACCAGAACTAAACAGAAAATTTGACTTTGAAATATAAGACTCGAGAGAAGCATAAAAAGGGTAAAGATGAAAAGGAAATCATAAGGGATTCAATAAGGTTAAACTGTTTACCTTTCTATATGGGAACATGATACATGTAATTTCTAAGAATTTTATCATTATTAGGCAGTTGGAAGACTGCAACTTCACAGAAAATGACCATGTATTAGGGCATAAAAATCTCACAACCAAATGGAGAAAAGCAGAAATATTAAATGCAATGTTTTCAGACCATAATGAATTTAAAATTATATTCAATAAAGGGCTATGGAACCATAGATTAAAAATTAATTGGAAACTAGATAATCTAATCCCCCAAAATGAGGCAGCTCTGTGGTGCAGTGGATAAAGTGCCAGGCCTAGAGTCAGGAAAATTCATCTTTATCAGTTCAAATCTGGCCTTAGACACTTACTAGCTGTGTGACCCTCAAAAGTCACTTAATCCTGTTTAACTCAGTTCCTCATCTGTTGTGCTGAAGAAGGAAATGGAAAAACATTCCATTATCTTTGCCAAGAGAACCCCACATGCCATCATTAAGAGTTGAAAATGACTGAAACAATTGAACAAGAAACAAAACGAATGAGTAATCAAAGAACAAATCATAGAAACAATTATTTCATTAAAAGATTAACAATGAGACAACATTCCAGAATTTGAGGATGCAGCCAAAGCAGTACTTAGGGGAAAATGTATATATCTTACATCAATAAAATAGAGAAAGAGCAGCTCAATGAATTGGGCATGAACTAAAAACACTAGAAAAATAACAAATGAAAAAATCTTCAATTAAACACCAAAATGGAAGCCTGAAAATCAAAGGAAAAATTAGTAAAATTAATAGCAAAAAAACAAAACTAAACTAAAAAAACAACTTTGAACTTATAAATAAAAACTAGGATCTGGCTTTATGGAAAAATTATAAAATAGGCAAACTATTGGTTATTTTGATTAAAAAGAAGAAAACAAAATTACTAGTATCAAAAATGAGAAAGGTTAATATACCACCAATGAAGATGAAATTAAAGCAATTATTAAGAGGGTTTTTTTTTTTGCTAATTACATGTGAGGAAAACTGACAATCTAAGTAAAAAGAGGGAATATTTATAAAAATTATAAACTGCCTAGATTAACAGAAGAGGAAACATAATACCTAAATAATCCCACTTTAGGGGGCAAAAACGCACAAGCCATCAACAAGCTCCCAAAGAAAAAATGCCCAGGACCAGACTGATTCACAAGTAAATTCTACTAAACATTTAAGGAACAATGAATCTCAATACCATATAAACTATGTGGAAAACTAGATAAAGAAGGAGTCTTACCAAAATCCTTTTATGACACAAATATGATTTTGATACTTAAACCAGGGAGAGCAAAAATGCAGAAAGAAAACTATTGACGAATTTCCTTAATGAATACTAATTCAAAAATTATATATAAAATACTACCAAGGAGCTTACAGCAATATATCTGTCACAAAAATCATATGTGATGACCGTATGAGATGTAAACTAGGAATTCAGAGTTCACTCAGTATTAGAAAACTATCGCATAATTTACCATCTATATAACAAAAATAATGAAAATTATTTGATTATATCAATATGCAGATAAAGCCTTTGACAAAATACAGCACTCATTCTTGATTAAAAAAAAACATTGGAAAGAACAGAAACAAATGGATTGTTTCTTTAAAATGATAAGTAGTATTTATTTAAAACCAAAAGCAAGGATTACCTGTAAGCTATATGTGTAAGTCTTCCCAATAAGATCAGGATGAAGTAAGAATGTCCATTATCACCACATTGTACTAGAAATTCTAGCTTTAGCAATAAGAAAAGAAAAAGAAATCAAAGGAAAATAAATAAACAGTAAGGAAAAGAAACTATCACTCTTGCAGATAATATGATGCTATACTTAGAGAACCCTAAAAGATTAACTAAAAAATTAGTTTAAACAATTAATTAATTAAGTTGCAGGATATAAAATAAACCCACATAAATCATCAGCATTTCTATATATTATCAACAAAATCCAGCAGCAAGAGATAGAAAGAAAAATTCCACTTAAAATAACTTTTGACAGTACACAATACTTAGAAGTCTACCTGCCAAGAAAGGCCCAGAGATTATAAGAACACAATTACAAAATACTTTTCACAAAATGAAGACAGATCTAAGCCACTGGAGAAATATTAATTGCTCATGGATAGGCTGAGCCAATATAATAAAAATGGCAATTCTGCCTTACTTATATAGTGCCATACCAATCAAACTACCAAAGAATAAGTTTACATAACTAGAAAAATTGATAACAAAATAAATTATAAAAATAATAATTTTAAAATAACAGAATTCATCTGGAAGAACAAAATGTCAAGAATATCAAAGGAATGAATAAAAAGCAGATGGTGAGAGTAATACAGAATTGGAGTTAAGTAGAGCATGAGTGTCAGAAAAAAATATTAACTAATACTATACTCTGTGTTTAGATATGTCTGCTTGAAAGTTTTATTAATTTAATATTAATGTATAAGCTATTCCCAGTTTAGAGAAAGAGATGTACAAACTGTCATAGTCATACATGCTTTCTGACATGACTATCCCAAGAAGATATCAGGTTCATATTTATAGGATTCTTAATAAAGAAAAGATGCTATTTGAATTAACATTCCAGAATTGTTGAGGAACTAAATCACCATCCCATTCCCTCCTGAACCACTCCCCTCACTCTGGAATGAAAAATAATCTTTTCTCATTGGAGGAATGTGGTCCTCATTCTAATCACTTCTAATAGGTAGTCTGTGAACAAGACAAAAAGTATTCTTTATTAAAGTTCTGGTTACTACCCTTAATCTGTTCACCTAGTGAAATGTATTGTTTGTTTGTTTGTTTGTTTCCCCCTTTCTCTTACCCTATTACTTGCTTTTCCAAAGGCCTTTTCCAAGAAGCATGGAAAGGGCTTTAGAGGAAAATAATATTTTTAAACAGATACCCAAAAAAATGTTTTAATATACTTCCATAGAAACAAAAGATTCAAGAGTGGGAAAGAGTTTCACATTGAATTGGTTTACTATTAGGGCAAGACTGAGAAGGGAGAAAAATGAAATCAGAGCAATGCTAATGGCTTGAGAAAGTATCAAGGGGGGGAGAGTTTGAAGGTCATAGTCAAAATAAAGAATAGGTTTAAGAGGAATGAAGTGTAGAAAGACATGGAATGATAGATTAGTATTGAATAAAAGCATTTCAGAACTCAAGTGCGTCCAGAATAGGGTGATAAGGCTAGTGAAAGGGCTCAAAACCATGTCACGCATTAATCTGTTGAAGGACCTGGGATATCCAGCTTTAAGAAGAGGAGACTGAAGTATAGAGGAGAGCTTTGATGACTGTTTTCAAATGTTTGAAGGGATATAATGGGGAAGAGGGATTAGACTCTTTCAATTTTATCCTGGAGGGCTAGACTAGCACAAATTCACCTTAATGTAAGGGCAGACTTCCTCACAATTAAGTGTAATGGACAGCCTTGGGAATTAGGTACTTCCCTTTCACTTGTCTTTTTCAAATAGAGACTGCCAACACTTGTCAGTGATGATGTAATATTCTTCCTCTTAGCCATTAATGTAGATGATGTCATTCAGTCAAGTAGCATTTATTAAGTACCTGCTGCATACTAGGCATTGTGAAAGTAACTTCCAACTATGAGTTTCTTTGATTCCTTTATTTCTGTGATTCTTTTGAAGGAAGGCCTTTCTTTAGTAAGCCATGTATAATTCTATAGCAACCTATTGTTGATTGTTAGGTTCTTTATGCCATGACTGTGGGTTGGTTTGAATTATGTAGGAGGTATCACATTTGACTAGCCTTGACTCCTGTTGGAAGTCCCTGGAAATTGACTGCTGAAATGGAATGGGCATGATCAGGCTGACTTCTGGCAATCCTGGCTATTTAGAATCATAAGAAAGATACAAGTCCAGGGCACAGGGATTATAGTAGCTACTTAATATAAAACCTACTCATGCACTTGATCAGAGAATTTGTAAATTGATGCTAGGGAATGTAAATAGTGGGGTGGGCAGGGCAAGAGAAAGGATAGGGAAATGAAAAATTTCTAACCGATGTAGGCAAACTGAGCAGGTATCATGGGGAGCAAGCATGATTGTGGTCATCAGTCAGAGAGATCAAAGAGGACAGCAAGAACAGCAGACCAGATTGCCTCACAAAGCAACCTTCCATAAAAGTGCTCTTTGATCCTTTTTAAGTACGAGGGCCCTTTTTAATGCCTAGACCTTTAATGTTCACAGACCTTCACATAGTGGTAATGTGATCCATATTAGTTTATTTAAAACAGTAAGGATAAATTACTATAAATTTAATAATACCTTTAAAAAAGATATTTTGTTAATCATAATAGCATCTATATTCATTTGAAAATAGTAATGCATACATGTTAAAACATATAATTTAACCTATAGAAGGTATATTTGATTATTTATTATCCTAAGTCATTTAATGATATTAGTCCCTTGAAATAAGTCTAGGAACCCCCTACGAATCCAAGGCCCACAAGTTGGGAACCACTTTTTCACCTCAGCAAGTATAATTATACCAGTGGAGTTGTCCTAGGAAATGACACCATTCATAATTGGCTGGACATTTCCCACCTAGCCCTAAGCTTTGAAAGGAGGGAGCAGAAGTGATCTGTTCCATCCTTAAAGACTCCTACCTAATTCCCCTAAATAGTTTTTCTTTCTAAATACAAAGCCCTATTCACATCAAGGGTCTTCTGAGACAGACCAAGTAGGCAGTATTCCGTTTCCGGAGTGGACAGAGCTCTCTTTGTAACCTAAGAGTACAAGATATTGTCAAAGACAGGGAGACCCTCACTATCTGGTCTGTTTCTTTAGAAACACAGATGGAGAGCCATTCACAAAGTCTTCAGAACGTCTTACAAGGGACTAGTTAATGTCTGACTTCAAACCAAGACAAATACAAAAGGTTTTTTTTTGTTTGTTATTTCTATATTTGTTTTGTGTGGTAGGGAAGGGAAGGTACATTAACAAATGGAGAGATCAGGAAAGAAGTTTTATAGGCAGCATCACTTGCATAGACCCTTGAAGGGAGTTACAAGAGATGTGGAGGAATGGATTTAGGGATACATTCAATGAGTTCCATTTTGCTCCTGTTGTGTTTGAGACATCTCCAGTACACCTAGCCAATGATGCCCAGCTGGCACTTGCTGATATTGTATTGGGTTAGATACGTAGATCTGGAAATAATCTGGATAGAGCTTCCTGTCACTGAAAGTATTCAAGCAGAGTCTGGGTTTTGTAGACAGACATCCTACCTACCTCACATTTGTTTTGATGACAGTGCTTTATGAACCTAGAGTCCTATAAAAATAGGAGGTGTTTTTTTTCTCTCTCTTATTCTTATTACATTATGTGGAGATTGGATTAAGTGATCTTTAATATTTGATTCCAATTCTCCGATTTCATTATGAATTGTTGTATTCTAATGCAATTTTAGCAAAGTTTTGGTCAATATGACCCTTCCTAATTCATTTTTTAAGACATGGAATATAAATTCTTCCAGGGCCTTTTCTGAATCCAAGCCATGTAATGTATTTCTCCCAATTCCTAATTCTCTTCCAAATCTCTTGGCTCATTTGTGAGAGGAAAAACACCTGACACCAAGTTTCAGGAAAAAGGAACAGTAATGAAAGCATTACCCTGCTGGTAACTCTTCCCATTTGTCTCCTTGATTTAGTCAAAAAGAAGGAAGAAAAGGGCACAGCTGGGCATCGTCATACTACATATATAAGACCCTGCTTGACTTTTTTTCCCACTAGAGGATGTAACTTTCTATTTCACTCTTTAATTTTCTCCTCTCATTGCTATTTATTTCATAGAATAAGATCTTTAGGGAACATTAGAGATAATCTAACCCAGCCCCTCTCTTTTGACAGTTGAACAAAAACTGAGAGGCCCAGAGAGATTAGGAAAGATACTCACGATTACATAGCTAGTCAGAGATCATTCCAGTACTGGTACATCTCTTCTCCAAATGCTTCTTCTACTGCCCTTTTCAACATTCCTGTCCATATAAATTTTTTTTCCTATGAAGCTAAATAAGTATTTTCTAATACATGGAATATGCTCCCTGGGGGGGAGGGGAAACTCTGCAGTTATTGTAATGAATCCATATGCTTATCCAGCCTTGTCATTTTGTTCTTTATTTAGTTCTAACAAAATATGCAGTGTGACTCAGCATAGTAAATAAGCAAACATTCATTCTGTAGGCTGAATCAATAATGTACAGATATATGTACCACTATGATTCAAATGTAGGTAGATGGTGCTGTGATTGGTAAAACATAAACCCATTTGAAATGCATTCTTGAAATTATAGGGGCTTTTTGTCATTGAGTGTTTTCTTAGTCAGTTTTGGGTCCTGCACAGTTTCCCCATGTTATGAAGGATTCCCTGTACTTACAAAGGTTGGGAACAACTGAGCTGGCTATAGTCATACCATTCTTGTTAACTTCACTACCAAGCTCTCAGCTACATTTCCTTAGCAACACATAGCAACTTGCAACTTTTACACAATGCCTGGGTGGAAGAATTCTTTAGAAACTGTTTCCTAAAAGAGCATGTATCCGCTACACAGAGAATAACATTTTGAACAAAAATAGATTCAAAGATTTGAACAGAGATTTAAACTGGTTTCCTGACACATACACAACCATAGTTCATATTGTCTCACCCGCTGGCATGCTATAGTGAAAGGCACTATTAGTTTGCTGCTAAGCACTTGTCTTTATTGTTCATAAAATGGTTATAGCACTGTATGACATAGAAATTGATGTTATGTGGTATTCCTATATACATAAATGGTTCTAATTCACTGAGATCCCTCTATCTGATTTTATTTTGCTTGGGATATATGTACATAGTTGAGCATCTTATATTTTTTAACTTATTTTTCTTCATTGCATGAAGGTGTAGGTTTGATATGAGAAACAAAGTGGCTTCCACTGAGTCCTCCTTCTTTAATACCTCATTGTGGCATGGGGCTGCTACCACATTCTTGAAGGCTATGATTGCAGAACTGCCCAAGTTAGAAAGGCTTTGAGTGTGAACAATTCAGTAGAATCTGTTCCCTTCTCAGGACAAGCCTAATTATATTTGGTGGTACTCATTGTTAGCAGGTTGGCCACCAGATGATTTTTTTAAAAATTCTTTTATGTTATTTTTGGCTCTAACAACTCATGCTATGGTGAATGCAGAGGAATTACAAGCTATTTTGGTGGATAGAGTAATCACACTCATGAAATCACTGTAATTTTTAAAGTATAGAAGTAAGTAAACTGATCTATCCATTCCAAAAGTATTAGCAATTATTAGAAATTTCATAAATTTAAGCTGGAATCCTATTAATTTTTTTATGAAAGGGAAGAACTAGATAAACACTGTCATTCAAATCTATGGTGACCTAAATCCTATAACAGAGAGAATTAACTTTCACTTCTGCTTATTGTTCAGGATAAGACATACCTTTCTACTAGCCAATTGGTCCAACAAGCATTTCTTACATTCTTATTATGTTTAAGTGCTGAGAACAAAAATATAAGCAAAAAGAAAAATAAACACACTAAAGAGAATTAAAAGGGACCTGGGAAAAACAAAGGGAAGGAGGCATGAGACTCAGTGAAAAAGTCTGGATTGCAGCGGGGTGAGGAATGAAGCAACAGAAGGCTTGGACAGGTCCTTAAATGAAAATCTTTGGGGAAGCCATTCAATCAGAAGGAGAGGCCACAAGGACAGGGTATGTCTCAGGTATGAATTCTAGGACCGAAATAATGTTCCATGTTGAAGAGTTTTCTGGGGCATTACATGGAGAACTCTGGATTGCAGCCTTCCATGATTGCTCCAGGAATATTCCCATTGTACAAAATGTACAACTGTTTAATTTTGCTCCTTTGTTTTCAAACATACAAATTACCAAAAATTTGGAAATATTGAAACAAATATCCAACTAATAATGGAGATTTGAAAGTATATGTAGTATCCTGATTTAATGGTGACATGGCTGAGTAGGAGAAGCAGGGTGAGTTTAGAAGCATCAGGTCTTAAAATGTTCTGTAACTTAAAATATGATTAATCCTTACAACACTTCTATACAACCAGACTAATATCCAGTATGAAAGTCTTTGCAGATCCTTTACTTGATTGCATGCCTCCATGGAGGGGTGGGGGAAGGGGAGCGAGAGGGGAGAAAATTTGAAACTCAAGGGACTGTAGAATTGAATCTTGTAAACTAAAAGTAAATAAACAAATCAATTTTTAAAAATATGATTAACCCTGATAAAAAATCCACAGAAATTGGTTCTTTCATACTGCTGTCATAGTTTTTTCACATACCAGATTTAATTTAAATAAACATTATGTGTATGTGTGTGTGTGTTTAAAGGGCAAGGCATTGTTTTGAGTTGAAGCATGCCAACATTATTCATGAAACATTAACCAACAATTATTACCCTTACCCTTGCCAAACAACAGGCATTTCTAACCAGAAATTGGATCCAAATTTAAGTGTAAGGACCACATATCACCAGATGTGCTATTGACTTTCTTGGGAAATAAACTCTTATTCCAACAGCTGGGTTAACAGAGACACTCCATCTCTGATACAACATCTGGGTCCATGGGGGGATTAAAACGGTCACATTCTGGTCCAGGTCCCTTTTTTATTGTCATTGTGTACATAAGAATAATTTGAAAGATAACACTCAAAGGGCTACAGTACCTGCTAGTCACAATAGTTCTTGTACACCTGTAACAATGTTAGCTATCACTGGGAGAGCAACAGGAAAGAGAAAGACTCTGTAAGTGATAGAAATAGGCCTTCTTCCTTCCCCACCCCCACCATCTGATAAACTGTGATGCAACATAATTCTCATTGGGATTTGAGGGCATACAAGACACTGACTAGTTGTGTGACCCTGGGCAAATCATTTAACTTCTCTAAGCTTCAGTTTTCTCATCTGTAAAGTAGGGATAATAATCGCAACTACCTCTCAGGGTTTGTTGTGAAGATCAAACAAAATCACAGTGAAAACTCTAAGTTTATTTATATATATATATAAAATGAGCTGTAAGGCAAGGAAAGCTCCGACATGAGATCGTGTTGTATGGTCATCTACCCTGCTTCAGGTTCCTAACATTGTAGGCCTTTGAACTCCAACACTAAGTCTTAATACCTTGTTCAATGACAAATGCCACAGTTATTATTAATTAGAAAGGACAATCTTCTTCCTCTATCCTTTGTAAGCTGATATCAGGATAAGAATATTTGCATTCATATGATCATACAAATGTTGAAAGGAACCATAGATATTATCTAGCTCAACTGATAACTTGATCTATGAATCTCCTCCATAATACTGCTGATGAGTGATCATACAACCTTCACTTGGAGACCATCAATAACAGGTAAGTTGCTAACTCCTCTAATATTAGATAGCCTCGGATAGTTAGGAGGTCATTCTATGTACTAAGCAAAAACTTGCCATCTTGCAGCTCTTTTATCCTTGGAGATTTAGTCTTAGCGATACCCCTTGGGGAAAAGAAAACACTTCCCCATTCAAAAGTATATGGTAGGCATTTGTTGATGTGATCAAACTGAAAGAAAGAACAGAATGAGTTGACATAAAGTCCAGATATTACAACCTGACCTCATTAAATAAGCTGTTGATACTTGAGCTGACCAGCCTTGAGACTTGAGGCCAGAGTGCTAACTGGACCCTGAAATTAGTGAAATCTCCTGTGTGGTCTCCTTCACCTGCCCTTTCCTCTTTCCCTCTAGAGGCTCCTCAACTATGGTTGCTCCATCCTGCCCCTGTGTTCCCATAAGATAAGATCAAGATTTCTAAAGGGAAGGCAATTTGCTTTTGGGCTCCTCTCTGCTCCTCTCAAGGGTCCCCTCACATACCCTGCAGCTACATTCTGGTAAAAAGGGGAGGGGGGCTTTACAGAGTCCTCTTTCCCTCCCCCCCAGCGCATCTACCAAATATACACAGTACTTTTATTTTAACCACTTTCAATTGTCATATTGTAAGAATTTTTTCCTCTTCTTTGACTATATAAACTCTGCTGAAACCAAGGCTGGGGAAGATCCAGCGACTTGTTCCTGGGCTGCCCCACCGGCAATAAACTGATGCCTCCTAAATTGACTATTGGTCTCGGTCTCTAACTATTGCTCGGTGTCCACTACAATACTGAAAAATGGGAAATATTAAGAGAAAAGATATGAGCACATGCCCATTTCCTAAGGAGATTGAACCTACGTAAATCATTCCCACCACAAGGAGAGATACTAGGAACTGCCTCATCCAGAAAACACTTACTCTCCTTGCCAAATAACAAACCAAAGACCGCAATAGCATAGAGTAGAAAGTCATTTTTAAGATATTAGAGAGGGGAATGTTGAAAGATTCTAAGTAGGATCACCTGAAAACAGAGAGAAGCAGTGGTGGGAGGTAACAGGTGTAAAGAACACTTGGCAGCAAAACCAACTGAGCTAAGATTTCTTTGGGTATTTAAGGATAGAACCAGACAGAAGACAACAAATGTTGAAAATGATGAGAAAAAAAACCCTATAAATATTTTTATAACAAACTCTTTTCACCATCAATGACAGTATATTCAACATATTTGAACCCTGGCCTCAGAGTGTCTAAGATGGTGCATGAGGAGGGAGAAACACTAGAGAAAACAAAAATAACAAGAACATTTAAAGTAGACAAAGGATTGGAAGTCATGCTGGAGGCAACAACATTCTGAAGGCATTTGGAGACTGATTCTGAAAGAATAGAGCATAATAGACTCTGGGGGGGGGGGAAACAGCATGGACGTTTTTGTTACCAAAAAAAAATGGGGGGGGGGAGAAGAAGAGGATGGAGAGAAAAAGGAAAAAAAAGGAAAAAAGGAGAGGGTATAAATAACTGTAGCTGTTTCCTTATTTCCCCATCTCTCCACAAAGTTTGTGAGCATAATCTAAATAAAGAGAAGAAAACCTCTGATGGAATCATAAGAAGAAAATGAAAGGCATTTTAAAAGAATAATCAATAGCAGTGAAGGCAGTACTGATACAGGGAGCCAACCTTGGAGGCAGGAAGATGAAGGTACAGGTCCTATCTCTTAAACCTTTTGCTACTTAAACCTACTAACCCTGGGCAATTCTCTCAAACTCTCAGTGCCCCAGGCAACTCTCTAAGACTATAAGTAACATAGCCATCACTGATCTACATTTGATAGAGAGATTTCCTCCCTGGAATTTTCCAATACCAGTGAAATCAGAGGTGTGGGGGAAACCTACAGCAGTTCACATCATTGTAGTCACATAATTGACTGAAATGTATAGAAAATACATCCTCCTAACTTGCTTATTTTTTAAACTATAACAAAGCATTTGATTCATTAGAGCAAAATTCTGTTCTCTACCAAGAAATCTCCCAACAAGATTCCTTGGAATATGCAAAAACAGAGATAACTCTGTTAAAAAAAAGGATAAGCAGGTTGATATATACTTACCAAAGCTCTTTGCCACCATCATGGAGGATTTGTAGCAGAGAATCCCTATGAAAGAATTGACTTTAGATGCAGTTTGTTCTTGATACTATGCTAATGGCTTCAAGTCCTTGAGTATCACCCAGAGTGCAATGGGAAGGAATGTGGTAAGAGTAAGTAGGCTGCAACTCATTACCAGTTAATAATTATATGAAAGCAATATTGCACAGCAGGAAAAACTCTGGATTGGGAGTTAGAGAGCTTGGTTTTAATTCTGACTTTACCACTGGTCACTTCTGTGACACTGGGAAAGTCATGTTAGCTGTCAGGGCTCTAGTTTCCTCATATTCAAAATAAAGATGTTGGACTATGGCATCCTCTAAGGTCCACTCCAGTGCTAAACCTCCCAGTGTAACTTAAATAGAAGATAGGGCATTATCATGGAAATATACATTTGGAGAAGAAGGCAGGTTAGTCACACGGCAAGAGGAAGGAATGTCTTGGAGAGGCTCCATGCTCCATTATTCTCTCCCATGTCAGGAGAAATGCAGGACAATCTCCAACATATGAATTTATCCCCTCCCCTAAGGAAAATTTGAAGAGGAAAAGAGCAGTCACCCAGCATGAAAACACCCTGAGAGGGCATATTCCACATCATAGAAGGAAGGGAAGAGCTTACAATGGAAAAAAACACAGATCCATCAAAGTATTGAAGTGGTAGAACTAAAATTAAAATTAAAATTACTGCTTTCAACTGGACATGAGAATGGTTTAGTGGGAGAATTTTGGATCTGGCTGCTCTCTTCAGCATAGCAGACAGTTAGAATGTAAAGGTCATGAAGTCAAGTGCTGCCAAGTTAAATATGCGAGAGGCTGGACCCCAGGGGCTTGGCATCCAGAGGCACCAGATATACATGCATAGAAGAGTAAGCGATGAAATTTCAAAACTAGGCTAACTACATAAAAATTACACATGATTATGTAATAATGTAGTTATATTGAGAGACACCAAATGTAGCTGCATGCTCTAAGCTTTGGGAATATAGTCAGTGTCTTGCATACATGAGGGAGTAGGGATGGTCTTTGAAAAAGTTATTGAATTGGAGTCAGAAAAGATGACATACCTTATGTGGATTGTAGATGCAGGCTTCATTGATATCCCCTTTTCTGCTGTTTTTTTTCTTTTTCAATATTACATAAACTTTTAGAAGCATTTTAGAATTAATTATCCATTTGTACAGGGAGGGGGGGAAGTAGGTTTAGGAAAAAAAACTGTTTCATATTGTATTATGGTGCCCAGGCCTTTATTTGATTTTAATTTCTAGTCATTAGACTAGACATTGGTGCTTCCATAATGTAGCTAGCTAGAGGATATTTGTAAGAAGCGTCTATACAGCTGCCAATATTTTGCCCGAAGCTGGCTCTGCATGAGTTTTCCATTTTAGTTATTAATGCTGGTTAATAATAATATGATGAATTTTTCTTTTAAAAAACTCTTTATAAATTGTTGGTAGAAGGCAATGCCCTTTAAATCTATAACTGGAATTTCAGCACTGGGTTAAGGAGTGCTATTGATTTTCCATAGAGCAATAATAGCAAGGCTGTAAAAGTTATGTGTAATAACAAATATGTAGACCACCTGGTGAGTAGTTGCAGCATAGTTTTTATAAGTGTATTTTTAAACCCCAGTAGCTTTTTACTGTGTCCATCATCTGTTAGAATTGAAAAACATAGCAATGATAGCTTTTCAAACAGTTAAAAATCTTACACTGAATATTGTCAATACCACAGTGAGATTCAGAAGTGTGCTCACCTCAGTTGGCTACATACTTTATTGACTGTTATGTCAAGGAAAAGTAAAAACAGCCCATCAGTCTGGAACATTGAAGGCTGAGGGGACATATGGACGGGTGTAAAATTATGAAGGGTATATGTAGCATAATGACATGTTGGAACTATGGGTAGTAGTAATTGGAACTAGTAGTAGTTAGGGACACAAACAGTTTGGGAAACTGGCTAGCTATCTATGCTATGAATTTCTAAACCTAGCTAAAGCTAGCTATGGTATGAAAAATGGGACTCTCAGCAGAGGAAAAACGTGCATACAGAAAGTAGAAGACACTGACATGAAAACTAATATATTTGTTGAATCATGGGCTATTAATTAATTTATAATAAATTATTAAGTGCTTACTTTGGGTCAGATACTAGGCATTCAAAGACAAAAATTAAACAGTCCCTATCCTACTTTCTCTGAGAGGTAATTCGAAATACAATCCAAGGGGACAACAATAAACATTCAGTATAGCCTGTTATCTAGTAGCATTTAAGTCCTTGAAGGGCATAGACTGTATTGTTTTTGTCTTTACATATTTAGCACCAGATACAGTAGTCCTTTGAACATAGTAGATATTTGCTAACTGCTGAATTGCACTGATTTTTACCCCAGTAAAATTTTAAGCTATTGTATAAATAGATACTCAATAGAAAACTTACTGGGAGATATTAATTTATAGCAGTGCTGATGATTATGATGATGATGTCAACACTAATGATGCTGAGGAAGCCCACACATTTTGAAATGCTCCTAACGATCTTATATTGCTGTTTGTTTAGGGGAGCTAGCCTGGATTTGACTTTCTCTATTTGCAACCGCTGGAGCTGTCCAGCATTATCAAAAATTCTTCTTAAAACAAACGTTGCTGTCACTTGTGCCTTCTCCAGTTGTTTTTAAAAAGCGTTCATGCATTATCAAAAAGTGCTGCTTCCCATAACTGTAAAGCCCTTGGAAGGTACAGCTCTTATGTCTTGTGACCTGCTTGCCTTTGCTGATTAGCCAGCTCTCCACCTAATTTTTTTTCCTACACTGTACCCAACTAATCCAGGGGGGATGTTTTTATATTTGCCATTTCTGTGACTGAAGTATTGAAGGCAGAAAGTAAAGCTTCTTTTTCATTTCCACTCTACCTCTTGAACTATCTTTGCTGTCTCCTGTTTCTGCTCCTGGCTCTCCTTTCCTAGGTTTAGAAATCTATAGGATATAACCTTCCCTCCCCCACCCACTATTTACACAGGTAGACTCCTGAGATAACCTAAAAACAGATAAATTCATAGATGTTCTAATGTTCATTTCTAACACAAAACCCTTTAGACAGTTGCCCACATTTCCCCCCAAAGTTCTATTCCTTTGCTTCTTTCATTCTTCTGATTACGTTGGCCTCAGTTAAGTGTCTTCTGATCTCCCACTTAACCAGGAAGGTACTCTATGATCTTGGACTTTAGGGAGCAGGAATGAATTGGACATTTTCAAATTCAAATCCCGAATCCAAGAGCCAGAAGAGTTTCTTGTGCATACAACAGAACAAGGTAGCGGTAGCCCTCAGAAGTTTTCCTGTTTTACCTCAGCCTTTGTTCTCTTGCTGACAGTTTGATTTTTACAGAGTTCTACATAATTTGAACAATTCTAAACTTAACTCGAATACAATACATTTGGAATATTAAACAGTAGTGTTGTCCACAAGGACAGGAAATCAGGAATCAGGAAGCACACTTGCAGGAGAGATTAAAGTGGGGAACTGAGCCAGCAAAACATGCTGTAAGAGAAGGAGTGCTAGATCTGAAATAAAAGGACCCAAGTTTAAATTCCAGTTCAGCATTTACTTCCTATGACCCTGGGCAAGTCACTTAATTTCTGTGGGTCTCAATTTTGTCATCGGAAAAATCAGATGTTGAGACTAACAGCCTCTAAGATCCCTTCTAACTTTAACCATATAGTTCATAGAGATTCATAGAATCTCAGAATTAAGGGACCGCAGAGGCCATCTAGTCCACCCTGCACCTAAATGAACAAGTGGTCATCCAGGCTTTGCTTGAAGAAATTTAACGTCCCATAACATCTTACATTTACATAGAACCTTTGAGATTTGCAAAGGGCTTTATGAGGGTTTTGCAAATCTTCAAGCATTATATAAATACTAGCTATTATTATCATTACATTATATCATTTGATCTTGGTGACAACCTTGTGACAGAGTTGCTATTGTTTTTTCCATCTTACAGAGGAAAGTGATGCTCAGAGGGGCAGGTGACTCATCCCTGGTCACACAGCTCCTAAGTGTCTGGAGTAGGCTTCAAACTTAGAACTTCCTGATTCCAAGTATAGTTGACAGATTTGTCTTTCTAAAGATGGGGAAGCCCAACATAACTTGAAGTAGACCATTCCATTTTTTTAATAATCAACGAAATTTTATGAAGTAGCTAATATGTGGGTGGCACAAAACAGGAAGTCTTCACTTCAAAGGTGAATATGGTATTTATTGAAGTGGAAGGGTTAATGGTTTAGGGGAAAATCCTGGATATGAGATAAATAATAAACTATTAGGAACCAAGTGTGTGAATATATGTGGTCTACAATTCTGACCTGATGTGGCAATTTGTATGTCTTTGAATCTTAGACACCTACATCTCCATAATCCCTTAATTGTCTTCCAAGGTCAGTCTTGGGATGGGTTTTCTGGTACTTAGTCTTTTTCATAATTACTATAAGTTTCTTGTATCTAACTTCTTTTTTTTCTTCATTTTCCCTTTCAAGTCTATTTTAGTTATGTGTGTCTAATATGTACATTTCCTCAAATCCTAAACATCATTTCCTTTCCTTTAAAATATTCCAAGATCAATCTTAGTAATAGGTTTCTTTCATAATTAAGGATTTGTTTTCCAACTTGAGTTTATTGAGCAACAGGTGGAGCAAGTGAGGCATCAAAGTAACATATTTAGCCAATCCCAGCCTTGAATACCATTTTGTCCAAAGACTGGAAACAAGGAAGAAAGTAACAATACTCTCTATCCACAAGTATAACTAAAGAGGATTACTTCCAGCCCATCTCCACACAAGTGATGTCTCCCAGAATTCCAAGATACTGAAGAAATATAAAAAAGCACCAAAATTTCATTCAACCAGTTTTATAACGAATAACTAAACAAAAGAAAAACATAAGCTCTAGACATATTCACCATTAAAAAAATTCTGTTAATATCCTTTGTATTTAAAGATAGCATGACTCATGAACACAGCAGTTGTCCCATTTTTACATAATATCATTGGTAATGCCAATTTGAGAAAATGAAGTTGTCTGGTTTAGGGGTAAAAAAATGATTTGAATGATGCTTCAAAGCCTTTTATTCAATTGTAATTGAGTTTTTATATCTTCTAATTCATTAATAAAGAGACAAAAACGTAACTGTCACTTTTTCTTCCAATCATTATTACAGTGGAATAGAATTTTTTTTCAACAAAATCCTCAAGGTTACTTAACAATTTCCATTTTTATCAAAAAAAATCCATATTTATACACTCATGTTGGTCATCATTCATTATACAAAAGTGGGGATTTACCAAGCACAAGGTCTGGATTCTGTTTCTTGTTGATAATTATTTGGGAGAAGGTGGGAGCCAAACAAATTGAATTTGTACCAACACGTAGGTACAAATATGTTAAATTTTCAAAGGACCAGACAAAAATATATGGGCTCATGTTTCCCCAAAACATCAGCATCCAGCCCCCCACTCCATAAAAGGTAGAGATCATTAAATAATCTAGGTGGCAGACACTATGCGCCTCTGTCTATTGCCTTTTAGAGGAGCATGACAATGAGCATCATAAATCAGATTCTGTGCTAGATGGCCATGCCACAGGGCACTGGAGGAATAACAGTTAGAGAATCTGTTATTTGAATTTCTTTTTGTCTGTCTTTCTTACCCAGTTTTGTGCTGCTCCTTTCCTGTCACCATCTTCCTTTCCCCTCCTCCTCCCACCGATTGTTTTGAGGGCTTTGTGTCTGACAGTTCTTCTCTACTTCTGGGTTAGTCCTTTTCTGTTGCCTTGTTTCTGCCTCTGTGTGTGTGTGTGTGTGTGTGTGTGTTTATGTGTGCATGTGTAAGTAAGTGCTCACAGCCTCCTCTGTTCTCTGCCTCATCCTCCTTTTCCGTCATACAGTCGTCTGCCTGCTTCCCTTTCTCCTTCTGTCTTATTGTTTCAGCGTAAAGCAGAAATACAAATTATTTCTTGTCTGCTGTGCTATGCCTTTGACATTTACCCCTCAGGTTGTTCAGAGGCTCTATTGCGTGAGCTTACATGGGATTCCAGAGTCCCAAATATATGTCAAAGGCCCTGCTGCAGCTGTAATCATAATATTTTTTAAAACGCAAAACAGTGCTCCCTGAAGAAGTAGATGATGCCTCAGCCCCGCCAGTTATCCCACGGTTCCTAGAATGGGGTTTTCTTCTACAAAGCTGGACACATGCAAACTTGTTTTTGCCAGACTGGCTCTAGAAGGAGCTATAGTGGGTGGGCCGATGACAATTCCAGCCTCCACTTTCTTAAACCCCTTACAGGGCTGAGGCTGCCTCTGTCTATACATGTGAACTACAGGCCACAGGTTCCCCACCCCTGCCTTGGGCTATTGTTTCTTTTGTTTTTATCTGTTGTTGTTTAGAGGATGAAAAGAATTAGCCATTTGTTGGAAAGTCTTTACTTGTGAACAGAGCTCTGAGTCACTCCATCACTTGCAAGTTCCCTCCCAACCCGGTCCTCAGCTTCCCTACTTTCTCTGTGAATTAATTCCCTAACAACTTCATTTTCTTCTTCTCCATTCACTCCACCCTGACATCCTTCTATTCCAGTGGTTCTCAACGTGTGGGTCACCACCCCGTAGGGGGTTGAACGACCCTTTCACAAGGGTCACAGAGGTCGCCTAAGATCATCAGAAAACACATATTTCTGATGGTCTTAGGAACTGAGACCTGCTCCTCTCTCCATCTCCAGGAGGGTCCACCCACATGCAGATATGCCCACATATGAGTATTAAAGGGTTGCACATTAGGAAGGCTGAGAACCATTGGTCTATTCCATTTCCCTGTTCCTTCAGACTCAAAGCTCTGACTTTCCATCCAGAGCAATTAAAGGATTTTTATGCCGAATTTACCTGCTTCAAATTAGGAAGCTAATCATAATTAGCTAATTCTTTGCCGCAGACCATGCTGAATTCTTCTTCCCAGTTCTGTTTTGGGTTTAAAAGATAACTCGCTATTGTCAAGGCAACTGCTTCTGTGGCAACATTGGTGGTGCTTGAATTGGAGGGAAGTGGAATTAAAGAGAGCTTGGAAAGAGTGTATCCAGGGCATTCCCTACCTTTCGTAGCTAAAGAAACTAAGCCATGGCGACATAAATAGTTGTGATAACTCATAATCATCACTCTTCTCATAATCACTCAGTGATATGGGCTATGTGAATATTTTTATTCCTGTTTCACAAATGAGGAAGCAAGAAAAGGCCTCAAGCTGCTATGACTGGCTCAGGGTCACACAGCTAGTCTGTTTCAGAGGATAGATTTGAACTCAGAGCTTCTCTGTAAAATCAGTGCTTTACACTACACTGACTTGCTCCAAATATCAGACCCAGTGAGTGCAAGACTTTTCATAAGATGCAGGGTCACTTGATCTTCTAGGCTAGTCAGTTATTTGGGTTCCCCCCCACACACATTGTTAACCATATTGATTTCTATGTAATTCTAATCTATTCTTATTTACTGATCACCAGGCACTGGGTTAGACACTGGAGCTATAGAAACATAAGGAAAGCAGTCTCTGCCCTCAAGGAATTTGCATTTTACAGGAGTGGAATTATACAGGCATAAAACAAACTGATTACTAGACCTAAAGCCAGGAAGATCTGAATTCAAATCCTGTTTAAGACACTTCCTAGCTGTATGGAGTCCTAGCTGCGTGAACTCTGAACAAGTCACTTAAGGGGAAATGAGCAATTTTTTGAATAATTTTTAATTACATATAAAAATAATTTTAGCATTTTCTCTTTAAAATTTGAATTCCAAATTCCTTCCCTCCTTCTATCCTCACCCTCCCCTTCCTGAAACAGCAAATGATTTGATATAGATTATGCACATGCAATCATGCAAAACATATGTTCACATTTGTCATGTTGTGAGAAAAAAAGTAAAAAAAGAAAACAAAAATAAAGTGAAAAATAGTGTGATTCTATCTGCATTTAGATTCTATCTATTCTCTGGAGGAAGATAGTAAAGTAAACATTTATATAATGCCTATTATATACCAGGTACCTTGCTAAGTGTTTCATCTTACAACTCTGTGAGGTAGATGTTGTTAATCCTGTCCAAATCACCAAAGAACCACAGCAGCTCTGCAATTGTGTTAAATTTACTATTTTTTTTTTAGGAGGGAAGGTTGGGCGATTGGTGACAAGTGCCTTGCCAAGGTCACACGGCTAGTTTCGAGCTAAGTGTCTAAGGCCGGATTTGAACTCAGGTCCTCCTGATTCCAGGGCCCGTGCTCTATTCACTGTGCCGCCTAGCCACCCCAATTGTATTAACTTAAAAAAAATAGAAGAGCTCACTGGTTATGAAAACCACAATCAGCTCTAAAAATAAAATAAAACCAAAGAGATAAGAGTGGTCATAAGCAAAAAGTTTTGTTTTATTTTATTCTGTTGAAGGTGGGAAACTAGACACAGATGTGCTGTCCCTCCCCACCCCCGAGAAGACCCACTTTAGTGTGGACGGTTCTCCATGTTTATATCAATGGCTTTGCAGTGAGCCATAGCCCTGATAACAGAGGAGTCGCAGCAACAATGAGACAAGTTTGATTCACAGCAAGACTTCATGACTGGAACACGGGCACTGCAGGGGCTTGTCCAAGCTCAGGGACCACCTAAGGCTGGCATGAACAAATTCGGGGCTTTTGCTATGGTTCATATCATCCAGAGGGAGAGCGCAAAGGATTCCTGTCATGCCAGCCTCAAGGCACAGCCTGCCTGGTGAGCCTCAGCTCTCTGAAACAGGGTGTCTCCTAACAGTAAGAAGAGAGGAATAAAAAAGAGGGGTGGTCTCGGTATGGAGATCCTGACACCGTCATTATCTCTGTTTTACAGTTAAGGAAACTGAGGCAAAAAAGAGGTCAAATGAATGGCCCAGGAGCCACACACCTAGTTAGTGTCTGATGTTGGATTTGAATTCAGGTCTTCTGGACTCCCTGCCCAGAGATCTCTGTGCTCCACCATGACTTACCCCCCTCACTTAATCTTTGCTTCAGTTTCCTGATCTGTAAAATGGCAATGATTTTAGCACCTGCCTGCCAGGGTTCTTGTGAGGATCAAATGAAATTATATTTGTAAAGAACTCAAAAACTTTAATGCACCGAACTATTACTACATCTGCTCCTACTTCTACTATCTCCTCTTCTACTGTTACTATCTCTCTACCGCTTCTTCTTCTTCATCTACTACTGCTGCTGTTGCTGCTGCTACTGCTACTACTACTCCTATTACTACTACTACTACTACTACTACTATTACCGCTACTACTATTATTGCTACTGCTACAACTACTACTACTACTATTACTATCGCCACTACTATTACCACTACTACTATTACTGCTACTACTAACTACTACTACTATTACCACTACTACTATTACTGCTACTACTACTACTACTACTACTACTACTATTACCACTACTACTATTACTGCTACTGCTACTACTACTACTACTCCTATTACTACTACTACTAACTACT
>CM053593.1:332550674-332577799 GCA_028646575.1 Pseudocheirus occidentalis | reverse complement strand
CAGAATGTTTGGACCAGTTCACAATTCCACCCAAAACTGCACATAGGCAATAGAGTTACCAGTCAGCATCAGCTATACGCAGTGCCAACAAAAAGTACCGTGGTCTTTCTGACCAGTTGGCTGACCCCCTTATTGTCTCTGGGCTGAGAGCTATCAAAGCTGCTGCTTCTGTTTTGGTCATCTGGAAAGGCCTCTTCTGCCCCTGCTATTGTTGCACGTGTCCCAGTGGACCTCCACCTTGATGTCACAGACCTCCTCCTGCTGACCTCCTAAATTGTCTTGGGCTAGAAAAATGTCTCATGCCAATCTTGTGTTGGCTCTGACACTCCAAAATTTGGTTTGAGGCATTATTTTAAAGTTGTTTAGAGGAGAATTTGGGGAATGTTCAGCTGGGTTGCTGCCTGTATGCCACCATTTTGGCTCCATTCCCCAGTTGTTTGTCTTTAAAAATGCCACTACAGACGTTTTAATTTGCCACTGCTTCTGTGGGAATTCATGATTTCTTACTTGTTATTTTATGTCTATTTATCAGAGTAAAGGGACTCTGTGCTTTTGTACCTGACCATGAGAGAAAGCTATTTGTAGTTGCAGTGCCCGTATATTAAAGGAGTTGTATACTTTCCTTTAAAATTTCTCATAGAAAACATAAAGCTAATCAAACCTTTCTCCCCTCTAGCTGGTAACCTCTGCATGAACTAAGGGTTTGAAATATTGTTTAATCATGCCATATACTACTTTTTACAGTTATGAGGAACGTTATTTTGCCACAATATAAGCAGGAAAACACAAATGTTTTTACTCCATGTGCAAAGAAATTCATTTAAAATTATGTATTATTTAAAATAGTGTGATTTCACTAGAAACCACATCTTATCCTTCTGCATTTGAAACCTTGCTTATGGAAAAGAAATGGGAGAGTAGATGTAATTTCAGAGACTTTCAGACCTGTGCACTGACTTGTGACTCAGAAAGAAACAACTTGCTAATTTCAGCTGGCAATCCTTACTTGATTCCTTCAGTCCATATTCAACTATTATTAACCTTTGTTTGTGACAACTGAAGAGAATAATGGTTGAATTTGGGGCCTTTAATGTCACATTGAAATCAATAGCTGTAAATGGTAGTTGCCACAGTTCTAACTGATCTGTCACATTCAAACAAAAGAAGGCTTTTCCCAGTTCATGGAAGATAGCTGAGACAATTAAATGCACACATACAGAAGCCCTTAAGACCTTTCTCAGATTGAGGAAATGTACTGATTAACAGTATGTTTTCAAATAGGTCTCTTTGTCTCTTTCTCTTTTCTCTCTTCTTCCTCTCTCTGTCTCTTTCCCTCTCTCCTTCTCTCTCTCTCTCTCTCTCTCTCTCTCTCTCTCTCTCTGTCTGTCTCTCTCTGTCTCTGTCTCTCTTTCTGTCTCTCTCCTTCTCTCTCTCCATCTCTCTCTGTCTCTCCCTTCCTCCCTCCCTTCCCCCCTCCCCCCAACCCCACTCTTAAAAAAAAAAGATGAAATGAAAAGCCAAGAAAAGGGAACAGTGCCAGGCTCCACCCATTGCTCAAATGCAGAAGTCTGACATCAAAATAAATTGAATCATCCTTGTGATTGGGGTGGAGGGTGGGAAACCAATAAAGCCTTTACATGAGCTAAAAAGGGCAGTGATTTAAATAAAGATAACTCAAAACCTTTAGAGTCAGAGCCTTGCCAGCTACTGACAATCCCCTTATCAGCACTTCAACTCTCCACACAAATCTATATTTTAGACTTTTGTGTATTGGTCAATATAAAACATTCATGCTCTTTTTAAACCTCATCTTCAACTTGTTTATCTTTTCAGGCATTAAAAGGTAGGTCTTTCTGAAAAAGCAAAACAGAAGTGTTTTCTGCAAGGGACTGAAACTGATGCTCCCATACACTACTTTGATAAATATCATTTCCAACCCTGATACTAGCATCATTTCATATCAGCCAATATATTGATGTTACTGTGCTTAGAGTATAAGCCTTGATGTTTGGCATTGTTGTGCTGACTTAGGTAATATAACTGCTTTAATATTGCTCCCCAGTCAGTTGACTGACCCTCCTCTCCTTCCCCCAAATCAGGTGGTCATAGATATACTGGATTAATGTATACCATGTAAAGGTCTTATCCACTGAAATCTCATTACAAACATCTTCTGTTGAATTAAATGAGCTCTTCTGGGAAATTGAAACTAAAAATGATTGAAACTATAGGTAATTAAAAGGGGGAACCTACCAAAGTTACCCGAGACTAAAGTATTATTTTTCTCTACTCATGCCAGCTTTTTAATTTAGCATCATCTTAAATTGTTAATCCAGGAACCCTATTCTAATACAATAGAATCAAAGATTTTGAGATTTAAAAGGAATCATAGAACCCAGCAAATCAAAATTCCTCATTTTATAGATGAAGAAAATGAGGTATAGAGAGTTCAGTGACTTGTCTAGGGTCATATACTAGTGTCTGAGGCAGATTTGAACCCAGATCTTCCTAACTTGTCTGGCAATCTCTCCACTAGCTTTTCTATCTGCTTAATGGATCTGGAATGCTGTTTATATTGATACTCCCTCCAGCAATGCAGATTTCACTCCATCTATGCTTACCCATCTTGTGTGACTCTTACCCCATGTTCTCCCATAATTCAACACCACATAGTACATCCAATACACTAGGGGCTTTCCTAATATTCTCCTGACATTATAGAGATAGAGACTGTCAGCAGACAACTGGTGGCCCTCTCAGGCTTTGTACATTAGGCACTTTTTTTTTCCCCTAGTCATTATGTTTCTTAGAAATAATCTTCCATACCACTATTCCTATATCATTTTCATTTGCAATATATTGTGACCTATTCACCCCATCTGTGATCTCTCTGTTGCCCTTTGGGTCATCCTCAACTTCAGTTCTTTGGAGATTGTAATATTAAAAATATAGTAATATGCTTTTACTACATGGTTTAGTTTAATAAAATTATAATTCAGTAAAATTGCAAGACTCCTCAACAAACACTATTTATTCAAAGGGAACAGTGTTTATTTCAGCATAATCACAGTCTGATAAATTCTCCTTTCTTGAATTTGTCCTGCCTTTATATAGTATGGAATTCAGTTTGCAATCAAATTCAATTATCTATGCCCAAAGGCATTATCCTACTCAACTGAGAGGTTGCTTTGATCTACCCATAGTTGTAATGACAATTAAAAGGTAGATTCATCTCCATTTAATGTAGGAAACATAAAGTACTAGATCACAAAACCAACTGGTGAGACTTTTCCATTATGAGTTAAAGTTTTGAGCATAGAAGAATAAAAACCTTTTACATTAGGAATTGACACAGAAAATGAAAATAGGAAAGTCAATTTCTTTTTTAAAATGCTCTTCCTGAGAATTAAAATTGCAAACTTTAATAATTTAAGTAAAACCATAGTTAAAGACTTTGGGTGGCCTAAGAAATGCCATGAATTCTATAGTCTGAATTACCTCAGAAAACCTTGTTCTTAAAAATATGCTTGTTCTGAGGTGGAAAAAAAAGACAAACCATAATTCTTCAGAAAATCCTTTGTCAAGTTTTGCAAATAAGAATAAATCTTGAGGACATCTTAAGTGGCTTGGTATTAATTCAGTTCAGTTGCAAAGTAGATATTTGTATGAATTTTAGGCCAGTGTTGATGAAAGAATGTAGCATTCTTCATTTGAAGCATACATAATGATGAATAGGAATATATACTAAAAAATGTTATCTAAAACATCATTTTGTGTGCTGTCACCAGATTGCCCTAGTATGAAAATTCACATATATATCACATGTGCATGTAATACAAATAAGGACCAACTTTTGAATTTGTTATAGGTACCACAGTTTATATTTAGTTAGGGCCTTCTTTTGCATAATCAAAGAAGAAAATTTAATGCACACAAAGCATCTATTAACCTTGTTTTCCTTTTCAGTTTCCTTTTGCTTTTGACATGCTAACATTAAGAGAAAAGATAAGGGTGATTGCATTTAGCTTACCAATAGGTAAAGCAATTATTCAAATGAAGATTTTATATGGGAGAAATATACAATTTGGGATTTTTGTACCTTTCATCAATTTTGGATTTATTTCTATATTCTTCATTGAAAATCCCTATCCCAAATGGCATGACAAATATTGGATAGATATAATCTTATTAAACTAAACCAAAAGCTTTATGTTTACCCAGTCCCTGAACCCTGACCTATCAACCTGATAGAGCTTAAATGGGATTTAGATCCGAGATGAATTTTTATGCTTCTTTTTTTTTTTTGCTGAAGACTGAACATCTTAAAATTATCATGATATCTATGTAAATAACAAAATAGTAGGTTTAAATATAGAATAGCACTTTCCATTTAAGTATCACTATTTAAAGACGGTTTTTTTTTATTATTTTGAAAGACCAGTAATGACCAAAGTTTATTTATAGACATTTTCACAAAAATATACTTCTGCAACATTCAACGTTTCAAATCCCTTCTGGAAGTGCCCACTATGAGAACCGTACTAGGTATTTAGCATTTATTAAATACTTACTATTGATAGGGTATAGGCTCTGGGAACCCCCTTGAATCTTCCAATTTGATCTGGGGTTCTCCAAAGTCCAAAAGCCTTCCACTGAATGTTATCTCTAGGTGATCCTCTCAAAATATCTATGTCCAAATCTGTTACCTTTAAACTAGCCCTCCATTTTCTGTTACCTCCAGATTGCCTCCAGCTGTTTCCCATCCTTGATACCATCAAAATCTGGTTCTCTTTGTTCTTGGAGTTTAACCTCAGTACTGTCAAGATGCTCCTTAGGCTCCTCCTCTAAACCACACCTAAATCACTCCTGCAGTCTTTCTGTATATAAGATTCATCTTGCCTCCATGAAACAACTGAGATTCAGTCTATCTCAGATTCAGTCTGTGTCAGATTGTTCTGGGCCACTTTCAATCCAAGTGTAACAAATACTTAGGCTCCTTAAAATTCTACCGTTATGGCAAATCTTTAATAACTTTTGTTTTGTTTTTTTTTAAACGGAGAGAAGGCTAGAGTTGAATTCATTCAGCAGGATCCAGTGTGTCATTATTTTGGGGTCACAAGTACTCCTAAACCCTAAACCTCAAGACTACTTTGGTCTGCACTGTGCTAAATGTTGGGAATACAAAGAAATGGAAGAGGAAAGAAGGTTCACAGGGACAAGAGAGAAAAATGGATATGATGATGAGATCCCCAGGAACACAGCCTGCTGGAAATGAAGAGATGACTTCATTAGGACACCCTCCTTAGGTGGAAGTTCTAGGTGGAGTCCTTTAGTTCCCTTTTGGGAAAATGACAAGGCCTCAGGCCAATGAGTACCTAGATATTAGGCCTCAGGCCTCTAGGAATTCATCTGGAGGTAAGTCAGATTTCAGAGCCAATCAGAAAACAAGTAAAGAATCACAAGCAAGGTATCTTCTTACTGTCCATTATCCTCCACCATCGGAGATGGTACCAATCACTGACTATGAAGTTCAGCAGGAGCCACAAGACCTGGCAAACAGATAGTGACTGGCAGAGAAGCCAAACTCAAACTCTGATTCATTTCAGAATAGAGACTGATGTCTCTTGAAGTACATGGCCTGGCTTTCATGGCCTTCTTCAACTGGACTGATCCAGCAATTTGTGCTTGACCTCAGGTTGTTTACACATAGGTAAATGGTTTATGAAGTGGATTTCTCAAGCCTTTTTGTGAGACTTTGGTCTTACTCCTTGTTACATTTTATTTTATTAGTGATGACTTAGATAAAGGAAGAGATGGCATGTTCATCACATTTGCGGATGATACAAGGCTGAAAGGGACAGATTATATATTAAAGAGTCAAAATCCATAAAGATATCAAAGACCAAAATATTGGGCTGAATCTTTAAAAAAAAAGATTAATTATAATAGGAAATAAAGATAATGTCTCTCAGATGGAAGCACAAATTAACTTCATAAGTATAATATGGCTGATGCATGGCTAAATAGTAATTCATCCTGAGAATGATCTGGAAGTTTTAGTGGACTGCAAGTTCAACATGAGTAGACAATCTAATATAGAAACCAAAAAAAAAAAAAGGCACCTGATGAGATATGCACAGCAATAAGTATACAAAGATGATCTATGATATTTCCCTTGTTCTCAAGAAAGTATCTAACTCAAGGGTGGAAACCTGTAGCCTCAAGTCCACATATGGTCCTCTGGGTCCTCAAGTGCGGCCCAGAGGCCATAGGTTCCCTAACCCAGATGTAATCTATTAAAGGGGGCAACGCATATATGAAAATATGTATAATACAAATTAGAATATGAAGACAAAATAAATCCAGATAAATCCAGAGTGCTATCTGAGATCGGGGGAGGTAAGGATCACTTCCAGTAGGGGCTGAAAAGGTTTAGGAAAGGCATCATAGTGGCTGACCCATAGTAGGTGCTATAGAACTGCTCATCCCATTCCCTTGCCTTACCGCCCCCCACCCCCAACAGAAGTGATATTTAAATAAGGCCTTAAAAGAAAGAAAAAACTTCAGTATGTGGGGTGGGGAGTAAGACTTGGATCTTTTATAGTTATGTGGTCAAGATAAAGATGCAACGAGGGAAGCTGAAAAAAACATGGGGAGGTGGTAGATAGTATTTACATTTGACTTTATAAATATATACTTTGAGAGATGAGTGCCGTGACTAAAATGTAGCTCAAGGAAATTGTCTCATTAAGAAAAAAAAAAGATAAGGAAATGAGTGTAAGAATGGCCATGAGATAATACTCAATATTGAGAAGCTATAATTATGTAAGGAAATATTGAAACTTAAAAAGTAAAGGGAACACTATGGAGAATACTTAGGTGAAGATGCATGGAGATAGAAGTAGAAACAATATTGTCAGTTGACAATACTGAGTACTCTATAGACAACCTAGATGAGAAAAAGACAGAGCACAGAAAGACAGAAAGATGGAGAGAGACAAAGAGAATGGAGAGATAAATAGATTAATTCAGGAAATGGATTATAAAGCTGGTACAGGGGAGGCACAATATGATAGTGAACAGATATTCTGTTATCAGAACATCTACTGGAGAGCTCCCTTTTCTAGAAACAGAATCTAATGATTTATTGTCTTGCTTTAAAGATATTTCTCTCCTTTAAAAGACAGAGGAACTGATGAAGGGATATAGTATTCTGGGTCTCACCAAAGGAAGTTCATTTCTGGGGTAGAAATGTGAATTTTCGGGTGGGAGACTGGCAAATGACTGCTCTATCTTAGAATCTGTGATAGAGAAGGTAAGAGCTGGGAACAATTTAAAATACTAATGAGGTTTTAGAAGAGTCAGTTTAAAAGTTTTCAGGAAAATGACAGGGAGAATTTCATGGTCTCAAATTCCACAGGGAATGTCAGTGGGTGGAGGGGAGTGTTAGTGAAAATCTCTCAAGAATGAAATTCATCAGACATAAAGAAAAAATTCTAATGGGAAAGGAAAGGGAGAATTGCCTAAAGAGTTTGTGATATCTGCATGCCCAGGGAAATCATTAACCAATGGGTATTTCAAGAAATGTAAGTGAAGTCAGGCATATTCCTTGGAGAATAAGCTGAGATTGGCAAGGAGAACTACAATCAGCAAAAAGTGGGCTTAATTTTTAAGCTACTTTAGTAAAAACAGGTGGATCAAGAAAAGAGTAGAATTGTTTGGAGTAGAAATAATGATGACAAGTGTCAGAAAGATGGAAGAACTAATTTCTCCTTTTGCTTCTGTTTTCTTGGCCAAAATGATATTTGGATGGGGGATGGAGGGGAGGAGAGAAACAGAGCAAAAATGATTGCTAAGGAATTGGTGATTTCCTTGTACTGATACAAAAAAAAATTCTGCATTTATGCTGTAGGTATTCTACATATACTCATATACAGTGTGTGTGTGTGTGTGTGTGTGAAATTCCTTCAGAGAAGGTGCTCTTTCTTTTTATCTTTTTAAATTGACTGCCTTTCACATGACCTGGCCTGGCACCTGGTAGATAGTTAATAAATATTTTTAGAGTGATAGATTGATTGGTGATGAACCCCTCCATACCTTGGTAGTCTGGTTCACTATTTTGGGGGCCATACTTGAGGTCTTTTCTAGCATCTGTAGACCTGCTTGTACTTCACTTTAAGAACCTCCATGCCACCTTCATAATAGAAGAGTATGTCTGTGTGTCCAAAATCACAGAATATAAAATCTCGATAGTGAAAAAAGACTTAGCAACCTGAATCTAGTCTGTCTTCCAATGCAGAAATCTTCTAAATCTTCTAAGTAATCTACTATATCAGGCTTTTGTTGAATACCTCTTATGAAGAGGAAGTTAAATGATATTTATTTCTTCTTTATTTATGAGTGTAGTATCTACTTTAACAATGATTTAAGGAGACTTCAGGCCTACTGACCAGTGAGATTCTAAACCAGCAATAGTAGTGACAGACAGGGACAAGTCAAATGATGGTAGATCAAAGAATAAAAATCTGAATTTCTAATCCTAATGAAATTTTAATATTAATATAAATATTTTGAATGCCTTTATGGGTTTTTTCATTTTCATTAATATTGATCATTTGGTTAACTGTATCTCTTTGTCACATAAACAACAGCTGGGATGAAATGGGTAGCTGCCATATGTCTAGAACCATATTTTCTTGAGTGTTAGACCTAGCTCACGGGATTTTAACAAGAGTTCAACTTTACCACTGTTCCTCTTTTCTTCATTTCCTTTCTACTTTGACAACTGATTTTAGCCTGTTTATAAATTTCTTAAAAAGAAATTATTTTCTTAAATAAAAACCAGATTTCTTAAAAGATAAGAAAGTGTTATTTAAAGATGAAAAGGTATTTGTCACTTACCTTGGGAAACATTTGTTCTCATTTAACAAGCCTTAAACAAATTGGTAGCTTTAATTAAATTTGGAATAAGACAAACACATAAATTAAAAAGCCCCTTGATATGCAAAAATGATGCAATATGATTAGCTTTGAATTCACAAATGTTGTCTCTTTCCCTATTATGATTGATTACAACTCTAATTACAGTGAAAAAATTTTTGTTAGAATTAAGTGAATTTAATTGTATATATTCAATTTTATTACTCCCATATGCAAAATGGGATTATTCAGATTTGCCATATTAAACTATAGAAGGCAAATCAGATGATATGGAATATCATGTTATCTAGCCATCACCTCACTGTAATGACTTTTATAATAGTAGGTGAAGATAGATTTTTACCTATCTGATTAATGCTTTGGTGGGTCTGTGATACCATCAATATTGTGTTGACCACAATCTCCAGTCTTATAGACATCAAACTGATTATACACCTGTATAAAGGTATATGTTGTCTATGTTTTTCAGTATCTCATCCTTTGAGATTCTTAAACTGTTCTTCTCATATATACTCCATAGAAGATTAACCCAACCTGCTTAAGGCTTTCTTATCATCCTTTTAACATTCCATGGTACCAATGTATTATTCATACTATTCATCTGTTATTCCTCAGTCTTGCTCAAGGGATAGCCTACCTCTTTTTCTGATCATGCATTTTTTGGATGGCATATTTTATTACAGTTTTTGTGTGCAAATAATTGTTGCTAGTATTCTACAGACTATGTCCATTCCACATCTCTTAACTGCCATTTTTGTCAGCTAGTTTGGCCTTTGGAGATAAGTGGGTTTTCCTTCCTTAGAAAACTTTGAGCAAAGACTGGACAACCACTCATTGGTTTTGTTGTAGTAATATTATTTTCCTTGGAATCTTGGATTTTGGGGCTGTTTGCAGTTCCTTCATTGCCTAACAATTCAGGGCTAAATATTGATACCACTGTTGTTATGACTATTGAAGATACTCTCCTGGGTGTACAGGGCTCAGGGCAAATTATAGCATGTGTCACCTCCTACCTGCCACCATTTTTATACAGATGCAATGCGATTAAAATGAACCTTAAGAGGAAAAAAAAAGTTATCGAAGAGAAACATGCAGCCTGGGGGATGTATGGAATGTTTCCCAAGGCAGAAGGCCCAAGGCAATCTTCCTTATTATATTGGAAGGACAGCTTTGCCTTGCAGAATGATGCAGAGAAACCATGGAGTTAGGTACTCCAATTATATATTTCATTTTCTGATTCTTGGGAGATGATAGACAGTATGGTATAGGGCAAAGAGTATGAGGCTTAGAATCAAAAGCCCCAAGTTCTAGATCTAACCCTACCATTTGGGACTGTGGGCAAGTTGCATAACAACTGTTTCCCCCCATTTATAAAAGAGATCATAATATATTATCATTGTTCACTCATTTCAGTCATGCCAAACTTTCTGTGACCCCATTTGGGGTTTTTTGGCCAATATATTAGAGTGATTTCCAATTCCTTCTCCAGCTCATTTTATAGATGAGCAAACTGAGGCCAACAGGGTGAAGTGACTTACCAAAGGTCGCATAGCCAGGAAGTACTGGAGGCCAGATTTGAGCTCAGGAAAATGAATCTTCCTGACTCCAGGCTCTATTCACTATGCTACCTAACTGCCTCAGTGAGATATAGGAGGCTTCCAACCTAGTTTATATAATTATTGTTAATAAATTGCTATGTGAAGCAAACTAATGCAATATTGATGCCGTGGATAGACTGCAGGATTTTTAATGAGGAAAACATGAATTCGTGTGACCTGTGACAATTAATAGCTTTGTTACCCTGTCCAAGTCTCTTAACTGCATCTCTTCATCTGTAAAAATGAATTCATTGCTCTCTGAAAGGTGTTGGTGATTGATTTACTCAGCCACACCCCCAACTGAAGTGGGAGAGAAAATATCTAGTTAATCACTTTAAATCCTGGGTCTTGGACTAAGTGCAAAAAAAAAAAATCTTTGAAAGCAATTTGGTGAAATAAAATTCTGCACCAGAGATCTGTTCCAACTGGCAGGGGGATTTCATTAGGTGCTCTGGAAAATTTGTGGCTTTCCAACACATCCCTAAGGAGAAACTTCCTGGGGGTGGAAGAGGGAAATGAAGCCTCCCTACAGCTACCAGTCTTGGCCAGGTCTTTCTCTCTGTCCTTCTTTGATTAGAGAAGAAACATTCCTCAAACTGTATGCATGTATTCCAACTTCCTGTCTATGTCCTAGCATTATCCCTCCAAGACAGCAGTAGTTCCATAGGGCCTGCTTTGTCCTTTCACTCTGTTCCAGGTAGACACTGTTTGCAGCTGCTAACAGCTCCATAGGTCTGGCTTTGCTTTGGATCAGACACTCTTCCTTACTCTCTGCCATTTTCCACATACTCTCAGATAATTCCACCCCAGGGCAAACCCCGATAGACAATGATAACCTATGTGAATTCATTCCCCAATAATTAAAATACTTTTACCACATCATACCCAGCCCTATCCCAGTGCTTCTGAATCCCCATTCACCAACTCTCCACTGTCTGCTTCCTTATTTCCATCTCCCTCAATTAAACTACTTCAACCTTCTCTAAAACCAAACAACCCTTCCACTTTGTTCCCTAGGATACATATTTTATCAGTTATAAATCTGGATCAAATTTATTCCATTCTCACTCACTCTATCCTCTGACACTCACACGATACAACTTCCCTGGTAACCTTTTCCAGGACTAGTTGTATGTTCACTAGCTATACTGGAGGAGTTGGAATTCTCCACTGCCACTTTCTGTTTTTCTATACCACCATCACTCAATAGCCTCTTTTTCTTTAAGGTTCATATAATCCATATTTATTGCCCAATAAATATTTTAGTGTCTATTGTCCATTGATATCCAAGATACTTTCCTTCAATGAGTTGAGTACTTTGCTGATGGTCTTTCTCCCCTCTCCTGCCTTCATACTAAGCTAAGGGACTTGAACATACTCCCTCAAATACTCTAACCTCCCAATGTACTCATTTCCCACTCCCTGCTCTACCACTCCACAACAGTTTTACACAGAAATGGTCATATCCTTGATCTCCTCATCACCTGTAAGTATTTTATGTCTATGTTTATAAACTCTGAAGTTCCTCTACCATAATATTTCCATTCCACCTCTCCCTTGCAACTTCAAACTATTCTTTATCTTCACCTCAACCTACATTCTGTTCACCTCTCAACTCTTTCCCAAGCCATCATTCCTGCACTGGTAACCCTCTCTTTGCTTTCCATCTTGATTGCATGGGCAACAAGTTTAACTCTACACTTTCCTCTTCTCTTGAGTCCCCTGTCCCTTAATTCTATTAAAAATAACACCCTGTAAACCCCCTGCCTTGGATTACTCCCACTATCTGTTTTCTTTGCTTGCATCCACTCACATGCTGCTGAATGAAAATGGAGAAAATTATGATATTTTTTTCTGGCTGGGTCCACTAAGAGTTTATGTTACATATTCTCAAATAAGTCTTCACAGTAGCAAGGCAATCTTTTTATTTTTACCTCCATAACTGACTCATGATCCCACTCAGCAAACCTCTTTTTCCAAACCTTTTCATCCCTTCTTAAATCTCCCATAAATCCTGTTCATCTCACCTTCTCAGCTGAGAAACTTGCCTCATCTTTCACTGGAAGCTAAGAGCTTCCTTTTTGCCTCTCTCCCTTATTTCACATCACTCACATAATATCTGCCACTAGTTTCCTCTTCACTCCTATTTTACATGAAGAGGAGTCCTTTCTCCTTGCCATAAAAAACTCTCAACAAGTACAAGTGGTCCCATTCCATCCTGTCTTCTCCAACAGATTTCCTCTCCCATCACTCTCCTTTCACTAATCTTCAATGATTTCTTGTCTACTGGCTGCTACCCCTCCTGCCTAAAATCGCCATATCTCCAGTCTAAAAAAAAAACAACAACTCAGTGATCCATTGACCCCCCTCAAGCTAGTGACCTCTATCTCTCCTTCCTTCCACAGCTAAACTTGAGAAGACTGTCTACAATAGGTGCTTTTATTTCCTTTAGTATGTCTCTCTTCTTAATTATTTGTAGTCTCACTTCTGATCTCATTCCACTAAAATTGTTCTCTCCAAAGTTACTAATCATTTCTTAATCTACAAATCTCATGACCTTTCCTTAATCCTCATCCTTTTTGACCTCCATTCAGCCTTTAATACTGTTAATTACATTCTTTCTGAATTAGGTGGCACAGTGGATGAGGTGCCAGGCCTAGAGTCAGGGAAACTTGAGATCAAATCTGACCTCAGATACTTACAAGCTTTCTGAACCTGAGCGAATCACTGAAGCTGTTTGCCTCAGTTTCCTCATCTGTAAAATGGGGATAATAATAGCACCTTCCACCTAGGGTTGTTGTGAAGATCAAATAAAATAAAATTTGCAAAGAGCTTAGCACAGAAAGATGACTATTAAAAAAAAACCACTTCCTGGAATGTTCTCCTTCATCTTTGCCTCCTAGCTTCTCTTCTTTCTGCTAAAGTCTCCTCTTCTGTAAATCTTTGCCTCTTGCAAGAAGCCTTTCTCAGTCCTCAATGCTAATACCTTCTCTCTGAGATACCTCCAATTTATTCAAATACATGCATGTGTGTATATGTGTATGCACACATATATTATTTGTGTAGTTGTTTGTGTGTTCTCTTTCCCATTAGACTGTGAACTTCTTTACAACAGGCACTGTGTTTTTTGCCTTTTTCCTTATCTCCAGTCCTTAGCACCATGCTTGTTACATAACAGGTGCATAATAAATACTAAGATTAGTTGGTGGCAAAGCCATCTTCCTGTATCACCTGATGGCAATGTGTGAATTAGGAGCCCCAGGAGAGACAAGACACAAAACTCTACAAGGAGACATCATAAAAGATACAACTTGCTTAGTGGGAACTTTCTGAGCACCCCACAAAGGGCAGAAAAGGCCTTCTAGCAACTAGTTGATGTGAGCTACCCCTTAGCCATAGCTGCTCTCTAAGCTTGAGCCCACTTTCCCCTGGACTCTACATGTACTTATGGGAGAGTGCAACAGATGTCTAGAGAGATGTTTTGTACCAGCTGCTCTTACTGTACCTCCTTAGTGTATTACCCTTTCTAAAAGCTATTTAAGAGGGTCTGAATAAATTGATTTTCAACTGCTAATCTTGAAGAGAAGTACACTAGTTGGGCATCAAGCCAATGGTATTATATAATCACTCTTGATTGTTCAGCGGTACTCCTGGGAGAGAGGGGGAGAAAAAGGGGATGCAGAGAGGGAGGAAGAGGAGTAGGAGTAGTTGGGCTATTAGGACCCAGATTCATTACAGGGATTCTTTTGAGGGTTTAGGTTGGACTTGGAAATTTCTGAGGTCTCTTGACAAATTTAAAATGGAATTTAAAATTTGGGGATTTTGTGAGGTCCCTGGTAGAACATTCACATAGAAATGCTTATCATCTATTTCTACAGTGAGGTTTCAGAAAGGGAAATCTTTGAAAGTGAATACATGTACAAATTTAATTCCTGACTCCTTCCAAAAGCTTGAGGATATACTATCTAATTCAGCAAGTAATCCATAACTAATAAAATAACAAACATATACTGTAGACCAAAGCTCTAAATGGTATGTGGTTAGTTATGTGCAGAATTGTTCAATAAGACATAAGGAAACCATGCATCTCAAATCTAACAACTTAGGTGCTGAGACAAGGTTGGGTAATTGGAAGTAAACAACACCTCTTTTCAGGGATGTAATGACATGGGGCCACAGTAATAAACATACACACACATACAAACACACACATACAAACACACACCTGCTCCATTTCACTTTTTTTTACTCACTATTTTTCTTACCTTTTCATATATAACTTGCCTTCTCAAATACCTTCTACTTTTGCTTCTTCTTTAGCATTTTTCCCAAGTCTTTATTCCTTGATCATTTTTTCCTTCAGATTTAATATACTTCCAAATTTAGCTTCCTCCTTTTTCAGCTAAAAATTGCTCTCCTTCAGTTTTTTTCTTTTGTGTTATCATGTTCTCCCTAGTTTCTCCTTTCTATATTTAATCTCTCACCTTCACAGGTCCATACTTATCCAAATCAACATCACAACTTCCTTTTCCTTATTTGGTTCAAGTCCTTATCCCACAAGCAACTGTCCTTAAAGCAGGAAGTAGGCTAACCATGTCCGAAATCAAACCTGTTATACCTCTTTTTAATACTTTGTTTTTCTTAAATGTCCCAAATATAAGATAATAATAAAACATAATAAGAAAAGCTAATGTTATCTTAGGTTGCATTAAGATGAACACAGTGTCCAGAACAATAGAAGTGATAGTTCCACTGTATTCCTCCCTGGTCAGACTACTGTTCTGGGCTGCAATTTTAGGAAGGAAATTGATATACTGGAAAGCATCAAGAGGAAAGTATCAGGGATAAGGGGAATGGACACGATGTCATATGAGGAGTAGTTTAAGGGAATTAAGTATATTTAGAGGAGAAAACTTGTCCCAAAGCATCTCTTCCTCCTGACTTGCAGATTGTAAACAATCTCAGAGCTTGATATAACCTCAAAGACCTTTTAGATCAGTCTTTATCTGAAATTATACTCTGTCCATATATTTGACAAGCTTCACTTGAAAGACTCTAGCAAAGAGAACCCTATTGCCTCTCATGGCAGCCTATTTCACTTTAGTATAATTCTCGTTATTAAGAAGTTTTCCCTTATTCATATCTGCTTCTTGAAACTTGTTCTTAAATTGAGGGGCTGCTCATCCGTAGGGAAATGGCTGAACAATATATGTGATGGAATGATATATGATTGTGATGGAATACTATTGTACTATAAGAAATGATGAGAACAATGTACAAAGCTGGAAGGACTTACATGCACTGATGTAAAGTGAAATGAGTAGAACTAGAAGAATGTACACAAAAACAGCAATATTGTATCATAATGAACAGTGAATGATTTAGATATTCTCAGCAATACAATGATCTAAGAAAATTCCAAAACACCTATCATGAAAAATGCTATTTATCCCCAGAGAAAGAAATGGTGGAATCTGAATGCAGATTAAAGCCTTCTTTTTTTTAAATTTATTTTTCTTGTTTTTCTTCTTTTGTTTTGTGTTTTCTTTTTCAACATCACTAATATGAAAAAATATTTTGCAGGACTACACATGTATAATCTATGTCAAGTTGCTTAGCTATTTAATGAGAGGGGAGAAGATGAAGGGAAAGAATTTAAAACTCAAAATTTTACAAAATGAATATTAAAATTTATTTTAATATGTAATTGGGGAAAATAAAATATTAAATATATTTTTAAAGAAAGAAACCTGTTTCTAGTTCTGTCATCTGAGGCCAAACAGAACAAGCAAAATTTCTCTTCTTCATAACTTCAGAGATACTTTAAGGTGGTTGTCATCCACTTCCCCTTTCTCATTCCCCTTATCCTTGACACTTTTCTCTTGATGCTTTCCAACACATCAATTTCCTCCCTAAAATTGCAGCCCAGAATAGTAGTCTGACCAGGGAAGAATACAGTGGGACTATCACTTCCACTGTTCTGGACACTGTGTCCCTCTTAATGCAACCTAAAATAACATAAGTGTAAAGTCAAACATAAGCAGCTTTCCAGAGGACTGATCATATAGTATAGCGATCTATTTATTCAGCAGTAAGCTAAAGCAAAACATTCACAGAAACCAAAGTACAGCATTCACAATGATATAACATAACAACTTATCGCTAAAGTGGCCACACAGTTTTCACTTAAAGTGGCCACATAGTTTTATGCAAAAGGTATCATTTAGTGAATCCTTAACCCAATCATCCTTAAGGAGGAAACCTTAATAAGTACAAAGTACTGAATAAGTACAAAGTACTTAGTAAGTACAAAGATCTAAGTTTTCCTACCCCTAGATCACATTGTCTTAATCTCTCAGTCAAAAAGTCTTCTCTCTTCTTGATTGTAGATTACTTTCCAATCATCCTTAAGAGGTACAAGGTACAGAATACAAAGTTCTCTCACACCTAGATCGCAGTAGATCATGATCTTGTCAGTCAGTACTAAGTGCCAAAGAAGAGGTATTTTCATCTTGTCTCAAGGCTGGCTCCCAAATTCCATGGTTCTTCTTCCATGGGATCAGTTCCCTGGATCTGCCCAAGTATCACTTGAATTCATAGGCAGGAAGCTCTCAGCTTCTGGTCCAGCTCCTTGTCCAGTTCCCATTCCATATTGAAGCTCACAGTGTCCAGTCCACCTCAAGTTCTTCACAGTTTCTGTTTCTGGGAAGACAAAGCTTAAGAGAGCCAAAACAACATTCATGCACATTGTTGGCACCATCATCAATTCACTATCTTCCTGTGAAATCAACACAGTCCCACAAACAAGGTCTGAGAATTCAACACAAGTTGTCAGTTTAGTTCCAGGACTTCTGAAACCTTCCTCCAGGACTTCTGTAAACAGACAACAAGAAAATCCTTTTTCAAGGCTTTGGTAAGGTCCCAGGATTTCTGTACAAAATATCACAAACACAACAGAACAGAGTGCCTGGCCTCCACAACCATTCCTCTTCTCAGTTCTGCTCTGTCCCAACTGTACTCCTCCTTATATGTGGTGGTTCTCCTTCTTGTTCTACCCCTTCCTGTTGCATCAGCAAGTTCCTCCCACCTTCACTTCACAAGGAGCTCAAATAAGATGCTAAATACTTAAGTAGCTGAAATAAGGCACTAAGTACTTCTTTGCTTGCCATTACAATTAGCTTTTCTTCTTGTGTTTTGTTACCATCTCATATTGAGCTTACAATCCACTAAAACCTCCAGGATACATTTATAGGAACTGTTGTCTAGCCACAGTTAGCCTTTATCATGTTTTTTGATTGATTTTTTTAAAATTCAGTTAACATTTTCTCATTCATCCAGATTTGAAACCTTAGAGTCAACTCTGATCCCTTACTTTTCATTCAACACTTTCTTTCCAAACACATTCATTTGTTGTTTATTTCTCAGCAACATCTTTTAGATCCAGCCTCATTTCCTCTTCCATCAACCTTTGGAATAGCTTTCCAATTTGTCTAACTCTGGTCTCAAGACCCATCCATCCTATTCCCTTCCCACCCTTTACAAGCAATTCTTCACTACACTCTTTACATGTCAGTTGGTCAGTCATCAGGCAGTTAACAAGCATTTATTAAATTCCTAGTATGTGCCTTGCACTGTGCACAGATAAAGGCAGAAACAAAACAAAACAAAACCCAGCCCCTATTCTCAAGGAGCTCATAGTCTAGTAGGGGAGACAACATGCAAAGAACTATGCACGAATAAGATACATACATATATACATATATATGTATACATGTGTGTGTATATATATGTGTGTGTGTGTATAGATATATATGATAAATTGAATATTATCAATAGGAGGAAACTACTAGTAATAATATAATCCTCCTAAGGCAGTACTCCGATTATGTGACTTAAAAACCTTTTAAAAAGCAATTGGGTACTAATTAAAATATATTAGTTTCATATGATTACATATCACCCCACTTGAGACACCCAGAAATCAAGCCATATTGACCAAGTTGGTGTTTCTTACTGGAAGATGCCATCTCCCACCTCCTTGCTTTTGCACTAGCTAGTACCTGTCAGACCTGTGACATATCATGTCCTGTCCCTTTGCCTTTGTATTAATGCATGCTAAATAGTAACTGTTTCTCTTCTGACAAGGAAGCTTGAGGGTCCTCCCCTCCTTTTTCTTTCTTGATTAAAGCCCCCCCCCTCCTTGATTAACTTCTTAAAGAGGCCTATTCACTGAATGAATGTTACGTCACTCAAAGTGAGAAACTGAGAAGACCTTAGCCTACAAGGGTCAGCGTCTCCCATTGCATCCTGTGTCATCTCCAGTCATCCTGACCCTTGTAGGCTACAGGACCCAGATTGTGGAGGTGAAAGTGAGGCTGATGACCTTGCACAGCCCTCCCTCCCTCAAATCCAAGTCAACTGTAAGTCATGTCATCCTTTCCCTGATTTCATAGTCCTCTTTGAGAACAAAGGACAAGCACAAGTTAGTGTCTGTGCATGGAATTCTTTCCCTTCACACCTCTGACTCTTAGAATCCTTGGTTTCTGTAGTGCAGGAGAGTCCTAATGAAGAGTCATCCTCAGATTTTATTTAGTCACACAGAGGTAGATTTATCAAATCATTTCTACTCACAAGGGATGGAAGAAAATAGCCTCCATACCTGCACTGAGCAGCAAAAGTCAGGAGTCTGCATCTTTTCCTTCAAAAGTCTGTTCTTTCAGCCTCTCCAATTTTCCCATCAGAAAGGATCTGGAACCATGCATTTGTGTCCTCACTTGAAGAAAGAAGGAAGAAACATAATCTTTTTCTTCTAAGCTCTTGTACTAATTCTGTCAATCACACAGGAAAGTAGCATCAATCAATCATCCTCCTCACTAATAGAAGAGTCATATGTAAATGAGCCAGGCTTGGACCCATTCAAATTTATACCGTAGATATCCACTACATCTTTTTTCCCCACTTGGATTATAAGCTTCTTGAGAACAGGTTGAGGCACTTGTTTCATTATTATAATCTCAGTCCTTAGCAGAGTGTTTTGTATGTAGTTGGTATAAGTATTCGATGAATTAAAAACTGGGATGCTTTAATGACCAATTCATATGGCTTATATCCTGAACAAATTGTTATGAAATGATCCATCATTTTTGCAATCTAGGAGAAATGTAAATTTCAGGCATTCATCATCTACCTCCTGCTTTCATCACCTGGTAGAACCATTTTTTTAATTGAGACCTTCTGATGATATATGTAATGTGAAAAGAAGGAAACAAGTATTTATTAAGTGCCTACTATATACCAAACATAGTCCTTAGGGCTTTACAGATAACTATTGATTTTCACAACAACCTTGGGAGATAAATGCTGTTATTAACCCCATTTACAGTTAAAGAAACTGAGTAAGAAAGAGGTTAAGTGTCTTAGATAAGTGAACTCAGGTCTTCTGATACCAGGTCCACCAGTTCCCTCTTATAGAGAAAAAGCAGTCACCTTACTTTCTATTTCTGAGTGGGAGAGGAAATACGGTATAGTTGACAATATGTTGAGTTTTTGGTCAAGAGGGGCTGGTTTCAAATTATGCCTTAGATATTTAACTGGGTGAACTTGGATAAGTCACTTAACTTCAGTTCCCTCATCTTTCAATAATAAAAATTTATATATATATTTTATTTTATTTTGTGCTATAAAGAATATATGTATATTCTTTATAGCACAAAAAATAAAGAGTAAAAGCTCTTTGGAAACGCTAAGTCACCATATGTCACCTGTTATTATCTCTCCAATACTAATTACAACTTAAGCATTTTGAAGTGAAAAATAAAAATTGTCTCTTGAAATGATTCCTGGTGATTCCAGATTCTAGAATGTTTGTAACAGGTGTTATCTGAATTTTTATGTGAGAAAAGTGAGTCCCTCTCCTTACAATTTGATCTTGAAGGAAACAAAAATATAAATTCTCTGAGACTCAGTTTCTTCTTGTGTGAAATTAGGCAGTTGCACAAGATCTCTAAAGTTTGTTCTAATTCTATAATTCTGGGACTTTATGAGACTTTAAATAATGCATTTTCTTTTCAGTGGTGAGAGAGGTTTGTGGAACTCCAGGTATTATAGCAGAAACAGATGTGAAAGAAATGGCAAGGTTTCAGGTCTGCATTTACATGGATTCACAGTAATAGCAGGGGGAAAAAAAAGCTATCCCAAGAGATTTCTGGCTTATGCATTAGTCTCATGAAACATTTTGCAAAGAGCTGAGAGAAAATCTTTATTTCCTTATAGAATGGGGTCCATTGCATATAGCCAATTTCTTTGTATTACTTCCTGCAATTCAATTTAAAACAATTATTAAAAGGCAGCTACATGTCCTTACAGCTCTGTGCTTACTCTAATATTAAAGTTTTATCAAGGTTTAATTGTAATAATGACTTAAATGTATCTTGATTTCTTAGTGGAAAAAAAGAACTTGCATAAATTTCTTGAAAATTGGAAGTCAAATCAGTGGGAAGCCTGAAGGTTCCCAATGCTCTCATCAGAAGGGATAGCAAAACCATTGATAACCAAATGAATAAACGGACCAGTCAATGATGACCAACTTGATATATAGGATTATAGTTCTTGTTTTTTTAAAGGAATCTGAAGAAATGGTCAATAATGTTACTCTGCAGATTGTCTATGTGATTGATCTTGCATAAAATGATAAAAAAAATATATCACACCAGAACTAGTAGGGATAAGCTCTTTATGCAAATTGTTGGAATGAATTCAAAACTTAAAATTGCATTTGCAGTTCTTCATCAGTAAACACTTACTAAGTAACTACTATATGCCAGAGAGTGTACTAAACTTTGGGGATTCAAAAAAGAGCAAAAGATGATCTCTGCCCTCAAGGAGTATACAATCCTAATTGTTAGAATCTTTGAAGAAGAGAGAACACTGAATGATTTTACTATGTGTTGTAGTACTGTGTGTTGCTTTTACTCAAGTGGTGTTGTTGCCATGATTTCTTAATCATCAAAATAACTGTCATCAGGCTGAAATATTTGGTCTTTATGCTTCCATTCTATCTTTATAATTCTTTAGTCGTGATGTTGTTTTCACAAGGCTAAAAAAAAGTCTATCAAAACAAGTTTCATTGTTTTGGGAAGAGGCATGTTACAGTTGGCACTTGTATGCATCAGTATTTGTGTGGGGTCATCCTTACACAAAAGACCCAGGCACACTGTGGGTATCCTTCATTTTTCTGGCTTGTTGCTAGTAATTCAAGTGAAACCTGAGTCAGTATTTAACCCTATACTTAACATGTGGTAACCAGCTCCCCTTATAAACATTTGACTTCACAAGGTTTCAAAACATAGAAGTTTTATGTTAACAGTAAAGAACATGAAAAAGTACTTGAATCAAAATACATAAAGTGTCAAGAAATACTCCTTCCCCTTCTAATGAGAGACCTTCCTGGAGGGTAGTGTACAATCCTTTGACTTACAGAACTGTCTTGGGTGGACCCCAACAAGGGAGAAAGGCTGGCAATTCTGGCTCATTGCTACTTTGCAACTCTTCCACTTCCATGTCCTGATGCATTAACCTTTAATTGATCTATTTTCACTAAGTAGTCCACTCTCATAAGTGTTCTATAATTCTGTTGTCCTCTATTTTAGAATAACATTTTAGAATTTTCCCAGGAATAATGTCAAGCTCACTGGTCTTCATATTCTATTTTCTTCCCTCCCCCATTTCCCCAGGGGCACACTTCCTACTTAATCAATACCTCCCCCTGAGTCTGATTGGGGTTTGGAGATGCTATCCCAAAATCTTTCCATTTGATTCTTGTTCTCACCCACTTAGTCCTGGGCAACCCAGGTGGGTTATATAAACTTCCCCACTAGATATTCACTAGAATATCTTACAGAAGAGTTGGAAAAATTGTAACACATGAGTTTGACTTAAAGGAGTAAGAAACAAGCTCTTGCTGTATATAGATTTGATGTAATGTCATATCTTGAGAAAAATAACTTATTTCAGAATTTATTCTAGTTGATATACTCACATCAAAAAATATCTTACAAGTGATTCAATAAGTGTCTTATGCTTGAAATTCAGCAACATGTCAAGACCTGGCACTTTTTACTACTGACCACTTTGATTATTGTAGTCACCTTCTGTTCTGTTGTTCCAGTACACAGCCGTGCCATCATTTAATTTTGTTTTCTTGTCTTGCATCACAACCACTTTGCTTCAGTGTTGTGACATTAATTCAAGGATCTCTCATATAATCATAGCATCCTTTCAGTCAGTGGTAGGTATCCTGTCACTGCCATTGATTTCTTGCTATTGAAAGGCCATATAAAATTTCTTTCACTTGTTTTGTTAGAACTTGTTTTTAACTTTTCTGACATGATCATCTTTTTGAGTAAACTAATTGTTTTGTGATTAATATAAATTGTTTTTATAAATGTCTTCCCTTGCCATTCAATATTAGAAAACTTAATTGTTTAGTTTGTTCACTTAGTTTACTCATTCAACAAATTTTTATTGTTTTCCTTTTGCATAAGCTTTCCTAAATCTTCTTTGAGGTTACTGATATTATATTTCAGATTTGAGAAAGGAGAGTTGATTTTTTATATGCTTTTTCTGTATTTTTGCCATATAGATTTATATAAATTATTGGTCTTTTCTGTGCTTCAATGATTATTCAGGATCATTCTTCTTACAGCTCTAATTGTAACAATAAGCTACAATTTATAATTTCAGAAACTTTAGATATTCCAGTTCATGCCTAGCTATTTGATTCTAAGCTAATACTGTATAGTTAATGCAGAGAAAAATCAAAGTGCCTCACCTGTGCTTTTAAAGACAAAAAGCTTAGCAGAGGTTAAGATAGTCTTTCATTTAAAAAGTAATGGAAATTAGAGTGGAATCTTAAGAATTTTTTTGAAATTTTTTTTTCTTTTTTTGCTGACCATCTACCCAAGAGAAGGTCTGAGTCAAATAGGAACTTGATGGCCTAGGCTGGTTATCTAAAGCAGCAAACAAGGAAGTTTACACTTTATATTCATATGTAAATCAAGGAATTGGTCTAGAAGCAGTGGTTCTCAACCTTCCTAATGCCACAACCCTTTAATATAGTTTCCAATTTTGTGGTGACCCCCAATCATAAAATTATTTTCTCTGCTACTTCATGGCTGTAATTTTGCTACTGTTATGAATCGTAATGTAAATATCTGATATGCAGGACATATTTTCATTATTACAAACCGAACATAACCCACAGGTTGAGAACCACTGGTATAGAGGGTTGTATGTTCTCCATTTACCTACCTGAAAAAAAAGACAAAAAATGTAAGTGAAAATTAGAGGGACCTTGAAATGACTGACTTTTTTCTTTCATACTCATTTTCACAAAGTATCACAGTATCTTTTTAATAAATTTCTATTGTTTATATTGGTGCTTTAATAGAATCTTATTAGGAAAAGTAAACTTGCTTGTATTAAAAAAATACTTCTGTTTTCAGCCATCAGTTCCTAAAGAAAGCCACCCATTTACAGAATCTCATAGAATTTCGGTATCATACATTAACAACCACCCTCAAACACAGACACAAGTTTCACATAGTTAGTAGGTTATAACGGAAAGATCACGTGTACCTCACTAACATTGTCTTTCAAGTTTAAGCCCTTTCTTCTCATGGATGCTGTTTGGAGGGGGTGGGGAAATGAGAGAGAAAATAAGAATATTCTGTTACTACTCTTCTTGCCATGCCATTTGAGTAAATATCTTTAATAAGTGCTAATTGAGTCTACTGATTTGTTCATTGGAAACCCACTTGTTGGAGCCTCATGTACTCCATAATTGGGAGTAGTCATCCACAATGTTAGCCCAAGCATGAGAGGTGGCAGTCACTTTTTTTTGAGGACCTGGGCTGTATGTGTGAATTAGGGGAGTGAGCTCAGAAAGGGTGCTATAGAAGAAAGTGAGTCAGTCACAGAAACCGCAATGGTAGGCTAGATCAGTACGTCTACATGTTATTTCCATGATCTAAAGTACTTATCACGACTGCTCACCAATAACCACAACTGATTCTTCTTTTACTTAATGTTCCTTTACTCTCATGAAAATACTTTGCAAGCCTTAAAGTACTATGGAAATGTGAGCTAGTGAATGAGTTATTTGTTTATCACTTATTTTAAATTTTTCTCCAGATCTGTGATTTCACTGGCTTAGGGAACTCCTGGAGTAGAAAGTCTTTCCATCACCACAGATTGACATTATATCTGCAGCTTCTTAAAGTTTGCAGGGGAATGAGACTTTAAGTGACTTTTTGCCATAACCACCCATCTTCTATGTGTCAGAGGCAGCACTGAAATCTAGGCTTTTCCAACTCTAAGCCTTCCCTCTGTTATCCCATGCTGTCTTTAGTTACATGCATTTGCCTTTCTTATTCACCCACTTAACTAGTCAGATAGCTCATGCCCATGTTTATTTGTTTGTTTAATCTCATTGGTGGTTTCTCTCCATAAAATCTTAGAATTTAAGAGAATAAAAGCCATAATCTCTACTTTGGCTGTGTTATTCTCTCATCTGTCTCCCTGTAGTTTATAGCAGTGTCCAATTCAAGTAGGAATGGGGGCCACTAATCCATAGGAAAGGATTCCTGTGATTTGTGTATTGACTTAGAACATTGGTGATCTATTTTGTTTTTACTTATTGCTAAATAATTCCCCAATGCATTTTAATTTGACTTGGGCTGCGTTCTGTAGTGTTTTGGTTTACATGTAGCCTGCAACTCATGTGTTTGAACTTCTGGTTTGCACCAACATACAGGAAGTTGTCATTTCTTCTTCAAATTGTGGTTCCAAAATTACAGCTCATTATATTAATTTATTTCACCAATCTACTTGGCATTCAATTCAGCAAGCATTAAGCATACTCTTGGTACAGATCACCATGCTGGGTATGTACAAGGTCTAATAGGGGAAACAACACATAACACAGTTATACTACAAAATGATTTAGGATAAGTGAAGAAAAGAGATATGTATCATCCAAGGGTTACTAGCAACTGGGAAAGATCAAGAAAGGCTTCCTGGAATGAAGCATTCCAGGAACAGAAAGTAGTTTAGGCAAATAACCAAGACAGTGCAAGGCTGACCAAGGATGGCCATTTCACTGTGAAATATACAATAGTAGAGGGAAATAATATAATATAAACCAGAAAAGTGAGACTAGTGACAGATTGTGAAGGATTTCAAATGCTTGGCTAAGAAGTTTGAATTTGCATTTCTATACATATAATTATAGTAGAACCTTAATTATTGATAGGAAATCTTTTAATACAGGACTGAGGTTTTTTTTTTAAATCCTTTTTTACTTACCATCTACCCAAAAGAAGGTCTGACTCAAATACTAACTTGATGGCATAGAATGGTTCTCTGAAGCAGCAAGCAAGGAAGCTTACGCTTTATATTCATACATGAATCAAGGAATTGGACTTCAGAGGGTTGTATGTCCTTCATATGCCTACCTGGAAAAAAAAGCCACAAAAAGGAAGTCCAAATTAATGAATAGGAAACTATCATATAAAGTAGCTGTTCAGAACAATTAGAAAAAAGTAAGAAATCACATCTTTCTGTTTCTAAGAGGTAGTTCCTGTTTTTGTCATAACAAATTCCTAAAAATAGCATCATGAAATGGATGACAATGAAATCATATTACAATTTTTCGTGGAACTGATGTTTTAATTGGGGGTTGTATCTATGACCGAGGACTTAGAATCAAATAAATCATAGCTGTGATGAACAAATAATATTTACTATCTCTTAGCAGGCAGGAAATGATTTCTACCATTATAGGAGTCATATCAGAAGCATCTGGGTCCATCAGAAAGCTAGAACAAAGGTCAAAATCAACACCAAAGCCAGTTGTGACATTGAACCAAATAAGTAGCAGCACGTGAGGCCACTTTCTCCTTTTCCCCTGGCCTTCTTCCAATGTACTATAGAGGAACCGAGGCAGATGAGGAGCAAGTTGAGATAAGGAGAAGCATAGGTCAATGAGCAGAAAGATTTAATTTTGAGATAATTTCCACATGTGAAACACTGAAAAATGGGAAATGACAGTTCCTTCTTTACTGGTCCAGGCACATTTCAAACTATTTGGTTCAATGTTAGAACTGGCTTTACAGAACATTTTGTTACCCTGGGTTTGGACCTGCTCTCTATCTGTTAATCTTATTATAGACATTGTCTCTTTCCGGAGATCAGCTACTGCCCTACAAATCACTTGCTAAACATCTCTACCTTGGTCACCCATAGATAGATGGGTACTAATAGAACTAATGACTTTCCCATAAAGCCTGCCCCTCTTATCATCATTCCTATTTTTGCCAATGTTATCATCGTCCTTCAAGTCAGCCAGGTTTTTCAACATCAGGATCATCCTCAAGTCTTTATTCTTCTTGGATCACAGACACACATACATTCAACTGCCAAGTCTTTTCAATTTTATCTCCATAACATATTTCACATCTGCTTCCTTCCTTCTCCTCCTATTGCCACCATCCTATTTTAGGACTTCACTGCCTCTAGTCTGCAGTGGCC
>CM053593.1:332514420-332550574 GCA_028646575.1 Pseudocheirus occidentalis | reverse complement strand
TGTCAGACATAACCAGGAAAAATTTGTACACAATCATAGACACATCATATGTGTGACAACCAACTTTGATAAACTGGACATAGTTATAGGACAACTCTACAAGTCTCAGGATAGAAGGACATATCTACATTCAGAGAAAGATCTAGAAAGAACAGAGTTTAAATGGAGACTGAATCAATCTACATGCTATCATTCTTTTTCATATTTGGTTCTCTTTCTTTTTTCCCATTGTTCACTCCCTTGATTATAACCCTTCTATACAACCAGACTAATGTCCAATGTGAAAGTATTTGTAGATCCAATACTTGATTGCATGCCACCACCATGGTAGGGGGGGGAGAAAATTTGAAACTCAAGAGTTTATGGAACTGAATCTTATAAACTAAAAGTAAATAAACAAATGCAAGTTTAAATTTAAAAAATAAAAATAAAAAAAGAAAAGCTGTCAGATTGATCTCCCTAAACCATAGGTCTTACCATGTCACTCCCCTCTGCTTAAGAAGCTTCAGGCTTCAATGCCTATATATTGTACCTAAGACAGAGGTTCTTAACCTTTTGTTTTTCCTCTTTTGTCTCATGGATCCCTTTGGTAGTCTCTTGAAGCCTATGGACCTCTTCTCAGACTTCTGTTTGTTGTCTATATTGATTATTGAAAAGAATGCTAAACTTGAGTTAGAGTTTGTGAAAATAAAGATGCAGTTTTTCCCATCCAGTTTCACAGTTGCCCTGAAATCTATCCATGAACCCCTTAGGGTTCGATGGTCCATAGATTAAAAGCCCTGATGTGTGAGAAAATACAAACTCCTGTGTTTGACATTTACTACTTGTCCATATGACTGCAATATATTTTTCTTGGCTGATTTCACATTGAAGTTTGTCTATTACCATTACCATAGATGATATTTCATTTCCCATTCCTGTTCCTTTGTCTAGACTGCCTCATGCCTGGAATGACCTTTCTTCTCATCAGACTTCTGTTTCAGGTCCAAATCAAGTATAACCTGCCACTAGAGGCTTTTCTTGATCCCACAGGTTGCTAGAGCTCCTTGATCCAATTCCCTAGGAATTCACTTTCCATTTCCCTTTTATATTTTTGGTATTTACTTCTCTGTGCACACACTATTTGCTGTGCTACCTGATCGACAATCAGTATAATATATACTACCTGATGGTAGGAATAGTTTTCATTTTTATCTTGGATCCCCAGTGTCTGTTATATTAGGTGTATAATAGGTGAAATAATAAATAGATGAAAAATAAATAAAAATAAAATGAACTACATTAAATCCATTACTGCATTGTATAAGCTGACAGAATTATAAGTTTCAATGACAATATTATATTCATCTAATTTCAAATATAATTAACCAAACTTTTGATTTTTATGTTTTTAGAGTAACTTCATGTCTATAATACACATACATATAATTTAAACACACATAAAACATACTTTTACACGTATATTTGTTATTATTGTTGTTGTTCAGTTGTATATTACCCTTCATGATTCCATTTGGGGTTTTCTTGGCAAAGATATTAGAGTGGTTCACCATTTTCTTCTCCAGCTGATATCATAGAGGAGGCAACCGAGGTAAGCAGGAGTAAATGACTTGCTCAAGGTCACACAGCTAGTAACTGCTTGAGGCCAGATTTGACCTCAGGTATTCCTGACTTTTGGCCTAACACTCTATCCACCATACCACCTAGTTGCCCCTAGTATATGTACACACATGAGCATACATGAATCCATGTATATGTGAAAACATTTACATGATTACGTTTAGGTACAAAAATATTTCTAGTAGTTGGGGTGGGGAGAAAGAGCATTCTAAGAATGGAGCATATATGTGCATATGTACTATGGGCACACATTTCTATATGCATATATAATGAGCTTATATAAACATACATATATACGTTTCTTTTAATTATATTTCAAGTTTAAGGGTATTTTAATGATGTGGAGAGGATATCAAAAACATAGGTTCAAAGACAAAATCTTGCCTTGAGTTGGAGTACAATGACAAGCAGGCCCAGAAATTCAATATAGGGAAAAAAAATTTAAATACTTTGTTCTATAGTCATTTAAAGGCTCTTATCATTGTGTTCCTTATACCCTATTGTAATAGAAGGTCAGCTCCTTTACCTACAAACTTAAAAAGTGTGAGATTTCCAAGAATATTGAAGTTTCAGAAACCATTAAGTTAAGGATCAACTGTGCTTAGCAACTTCGGCATACAAATTGAACAAATAAATATCGACAAACTTCCAAGACCCAAATTCCAGTCTTGGTTTTACTTTTTGCTACTTAGATGTCCTTTTACAAGTCACTTAGTCTCTTTGGGTCTCAGTTTCATAACTTGTAAGATGAAGTTGTTGGATTAAATGATGTATAAAGTAACTTCTGGATCTAAATCAATGATCTTATAGCAGAGAGAATGGAAAATTAGAAGCTCACAAATTTAAGAGGCAGAAACGTCAGAACAAGATCACCTCCTATGTTTCTAATTACTATTGACAGCAATACCACCCTCCCAGTCCCCCAAACTCACAAATTAGGAGTCATCCTCAATTCCTCACTATTTCTCACCATATCCAAGCTGTTGCCAAGGCTTACTGATTTCACCTTTGCAACATCTTTCAAATACACCCCCTTGTCTCCTTTGATACAACCACTGTCCTGATCACTTCATGCCTGGACTATTGCAATAGACTGCTCTTAGGTCTTCCCGCCTCACATCTCTTCCCAGTCCACTCCATCAGCCATTTGGCCACCAAAGTGGTTTCTTTTACACACAGGTCTGACCATGTCACTCCCCTTCTGGATAGGCTACAGTGCTTCCTTTTGCCTCCAGGTTCAAATACAAACTCCTGTCTGGCATTCAAAGCCCTTCACCCATTTCCCTCCATACCTTTCAGTCTTCTTGTATCTTATTCCCTACCACACACTCTTTCTGCAAACAAGACACTCCATCTCTTGTTCCAGATATTTTCTCTGGCTTTCCCTCATGCCTGGAATACTCTGCCTCTTCACTTCTGTCTACTGACTTCCTTGGCTGACTTTAAATCCCAACTAAAACACCATCTTTTACAGAAAACTCTTTCACAACTCCTCTTAATTCTAGTGTCATCCCTCTGTTAATAATTTCCTATTCATCCTATATACACCTTGTTTGTATGTATTTGTTCGCATATTGTCTCCCATAATAGTTTGTGAGGTCTCTGAGAGCAGTAGCTGTCTTTAGCCTTTCTTTTAATCTTCTTAGCACAGTGCCTGGCACATAAGTGCTTAAATATTTGATTGATTCAAAAATCCAAAAAGCAATAAGTATGGGAAAACACCTATGATTTCTATAAGCCAAGGCAATTTACGTTGACAATAGAATATGCATATATCTTCTGAGAATCATAAATTTTTCTATAAAACTCTATGAAATAGAAGAAACTGGATATAATACTTTGAAAAATGATTAGAAACATTTCCCAGAGTATTGGGGAAATGTGGCAAAATACAGATAAATGAAATACTGAAAAAAACTAAATCCTAGTTTTCATTTCCCCAAGAACATCATGGTCAGGTTTCTGAAGTTCCAAAATTATACAACAAATCTTAAAAGTAGAAAAAGGTACATCCCTTACATACCAAGGAAAAACATTCCAAATGATATATGACCACTTCTATGTCATGAGAAACTGAAGATGAGAATGTGATATTTTAAAAGCAAAAAAAATCAGTTTTGTTTACTAAAAATAACGTCCTGCAAAAATGAGCTCAACTGTCACCAAAAAACCATGAATTTGCATGTTGAAGTAGTGTGTGTGTGTGTGTATTTGAGTTCCTCTAGACAAGCTAGAAATGAGAACATTCAACATCTAAACTCATCAAACAAAAGACATTTAAGACATGTATAAAAGTTCTTATAGCAAGAAAACAGCTATGCATTTCAATCAATTGAGCATGGACTTAGGTTTAGGCATGGCTGCTGTTTTTACTTTGTTTAGTTTTAATTTTCACCTTGTTTGAGTGCCACTGAGAGAACAAAGACAAAGCATTTATGTGAGTACCTCACAAAAAGCAATTTTTAAAAAAGCAAAGGAGAAAAGGGAGTAGAGTTCTCTCTATAGAAAAGAGTCACTCAGCCTTCTACCTACCTCTGAAGCGTTTCAGGGACCTTATATAGTATATTTCATTTGAAGAGAGTAGGCTTTGTCACAAAACATTCTCTTCCCTAGGAAAGGGAGATAATTCTTGAAACCATGCCCCAGCATTAGGACTCCTGGGAATTTTATAAAGAAGTACAGATAGACAGGGAAGGGCTTGGGGTGATAGGGATGATATGACTGACCTTAGGATGTAGAGGTGATGGTTGGAAAGGCCTAGATTTGAATTGGGTGATTTCTCCTTAGATACATAGCTTCTTCCATGGGACTTCACTGCCTCTTTCATGAAGAAATATTTCTTGTATTGAACATACTTCTAACAGAGAGATTAAAAAGGAAAAAAAACTGGGGTGGTTCATAATCTTAATTGTGTGGGACAGAAAGGAGTACCAAGGTCTTTCTTTTCCAGAAATCGAATCAAAGATAAATGTCGGGGGTGGCTAGGTGGCGCAGTGAATAGAGCACCGACCCAGAAGCCAGGAGGACCTGAGTTCAAATCTGGCCTCAGACATTTAACACAAAAACTAGCCGTGTGACCTTGGGCAAGTCACTTAACCCCCAATTGCCCTCCAAAAAGAAAAAAAAAAGATAATGTCAATTTAACTTAAAAGTTTGAAAGATAGGAGGTAGAATAGGGGTGTAAGGAAAAAATAGGTTCTGTATTGAATTTTTTTCTGGATGTTGTAAAAGAAATTGCTAGGATGATTAAGAGAAAAAATAACAAGGGTTCTGAATCAAGGAAGTTGAGGATGCATAATAAGAAGTGAAGGGTGGAAGACACAGAGGTTAGATTATTATAAAGAGGACAAACCGTAAGTACTCCATAACAGACCTGGATTGTAATCCATGTCTTCTCCACTCTGAAGGTTGTCTTCTGTCTTCTAAACTCCATTGCCAGGGGATAAAAAATATGCTGGATTAAAGTTCTGGTCCCATTGCACATGTAACCTTTCTGGGTTTCAATTTCCTTATTTGTGAAAAAAGAAGGGGTTTGACTAGATGATTTCTAAGGCCCCTTCCATTTCTTCCATTCTGTTCTTTTATAATGCCTTTTCTTCATACCATTAATGAACTAACTTGCTGCCCAATAAGCAGCTATGTAGGTAAAAATTTAAACCTATCATATAAACTTCTGGTTTCCACAGTGAAAGGCTATTGATAATGTCTGACTTATATCTGTGCATCTTTCCTTTAAGTCATTGGCATTAATTTCTTATTATCTCATATTTGTGAAGAAACAGGAGGTATTATGCAAGTATCCATTTCAGGGACACAGATCCAAATTTAGTAGTTTGTTAGTATTCTCATAAATCCTTTACTTATCTCTAGAAGGGAACAATAAGGAATATCTCTCTCTCTCTCTCTCTCTCTTTCTGTTTCTCTCTCTCTCTCTCTCTCTTTCTCTCTTCCCCCCCTTTCTGTCCCTTTCCCTTTCTCCCTCTCTCCCTCTCTTATACTAACATTAGGAGGACCTGAGAATGGGTGGAATTTTTTTAAAATAGGTTCCTTTTTACTAAGACTGAATTCTGTCCATTTGTTCAGCATCAGGCTCCACTGCCATCTAAAAGCTTATGGAGATAACTACATTTGGACATTCACAATGTAAATTTAAAATTTACTGAAATATATTTTCATTTAAATGTAAAACATTGAGAAATTTTATACTATCTAAAACTAGTGATCTTTTGGGTATTTCACATTTGTTTAATATTGCAAATGTAAATATCCATCTGTTTTTAGTACTAATATGATTTTGTATATAAAGCAGTTGCAGGTTTTTTTTTTCCCATGCAAGCTTCATCAACTGTTTTATTCAACAGTGCAGGCTTCAGGCACTTTCATAAAGTTGGACTGGGAGAAATCAAAGACCCTTGTTGAGTGGGTAGTCACACAGGTATTCATGGTAAAAAGATCACATTTTAATTTAATTGTAATGCCTCAAGATATCATCTCTCCTGGGCTGCCTTCCCAGTCTCTTCTCATACACGCATATTTTAAGAAGGCATATATAGTCTTAATAAATTTGAACCCTGCATCTCCCAGATCTTGAGGATAAAGTTCATTGCTGCCTCTGTTTTTATTTTCTTTTTGAAAGGACCTTTTCAATTTTAAAAGAGGACATGATCTTTATGAGGTGATCAAGTGCAATATGTGTTATGTAATACATGCATCCATGAAATATTCCTCTGGAAGATTCTTTTGGTCAGAGTCTGCTGACCAAAAAAAAGGGAAGGGGAATGTTTTTCTAAGAAGTTTAAATTAGATTGTAAATATTTTAAGGATAAATTCTATCTATGGTGTTCTTTGTAGAGCCAAAGAGTACCCTGGACAGCTCAAGGTTCTCAACAAAAAGTAATTCAGAATGGTGTTAGTTTTACAAATTCTTGAAATTACAGGTAGCTACAGTACAAAACCTTGAAGAGACCATGAGCTTTCAGCATCTTGGGCTTGTGAAATTCATCCTTAAATGTCATATGCAACCTCTTCCCAAACCATCATTTCATCTGAACTCTTACTCCTCTGAACAAAAGATTTTTAGCATCTTGGGATCCTCTTTGGGTAAGAGAAGAAAATTGGTCCATGGAGCTGGAAATGCAGTGAGATTTTTCTTTCCAATTCCTGCAGCAGCAGGAGGGAGAAGTTGCTTAAGGACCTATAGCAACTTGTTATGGATGAGTTCCCCCCAGTCGAAACCATTCGTTGCTAGGGGATTTGAAGTTTTCTACATTACGTTATTTAAAATTGCTTCAGCTATAATTCCTTCTTACTTATATTTCATAAGATTCCCAGGACAGAGGCGTAACTTCCCCAGACTCTCTTCATCCTTAATGTAACAGCATAGTGGGTGCTCCAGGGCAGAAAGCTGTTTTAAACTTGGTCTCCTCCCTGTGTTGTGTTAATCATTCACACTGGTAACGGATTATAAAGATACTCCCCCCACACACACACACACTCTTTCTAACACTCAACATCATAGGCTAAGTAAATACAGCAACAGATGTATAAAAAAAAAAGTCAATGGTAACACTGTTTACACTAATACTGTGTATTAAGAAAACAAATACTAAACTGCCTGAAGTCAGTTCAGAAAAAAACCAAAACTCCTTATTATATACTTAAACGCTCACTTGTCCTTATCTACAAGGAATCCATAAACAGTAGTGCAAACAGACTCCTGCACTTCATTACCCACTAAAATCTTTTCAGTGTGTTCCTACCCATGATTTGGAAACCTGCTGGGGTTCAGTTTGGCTCAGCTGGCCTGCAATTTTGAACACCTTCTGGTGGTATCAGAAAGCATGTGTGCAGCCTGGAGCTGAGTTTCTCCATATATTAAGATTTTCCAGGGAATTAAAAAAAATTGCACCACACAGCCCTATTATAATTGGCAGGGAGCTATGGTTTGTACCCTTTCAGCATGGTGGGCAATATTACCATCTGGATTCCCAGAGAAATAACTTTCGCGTATTAGAAAAAGTCAGGGGCATCCCTGTTGAAAACCACAGACCTTACGGAAGTCATAGGAGATGCTTTCATTTTGTTGCTTCAGTGTTAAGTATTTTAAAATGCCCTCATGTGTATGATGGATGCATGTTTTGCAATAAGCATTGATTTGGTTCTTGGATGAAGATAGAAATATGCCCCCTTCTTAACAGAGGATGGTAAAATGAAATCACATAAGTGAATAAATGATGATTAAAATTGGTTGCAAATAACTTCAAGGGTAGGTTCATTGTAGAGGAATCCTGTTTAAAATTTTGCTTAAAATAATGAGACATTGGTTCTTTGAAATGTTTCCATCATCCAAGTAATATCCTATTTTAACAACTCACATCAAAACATCCAGTTCTCCATAATGAAACTCTGTCTCAGCAAAGCAACCACTGCTAATCTTGACTTCTTGATGGAGATGTAACAAATATTTAGTGAAAAATACTGAATACTGATGACGACTTCACAAGCCCTTGTCAATCTATTTCAAAATGATGTTGTTTGATTGGTATAATGGATGAATTTGAATATATACTGTTAAATATTCTTACCTTAGACATGTTGTTCATAATGTCATGCTGATGTTGGAGGAAGCTGCATTTATTTTTCTTTTAAGAATTGCTCTTGTGGATACTTGAGAGCTGTTGGTACACAGAATACTGGCCACAATAGAGTTCCTGGTTCCCTCTGATGAGAAGCAGAGTGGTGTAATAGGTGGTGTCCCAGACCTGGACTCATGAGAGATCTAGATTCGTTTCATACCACCATCCCAGTACTTACTAGATAGGTGACCACTGGCAAGTCATTTAGCTTTCCTTCCCTCATCTGTAAAATGGGGATAATACCACTAACGCTACCTTACAAGATGGTTGTGAAGATGAAATGAGAAAATGTACGTGGAGTACTCTATAAATCTTAAACAACAAAGTGAATATCAGTTCCTGTTATTAATAAAATAGTTCCTAATGAAGGAGAGGTTGGGGGGGCAGGGAGGGGAAGGAGAATATGCATAGCATTTATTGTATGCCAGGTATTGTACTGCTTTTTAGAAATATTATCACACTTTATCCTCACAACAATACTGCAAGGTAGGTGTTACTATTTTCCCCACTTTGCAGTTAAGGAAATGGATGCAAAAAAAAGTTAAATGACTTGCCCACGGTCACACAGCTTGTAAGTGCCTGCATCTGACTTGAACTTTGTCAATTATACCACCAACTGACTCTAGGGATAGAGAGAGAGTATGCTACATGACCTCTATTACTGTCTTAGATATTTAATACTTGCTAATTCTGTCTACTTCTAAGGCCCAGAAGTATCCCTGACATTGTCTTGTTCTCTGCCTTCAGATAGTTCGAAATATCTGTCATGATTGTTCTGATTTCTACCTCTCCCCATTCTGTTCCTTTACAATATAACTCTTGCTCCTGATCATCCACTTCCCCTCTACCAACCTTTGAGATCTTCATAGAATCTCTCCAGTTATACTTGGAGTTGGGAATTCCACTGAGGTGGGGTTCAGTTTGGCTCAGCTGGCCTGCAATTTTGAACACCTTCTGGTGGTATCAGAGTCTACAGTCCAGATCACCGGGCTTACATTAAGAAAAACATGTACAGCTAGGTCCTAATTAGTATGACCTAATTCATAAATGCCGTAAAGTAGTCACATGTGTTTGAATTCACAGAATTTGAAGTTATAATTATGTAAAATACAGTCATTGGTTCCAGCCTAGATGAAATATGCAGTGCAAATTCAAATAATATGACTACTTCACAAGATTCATTATTTTCACTAATTGGGACCTACTTGTATAAGAGTAGCTAATATATTATTCAAATGTAGTTATAACAGAGAGGAAACATTTACTCTCCTAGGTACAATTGTTTAGGAACCTGGAAATAAGCATTTTCATTCAACTCTTCAAAGCTCACATTATTACTACCACTATCTAATGGAACAGTGTGTTTGCATTTTAATTAATTTTGAATATAGGTATTTTAGCCTATTATAAAGCTTGTTAAAATATGAGAGTACCTGAATCAATTAATCAATAATCAATTGATAAGCATGTATGGAGCACCTGTTATGTGTCAGGCACTGTGCTATACAAATATTTCCACTGTAATGGAATTTTAACAATGCTGAAAAATATTAAATATGCATAGTAGTACATAAATTCATTTTTTAAAAATATTATAAAAACATTTTCTCCCTGTAAGATTAACTAGCAACACTCCCCTTATTCCAAGGTCAGGCTTTTGGCAATTTCAATCATCTAGAACTGACTAGAAGTAAGCAAGAGGGATGACAATGGAAATTACTGTCCCCAAACCTATGCTCTAAAGTCCACTTAACTATATAAAAAGGTCTGCAGATCCTCCTTCAGGGCATAGTTGTTCTTTATTTAAATACAATTCCATCAAATTTGGCTAATCTAGTTTCCCAGACCAGAGAAGATTATAGAACCTAATACAGAAAAAAACAGTCAGGCTCATTAACAGTACCAAAAACAGAGAGAGAATAGCTCAACAGTAAAGTAGGCAATAGAGAAACTATGAAATTCTAAAAAGTGCACATGAAAACTCAAAAAGCATAGCAGTCTGGGGTCAGTTAGTGTAGGGAGCCAATAGCACCCAGTTAGACAGCCTGAAAGAAGGGATAATATGAAGTTGTTCAAGGGGCTAAACATAATGACTGATACAGGATTCAGTCTGAATGCATGTGTTGCTTTCCCGTGTTGTCTGAAGCTTACTGCTCTACTACCAACAGTATCTATGGGTTTTCCTGGAATAAACAATGCTTTCTCTGTGTTATAGTCTGCCTAGCATGCAACCAGTGCCCACCAGTGATTTCTGAGGCTGCCATATCTCATGGCAGCTTTTAGTTGAAAACTGGCAACAGACTGCTTTAGCTATTTGCTCAGTTTTAGACATGGCGGGGTGGTTCATCCTCTTCTTCATCTTCAGAATAATTATCATTCAGATTGTGAAACCATTCATTGTCATACCAGAATGCAGACACTTGTATTCAGCACCAACTGCTTCATGGACTTTAATATCTGTAGTCTGTTACATTGGAACAATTTCCCAGAGATTCAGAGCTGTCCAAAAACGTCCGATAAGTACTAACTTATGTCTACATGAGATCCATTCAGGGGCGGCTAGGTGGCACAGTCAATAGAGCACTGGCCTTGGAGTCATAAGGACGTGAGTTCAAATCTCGCCTCAGATACTCTACCCAAAAACTAGCTGTGTGACCTCGGGCAAGTCACTTAACCCCAATTGTCCTCCAAAAAAACAAAAAACAAACAAACATAAGATCCATTCAGTAACCCTTCATCTCTGCGTTAGAAATGGAGGCTGAGTTCCACAGAATATCATAAACTTATCATATCCAAGTCTGTCATGTCACAGTAGCCTCAGAAGTCAATTGAGAAATAATATAGGTTCTTAGAAAAATGTATATAGTGTTTGAAGGGATCTCACAGGTCATCAAGTTCATCCTCAATTTACAAATGAGGTAACTGAGGCTTTCAGAGGTCAAATAAATGTAGAGATTAAGTATGAAAGCCAAGATGCAAAATCAAGGTTCCTTGACTCTTTAAGTTCAGTATTAGTATATACAAATTATTTCATAGCCTTTCAATTAAAATGCACAATTTTATACTTGCCATTGACCTGACCGGTAGTCATCTATCAATTACTTTTTTGAATTTTTAAAATTCTTGCCAGACATACATTTGCCAAAAAGACTATTTTTTTGAGAACTCACTGAAGGAAGACTCTCACATGGTGGTCAGAAGCAATATAAGGACACTCTCAAGGTCTCTCTGAAGAACTCTGGAATCAATTGAGTGACATGGGAGGTATTGGCAAAGGACCACCCAGCATGGTGTGTCCACGGCACTGTGCTCTATGAGAAAAGCAGAATTGCAGAAACTCAAAAGAAACATGAAATGCATAGATTTAGAGACATCTCCATTCCAAGTGTCTATGGGAACTATCTGTATCTGACCTGTGGTACAGCATCCTGAGCTCATCTTGGTCTGATCAGCCAGTCAGAACACTGTACCTTGACTGACATAGTGATGTCATTTTAGTCCTCTTCCAGAATGAAGGACAGCAACCAACTTATTTTAACAAAAGGCAGAATATATACTAGTAGACAGATTTCTAGGAGTTGGAGCCAAGAAGAAATTATTTCAAATCCTGCCTTTCTCCTTGATAGCTGTGTGATCATGGGCAAATCATTGAACTTTTCAGGACTTTTGTTTTCTCATCTGCAAGATGAAGATGATAATGATATCTAACAGGAATGATATAAAATTCAAATCAAATTCTGTTTACAAAGTGCACTGTAACCTTTAAAGAACTATATAAAGGTCCATATTTTGGTAATGAACATTGTTGATAAAAATGAGCAAGTATATGTAATTGCACCTGAAATTCATTAGGCTGTCTCTCACATAAGGATAACGACTGGACTTATGATATCCTTGGTAGAAGGAGCTTCCTTGTGAGGTGCTTCTCTTCAACATAAGAGTTTTAGACAGTTGCCAAGAAAAACAAGACGTTAAATCATGTGGCCAAGCATGTGTCAGAGGTGAGACTAAAAGCCAGGTGTTTCTTCTTCTGGGACCATCTCTCTATGCACTACACAATGCTACCTTTAGAATTTTTCTATGTTTACAAATTTAGAAGCAATGACTGAATTCCACATTAGGATTAAATTTATAAATGAAGGGCATGATATAATAGATAAAAAATTGGACAGAAATTAATGAACCGAAATTACTTCCTAGCACATTCCTGGCCTCATCTTATGTAAATTGTACTTGTATGTGGGAAATCATTTTCCTCCATCTGAGGAATGGGCATAATAACACATGTTCAATACTTTGTAAGGACACTATATGAATGAATTACTCTGGCATTCCTTAGTGAAGAGCACTTTTTGACAGTTTTCACACAGAGATTGTTTCCAGTGGCTTTGTTGAACTGCCAGCATCCTTAGAAGACACCTTAAAATGTATTCTGGAGAAAAGGGGGGAGGGTTAGCAAATCTGAAAAAGCTACTATTGAATCCTTCAAAGTGAATTGGTAATTTGGCTTATCAAAAAAGTGACACAGTTAGATCTAGCTCATTTCTGAATAGACCTTTTCATGAAGCATAATACAAATGAGATTCTCTGCCCAAGCCCAGGGTGACAAAGGATGCCACTCATCAGAAGATCCTCAAAGGCATGTAAATGCATTGTTCCTAGCACCACCTCAGTTTGTATCTATAGACAGATCACATAAGTAATACCAATCAATTCTAGATGCCATTAAAAAAAACAGCTTACTGGTACAAGCACACCAGTCATAAAAGAGGTTAGGTTAGGTAGCTATATGACTTTGAGACTCAGTTCCCCAATATGTGAAGTGAGATGAATTCGTTTGTAAAGTTTTTGTGATAAAGTACTTTGTTATCAATAAATTGCTATATAAATATGAGCTATTTTATGATTATAGCAAGCCAGAAGTAAGTCAACATTACTGATCTTTTTCCTCCAAAGGAACGCCTAATAGTGGAAGAGCTCTGAACATATTTTTTATTAGGAAATGCAAAAAGCATTAGAAAGATAGAAAACAGTCTTTGCTGATCATTAAGTATTTTCAGCACTCACTCATTTTCTTTTGCCATGTTTGCCTTATCTAATGCTCATCTAATGTCTCTTAGCTATTCCCCTCTGGTACCCACTGGATCTCATCAAGTCCCCTCTATCCAAAGTCACTTACTTTTTCCATAGAACCTTTCTGGCAAGTTAGACAACTAATCAAAAAAGTGCCAATGTATTAATAGCAGCTATTGGTTTAGTGTTCTAAAATTCAGAATATTTATATTGAAAGAGAAGTCTTAAATAGCTTCACCTGACTGTGATATCACAGTCTCAGGTGTGGTGGTCAGATGCCAAAGATGAGGAAGATTGTTTTGATCCAAGAGGTCTTTGGGCAACCTTTCATTTTGTAAGATGCAGATACTCACAAAGCTGTCCAGACATAGGGCTGAGTCTGAGCAGATGGACACTTCTGTACTCTCTTGGACTAGTGATATGAGTCTGGCACTAATAGTTGCAACTATGTATAATTTTTTGTGTGTATGCATATATAGAGAGATAATACACATATATACATACATACACATATCATATACATGTACTATATTTTGTTATTCTGTCATTTTTTAGTCTCCTCTGACTCTTCATGACTCTCATTTAGGGTTTCTTGACAGACATTGGAGTGGTTTGCCATTTCCTTCCCTAGTTCATTTTACAGATGATGAAACTGAGGCAAGCAGGGTTAAGTAGCTTGCTCAAGGTCACACATCTAATAAGTGTCTGAGTTCACATTTGAATTCAGGACAGAGTCTTCCTGACTCCATGTCTGGCACTCTATGTACTGAGCCACCTAGTTGTCCATATACTATGCACACACACACACATATACACTACATGCATATATACTACACACATATAAATGTAAACATATAAACACACATAGATATAAATATACACAGAGATATCTATATATCACATGTAGGATGTAAATTGTGCCTCTCTTTTCATAAGCATAGAAGGCAAAAGGATTATAAAATGTGCTTGAAATAAGCAGCAAATAGTTCAGTTTTGTGGACTTGTTTAGCTTAAGAATCACCTTCTACAAGGGAATTTCCTGATTCCCTCAATTACCATCATGCCTCCAAATCAAAATCACTACATGCATACCATGAGCATACACAAACATCTAGATTCATATATCACCTTATCTAAATAGATGATTTTCCCTGAGATAGAACATACATTCCTTGAAGCCAGCAAAAGAATTACTTCATTTCTTTGTATTCTCAGCATGCAGTGCCATGACTGATTTACAATAGGTACTTAATACATGCTTGTTGAATTAACATGAATTTTAACAATGTCATAATCTCAAGAATAGTTAAATTATGGCAGCAACTCTCTTTGTTTCCCATTCTGGAACTTTACTGGGAATGGAAAGTTTCTAATAGCCACTCATTGCTATGACATAACTAATTATGGATAAACCCGCATGATATTCCTGCTAAAGAGAGAGGTCAAGATGCAGAAAGATTGAAAATCGTGTTTTTAGATCTTGAGAAATTATATCTAGAGTATGAAGAGCCTAGGAAAGTATGAAGAGCTGCCATCAATCCTTTAATTCCCCAAAGTCTACCAGATCATCTTAATACATTATAAGCCTTAATTCATTCCTGATGATGTTACATCTTCCTATATGCAAACAATAAAACACATACACACAAAAGCACACACATACATAGCATGTTAGTGTGTTGAGAGAATTGCCATCAATTTTCACAAATTTCATTTTGTCAGTGGTAATTTTTTTTTAAGTTCTGGGGTATCCAAATTTGTATTTCAGCTAGGCATGATGATTAGTCAGCAGCTGACTTGGCAGATCAAAAAGAGAACAAACCTGAACACTGTCAACTTTCCCATTGTACCAGGAGGGAAGATAAAATTATAGTACCTATAAATAGAAGAATCAGGGAAATGATGAAAACCAAAGGATCAGGGAAAGAAAACTTGGATATATCTCAAAATGTGCACTACTGAGCAAAAGGCACTGTAATTTAGAAAGGACTACAATAGATCTGACCATTGTCTAAAGTAAATTAAAAATACACCAAGATCCATAATACGGAGAGCCACTTGCAAGCAAGCCTACCAGATGATTAGCACTTACTCTATTGGAGCTAAAGAATATTTTTACTTTGTTATGGTAATTCTTATCAGGCCACCTTCCATGTATTATACAATGTAAGCGATCTTTAAATTATTGTCAAAGTCTTTCTTAAAGAGAGCATTCACAAAGGACATGCAATTCATATCTTCTAGGGTTGCTGTCATTTCTAGGCTAAGTCCCATGGAAATTCATAAGTAAAAAAAAAATGAAAGTCACAAAGATGCAACTGCCTTCATAATGCCGATGCAGCAGTTATAAATATTTCATGAACGTTGCATGGGCAGGGGCAGATCTCCATTTTTATGAGTTAGAATTTGTACAGCTAAGTCTCAGGATTTTACTATTCATAATGCGCAGTATGCCCTGTTAGAGCCATTCCATATAGTGCTTTTTAATATTTATGTTTAATGAAGAAATTACTGTTCTGAAAAGGGAACAAGCCCAGCCAAAGATTTCCCGTTACAATTTTAAGCATTGCTAAACTGAGAAGATTGCAATCCACAGAACTTTACATCATTGCTGCAGCCCTGTGCATATCAGCACCACTTTGAGTCATTCATGATAACAGATCAGAGATTGTTAACTGTAAGCAAAAAGACCTTTTTAAAAAAGGTTTAATATCAAATTCTGGACTTAACCTAAAAAATAAAGAGATCGGAAGAATAACTTTTCCAGTAAGAAAAAAAATAATCCTAAACAATACACTTTCCTTCTACTTTACAGGATACATCCACACACATGCACACATACACACGTATATTTCACACATATATTCTGGGGTTCTTATTCAGAAAACATTTTAACTTGCTAAGATAATATTGCTTGCTAAGTTCAATAATGAATCGCTATTGCATATTTTAAGGTAATTTATCAAAGTGCATTATCAGTAGCTGTCAGAATACATTTTGAACTAAAAGTAATGAAAAAAAGAACTATTGTGTCTGTTGAAATCAAAGAACATGACTGCAGCTAAGTTGTTTTCAATGGCAAGGATAGCTGATTGCCCTCTAAATGATACTTATCCCATGAGGGAAGTAAAAGCCTGAAAAAAATCACAGGAAACAGAAGCATGAAAACGTCTATCCGTAGCTTTTAAAAAACATGCATTTGATATTTCATTTCATTTTTGTCATCTCGATCAATTCTTTCAAGGAGGTGAGTGTTGAAAAATGCTGCCATGATCACAGTGACATTTTAAAAAATAAGCGTAAGGTGCTTCTCAGCTCATGTATATCCCAAGACTGGATTATTTCACATTGCAAAGCAGAGAAGAATTTGCTTATCTTGATTATATCATCATTTATGTCTTTTATTTGAATTTCATCTTAACATGACTAAAAAGGAAGAAAAAAATCCTAATGGAATTTCTTTTTCAGATATTTCATCTAGGGGCAAATAGTACTTTAAAGGATTTTCACTAAGGCTTTTGCTAATGCATTGTTGGAAAATTCCACAATAGATTCTGAAATTTCTAATGCCTCAAGACAGGGTTTTGTTCCTGGGTTTGGCCAAATGGAAGTTAGAACTTTTATCTTTCTTGAGTTTGTAATTGTATTTTTAGCATTTCCTTTAGGTGGTAAATTCGCGGTTCAATTTAAGTGTGTTAACCTTCAGTAACTAATGAGTTTAAGTGCAATTCTGAAGGATTTCAGAAAAAAAAATACAGAGTATAGTATTGTAAAGTTGGATTTGCCTTAGACTTCCCCTGTGTTCCTGTTGTTCTGATCCCCCTTTCGATCACTGTATTTTAATTATGTACTCTACTTATCTGACCTATTTGAACAGGATCCAGATATGGTGCGGAACATCTGCCGTTGGATTAGACAGGCTGTTCGGATTCCTTTCTTTGCCAAATTGACCCCAAACATCACTGACATTGTAAGCATTGCAAGAGCTGCCCAGGAAGGTAAGAAACAAGCTTCTCCCCCTTGTCCTGTTACCCAGATATGTGCCTTAAACAAACTTCCATGTTAATTGTACTAAAACAATTTCCAAACTAATTTGTGTGTCAAATCATCCAGATATTTTCAGAACTTTTATTTTGTTTTTAATAAACTCAAAGGATATGATTTATTAGCATTTTATGTCTACTTTGAAACAAACCTAAAAATGAAGAACAGATCTCACAAAAACTTAGAACTGGTGCTTTATTTGATTAGAAAAGGATGGAACAACCAGTAAATGCACCTCTTTTTGGGTCTGGAATAAAGACTGCTGTCACCACATGTTCTGCTTGAAAATGAATCCCAACTTCAAATGTACAGAAGTAGATAACAAACTCATGGTTTCAGCAATAGGATTCTAACCCTCAAAGCCAAATATCCAGCACTTGTAAGAGCCACAAATATAAATAACATTTCTAAATCTCAAAAAATGTCAGAAGTCTACACTAGCCTCAAAATGAACCCCATTTGGTTTTCACAATACCCTTTCAATTGTAGGAGCCTTGTAAACATTTGCTGAAGAAATAATAAATGAATGAATGAATGATTTAAGTAATTTTTTAGTTTATGTCTTATCCAAGAAACTGTTTTCTGCAGTCCTAAGTATAGGTTTCAGTTTTTTTAAAAAGCATTTATGCAAAGAAATGCCTACTACTGGTACACCTGAATGGTAGAATCAATTCAAGACCATTAAAAAGTCTTTTCTACCACATTTTGAGTTACAATCTCAAGAATCACTTCTTGAATGCTATTCTTTCTACCAGGAAGGTTCTCCTCCACTGTTAACTGTCCTTCTTCAAGTTCTGAATGGCTCTCCAGACTTTAAAGCCCAATTTAAATGGCATTTCCTCCTTAAAATGTTTTCTAGTATCCCTTGTCTACAATGACTTTATATATTAGATCTCACATAACACTTTCTTTTACACATCTCTAAAGCCTTTCTTGTGTAATATTGAAGATAATAGTTACCTATTTCCATTTTATTTAGAACAGCAGTGTGCCATTAGTGGATTGGGTGCTGGAATTAGTGAAGACCCAGATTCAGACACTTCCCCAGAACTTACTAGCTACTGCATAAATCACATACCTTCCCTAAATCTCAGTTTCCTTATCTGGAAAAGGGGATGACAATAACATCTACCTCATAGGTGGAGTAGGGATTATTTCATTCTGTTTGATCATCCCCATTGGCTAGCATTGTGCCTGACATACAATGCATGCTTAATAAACACTTGTTGAATGGACACATGATAACAATTAGCTTTTATAGAGTTTTGAAGTTTACAAAGTTCTTTGTATACATTATTCCCACTCACTTTTATTATTCTCTTGCCAGTCTACAAACTCCATTAAGTCAAGGAGTGTGCTTTTTATCTTTTCCAATACTCTTCACCAAGTAGGCATTTAATACATGTTTACTGAAATAATGTTAGATGAAAGTAGATGGGAAGGAGGTCACAGTGAATGTTCTCAGAAGTGTGTACTTTTTCCATGCCCATTTCTCTGCTTGTGGGCTAGAAAAGATTTCAATTAGTCTTGTCATCATAACTCCAAGGGAATGTTGACTTCTTTCTACATGCAGGTGGTGCAGATGGTGTTACAGCCACCAACACTGTCTTGGGCCTGATAGAACTCAGAGCAGACGGAACACCCTGGCCTGCAGTTGGTGTAGGGAAGAGGACCACATATGGTAGCGTGTCTGGTAGGTTTTGCCCTGTGCTTTGTGTTGTGCGTCCTAAGAGGCTTTCAGTAATCTCATAGTAGACCAGAAGAGCTTGTCTTCTCTAATACTAAGTTCTTAAAATTCACTGCCAATCGAGGTTTTTACAGTCATGACAGATGGAATAGAACTGAGTGTGAAAACTTTCCTGATGCTCTTTCCTTTTATGTTAGAACAGTGTAACAGAACACCAGGATATGGATCACTTGAGGATTGGTAAATTCTGCTCTCCCATGGTCTCTGCTTTTTCCTATAATTTCTCATCATCCCAATAGTCATGCTCCATAATAGACAGAGGCTAATGAAAGGATAATGTCAGGGGGAAATATCCTGATTACAGTGTCTATTTGAAAGACCAAACTACTTTTTTTTTCTTTCTCTCATGTTTGAAGACTGCTTTCTTCAAATATAGACTGCCCTAACTTCATCCAAAACAAACCACTTTAAAAATTGCTTTGACAGATTTAGAAAACAAGATCTTTTGTGATCCAATCTTTGCACCTTTATGTGCTTTTTTCATCTTCTAGTGCCTATATTAAAATATAATAATAGTAGTAGTAATAAAAACAACAATAATAAAAAAGTTTTAAGCCCATGATCCTGTTCAGTGTCTGCACTCACTAATGTATTAATTCATTGACCCAGTGCACTCTGTTGCTGTGACAACATGAACTAGGTCTTGCTGAGACAATGCTGTGAGGTTCTTGACTGTACTGGTATGGGGATTAGTCTCCTTGGTGATAGAGACAGTGGTAAATATACATAACATAATAGTGTCCCACTGTTCAAGAAAAACAGTGCTGAATCAAACCAAAATGTGCATACAGATGAGACTGGATAGACCAAACTAAAGCTTCAGTCCATGCTGTGGTATTATGTTTAGAGAGCAGAAGGTATATCTAGGAACCCTGGTGCAAGAGTCACATTATGACTTTAATTGGATACCATTTGGACAAACAATACAGGATGGGATGAAGCTAGAAAAGGACACTGCTTGGTCCTTAGCTGCAACCTTAAGGTATGGTGACTGTATACCAAAGTCTTAAATTGTATTGTTAGAATAACAAAGGTGGATGGTTGTCTGTGTGCGTTTGCACACTTGCGTGTATGCACACATGGATGTGTGCAGAGGCACATGTGCCTGCACGTAAAAGACAGTTTGGGTTTGACTGTAATATGCACTATGTTTTCTGTCAGCCCATTTCAATTTTTCCAGCCTGCCATGTTGACAGCAAAAGAATAAAGGAGGTCACAGAGGGTGCTGAACATTAAAAATTAATAAAACAACTATTGCGGTAGTATTTTATATAAGTAGTACCATTCACACTTTCTCATTTATACTGCAATTTCTGAATATTCTCCGTGCTATAACTCAGTCTAATAAAACTACAGAATTATAGCATTAGGGAAAGTCTTTTGTGTCACCATTTTTAAACCTACCTACACATGCATACAAACATTGGAAATCATAGCAATACCTGAAAACAAACCAGCTATACCTGAGGGCCAGTTAGCATTTTCATAAAATCTTCTATTTCTCAGGTTTATAAATTCTGATATAAATATTCACTCAGACTGTAACAGGTCTAAGTCTGTGTGGAGCATTTATTTAAAAAACAAAATAAAACAAAGAACCCACCGTGATATTTGAAGGTTTGTCGCTTATTTCAAACAGGGCCCATGAAAAGTACCCCTGTGTTTAATATCCTCTGGTCTTTTTTGAAAAAAGGTCTCCACTATAACAACAAAATAGTTTCTCCTGTTGAATACAAAGAAACCCCTACTTTTATTTAAAGATAATGTAATCTGAAAGGCAATTCAGGCAAGGGTTTTTTATATACATATATATATGTATGTATATACACATACACACGTATAGATGCACACATATGCATGTACATATACGGAAGTATAAAAATCAGTTATATAATGGAGTATCTACAGTATTAGCACAAACAAAACCAAACCAAACACACTTGCGCTAAATAAATGTTAAATAATAAAGATGTTCAATTTTAGGAGAGATAGTATAATCAAAGTAACTAAGTATCTTTCTTAGTAATATGGAACATGGCTGTCAAGACTCAAAATGCTACCTCCAAGGAGAAAATCGCATGAAATAGGCCAGTTTATCTTTACAAGATTTACAAAATTTACCAAAGCACAGCACTAATGTCTTTCTAAGAGTTCCCCTGAGAATTGGAATTTGTAGTTCAGTCCTAGAAGAGCTGCCTGAAGCACAGAATCAAAAGCCTGAAAGCTAAATACAGCTCAATTTCTGCTGGTTATACCACCTATGCTTTCCATTACTGGGGAAGAATTGTTTTCTCTAGTAGATTCATGAGCTCTTTGTCAATTAGTTAGACACCAATCAAACCATACTGTGGTCAGACACGCTAGTGGTCAGGGGTGAGGAACCTGTGACCTCAAGGCCACATGTGACCCTCTAGGTCCCCAAGTGTGGCCCTTTGACCAAACCCAAATTTCACAGAACAAATCCCCTTAACAAAGCGATTTGTTCTGTAAAACTTGGACTCTATCAAAAGGCTGTGTCCAAGGACGTAGAAGGCCACATGTAGTCTGAAGGATGCAGGTTCCCCACTTTGTCTAGCCTTTTAAAAGAACAAAAGAAGGTGTTTTTTTTTGTTTTGATGTAACAGTACATCATCAAGGAATCATAAGTTCCTTTGGTTTGGATAAAGATTTCATATCAAGCAGCAAAAACCTTATTAGAGAGACTCAATAACGACTGGGAGAGGAAGCATGGTATAGCAGATAGGAGTCACTCTACCAATCTGTCAGTCAGAAGATGCAATTTAAAATCCAGTTCTTGGCATATACTAGCTTTGTGACTCTGTGTAAGTCACTTCCACTCTCAGAGCCCCCAGGCAACTCCCTAAAACTGTTAGTTTCTGGTAAGTCACTAATCTGAACCCAGGAACATAGGTTCTTCATCAAGAGTTCTCTACCTCCATGAAATCATAGATCCAGAAAAAAATCTAGTGTTAAGTATATTCTTGTTCTAAGCATCAATTTTAAAAAACTGCTTTCTTGAATCTGATTCATTTGAAATAGTTATATGACCACATCAGGAAAATAGTAATGAAATGATTCCATGAAGAGAAGGCATTTGAAGTAAGGTAATAGATTTATTTAATGAAAGGAGAAAAACATTTTCCAAGGCTCATTCTGTCTTCAAAACTTTGAGAATGACTAACTATTCTTCTATTTGAGTCTGATTTGTTGAATTTCGTGAAATACGTCGTTATTTTTCAACTTGTGGTTTTCACATTTGGACCCTGTTTGAAGATACTGTCTGATAAAGTAAATTATTTCAATCATTTTTACTTAATGCTAAAACTGCCAGCTTGCTGTTATTACCATTTCCAGGATGGGAAATTGTCTAGGATGAAAAAACAATGTGTGTGAACTTCTAGGACCTTTATTTATCATGTAGTACACATACAGAAATCCTTTATATAAAAGGGTTAAAAATAACTATTGCATTTACTCAGAAAACTAACAGCTTATTCAAAACATATTTGCTTTAGTCTATAAATAAATAACAAATTATTGGAAAATTGTCTAATTTTCAGCTAGGTGGTACTAGGTGGTAGAGAATTGGACCTGGAGTAAGAAAGACTCATCTTCCTGAATTCAAGTCTGTCCTCACACACTTACTAGAAGTGTGACCATGGGCAAGTCACTTAACCCTTTTTGCCTCCGTTTCCTCTTTTGTAAAATCATCTGAAGAAGGAAATGGCAAAATGCTCCAATATCTTTGCCAAGAAAGACCCAAATGGGACCACAAAGTCAGACACAACAGAAACAATTGAACAACGTCTAGAAAATTGTCTGCAGTATATTATTTCCTCCCTTTAGGCTGTTCTGTGAGTTGTTAACTGTTCCAACATTCCTTATGGCAACTTTTTTTTTCTTTTTATGCAAATATAAGAAAGCATAAAGTAGGCATTTTGTTAATAGTTTTGCAAACTTATGCTTAGCATTGTAAGTACAGATATACAAATTATGCAATCTGAAGAAGCCTTAATAATAAGTCAGTGCTTTTGGATGAAAGTAAGAGTTTAAGCACTGACCCTCCTCCCACCCCAAAAGTTTTGTGTTCTATTTAAACAAATCTTTAGGAGTAAATTTTCAACTCTATGCATAAGAATGTAGCAAGATAGATTTGCTTGCTCAGTGTCATACAACTCATTTCATGTACAATGCACAAAAAGCAAATCCTCCCTTGTCTTGATAATCTTACAATTATCATTTCTTCACAACTGAGAAAGAAATAATATATTGTTTCCTAGAAAATCAAGTGTTCTGCTTAGATTTTATTTGTATAACAAATAGTTTCCTATGATAAGACAGAAGGATCATGCTGAGGTTCTTACATTATATGTGAATATAAAAAATCCACATGCAAAAGAGTTTGAAGTAATTCTTAAATGGAATATATTATATCACCTCTTTATCTATATAAACACATAGAGAGAGCGTGTGTAAGTAATATAAGGACAAAAATGAAAATAGAACCTGCTTTCACGGAGCTTACACTTGACGGAGAAGCAATAAAAGGTACACAAGTTAGTTCATGAAAAATACGTGCAAACTAAATACACAATATAGGTGAATGGGGGAGAGGTGAAGAGGAAGGGAGAGAAACACCAGCAACTGGCAGGTCAGGAAAAGCTTTGTGTCATGGCAGCTGGTACCCAAGCTGAATCTTAAAAAAGATGATAATAACATTTATATAGTGTTTTAAATTTTGCAAAACACTTTACAAATGGACTTTTATGTAATGATAAGGGTATAGATACCTTTTACCAAACCCATCTAAATTACAGCCTACCAAGTTAAGACCTCTAATGATTGCCATCAATAGCTAGAAAAGTTTCGGTTTTAACATGGAAAATAAAAATAAAAATAATTTGCCAAACAGAAACATAAAAGATAAATCCTAAAAGGCAGAATTTTCACTACCTAGTTTCTTTTCTCTCCCACTACTGACTTCTGAGCACCACTATGAACTAAGCATTTGATCAGCCTTCTATTCAAATTTGTGGAGACCTAACGATCTCAGAAGTTTCACTGATCATAATTATTAATGCCTTAATAGTATAAAGGCTGTACTTGGACAAAAAAACAACAACCACAACAGTCTAAAGCAGATTTATCAAATAAAGATGCTGCATTCCATTTTCCATTATAAATTATCAGTTCTGTTGAGAGCAGCTCAGCCATTAGGAAAAAAAAAACCTCTCATTTAAATAATGCTCATTTGAATATATTCATGTAGAGATTCACAAAGAATTCTCTTTTCTATTATATTGTCTTTGCTGCTGCCTGATTTTCTCAGTGCACGGCCGTCATTGGTCTGTGCAGGAGATCAGAGCCCTAATAATAGATTTTTGACAGCGAGCTCGCCTGCTACCTGCCCTACACAAATCCTCACTGTTCGTGTTTGCTTCATGGCAACAAAGCAGACAGAAGGAAAATGCCAAGTGCTGAGTTTGAGGTACAGCCTTGCCATAGCTTGACATTTCAGCAGAATAGCAGTTTATGAGATGCATAATTTTTCATCTGGGACTCAGCTGCCATATTCATAGAAGCTTACAGCTCATTGACTGACTGGAGCTAGGGCAAAGGTGGAAAGCACAGATCAAGGTCTACATCCCTTCCATAGCCATTTTAATATAACTCTAATTCTAAAGATGAGCTGATAGGACCAAATGGCTTTTTTCCCCTTAAATAAGCTAAAAGACTTACTGTATCCTTAGTCAACACAAGGTTGGGAGGGGCTGGAGGTGGGAGTGGATATAATGGAGGCTTGGTCAGTTCTTAAGAAAATATTTGCTAGACTTTGTTAACTAAAAGACTATGACAAGCACATTAAGGAGACTTCTTATCTTTGCAGCAGTGATAATGAATTATTAAATCTCCTTCCTCTGTGTGTGTATGTGTGTGTGTGTGTTTCATAAAGGATGATTTCAAGCTTGAAATTAATCAAGAATGTTCTATTATGAAAGTAAAACTAGAGAGTATTGTGTCTCTAAGATTGAATTTAAATATTCTCAGATTCATGCATATCTCCTGTACTAAAAAAAAAAAAATCAGTGTAGGTACACGTCAGTGACTGTTTAATTTAGAACTACACATCTCTGTAAGCTTCAGAAACAGTTCACCATGTCACAGTCTCATACAGAACAATGCTACAGTACATTGGATTAATTAAAGAAGCCTTGCAGAGAACTGAGTTCTCAGTATGTCAAGATTTCAGTTTTATGTTAAATATTTTCTAAAGGCCAGACCCTGAAATCTCAGGGGCTGTACCAAGCAGTGAGCTGTGAATTTAACCATAGGCTAACTGCTAATGATAAGGAAAAGAGTCCAAGTTGAGGCAGCTGTAATACAGTCATTGGATTAGGCTATCAATCACTCAACTCCCCAAGGAACAGGCAAAGAAGACAAAACAGTGAAAAGGGAAATTAGGAAAGGAGGGCATGACTAGAATGAGATTCCTCACCATCTTTATCCACTAGTTGGCTCGAATCCCCAAAGCATCAGACAGAAATGTCCAGCATTCCTCTGACTTGGAACCCAGGGTATTTATTCCCATCATTTAGAGCACTATCAAATTGCCATTAGCTTTCTCTAGTCTCCAGTAATCCTGGAGCTACCTGGACACAAACATCTGATTTACAGTGTGCGTTTTTATAATAATGAATTAAATGACCTTTCAGTTTTTGGACATTATGGCATCATAATGTTCTATTGTTTCAGGTTCCACTGATGATAGGGGGAGAAAATTTTATTTTCACTTCCAAAATGCTCTCACCTTCTATTGAAGTTGAGCATAGAATCAGATAGATGATAAAAGGTTACAACCACTGCTCATGTGAGTACAAATAATTAAATATATTATTTCCAAAATAAAGTCAAAGGTTTTCTCCCATGGGAAGAAAAAAGAAAAATGTTCTATCTAAAAATATTAATATACCTATACGTCTAATCTGAATCCAAATGGTAGGAGCAAGGTCAGAGTTCATTTGTGGCTAACATAATAAATAAAATGTATAATCCTAGGTTTCCTCATAAAAGAAATCATATCACACAACTGACATTCAGTACGGTGAGTACACACAGTTGGGTAGACAAAATTCATTCGTAATGGACGCTGAGAATAATTTATGGATACTAGTCTTCCTTTGAAAAAGAAACAGGTGTATAGAACTGACAAGGGTAAAGTGGGATTCATAACTACAAAATGTATTTTGAGGGGATTTTGGGGGAGTTCATTTGTTTTAAAGCTTTGGTTCTATGCCTGGAATATAGTCCATCCAATAAATGCTCACTGATGGACCAAGTGATAGAAATGAAAATAGTTATAGGTGAGGGACTAGCACTTTGATCTGATGGGTATATGAAGCTCCAGGGTAAGGAAATGCCCTCTGCCAGGGCAGGCTGGGACCAGCTATAGAACATGTAGCCTTATAGTATGATAATCCTAGAGCACTGGGAGGGTGGGACTTCCTTAAGGTCATTAAGCTAGTATATGTATCAAAATCAAGACTTAAATCCAAAGTCTTCCAGGCCTCAAGGCCAACTCTGTAATACACTGTTTTAAACTGCCTTTCCTGTATGTGATCATAGATGGAAATCATTGCACTAACTAATCCACCAAGACAAAGCAACTTTTAAGAATGAATTTCTTGGTCCTTACAAGCCACTGACAGAGAGAGCAACAAACTTCAGACTCATTTTTTTTTTCCTTAGCTGTTTCTTTTTCTTTCTACCTTAACAAGTAATAACTTAATTGGTATAAAATAACCACATTAACAAATTATTTCATTGTTGTTGAGTTATTTTAATCATATCTGACTGTTCATGATACCATGTGGAGTTTTCTTGGAAGAGATATCAGTGGTTTGCCATTCCCTTCTCCAACTGATTTAACAGATGAGGAAACTGAGGCAAACTGGTTAAATGACTTACCCAGGGTCACACTGCTCGTTAAGTGTCTGAGGCCAGATTTGAACTCAGGTTCTTCTGACTTCAGACCCCATGCCCTTATCCACTGCATCACCTACTTGCCCAATCAACAAATTACACTGTGGTGAAAAAGATAAAAGTTTCTCTCATGTGTATTGTTATTTTCAGATAACTCATTCTCTCCCCAGTTGGAACATAAACACTTGAAATGAAGATTGTGTCATACGGTTCTCCTGTTTCTGGGGCAAACAAATAGTGGTATGCATATAAGCTTCCAAAGGAGCTACTCTTGTTGAATTCTCATGTAGAACACTGTTATAGTATGTGGGATCTGGAAGTACCCTTAGACCAGAAGCTTCTTGAGGGCAAGAAGCATTTCATCTTTGTCTTGTATCTTCAGCACTTAGCACATGCCTCAAATAGACTAGGAGCAGTACAAATGTTGATTAGACATCCAAGTACACATTCACTTCTTTAATTTGTAGTTGTTGCAAGTTAGCAGTTGTACAGGGGTTAATCATACTGACGGGTCCTATGATGGAAACGATCTAAAGGTGCTTTTTTTGGTTGGGGGGAGTGGATGGGGATCTTGGTAAATGAGCAAGGATGTCATGCAAACTATCTCCACTGATTCACCAGAGATCTAAATTTGAATAAATCTAACCTTACTTAGGATCTTGTTACTGGATTAGCCTCCCAGTAGTAATTTTCATATTAATGTATAGCTGGTTTTGAGATAAGGTTTTTTTTAAAGGCGATTTTAACTTTTGTTTGAATTAAAGCATTGTATATTATTCTTTAAAATTATACAGGCTCAAGATTCTATTACAAAGCAAATGTTATGTCATATGTTTTTTTACACTTGTTAGATATAAACCAGTGAAAACTCACTATCACTTTTTTTTTTTTTGCTTTTTTTGAGTGGGGAAGACAGAGCAATTGGGGTAAATGACTTGCCCAAGGTCACATGGCTAGTTTTGTGTTAAGTATCTGAGGCCACATTTGAACTCAGGTCCTCCTGACTTCAGGGCCAGTGTTCTATTCAATGCTCCACCTAACCACCCCAAGCATCACATTTTTATAACTTACAGCCACAAACTCATAAAACTTTCATACATTACTGTTTAAAAGAAGTAAACATTTCACTTCAGGCTGCACCAAAACAGGTTTCTAGGGTTCTCTGTTATCATGGCTGCCAAGCAAAGGAATCCTGCGATAGTCAAGTTGAGACCTTTTTGGAATGCCAATATGAGAGTTTTGCTTGTAATTCAAATAGTGTCTTGAAAGTAACACCTTTTCAATGATTTATTTTCCCTGAAGATCAAGAACTTGCTATGTGGCCTTGGGAAAGTCACTTCCTCTCTAAGCCTCAATTTTGTTTAATCTTGTAGAATAAGGATGCTATAGTACATAATCATTATAACTGGATTTTATATTTGCTTTAAAATTTGTAAAGGCAAGACACTACTCTACCTGCATACTCCCATTTAAGCTTCCTAACACTCCTATGAATTACCCTGTGAAGGAACTATTCTTGTCATTGTTATGTAACTGGCTCATAGTCACAAAACTAGTCATTCTCAGAAGCTAGATTCAAACCCTAGTCTTTCTTATTTATTCCAAGGAAAACACAAAAGCTAGAAAGCACAAATTCCCTTATGTAAAGGCAAAAGTCCTTTATACTCCTAACATTCTATTGAAAGTAAAAGTTAATGAGGAAAGCCGAAAAGAAAAAAAATCTCAACGCTCCTCCCTTTGTTGCATTTATGTCTCTGATGAACAACACAAACAAAAACCCCCTTTTACAAAAATGTTTAAATGCTGTTTAATTTTATATGCAAATAAGCTTCCCTAAGGAGGAGAAAAATGATCTGGAAATATCGAGACAGTGGTAGTGAAACTAAATGAGGGTCATCAACTTTAAACCAACATGAGAATACCCAGTCATTGAAGTTAAGTTTTCTTCCTTGAATCTTGATCTCTAATTCACCTTGCATGTTGCCTGTACTTTGTGAAGTTGTGCATTGACATATAAGGTCATGGGCTTTACTGTTGGTTCCTTGCTTTCATTTTTCTCATTTGAATTTCTGAATTTATTTACTGCTATTCTATACTGTAACTACTATGATATCTATCTTAGAGTTTACATAGGCAGTTTCTTCCTTCTCTTTTTCATCTTAAAGTCCTTTTGATGAGATTTACAAGGCCTCAGGCCAATATATTCTTAATAGCTCTTTTTAGGCATATTTCTCCCTAACCAAGAGTCTACTGTTCCAGTATTTTAATTGATCTAGAAATTCAGATATAATTCTCAGATGAGATCTCAGTCTTACCAAATGTCTTTTCCCTTTCTCTTCTGAATCCCCATCTTCTGTGTGAAACTATAATGAAAACACCACCTTTAGCACAAAGTTCCTCAGTTTCTTGGCTAAAACTATGTTATCTTCGGCAGTACTCTTAAAAGTTCCTTTTGGAGTATCATTTAAATCCACATTAATTATCAGAATCTGGCAGCAGATATGGGAGGTTCTCAGGTAGGGTTTAGATCCATACCTCAGCAAGATGGCAGCCCTCTCTATTGTTAAGAGGACAACAGCCTCAGCATCTCTTAGAAGGGAGCTCTTCTGAGCCTATCATTTTGATCTTCACCTGATTTCATCTGTGTATCCATATTATCATTCCTTCAGGGACAAGTAGCTCCTTCTTTCTCAACTTCCTTTCCTTTAGGGAGAGTTTTATATCTTTTGCTTAACTGCCAAGTGTTCAGTGGTTTTGCTCTTTCCCCTTTTATTATGTATCACACTTATTTCCCTAAACCCCTGAATTCAAGGTCAGAATTCCCATCTTCCCTTTCAGTTCTTTTTTGTAATTTAATGGAGGTCTGTCACATGCAGAGTACCTCTAATAGCATTTCCCCAAGTGGAGATATGTTTGTAAGACTCTTCTGATTCTGGAAGAGTCATGATGATGTGGAATGGATGTGCCTTAGAAAGACTGTGCAACACATATGGACATTATGTACACTTCTTTGACTGGCTAACCATGTGCCAAAGAAGGGACTGTTTGATTATCTGTGGAAGCATCCAAAAAGACTTCTTAAGATTAGCCAATTCTTCTTTGTATCAGTGGTTTTTATAGATCACAGGAGCTTCTTCACTCATGGCAACAGGTGAAGAAACTAGAGTCTATAATCTCATGAGTTCAAAAGTTTGAGTTTCCAGCCAGTACAGTACTGTTGCCCTGAGGAGCAAGGAGTGACCTTTACTCCTGACCTTCTTGACTCCAGCTCAATAATAACTGAGACAAATACTCATCCACAGAAAATCCTGTCAGTCAACATTTGATGGGACCAGTACTGTGTAGGAACTGAACTAAGTTAAGCCTTGCCATTGTTGATTTATGGGAAAAAATGCCCGAGTTACAGGACCAGACAAGAATTTTAGAAAACATAGACATGATAGACCCATGACAGTCACTGAATGGGAGTAGAAAGATGTATACATATTTCTCAGCTGTGCTTGGTTACTTTAGAAAAGTTAATCATATCACAGGATATAAAAACTTTACAAATGGAAAAGCAATAATATTATACTTATCCTTTACTAATCACAATCCAATGAAATAATATTAAATAAAGAATTACTGGGAAGGTACTAAAAAAACCTAGTAACTAAATAATTCAATCCTAAAGAATTGTTAGAATGAAGAATAAATCATAGAAATGATAATTTCATTAAAGATAAAGATAAGAATATGACAAAGGATATTATAAAAGGAGAAGTTTTATATCTCTAAATACCATTGTATCAGTCAAAATGAACCATTTCCCAAATAAAAGAGTCAGAAGTAGGCATGTGATGAACAGGAGGCTTTATTCCATTCCTGGGAATGGGGCATCCTTCACCGAGGTGAGTCTGGGGAAGGAGACACTCAACATGGGACAAAATGAGATTTTTAAACCCTCATACAGTAGGGTCGTATTTCCCCACTGAACCTTGCTCCCACTGGCTGGGAGGCAGGCTCACAGTCTGGAGTATCCCTTGTCCCTTGGCTGGGAGGCAGGCTCACAATCTGCACCAAACCAAACAAAGGACAGGGGAAGGTTGTCTAATCTAATGCTACCAAAGGAAAAAGGGTGGGCTTAAATTTTTTTTGAAAGGGTTTAATGTTAATATACCAGCAAGACGGAGGGGAAAGGGTTCTCAGTTCTATACTTCTCTTAGGGAACCCAGGACTCTGTTCCAATTTCTCTCTTTTATGTTCTAGAGAGTTTTCACAGAGAGTATATCTCATTCACCATTATTAAAGAGAGACTAGATCAATGAATTCCAACTACAAATATTGAAAAATCAACAATTTTTTTTAAATCTCAATTAAACATCAAACCAGAAATCTTCATATAGAGTAAATAACAAAATTGGAAACAAATTTAACTAAAGTAGGAAATAAAAAAATTAGACAAACTATTAGCTAATTTGATGAAGAAGAAAACAAATACATATTAAAAATGAAAAATCTAATTCATAATAAATGAAGGAGAAATTAAGGATATTATTAGAAAATGTTTTGCCCAACTATATGTCAACAAAATTGTGAAATTTTAGGTGAATAGGTGAAATTAATGAAGAAGAAGAAACTGAATAAGCCATAAATGGACTTCCCAAGGAGCCAGATGGATTTACAAGTGAATTATATCAAACAAATTCAAAGAATCCCCTCAGATATTGAGGGAGATGTTTGTACATTTACTCTTCATACAACTTTAAATCAAAGAGCTACAGATACACATTTCGAATCTGATCAAAAGTAAAGGACTTACTCTAAACAAGTTTCAGATGATCTTATCAACAACAAACATAGCAGATCCCCACCCCTCAGCCTGTCACTTTATCCATTACTTACTCTGAGTTCAAAGGCAATGAAAGAATATAACTGATAGTTTCTTATACATTATCAAAAAATGTGGCAACTATCACACCAATTAATTAATTAGCTCTTAGGCAGAACATTTAATAGGAAGGCAGTAGCTCCTTCCAAATATCATGACTTGGGCATCAGTGTCTTTCCTGCTCTCATTTTTTTGTAAACAACATCTAAAACAGAAACAGACAACCTCAGGAAAGGCCTCCTACAAATCAAAACAAACCAAAAATGGCACTTTAGCTAATACTTACAGGAAGCTAGGGGTTCCAAGAGGTGACAGTGAAGAAAGAGTTCTTTCTGTGGTAAGGGCATGAATACAGGAGATGAGATATCATATAAGAGTAACAACAAGCTAGTCAGTCTGGCTGGAGTTTATGGAAAGGAGTAATGTGGAAGACTGGAAAGATAACAAGTTATAGGAAAAAAGTTGTTTTTATTTATTACTTCTCTCTTTCTAAATACTGATCCTTCTACTGCTACACTATTGCTGTCTATAAAAATGATAAAAATAGTTCATGTTGATTAGATAAAACTGAATTAGCCAAGATGAGTAAATTTGCTTATTTGTTTTCCTGCTCAGAATCCTAGCCCATGGTTTTTTAGATGTTTTCAGCGCTTGAAATTAACACTGTAATGCACCAAAAACGCTTCTTTCCTGTATGGTGCTGTCCTTTCTATGTAGCCAAGAATATTAACCTCATTCGACCGTTCTCATTTTCCTTTCCTGTGCACTGGTTATATCTGAGCAGCAGGTTTCCTTTATGCTAGTTAGATCTGAATGCTAAGGCTGTTGTTTTGGGGCACAATCATACTGTTTGGTGATTTGGTGTCATTGGAGCATTGGTCTATAACCTTGTCAAACTAGGTACAGGGTTAGGAGCATGGGGAATGTCTGCCTGGCAGTGCTTTGCTACATATGAGAATATTGCCCGACATAATGGGGTATTTTCTCAATTTTTTGAAGACATTCACTCTGCCTTCAGTTGAAATGGTTGTTAGACGGTGGTCATTCAATTAAAAAACCACTTTAAAAAAAACACCATCTCATTAGGATGTTATCTACTTCTGGATTGACTCCTTAGCTGCTTACTCTTGTCACTTCTTAATCATCGCTGAAGTGCCTCCTCTGTAAACTCTAAGGACCTAGTGGTTCTCCATTGTTTATAAAGCTAGGGATATAGAGGGAAAGTGCTAAACCTTCATGGGAATAGGAAGAGTCATGGGGCATATTAAAAGAGTATTTACTGGCCCACTCGTCTTAGACGTACAATGTCACATTCACAGAAAGCCACAGAAAAAACATGTGGGGCCACCTAGAATGGCTATACTTCATCAGGAGCATCTTCAGCCTCCCAATTTTACATAAAGACTTCTAGTCACTGAGAGATGTCTTTAAAAACAGATCAATACTACCAAAAATGGCTAAATAAAAGAAAATGTTTATCTTGTGATACAATCATATTGTAAAGTCAGCCAAGACCTATTCTTACTCATGTGGAACATTGAAAAGTCAGATGCCTGGGAGGTAAGAATCCTAACCAAAATGTATCAGGGTACTAACTTCATCCAGGAATTGAAAAATCAATAATTTGAATGATTGAATCTGTCCATAACTTGTTTGATTGTTTGCCCCTTTCTCTCACTCCCCCATTTCAGATGAGTATAAGGATAGTTGGAATAAACATCCACAAAGTTATACTTTGTTTTCAGGGTGTTTGGTGTTTATGAACTGGGTTCTACCAATATTTTAATTAAGCATCCTTTTTACTGTGGATTTTCCCCTTCCTATTCAAATCTGTGGTCAGTCACTTCACCGGGTTCTTCACCTCTTCATCAACTGAAGTGATGAGCCACTGAAGGACACAGGTAATTGTATTTCTATCACTCCATGACTATTGGCAGTGAAGAAACGATAGCTTTCTTCAGGACAATATTTTCCCCACTCTTTTCATGGCCTTACTATGCCCATGCCAAAAAGATAACTCCTGATTAAATGTTGATGATTAGGACTGCACCAAAAATGAATTTGGTAATTTAGAACTATCCCTTAGTGCCTCCCAAGGGATGGGTTTCAATGATTGTCCTCCTGTCAAGATGATTTTCTTGGCTCAAGTTCTTAGGAGAATGAATTTTTGTGGGAGGAGCTATTCCTTTGTGAACGGGAACCTCCTCATCCCCTTTTATTTTCTTTCCCCATATTGTCTTTCTTTTGGAGAGATACTAAGGGAGCAACAAAACTTAAAGCAAATCTAGGATCTGGGAAAGGGATCTTGCCAATTTCTCCCCAGCAGTCATCAATGCCCATATGACTTTGAAAGAGGAGTCCCTATATAATGTCATTCCTGAACCCCCACCACCTAATTGGAAGCAGTAGTTATACTAGAACCTAGATCTTGAACCTAGAAAGCTTGAGGATTGGGTTGGACTTAACAGGATCTCAAAAGTCCCAGAATTTGGAGATCTTGCATTCTAGAGAGAAAGGGGAGGAGATGGTTATTAAGCACTCTAACTCTTAGCATGAAAACAACATTGCTGATGAGGCCTCTGCAGTTGGGGGTAGAGGCAATAAACAACATTATAACATGAGGGAGCAGAAAACCTCTACTTTTTAACTTTCCTATAATCCCAAGTCAATTCAGGTGGTTCAGGAAACAAAACAGCCTTCCCCAAAGTGTGTTTTCTTCTGGTGGGATCTTACCTTTTGGGCAAATCTAATCCTAAAATTTAGTCAGGATAATTGTGAAGTCTTAAAAGCTGGTTTAAGAAATTGTCCTCACAAGTATGGGGGAGACCCCCATACCATATGAAAAGGTTTGAGAATTTTAGTGAGTGGGAAATTTAGTAAGTCAGTAGTGTGATGTGGCAGTGAAGAAACCTATACAATGTTAGCCCATGTGAAAAGCAGAATAACATTCAGCCCTAGGGGAGTGATAAAAGTTGTGTATGCTGTGTCTTAGTCAGTCCACATTTTAAGAACACTGATAAAGCATCCAGAGGTAGACAACCACGGAAATGAAATTCCTTAAGTTCATGATATGTGATATATGGTCCAAAGAACACTGAGAATATTTAGCTTAGAGAATAAAAGACTTAAGGACACATGACAAGTTTCTTCTAGGATCTGAAGGACTGTTCCATTAAAGAAAAATTAGACTTGTTTTTGTTTGGGTCCAGAGGGTAGAATTTGGGTAGAAGACACAAAGAAGCAAATATATTTAATTTAAGAAAAACAAATCTTGGGGTGGCACCAGGAGTCAGGGGGACCTGAGTTTAAATCCAACCTCGGATACTTAACACTTACTAGCTGTGTGACCTTGGGCAAGTCACTTAACCCCAATTGCCCTGCCCTCCCCCCTAAAAAAAGAAAAAAGCAGAACAAAAGAAAAACAAATCTTGCAGAACTATCCAGAAAGGTAATGAATAGGCTACCTCAAAATGTCTTGGATTCCACCTTCACTTGAAGTCTACAGTACAGGCTGTGTGACTACTTGTTTGATATTTGGTAAAGAGAATTCTTGTCCAAGTACAGATTGAAATAAACAATCTCTCAAGTCCCTTTTAGTGATCACTGTGTGGGCTCTTCCCACCTGTCTTCTGTGGCTTCTACCTTGCCTCCATTAGTTAATAGGTGGCATTGAAGATAGAATGCTGGACTCAGAATCAGAAGAACTGGGTTCAAAACCTGCTTCAGACATTTTTGAGCAATGTGACCCGAGGTAAGTTACTAAGTCTCTTGGCCTCAGTCTCCCCATCTGAAACATGGGAATAGCAATATTAGTCTCAACCTCACAGGGTTCTTATGAAACTCAAATGAGGTCATGTATGTTGAGTGCTTTGTAAACCTTAAAAAACCTTTATAAAATGCTGTTATTGTTCCCTTAACATCCTGTTGTCCCATTCATGGCATACAAGTCTTTGGTCCTCCTCTTTTTCCCCAAAAAACCAAAACACTCTTTTTTTGTTATCCTTAACTTTTCTAACCAACTTCAAAACATTCTGAGGTTTAACACACTAAAATAGGACTATGCCATTGAAGAGGAGCCCAAAGAGGGTTAGGGGCTGCCTGAAACCCCAAAATACAAACATGCCGGGTCCTGCTGAAAGAATTCCACTCAAGTCTTCTCAGCCAAGGAAAAAGTAAAGTTTTTTG
>CM053593.1:332404572-332513920 GCA_028646575.1 Pseudocheirus occidentalis | reverse complement strand
AGCTAAAGACTTGGGCAGAGCTGCATCTCAAGGCCCATGACCGCAGGCAAATATCTTCCCTGGGAAGGTTTACTTTCCCAGAGCCTGTACCTCAAAGAATCAAGGAGAGCTCAAAAAGGGGGGAGGGGTCCCAGAGCCTACACCTCATCATAAGGATCAGAATAATTTGAGAAGGGAAGGAACTAGTAGCTAAGTACCAGTAAAGGTTTCTTGTAGAAAGCAACGCTTGGCTTTCTCTCTTTTGTGTCTGGATCTCCAGTCCCTACCACAATATATAGTGATCATCTATACAAATGCTTTTTCATTGTGGTTAGGAAAACCAAATTTGTTTGAAAATCCTATAAGAGCATTTAGTGTGGTAATAAAGATATCCCATGAGTCACCCAAATGGGGAGTCTTTGGAAATTATAGTATTCCATGGTTTGTAGAGACACAGACACACAGACATACACACAGTAAGAAACCAATTACTAGGGCCTAAAAACTTCAGATCTGTTAGTAGTTCCCCATTCTGCTCAGCTACCCTCATTTCATATTACACTTGGTGTCTGCTTGTTCAAGGAACAACACCTTCCATTTCCACAGATCTAGATCTGGAAGGATCCTAGAGATTAGCTAGTCCAACCCTCTCATTTTATAGATTAGGAAACTGATGTAGATTAAGCCATCACCTAGGTAGTGAGCAACAAGGCAGATCCTCTTATGTTGAAAAATGTGTTTATTGGCCAAAAGGAGGATTAAATGTCAGAGCAGACAGTAATCCATCTAGAAGGAAGTTGGTGCTCAAGCACAAAATAGTGTCTCACATTCTTCTAAGAAAACTAGTTTACAAGGTTTCAGGCTCTGACAAGTGAGTGCACTTCAGTACTTTCGTGGAACTACGATCTCATCAGAGTGGAAAGGCTTTCCATTGGCACATTTCACAAGCAGTCTGTGCCTTTTCTAATGTGATTTGTGCCCATGTCCTCCTATAAAAATTGCATTGAGCCTTTGCAAAATGTGTAAGAGTCTTTCATCTAGGTCTAAGTATTTAGTGGATACCAATGCAGCATTCAAGTTGCTCAAACGTGATCAACATTTTACTCTCAATGTCTGTCTAACCCATTTATGTTTCTAAATATGCATTTTTAGATGATATATCTTAATTGACTTCTTCTATGCAGGTTATTGTTGGGAAAAGGATGCAACCCACTTATAATATCATGCCTTTCTCCATTTTCTTTTGGGTTACCCACAGTCTGGAATTTTTGGAAAGCATTATATCCCATGATTCATAGCTATACAACATCACCAGGAGAATACTAGTGATTTTTTAAAAAACAGTGTTTTGGTGTCAGGGAGCAGTGTAGAATTATTAAAAGTACTGTGGTTTCCCAAATACAATCTGGTCTATATTCTTTCTCTTATTTAATTCTGGGCTTGACTCACAATCCAACATGAATGCCTTGCCATGGATATATACTGAAGTAATAACTCAGGTGCATCCCATTAAATTTAGCATCATCTTTGAAAAAGGACAAAATTTTCCATTCTTTTTTTTCTAATTGTTACACCAATCTCTTTTGAGTAATCATGGGTTTTGCTGGGGAGGTACTGTACTGTTTTGTGGCTTGATGTAATCAGTACAGTAGGATCTATAAATAGAAGAATCTGGAGGCTCTCAGCATCTATCTGAGCTTTCTCTTACATTTATACTGTGGAAAGGGCATCCTTGAAAGCAGTGGATAATACCTTTAATGAGCTTAACATGTCACTTTTTTAATATTCCTTTTTTTCAGCTGAATCAAGTTGTCTTTATAGTGGCATCTGACATATGCTTGGAAGATACCATGTTAGAGAAGGGCTTTCAGAGCTGAAATATCTTCTACTGAATTCAATTCTTTTTTTAAAAAATTAATTTTAAAAGGTTTTATTTATTTTGAATATAAGAGGAATCTAACATTTTTTAGAATTTTTAGTCAGTTATTCCTTCTTTTGGGAACCTCTAGAACTCCATTTTTTAAAATACTGGTTGATGTTTTATGCTTTAATAATCTTTCCAGCTTTAATTCCTATTTTGGGATGTTGGATCAATACTCACTTTTCCTCCTCAATTTTGGGGTATGATAATGGGACCTGTTTGGTTTCATCCTGAGTCCCTCTACTATTCTCTATCTTCTAGTGCTAGGTCACTCTGGATCTTTGAGGCTGAGACTCTGGGTCTTTTAGGCCTTCTATAACATCTCAGAACATAATGCTAGGAACCCTGGAGCCCTTGAGTCTGGGCTGTTCCAGTTTGAATGCTGCCACACTTTACTGGTGACTAGAGCTTCCTACAGCTTCCAAGGTCCCAGACTGGTGCTTTCTGATGACTCTTGGGACTTTGAGGTACAAATGAGGCTCCATTCTTTCTGCCTTCCTATGATTATTGTTGACTAGTAACACTGGAACGTTGTATTTGTTTGCCTGTGATGGCATCGCTGCTTTTCTATTGGCCTCATTTTCTAATGTCTGTGGGCTTCTTTTTTAAATTTTTTTTATTGACTTGTTTCTTTACTTTTAGTTTACAAGATTCAGTACCAGAATCACTTGAGTTTCAGATTTTCTCCCCTTTCTTCCCCTCCCCCCCATGGTGGCATACAATCAGGTATAGTATCTGCAAGTTCTTTCACATTGTATAGTAGTCTGGTTGGATAGACGCATTGTAACCAATGGATGAACAATGGGAAAAAAGAAACAAAACCAAACATAGAAAAGGACAATAGCATATATTGCTTCAATCTCCATTTAAACTCTGGTCTCTCTAGATCTTTCTCTGAGTATAGGTATCTCCTTCCATTCTGAGACTCGTAGAGCTGTCTTTTAACTGTGCGTTGCCGAGAAGAGTCCAGTTTATCAAGGCTGGTCGTCGCACATGTGATGTATCTGACTGTGTACAAATTTTTCCTGGTTCTGCTCTTCTCACTTGGCATCAATTCATATAAGCCTCTCCAGGTAATTATGAAGTCCATCTCCTTCCCATATAGCACAATAGTATTCCATTACATTCATATACCATAACTTGTAGTCATTCCTCAATTGATGGGCATCCCCTAAATTTCCAGTTTTTTGCCACCAAAAAGAGAGCTGAAATAAATATTTTTGTACATATGGGTCCTTTTCTCTGTGGGCTTCTGATTGACTTTTTGTGCAATTCTGGGGTGGAAGATGTCTTTTCTTATTGTTACGATTCTTTGATCTAGTATGAATTTCAGTAAAGTGGGGGAAAGCTGTGCATCCTTTCAACCTTATTGACCAGAATTACAAGTGAGTTATCATCAAAGAGATTTTTATAGATATGAGAAAGTAGTCATGCTAATTGTTAGTGGCTGGATGCCTTCTCAGTTACCTTTTTGGCAATGATAATATTTATGATTTTATTTCTTTGTATTTGGTATATTTCCTCAATTGACATATTTTTAAGTGCTCATTTGATGTATTCAGAATGAAGACACCTCCAGCGTGGATTCTGTGCATATTTTTTCTGACCAACCCAAAAGCAGTTCCTGATTTTCTCTTCCAAAGTTGAGATTTCTAGCTTTTCCTGTAATACTTAGTGTACTAAGATGTTAAAGTTTAAATATGATTATTTGACTGTCATGATTATAGCAAGATTATCAGATCTGTTCTCTTTTCCATCTTTTTGTTTTTCAGCTATAACAACGCTGGATAGGCTTAGTTTGGGTCCTATGCCAAACTTTCTAAAGACTAATTTTCTGTTTCATTAATTTTTACATTTTATGAGGTGACACTGCCCATAGTTTTCCACCTTCCTTGTAATTTTTTGCAGATGAGTATGATCAAAAACAATTTTGCAGGGATTATCATCCAGAGCAGTTTTCCCTAACATGTTGCTCTGCTTGGCAGACAGATCTAATGTTTGTTGCCTAAGGGTCTCTTTGGGGTTTATACTCATTTAAGGTTAGGAACCATGGTTATTAAATAGGATTTTCAATCTAGAAGGGTCCTTAGTGATCATCTGGTCTGCCTTCCTTATTCCAAACATCCCAAAGGAGTAACTTTCCCAAGGTTCCCTAGCAATTAAGAACAAATTGTCACACTCAAAGCTTTTTACAAATTTGAGATGATGTTAAACTGTCTTTTCTTTGAGTGAAGTTAACAAAGGATGGAGAACCCATGACAAGGGCACCAATCCTAGGGTCAATCTGAGGATTAAAAAACTAACTTGGCAAAAATATACCCAAAGAGCCTTTCCCCAACAATTCTCCGTAGAACCCACCAGGAGATTGTCCCTTTGCCATAAATCAGCCCTCCTATGCCAAATGCTAGGGGGGAAAATGGAGAAAGAAAATTTATTTCTTTCCCAAGGCTGCATTTATTCAGTGCTGTTTTGTGGTAGAAATTGTACCCCTGCATTCCCCAAAGCAGCAGTGAATGCTTTAGGGCATGACAAAGTCACCAGAAACATAGCACTAGATACTAAACTGCTTCATGATGCCATCTGTGTAGATAACTGTGCTCACTTCATGGAGGATCTCTCTGTACTCTCCTCACAGCTGTGTAACTTGAGCACAGCTGGGTTATTCTTCAGTTGCTGGCTACTCTCCACCCTCTGTAAAATAAGCCACTAGAACTGGCACAGGGGATATATCAGCACCCTGCTGGGCCCTAAGGGGAGAAGCACATGTATTGTAAAGTTCAACTGATTTCTGGTGATACTTTTTATTGTGGTGTTGAAAAATTTTATTGATGTCTGTTGTTTTAACATTATTTTTCCCGCTATCCCTCCCTCTCTGAGTCATCTTTTATAACAAAAGGGTGGGAGGGAGAATCAGTTCAACGCAATTAATAAGTACATTTAAAAAGTCTGATGGTTTATACAATGTTTCACACCAATATCTCGACACCTCTGCAAAGGGAAAGAAGTACCTTCTCATGTCTCTTCCTTGGGACTGTGCTTGGTTGTTATAATTTCACAATATTCAATCACTTTGTTGTTCTTCCATTTCAATTGTTGTAATATGTGTGGTGTGTTCCTGATTATCCTTTACTTCACTTTGTATCAGTTTATATAATTCATCTCACATTTCGCTGCAGTCATCATGATCATTTAAAAAAATTTTCATTGATATCATTTCTTTCTTGTCACCTACATTTCCTGGCGTGTCACTTCCAAATACCTCTGAGTCAACCACTAATAATAAAAATTTGTAAAGATTTTTTAAAAGTTCAGCAAAACGTATCAACTTAACAAAAAAGCCTGACCTTAAATACAGAGTTCCACGTTCCTGGTTTGCAAAAAAAAAAAAAAAAAAAAAAAAAAGTGAGAGATGTCTTCATCATATTTCTTCTTTGGGATACTTAGTTTGAATCAGTTTGTTCCTTTTGTTCTTCCTGCTTATATCATCATTACCCCAATCTAGTTTTCCAGGCTCAACTTCCTTCACTTTGTTTCAGCTCATTTGGCTATGCTTCTCTGTATTCATCATATTGTTTCTTATGGCACAGTAACACTGCATTATCTTCATGTACCATTAATCTGTTTATCCATTCTGCAATGGAATTCTTTGCCTCTTTCCAACATCTGTGATGCACTGGTTCTATCAGCATCCCCTCTTTTTCCTTCCTATCTCCCTTCTGCCTACAAACACACTCAAATATCCCAACGTTATTTTTTAAAAAACAAAAACCTTGAAATATCTCACCTTCCCTGCTATTTATCCTATATACCTCTCCACTCTAAGTCAAACACCTTAAAAATCATCTGCACTCACTGCCTCGTCAATTTCTTCTTCCAGCTTAAAGACCCGCCCTGGCCCAGCCCCCCCCCCCCCCATTAGAAATGACTGTGCCCTGGGATCAGTCAGCCATCATCACTCCCTTCTGGCACTCGTCAACAATGGCCTGTTTCCCCAACAACACCTACCCAACCAGTTCTTTTTGGGCAGTCTCACAGGTGTTCATCAAGTGCTTCACACCATCCATCAACACACCAGACTCGGGTGCCTTTACCCTCATTTTTACTGCACAGTCGATGACCCGCTAGACCGCACCCAGGGTTACCAGAGCCGCCATCTACTTGCCTCTCTGGCTGGCGTGTGCATCACGTGTCTCAATTGTTTTTCTAACAGCTGTAGCTGCTCCTTCCTTGCCTGACCTAGACCTTGGGCTCTTAAGCTGCAGTCCGTGCAAGTGTGTGTATGTTTTCATATGGTGACAACTACACTTCATTATAACTGGCTTCTTTTATGATCCTAGGCATTTTATTTTATGCATTTAAACACTTTATTCTAAGATAAGGTCCGTAGTTTGGGTCGCTTTGCCAAAGGCGCCATGACACAAAGCTTAGGGAATCCTGACTGAGAGGTATTTATTAATTCTCTCTGTGCCTCAGGGAGCTTTAGATGTGATGATGGTTCGGAACCTTATTACTTATGACTGTGTAAAAATGCTATATGGACTTTTAAAAATTGTTTCTATTTTTATTCAGTACATTGGAAATTATGTTTCTCATGCTGGTATTTCCAGTTAATACCTTGTATGATTTGTTAAATACTATTTCTGATCACATTTAGTTTCAATTTTTTTTTATTTGCTAGAATGTATCAATGGTCCCAAAACAGATTATCTACATTTTCTGACATATATTTTTGGCGAATGTGAAACATCTAAAATTGCTTAATTTAATAAAAAGCTTAGAATGACTACACAAAGATTACACCCCTCTAACTAATAAAAATTAAATTTTGAAATTGACCGTTTTAAAATGCAATTACCTAATGTTTAATTTCCCTGGGTCTCCATTTCCTTATCTGCATGAGTTGGACTAAATGCCTTTCCAGGTATCCCTTCCAGACTAGTGCTTTGATATCATATACTTAGTAGTCACTTAATAAATGCTCAGGACCAGCCAGCTCACAAAATGAATAGAGTTTTAAGACTGGAGTCATCAGGAAAACTCACCTTCCTGAATTCAAATGTGGCCTCAAACACTTACTAGCTGTGTGACCCTAGGCATGTCACTTGAAACTGTGTGCCTCAGTTTCTTCATCTGTAAAATGAACTGGAGTAGGTTATGGAAAAACATTCCAATATCCTTGCCAAGAAAGCTCCAAAATGGAGTCACAAAGAGTAAGTAAGGCATGACTGAAAAACAAAAACAAAACAAAACATATTGATTGGTTGATTGATGACCAGGCTTATCTCACTTTAGTATTACTACTAAAAGTCTTTAGTGCATAGGAAGGTAAATGACAGAAATGCTCTGCAAATCAAGAAAATGCCTAGGGATTTATATAAGGTTGAAAAGAATATTCCTGATTTTCTTATGAAAAATTTAGGGAGGGAGTATTCAATCAGATATTAAAGAATATATGATTCATTAATTATTTGCTTTGGAATTCAACTGACCATCTTTGGATTAAAATGGCTTATTAAAAACGTTGATTATGACATTAGCAGCTTTGAGCAAATGAAAGATTCTTAGCAAAAACAAGGCAACTTTTTTTTTAAAAAGGCAAAGCAGAGTTGGGATGATAGCTCCTTTACCACCCCTACTTCCCCCCAAAGAAACTATTGATACATGAGAAATATTGGAATTCAGTATCTGCCAAGGCATTTAGTTCGTTCCTAAGCTTTAGTTTAAACATGAAAAAAGCCCTGATATGAAATACCACCATCTACTCAGGAATGAACATTTAAACATGATGTTCTCTTGGAGAATTAGCCATGACTAGGAGGCCTAGGGTCCAGAGACTGAATAAGAGGTCTGTCAGAAGTTCAGTGCTTGCTGAAAAAACAAGAGAGATCAAGTTATGGGAAAGGGAACTGAGTATGTTAACTCCTAGGAAGTAGCATGAAGGAGAATGAACTGCATGGAATGCGGAATGGGACAGTGGACATCGAAGATCCAGGAGGCAGTGTGGTATGATGGATGAGACACTGAACATGGAATCATGAAAACCTAGGTTCAAATCTTGCCTCAATTATTTGTCAACCTATGTTTCCCTGTGTAAATCCCTTAATATCTCTGCCTTAATTTTCTTGTCTGTCAAATGAGGAAGTCAGACAGAACAACCTCTAAGGTTTCTTCCAGCTCTAAATATATGATCTTACCACAGGTCACAGTATAGATAAGTTGTCACACAGCAAGTAACTCTTGCCCACGGCTGTCTTTTGAAGTTGAGTTTTACATACATGAGAGCCTTAACTAATCTAGGGTCTTAAAGGAGCCAGGAATCAGATAATAACACAGATAAGCAAAACATTGATATTAAAAGGCTATAATTGAAAAGAAGTATCCGGATGTCCTTCTCCTTCTGAATTTACTTTAAAGATCAGTGATTTCACTGATGTTGGTGATCCTTCCCCTGACAGATATAAAAATCTTTGCACACCTCAGTATCCATGATTGAATGTGGATTTTTTGGAGGGTGGGGGATTGGGAGGGAGTGGGACTGATGAATTTCTCTAGCTTGGTCTGCAGACAACAGCATGCAGTTCCAGAACCTGTACTTAAAACCTTTCTTAATTATTAGGGCTGGTTAGAATTTGCCACATTTACAAGATAAAATGAGATTAATTCACCCACCCATTCACTCAATAAATGATTAATAGCTATGTATAATGTTTAAACTTAAGGAAAGAAGTATTTGGTTTGTAGAGTGCTGGGAATCTAGTAAACATTTAATAAATGCTACAGATTGAGAATCTTTTGTGGAGTAAGTATGAAATCAGAAAGAAAACATTTTGAAGGGACAAATTTAGATTTCACTTGGGACAATAACTTTCTAGCAATTAGAAATGTCTTAAAATCTACTTGGGGAGATAGCTGTTTCCCCATCACTTGAGTTATTTAAGCAACAATTAGATGATTACTTATTGGAGATGTTTTAGAAGAGATCATTTTTCTTAATCAATGAGATTCTTCTGTTTACTCTTTACTTCTATTCTATATTAGGTTGCTTCTAATTGCTTCTGAGGTGTCTTGCAACTCTGAGTATGTGAGAATATAGGGACCATGTTTTTTGCTTTTTTTTTTAACCTCCAGTGCTTTTCAGATGGCTTGGCACATAGTAAAGAAGCACTTAATAAATGTATATGGATTGACTGATTAAAGAAGGACTTTAGTGGAAGGCCTCTTGTCTCACTGTTTAATTATGAGTGTGTTTTTATGATATTTTCAGTACTCTTTGACACTCATCTTACACATTTCTCTTAACTTAGTGAAGGGCAAATGTTAAAATGGGGCAATATTGTCAGGCTAATGGACCTTCCAATTCAGTTATTTACAGACTACTAAGAGAACCTTTGCCATTAAAGCATTAAACATCAAAGGAGCAAATGTTGGCTCTGTCTAGACGAACAGAAATAGCTGGATCAAGGCATGGCTCGTCTGGTTATTTTGGTTATCATTTTATTTGCCAATTTGAATGATTCTATTGTCAGTCCAATCCTATGATCAGAATGGAGAGATCAGATAAAGATACTGACCATGTCTAGGCTCACCCTATCATCAGACTCACAGCAGAGGGGTTACTTATCTGACTTATGTGAAAATCTGTTATTTTTCATGTTCATCTTTCTCAACATAAGCAAAAAAGCACTTATGAAGTTCATAACATAATATGGTGTTGAGATATCACAGTAACAAGAGAAAAGCAGAAAGACAGTCCATATAATTCAAACTCCAAAGACTTAGAGCAAAATATATTAGATTATTCATGTTAATTTTTAATCTTTATAAAAGTGGAAATTTAAATCACTACAAAATCTAATCATATTTTTAGCTCCCTAAGCATCAATAACTTAGAATTATCATTTAGCTAGTAAATGAACATGAAGTTAAACCATTTTTGACATGATAAATACCATAGTGGTAAGACATCTCTCTGTGGGTAGTTTTTTGCTACTAGGATGGCCTAGTAAATAGTGTTAGGCCTGGAATCAGGAAGATTCCTCTTCCTGAGTTCAAATTTGACCACAGACACTAACTATGTGACCTTGGCAAGTCATTTTGCCTCAATTTGCCTCAGTTTCCTCGTCTGTAAAATGAGCTGGAGAAGGAAATGGCAAACCACTCCATCATCATTGCCAAGAAAACCCCAAATGGGATCATGAAGAGTCAGACGTGACTGGAAAATGACCTAACAACAATTTTTATGAAATTTATAATAAATGCAAATTATTTATTATAGTTAGTGTTGTAGTATTTTTCCAATATATGCTACTGGGGATTCTTGCTTTTCTCAGTTTTTTTAAGTTCTTAATCATGAAAAAATATTATTTTAAAGCCTGAAAATAAAGATTCACAACAATTCAGGTGATAGAGTTTGAAACTAATAAAAACAGTGATAATTCTTCAATGCAATTCCTTCCATTTTTGTTACAGTAGAAGTATAGAAAACACGTTCCTGCTTCAAAAAGCACCAAAAAAATCAGTAGTTTAATCTGAGTGTTAGGAAAAGGATCACAGATCTTGCTATAGTATTTTGTATTTAAGCTAGTTTCTGTAAAGGCTCATGACATGCTCCCTGGGAACTAAATATTGACAAGCATGCTTTGGCAACCAAGATCAAGCTTGCTGAATTAACCCAGCTCAAGTCCTGTGTTGATGCTGTAACCCAAGTCTGGAAACTATTATCTTCTCCCATTTCTTTTAGCTTTATAGGTGATACTGTACACTTGAATCAGGGATTTCCACCATATCTTAAGTACTGCAACTGTGGATTAATTTGATTTGAGAATATATCAGCTCCTAGTCCTTATCATGTTCACAGTAGAAATTCTAAATGAAGTATAATACTCATTGTTTTCTGTCCCAGCACGGGTCCAGAATAAAACTAGCTATATACCTAAGTCTGATATGATCACCTCTATGATAAAGCGTCTTATAATTCCCACCTCTTAAAAAGGGAAAAGAAGAAGATTAATGAATAACATTATGCATATTTCATATCCCCACTAGTTACCACAAATGCATCCTAAATTACTAATCCTTGAAAGGCCTTGATCAAAAGTTAAGATGAAATATAAATTCATAACAGAAAATAATTAAAGACTAATTTATTTTGTATTGTGTTTCCAAAAACTCAAATGACAATCTCTAAATGACAGTGTATTTACAAAACTTATATTTGTCTATACTTCTTATTAAAAATATTGCTGCTCTCTTTGATCTTAGAGGAAGTTGAGAATTGAACTAAATTAATTGCCAGAATTACAATTCCCATTCCAATACAACATTCCCTAAAGCAAATGTTTATTTTTATCTATAGATACATATATATTGTACATGTTTGTTTCATACTTATTTTTGTTTTCTGAAATTCTCACCAATTAACATAGACATTCATTCATTGAAAAAATATTTGGGATGGAAAGAACCTGTCTTAAACATTTATGTTGCTTTTGATAACAAATAATTGGGTTTGGTTTTAACAAAATATTTGTGATGAATTTATGGCTTCAAATTAGTTTGAGTAGATTTTTCTTCCCCAAATAGCATATTAGTGAAACTGCTTGTAGATTCATGAGAATATCTTGGTTGAAATTGCCTGGGTATAAGACCATACCTAGGCTAACCTCCTAGGATTCTTGGTACTTCACACTGCACAAATCTTTAAAATGTTTGTTTCCTCTCTATCTCTGTCTCTCTGTCTCTGTCTCTCTGTCTCTGTCTCTCTCTGTCTCTCTCTGTTTCTCTGTCTCTCTGTCTCACTGTCTCTCTGTCTCACTGTCTCTCTGTCTCTCTGTCTCTCTCTCTCTCTCTTTCTCTCTGTCTGTCTCTCTCTCTCTCTTTCTCTCTCTCTCTCTCTCAACACAGGGTGGACCTTGGAGTCAAAAAGCATCACGGAATTTGAGAGTGCTTATAGCAACCCTAGTTGCTCTTCCGCCCATCATAAAAATTCTAAGAAGTAGTCAGAAGTACTAGAACATTGACAGTCTCATTTGAAGACTTCTGTGGAGGGGGATCCCAAGGCCACAGTCCATTTTTGGACTGCTCTAATTTTTAGGAAAATTTTTCATTCATATAGCCTAAATCTGCCACTCTTCACTGTGAAGAGAATCCTGGACCTAGAGCCCAGAAGACCTGAGTTCAAATTTGTCTTCAGGCCAACTAGCTGCTTGACCAAGGGAAAGCAATTTAAACTCTGTCTGCCTTAGATTCTCATCTGTAAACTGGAGGTGATAATAGCACCTAGGGTTTTTAAGACTTTTTCCCATTCTCTCCACCCTGTGCAAATCATCTGACAACCTGTTTTTTTACTCAGCCTTCCAAATAAGTAAAGTGGCTGAGGAGCCTCAACTGAAAGGTGCCTTTTGCCACCTGCCCTAAAGTTATAAAAATTCCTACTAGACAGAATTGCTAGTAACCTACTGCTGATCAGCTGATGCTAATTATTATTATTTTTTAACCTGGCCTCTTGATTTATTTTCTTCCAGTCAAATAGACCTAGGGTAAGAGAAATTACTCTCCAGGATTTTAGAATCTCTGGAATGAGGAATTTCCAAACTTTACATTTCTGAGCCTCCATTTCCTCACCTATAAAAAGTAAAATAAATGACTTGTTCTGTAAGATCTATCTCCCTTCCAACCTATGTCCCATGAACTCCAAACTGGGAGAAGACTGATACGTCTTCTCACCCACACTTTCATTCTGAACCTCCCAAACATTGAGCTGGCTCTGGCATATGTGTGGTCAACCATATCATCTATGTGTACATCCCTGGAAAGCACACTACCAAGATGAGTAAACTTACCCACAGCATTCACAATTTCTCCATTTGCTGTAACTAGTGGTTACACATATGGATGGTGCAGCGTGGTGCTGGCTAGCAGAGAACCTCTAGATTTTTGTTGTTTGTTTTTGTTTTTTTGGTGTTAATTGTGAAGTCAAAATTAGCACCAAGCAAAGAGAATAAATGCATTGTAAAAGATAAACCAAGAGAGATTTTAGGCAAGGACATCAATCAAGAAGCAATTGCTGTGCCAGGCATTAGATGATGAAGGCCTAGAATATGGTAGTAGTCATATGAGTACAGAAAAGGAATCTTATGTAAAACGTTGTGGATGTAGAATTGACAAGACTTGGCAAGTGATTAGAAATAGTGGACGAGGGAAAGTGAAGACTCCAGGATAAATCTGCAGTTGTCAACTCAAGTGACTGAAAATGGGGCCAACAAAATATGTGCACTGATAAATGGTGAACCAAGGAATTTCAAGGGATAGAAAAGAGGGTGACTGTGGCAGGGAAGAGGAAGCATCAGCAAAGGCCCCCTACTGAAGGTGGCACATCAGCTGAGCTAAACCTTAAAGTATTTGAAATGAGTGAGTGAACTCAGGACATAGGAAACAGCAACCTGGCCATCATCTCAGCCAGCAAATAAATAAGGCTTCACTCTGGCCAAATGGAGATTAAATGAATTAAATGAGTCAGTGAAGCATCTCCATCAGTGTGTGTCCATAGATCACCCTTTATCTGTTTTCCCAGAAAATTCTGGCAGGGGAATTTAAGAAGAGAGAGGTTGGTGATTTCAGGAAACTATGAAGTGCCATTAAGTCAGGAAAAGAGAATAAAAGTCACTTCAATACTCTTTGTGTGGCCCGGTAATTACTCTCATATCCTGAAAACAATCATTATTTATGATTTGTGTGTCATACTATTAAACCATAAGTTCCTTGAGGGCAGGGATTATGTTATATGATCTTTGTACTTTCCCCAAAACCTTTGGACCCACTAGACCTTTAAGAGAGGTCTAAATTTAATCTTAATACTTTGACTGAGCCTGAAGGAAAAATAATTTTCATTTTAAGAATGAAAGTTTAAGTCATTAATTGCAACATTTCTCTGGAGTTTGTGCTTTGGTTCTTTCTTGTGAGCAGAAGGTTCATTCAGGAAGGCTCTGGTTCTTGAAGCAGCTGGCTGGCTCAGTCAGAGTCCACGCGTAGTGATTCCCCTTTCCCTTCTGCCAGTATTTGGCCATTCCTTTGCTTGTTCCTTATAGTCTAACACATAAAATATAATAACAGCCAATGGCATTTGTTTGTGTGTTGTTATATAAGGAATACTCAGGTCTTGAAAAATGCTGATTCTCCTTTTTGGCAGGTGAGATGGAAATTGATAAGCCTCTTTGACCAATGTTTTGGTGACCCAAGTCATATATAGCCCAAAGCTCTCACTGTAATATAGCCAAACCTCTCACTATAATATTCATTTTTTCATTAATTGTTATCCAATCAGAGTTGATTGCTACCTTTAGAAACACCTCTTCTGCATATAAACTGTGAGATCACTAGCCAGTAAGGGTCTTTGTTTAAGAAAGATGGCCAAATGACCAACCTTTTATTAATTTATTTAAAAACATGCTGGTCTTACTCATAAAATGATTAAATTACCAAGAAACTATATCTCTTGAACTTTTAAAATGCCAATTATATTAAATTGAATTATATTAAATTAAATATCAAAATTGATATTATTTATAATATTTTATTGATCTCTAAATCCAAGGTCAAAGAAGAGAAGAGAAGAATTGAAGAATTGCTCCATAGGGCCTCTCATGGTCTTCTCTACTCTCAGCATCCAAACCAGCTATTTGTGAAGACTTCATCTGCCAGAACATTGTGTTAAAACTACTATATTAATTATCATGTGCCAAGTGCACTAGGTGTTGAGTGGGATACAAAAATCAAATTGAAATAGTCCCTTCTTGATCAAGCTTTCAATGTATTGAGGAAAAACATGTACACAGGTGACTAAAAAGCAAAATAAGTACAAAGTTATCTCTAGGGAGAAAGAATAGATCAAACAATGAAGGGACAGTTCGTTAACAATGGAACCAGGTTCCCAATGGAGCAGAAGGGAAGAGTAGCTTAGAGTGGGATGAATACACAGGAGGTCAAAATTGAGATGACAGAGAGAGATGTGAAGAAGCAAGGGAGAGGATGCCAAGGAAAGAGTTTTAGCCAAAGCGAGCTATGACTTATATTACCAAGTAGAGCTGCATGATGATAGCCTATCATGCAGTTCATGGCATCAGTGGTAATGTTGATTTGATTATCATACCCTGAGCAAGAGGCATTAAATGGAGGGGCAGGGGTAATGTTGGAAGAAAGGGAGGGGGAGACAGTAAAATGGGACAGCTGAGAAGTTCCTGATCCTGCATGATGTTTAAGGCAGGGTCAATTGAAATATTAATGTCTAAGAGAAAGGAAAGTTAGTTGCATTCAGGTCTTGAGTACTTCAAAACATCTTTGTTTTCATTGGTGTGGATCTGTTACCCCATTTATGAATATGAACCTCTGATCTCCTGCCTTGTCCCAGGAATCTGCTTATTGGAATAATCTCATATTGGTCATTCTCATCCTTGGTATTCCACCTCATGGTTACCCTCTGTGGCTGTGATACATTGACAGTTGAGTTGGGTAACGCATTCCATCATCAATACCCTGCAACGTGTCACAGTGCAGGATGGTGTGCTGGGTGTAGCATGTTGTTCCTGGGGTGTAGTGGAAATAAGTGTTGCATTTGAAGTTCAAAGACCTGAGTCTGAATCTTGATTCTGATATTGAGTGACCAGAGCAAATAATGAGTGAGCACTAAGGTCCCTTCTAACTCAAATCTCCATTCCTATGAACTACTTCCTTACTTGTTTAGATAATTTAAGCTTAAACAACCTTCAGATACATCCTCACAACTGTCAGTTCTATCATAGAGGTGAATGTATTCCTTAATAAAATGTAACTTTGTGTTCTTGCGCCAACTTGAGACTTTTACTTTCAATGTATGATACCTTTACTGTGTGCTGTTTTGTATTGATTTGCTCTCTGACAAGCATCAATTTAAAGAAGCTAATTCATCTTTGTTTATCGAAATAGTTTCACTCCAGACAATGGTTTATTTCTGTTATCTTTCAGTTTTTGGTCTCCCCACCCTCCTTTAAGACAGATTACTATCATGTATGTTTCATTACCCCTTCTCTCCAATTGCAGAAATGTAAGGAACTAAATATTTAGAAACTGATGTAGCTAGTTATAAAGCCATAATTACAAGGGAGTGTGCATGTATAACGAGAACACTTCACATCTGTCATCCACTGTTTTAATGCCTATAGTAGTTATTAGCTGAATATTTCTATTATTACCATTCTACAAGCAACTGCCATTCTGGAAACTGATTGATGTTTAGGAATAAAGCACATTTATTACATGTTGCCAAGTTCTGAGGAGCAGTCCTATAACCTACAATGCTTTCTGAGGAGTGATGATACCTTATATTTCTGGAACTAATCACTGCTGAAGAAAGTAAAAGGGTGAAAACATTATATTTTTCCCTGTGAAGACCTTTCATCACATTATATGTCATTCAACTATAAAATGATTATAGTATTTTACCTGCCAAAAATGACAGTGGGGAAAGGTAACTTTGTATGTATGCAGAGAAATGTGTTTATATCTCTGCAGATGTATAGAGAGGCTATTGTCCAAGAAACAGCTTTCAGCTGCAGGCTAAGTGGTCTGTCTTACCCAAAGGTGGAGAAAGGAGTAGAGCTAGGGGAAGGCAAGAGGAGAGAGAGACTAAGGAGAACTTGAAAGTAAAAGAAGTTTATTGAGTTTTTAAAATTAGGTACAAATTATAATATTAAGTTAAAAAACTTTTTTTTTCATTAACTCACTTTTAACTACATCAAAGTTAATTTTTACAACTAACTTGGGGGATGTAAGTTTTTTCCCCCCTCTAAGCCTAAGAGGTCCCTTTCCCTAAATTATAAATAGGCTGACCTGATTATTATTGGACTAGTGTGTGTGTGTGTGTGTGTGGGTGTGTGTGTAAATAATATATCATTATGTATGTACATATAGGCATATACACACAAGCATATGTGTGTGTACATATAATGGAATAGAGATAACAATAGGATTATGTTGGTGTGTATATGTATCTGTATAAAATATAGTTGGTCTCACAATGACTAATGGTTAGATGGGAAGTGTTGAGAGGGAAAACCATTAGGTCTTAGCCTGTCTTACTAGCTACTGTGTTCTTGGGCTGCATTAAAGTATTAGTATAACTACTAAGGATAAGGAAATGGTAGTCACTCTGCATTATGCCCTGATCAGAGCGCATTGAGAATATTGTATACAGTTATATGTACAACATTTCAAGAAAGACATTGACAATCTGGAGAGCATTCCAGAAAAGGGAAGCCAAAATAAAGGACCTTGAGTTCATGTCTTTTGAAAATCAATTTTAATACCTGGGCATATTCAGCCTGGAGAAGGGAAGATTCAGGGTGAGTGTAGGGTGACATGTGATCTCTGACTTCAAGTATTTGAAGGAATTGTGGGAAAGGATATCTTCTGTCCCCTTGATGGAGGGCAGACTCAGCCATAGCTCTTGTCAAGTCTTCACATGCCACTGTCATTGGCGACTGTGTCAGAGATTGGTGATTAAACCAGAAAGACCCACCCCCTCTGTGGGCTGTAGAGTGAGGAAGGAAGACAACACCAGCTTTCCCTCAAACTTCGAGAAGTGCATGGGGCAAGGGTTGGATTTCTCTATGTTCACCTGCTCCATATTTATGACAACCACAGGCATATATGGCAACAAGATTGCAGGGACAAAGTGTGTGTATGTATTAGCGACTTCCCCTGTAATCTTAAATCATTTCTAACATTCTTGAATCAGTTTGAAGCTCCACTAGTGGCTGGTTACACAAAAACATCTTCACAAATAGCAAATCTCTTTATCAAGGCAAGTAACAACCTAATTAAAAACAGTTCAGTCGAGGAAGGAACAGTCTCACCTGGGAGAGGTAGAGTGTCTGATTTCAGCAGGTTTGTAGGCATTGGGAATCAAGGAACGAGTTGGGAGCCAACTTCCTCACATATTTGTGGCTCTTAGAAGATCTCAAGTCTACCAGTCAGAAGTTAGATCTTCTGACGCCCTCTGTCAAATTCCTCCTCACTTTTTCCCCCCTCATACCCCCAAAAGCAGGCTCCTTCTGTACTCACAGAAGTACAGTGTTTCAAGCTCAGACATTGCTTAACCAATTGGGAATCTCATCTCCCTCCATGTATACAGCATACAGGACTTTTGCTTCCAGAAAACTACCTCCATTTTGGACAGGAGTAGGGTTCCATTATCAGTGATTTGAAGTATTTCCAGATATGGTTGTGGATAGTTTGTAATTCTTCTTTTGGAAATTCCTCATTTTCTTTAATCCCTTATCTATGGGGAAATGACTCTTGGTCTTCTTTATTTCATAAGATCTCTGATTTAAACTTTAAAGCATCAGTTTGCTCATCTATAAAATGGGAATAATACTAACACCTGTCTCATAGCATTGTGGCAAGAATTTAATGAGATAACAAAAGTAAAGCACTTTGCAAACCTTAATTCAATACACATATATAGGTATATATGTGTGTGTGTGTGTGTGTGTGTATTGTGTGTTACATGTTAGTTGTTATTACTGTTATTTTCATAACTTCACACAGCAAGGGAAAAATTCCAGTCAGCCTAAAGGGCCACATTAAGGGATAATAAGCTCAGGTTTCTAAAGGGTTTTTTTTTCCCCAAATCTTGAGGTATGAGTAGGCAGTTAATAGGAGAAGGAAGGGACAAAGGAGATCTAGGCACAGCAAACAGCCCTAAGTAAAGGCATGGACTCAGGAAAATACCAGGCATATTCAATGGTCATAGAGTTGTTCAGTGTGGCTAGGAATGGAATAATCCTGAGGAAGCTAGAATGCTGAAGCCACATCAGGGACGACTTTGACATCAGGCAGAATAGTTTAAAATTTGCTCTGTAAACAATGTAGATACACTGAAGATAGCTATGCCAAGGAGTAAAAACATTAGAGCTACACATAAATCAAATTGTAGTGATGATGTAAAGAATGGTTTGGAAGATGGAAAGGGTGGACTTTAGAAGGAGGCCATTGCATTAGGAGAGCTGGATTTAAGCATGACATTTAGCAAAGTTTCTGCGGATTTCCTTGAGGGCAAGATGAAATGAAGACTAGAGGGTAGATTTGGTTGATTAAATTATTAAGTAAAATGACTTTGCCAAAAGTGTTGGTTTATGTGCCCTCACATGAAGGGAAGTTATTAGTATTTCTTTCATTATCCTTTTGGTTTTACTTAAAAAAAATAGATATGGACAACATGCTTATCAAACTTGTATGGAGTGAGAAGTAGCTAATTGGTTAGGTAACCAAATCAGTTTATTAAAAGGTCTTAAACTGGAATGATGGATCAAAACTAGAAATTATATTGCTACCTATAAGTTTGACATAACATTCCTTACTCCTGAACCATGCTTTCCCATATAGTTCTCATAAGGCTCATCTTTTCCCACTTTTACTGGTATCTGCATATATGTTGATTGATTCGGAAGTCTTAGTGAGATATAAGCTTTGTTTTTTTTTTTTACCCTATTCTATCTCTCCCTTTCTGCTTCTCCAATTATATTCTTCTCTCATCTCTTAATTTTATTGTTCTAGATATCCCTTCCTATTCAACTGATTCTGTGCCCTCTGTCTATGTATACATGTGCACACATATACTCATATATGTATTTATACATACATATACCCTTCTATACATACATAATACACATATATGTACATACACATATATCTATATATTCCCTTCAGCTATCCTCATCCTGAGAAAAGTCTCATGAGTTACAATTATTGTTTTTCCAGGTAGGAATGTAAATTGTTCAACTTTAATAAGTTCCTTATGATTTCTTTTTCCTGTTTACCTTCTCATGCTTCTTGTATTTAAAGTCAAAATTGCTGTTCAGCTCAGATTTTTTCATTAAGAACACTTAAAAGTCCTCTATTTCATTGAATGACCATATTTTCCCCTGAAGCTTTATACTGTTTTGTGAGGTAGGTGATTCTTGTTTTTAATCCTAGCTCCTTTGACTTCCAGAATACCATATTCTAAGGCCTTCAGTCTCTTAATGTAGAAGTTGCTAGATCTTGTGTTATCCTTATTGTGTTTCCTCAATACTCAAATTGTTCCTCACAGCTTATAATATTTTCTCCTTGACCTGGGAATTCTGGAATTTAGCTATGATATTCCTAGGAGTTTTATTTTGGGAATTTTTTTAAAAGAGGCAATTAGTGAGTTCTTTCAATTTCTATTTTGCCCTCTGGTTCTAGAATATCAGCGCAATTTTCCTTGAGAATTTCTCAAAGGATGATTTCTAGGCTCTTTTTTGATCATGGCTTTCAGGCAGTCGAATAATTTTCAAATTATCTCTCCTAGATCTGTTTTCCAGGTCATTGTTTTTCCAGTGATATATTTCACATTGCCTTCTATTTTTTCATTCGCTTGGATCTGTTTTATAGTATCTTGATTTCTCATAATGTTATTAACTTCCATTTGCTTCAATCTAAATTTGAAGGAATGATTCTCTTCAGTGAGTTTTTGAAATTTCTTTTCCATCTGGTTTTTAAGGCATTCTTCTCTTCATTTGGCTTTTTGGTCATCTTTTGCCATTTGAGTTAGTCTATTTTTAAGGTGTTATTTTTTTCAAATGTAAATATTAGATTTATCTGAGGCAGCATTAACCTTTTAGTTTTCATTAACAGTGTAATTTATTTTACAGTCACTTGCATGTGTAAGGGGTGGGCAGGGCTATTATGTTCCTGCCTGAAATGAGCCAGTTCCCTGATACTAGATGAAGAGCAAAACCATGGCTCCTGCTTGCCTCATTTGGAATGATTTAACAAGTAAAAGAGATCAAAAGGAGTGTTATTTTCTTCAGTATGTTTTTGCATCTCCTTCATCAGGCTGCTGACTTGCCTTTCATGATTTTCTTGCATCATTCTCATTTCTCTTCCCAATTTTTCCTCTACTTCTCTTGATTTTCAGAATCCTTCTTGAGCTCTACCATGGCCTGTAACCAATTCATATTTTTCTTGGAAGTTTTTGATGCAGGAGTTTTTACTTTGTTGTCTTCTTCTGGCTCCATGTTTTGTCCTCAAAAAAGGATTTTGTGGTCTGATTGCTCTTCCTCTGCTTGCTCATTTTGGCACCCAGTTATTTGACTTTTGAGCTCTTTGCCATGATGGAACTCTGCTTCCAGCATGGAGAGAGCTGCGTCCCAAATTGCTAGGGTTTTTGAAGTTGCTAGAGCTTTGCGATGGGTACCCTCTCTACAGCCACCACAAGCTCTGGAACACTGGCATTTCTCATGCTAGGACCATCACCCAAGATTGTGACCCAGATCCAAGAAGGTCAAAGCAAGAGCAATTACCCTCTGAATGGTTCCTTGGTCACCTTATAGTCTGCAGTCCAGGAACTTGGGAGGCAGCCACACGGCAGCAGCTGCAGTCACTGAGCCTCTGCCATCCCTCGTCCCAGGGGCGAGGGCTGGACCAGATCTTTGGACACTCAGTTCCACAAGACTTCCCTACTGACTTTTTCCTTTTTCTTTGGCATTTATGGGTTGAGAAGTCTGAAAACCACCACAGCTGCTGGTAAGTCATTCTCCTGAATTCTATTTGGGTCCATCTGTGCCACTGGTAGGACTGCCCCAGGTTTAGGCTCAAAGGGCTCAGGAAGAACTCTCAGCCCCCAGCCTGGTGCAATAGACCCTTCCTGTCAGCCTACCAGGCTTCCTTAGTGGGATATTTCTTTCTCTCTGTCACTTTGTGGTTTCTGTTTGTTTAGAGTCATATTTTACAGGTATTGGAGGTGGTTTATATGGGAGCTCACTGAAGTTCCTGCTTTTACTCTGCCATCTTGGCCTCACCACCTTCAATTATTTTCATAGAGGTTTTTTTTTTCAAATGTTTAACATGGAAAGAGATATCTACATTTAGAGAAAGATCTAGAAAGACCAGAGTTTAAATGGAGACTGAAGCAATCTACATGCTATTGTTCTTTTACATGTTTGGTTTTCTTTCTTTTTTCCCATTGTTCACTCCATTGGTTATAACCCTTCTATAGAACAAGACTATTGTACAACATGAAAGTATTTGCAGGTCCTATACTTGATTGCATGCTGTCATAGGAGGGTAGGGAAAGGGAGGGGAGAAAATTTGAAACTCAAGAGTTTATGGAACTGAACCTTGTAAACTAAAAGTAAATAAACAAATCGATAAAAAAAAATGAGTATAGTATCTTCTTTGTGAAAGTATCCTCTAAATAACTTCTTTTGCCATGTTATATTGAGGAGTATCTTAAAATTTCTGCATTATTTGACATCAGTATATTAAGATAGCCCAATAAAAGTGGTGATTATGCAAAACAAATTTCAGCTTTTGCCATTCACATAATATTTATTCAATTAAGTTTTGAAATGCCCTCCATGCTCTCTTCTGCCTTCTCCAAGCATGGCTCTTAGTTTTTCTAATCCAAGCCAAACCAACACCTAAATTTGTATCTTTGGTGTCTGTGTATTAGAGCCCCCAGATCTCCCTAACATGTGACATTTTTCTTTTTCGTTTCTGTGTAAGTCTTGTGAAGTAGAAAGTGTTGAAATAAATGGCTTATGACATGTATAGTGTTGAAATAAAAGTTTATTTTAACACTTCGTAAGTCATGAGCCATTTATTTTAACACTTTTCACTTGAAGTGTTTAAATAATAGGTTTTATCCATGGATGTGTCATCCACTCTGTTTAATGTAAAAGTGAATATGTAAATATATCCATCTATCTAATCTGGATTTTACACTTTTTGACTGCCAAACAGTCCAGTTACCATAGTTTCTGAGTAGCTTAATTTTTTTTTTATCTTTCCTGTTCAAGTAAAAGAAACTGGGGGCTAGGGTACATAAGAATGTCAACCATTAATGGACAAAATGGTTACATTCTATTTCTTGCAGAATAATCAACAAATAGTAGATGATTTACAAACACATCTAGATGCATACTCTGCTCAACCAGAAAACTTCTTTGTACCATTTTTGTATCTTGCCCTTTGTGTGTTATAGTTGATTAGAGAGACCTGAGTCCAAATGTCATCTTGCCTACTTCCAGTACAACTCTGGGCAAATCCCTTAACCTTTCTGATCTTTAATTTTCTCATCCAAAAAATGGGAATGGGAATGATATAACTAGCACCTACTTCACAGTTTTGTGAGAAATCAAATAGGATTAGATATTTAAAACAATTTGAAAACTTTTAACTTCTATGTAAATGGGAGTTTTAAATTTTCATAAAGAAGAATTGGAAAAGATTTTTTTTATCATATATGATACTTCAAATACTTTGCAATTCTTTAAGGGTTGTTTCTCAAGAACCCATTTTTAAAATCTTATATAGATCGTTGTTTCAAATATGTCCTATGCAGTGTATTTTCACTTAAAAATTAACCAGTGTAGTACATTTTGGTTTGACTAGAAGTGCTGAAGCCCCAGAACTAGACATAAGTAAAGATTCTTAGTCAAAATGATTCAAAGCTTCATCATTTTTTTAATTGAAAGGCCTTAGTCCATGCCAAGCCTTCCTTCTGTTCCTCAGAAACATGACAACTTGAGAGGAAAAAAAATGAAGACAAAAATGGATAAGCAGAAATTGCTGAAATCCATATTATTTCCAAGTATTTTGAAGTTTAGTGATAATTCACTGAGTCTTCTTACCTGCATTTGTTTTCCCATTGCTAACATCAAACAGACCCTTTTCTTTTTATTGTCTATAAGGATTTTAAGGATAGTACTTGAGGCTTACTTACATTTCCTTTCAGGGCTTTTCATTCAACTTTAGTGTCTTTCTAGGGTGCAACCAAATGGTCTCTTTTATACTATGTTGGCACTAGGAGACTAACTACAAATGAATTCCGCCAAGGACCTTTTTTAAAAAAACTTGATTTGTTTATTTACTTTTAGTTCACGACATTCAGTTCCACAGTCCCTTGATTTCCAAATTTTCTTCCTCTCTCCCCCCCACCCCCACCCCCGCCCTCATGGTGGCATATTTAGTCAGGTTGTTTGGGCATATTGGCATCATTAGTCAGGTTGTTAAGAAGGATTATAACTGATGGAATGGGAAAGAGGAAACAAAGCAAAACAAGAAAAAGAAACAGAGCAAGTAGTTTGTTTCAATCTGCATTCAGATTCCGCATCTCTTTCTCTGGATGTGTATATCTCTTTGGATCATGAGTCTTTTGGAGTTCTTTTATAACCTTACATTGCTGAGAGGAGTCCAGTCTATTGAAATTAGTCATCACACATACCTTTTGTTTGTGATTGTGTACAGGTTTCTCCTGGTTCTGCTTTTCTCACTCAGCATCAGTTTATATAAGTCTTTCCAGATTATTATGAAGTCTGTCTGATCCTCATTTCTTATAGCACAATAGTATTCTGTTACATTCATATACCACAACTTGTTCAAGTGTTCTCCAATTGATGGGCAACCCTTAATTTCTAATTCTTTGCCACCACCAAAAAGAACCGCTATAAATATTTTTGTACATACAGGTCCTACTCCCACTTCTCTGATTGCTTTGAGATATAACCCTAGAAGTAGAATTGATTGGTCAAAGGGTATACACTTATATAGCCCTTTGGGCATAGTTCCAGATTGCTCTCCAGAATGGTTGGATCAGTTCACAACTCCACCAACAGTGCATTAGGGTTCCCATTTTTTCCACATCCTCTCCAGCATTTATCATTTTCCTCTTTTGTCATCTTAGCCAATCTGGCCAGTGAGATGTGGTACTTCAGAGTTGTTTTGATTTGCATTTCTCTAATCAATAGTGATTTAGAACATTTTTTCATATGCTTATAAATATATTTAATTTCATCTTCTGAGAACTGCCTGTTCATATACTTTGACCATTTATCAGTTCCCCCAAGGAACTTTTTTAAGGATGCAAGATGTCCATGCTGATCAATACCCTCTGTTCCTACTAATGAAACAAGAAAGCCCCTGTTCTGGTTGTAACCGTATGCTGGCTCTTGAAATGTTCCATAATAGGTGACCAAATGACAGTATACTCAATTTTGGTCTGAGAAAAAGAATTAGAAAATGAAGAGAGGATGAGTATTGGAATAGGTTCATGAGAAATGAATTCATTTTTTAAGTTTTAGAAAATGATTAGAAATGAAAAGAGAAAAAAAGAACTTTAAATTTAAAATATGGTAGAGTGGGGGTAGAAAAAGTAAGGAAAGAGAAAAAGAGCTACATAAACAGACATGGCATAGGAAGAAAGGATGGAAATATGACATAAAAACCCTTTAAAAATAGCTTTTTTAAACTGACAGTTGTAACATTACCTAAAACCCACTGATCCCTGACAAATCTAGAGCAAATCCAGAAGTTAACTGGGAAACTTAGATTTAAATATCTGTTATTTCTCTCAGGCTCTAGTGAAAAACAGAACAATATATTAAATATATTGTCACAAATAATACATTTAAACATTTCACAATATATTTAATATATTTTACATTTAGTATAAATATATTAAATATTTAAATGCATTGAATATGTAATGTAATAAAAACTGAAAAAGAAGCAAACAGAAAAAAATGACTATAAATGCCAGTATTCATTTTTCATTTGGCATTTTGTAGTGTCCATAAATACTATTGATTTTGAATTCTGAATAATTTCACTTCTGAACACGCCTTGCAGAATTATTACAATGCTGTTTGTGGGGGCTTGTAATCATTGATTGCAACATTATCCTCTCCATAAATATGCCATTGTAAATAATTAAACTTGTTAGCATTTTGTTTGCCTACAGTCTTCAGAATGCTAGACTTTCTTGGCAATCGCAAGCATGCTCTCTTGCTTCTGTTTATGCTAGAGACAACTAAACACCCTCTTTTTTGATTTGTTTCTATACATTTTAAATATTTACTCCATTTGCAGTTTTAAAATTACAGAGCTGTAACAATTTAACTTTTAGGAAATAAGAACCATGGTCACTTTATGATTTGTATTCCAAACATCATGAATAAAGGAGCTTTGCAGTACAGAGATCTAATTTTTTTTTCTATTTTCTTTTTTTTTTCACGCCAGTTACTATAGGCAAGCATGCCCTCTCTCACAACTTTATTTATTTATTTTTGGCCTGTGGTGAAACAAATATTAGTGTTTCCAAAAAGATCTCTATAGCCCCTCCATTGGGTCCCACTGACACTAGGTAACATTTCTTTTTGAAAACACTCTAAGTCTTAAATACTGATCGGGATTTGATCAGTTTCCACACAATCATAACTATTACCAGCTCTTTGTGAAAAGAAGACACCATAACAAAGCTTTGGCCCGAGTAGCAACTTGATTCAACACCATAAGCTCTACGGCATGGAATTTGGGTTGCAAAACTGCCAGGGTGTATGAGTATAATATGTTTATGTTTCTCAGTTTCCATGATGGAACGCTATTGACCCTCTAAGAATTATCTTGCACAACCTAAGCATTTGAATAATGAGATAGAATAACAACTGTGTGCAACAATATTAATCTCATATCCTCCTGTGAAAAAAGACACCACCATAAATTTCCTATACTTCCACTTGGGTATATGTCATGTTTTATGGGTCTTTTCTCTTTCAAGCTGTACCCAATCATACACTGTTTCTTTTCCATGTGTGCAAAAATTAGCTAAATTCCATTTGGCAGTTGCCTGCCTCATCTAGACTTGTACATATGCCAAGTCAGCTGAAACATTGGTGCCAATTGACAAAGTAATGACCCCATTTTGATGAGTCCTGAAATTTCATCAAAAGCCACCATGGATTGGAAAAGTAGCAAATAGAGAAAGGATATTTCATTGCTGGCACATCATTGGAATGGGAGACCTGACATAGGCAATAAGCCAAATATTCTTTTAAAGATTCAACTGGGAAGATAAGTTTATGATGACATGTTTTTAATGGGAATGATACCCCTGAGTACTTACTCTCTTGTTTTGGAGAGGTAGAGATTTACTCAAATACCATTTAGGGGCACAACATGGAGAAATCTGAACTCCCATTAGGTGTTAACAAGATCTGTCATCAATATTCGCCATTTTTTGGAATTTGGCACTGAATCTTAATATAATAATTAGCAGAGGGCCAAACTTTTGTAGGAAATCCATGCTTCTCCAAACAGAGAGGTGTTTAATGTTCCTGGCTGAGTTAGATACTACAATTTAGATACATGATCAAATAGTAGGATCTATATTGATTTGTATCATTTCCAGACATTATGCCTTCTCAGTGCCCTACAAGTGAAAATGTGTTTATAAATACTCACCGACAACCTCCTCCTCTCCCCAACATGCATACATGGTGCTTGTATTGCCTTAAAATAAATTATTTTCAAGAAATTCTCACAAAATTGCATGCATTCTAAAAGTCTTAACCTTATAAAAAATAATCTAGATAATGATCCAGATAGCCAACTGCTGAAGAATCTACAAATAATTTACTCATCTTAAAGGTCTTTGGCATTTTACTCTCCTACCCTTTGAAAAGGTATTATTTATTGTTTCTTTTTTTGTCACATAATCATTTACAGATATAACCCCTTCTACTCCCATCCCAGAACTGAAAAATCCTTTACAGCAAAAAAAGATAATGAAGCAGTGGTCATGGTGGTATATACCTTCAATCCTAGGAAGAATGAGTCTGGCAGATTTCTTGAACTTGGGAGTGCTGAGCTACTCTGCAGTAAGTCAATTGAGTGTCTTTAGTAAGTTTAGTATCAATACATTGAGCCTCCTAGAAGCACATAACCCTTGGATTGCCCCAGGAGGAATGAACCGGCCCAGTATGTCAAAGATCCCTTGCTGATCAGTAGTAGAATTGATCCATGTGTATCCACCTGTGCTTCTTGCCTGGGTGACCAAATATATTATAGGAAACCAAATCTTATAAAAAGAAAAAAATAGATAACAAATACTTTTACAAAGAAAAATCAGTTAAAAACAACCACAGTAATGACTATGTCTACTAATGCATGTAGTATTCTTACTTCATAGTCCCTAATTTTCTTTTGAGAGGAGGAGGATTTGTTTTCTATTCTCCAGGACTGTAATTTATTTATTATTGTATTTATTATTATTTCAGAGTTAGGCTTATTTTTGTCAATATTTTCATTATTAAAGTTATAGTATACATTTGACTGTACTTTATTTGCTCAGTATCATTTGGTAAAATCTTTCTATGCTTCTCTAAATTCCTTATTCCTGAATTCCATGGTTTCTTATTGTGCTCAGATACAGCACTCAAAAAAAAAAACCTTTCCCAATAAAGGGTACTCACTTTCCCCTCAATTTTTATTATAACAAAAGCCCCCCTTTTAAAAATACTTATAAGTTTATATTTTAATTTTAATGTTTAAGTAATTCTTTTATCCTACTCCTGTGCCTACTAATAATGCCAGATTTGATGAATGATTCATCATGAAATTAGATTAAAATACACATGATTATTTCAATAAGTACAGAGAAAGCCTTTAACTTATTCAGTATTTATTTGTATTTAAGAAAACAGAGAAGAAATAGGAGGGACTTTCTTTAATATGATCAGAAGCATATGTTTAAAATAAGCAATTAAGGGAATATTTCTTAGAATTTGGAAACACTAAATGTTTTCCCAATTTGCACTGGGATAAAACCAGGAGGACCCTTCATTCTATTATTTTACATAATTCCAAAACTGTTATCTCTAGCAATGAGTCAAGAACTAAAGTAACGATATGAACACCAGCAAATAGGAAACAACATTATTCTTGTTTGCATATGGTATGTTGGTTGGAAAGTTCTAGAGAATCAACAAAAGTATTTGAAATGAGAGGAGTAGTTATAGAAAACTTAACAAGATAGAAAACTTAATCCGTAAATATAAGTATCATTTTTATAAAGAAACAAAAAAACCCCCAGGAATCAACATACACTATTATAAAAACTTCTATGAGTCTGCCAATATAATAGACTTTGGCAATAGAAATACATGTAACCTGAATTCCAGAGCCCATTGGTATAATACTCTCTCTCTTTGTTGATAGTGAGCTTTTCCCAACTCTATCCTAACTGCTCAGGCAAATTCAGGGCATTGATCTTCACCAGTGAGGAGACAATAACACACCAAAGGGCTTTGGGACTTGAATTACACTCATAAGTGCTTGCTCTTAGGGACATTAAATTCTGCTAAGGAGATTCAATAACCAATTGGAGAGATATGTATTTCTAAGGATTTTGAGTTCAGTGATTGGGCAGCAAGTTGTCGTGTCTCTCCACCAACAGAGGTAATGCTGATTTTATCATTGTTTCTCAAGTAAAAATGGAGGGTGTGTATTGTAACAGGATAGATGGCAAGATGCTTGTTCTGACTTGGTCCTGGTATCCTGGCGAATGGTTAAATAGTATGAAGCATGATCCGGGGCCTGTCGTCAGACTCAGGACTTGGACTGAGACTGTGCCATAAGCAAGCTCTATGCCCTCTTGTACACTTGAGTGGGTGACTAGGCTCAGGATTTCCTGCCATAGTCCATTCAAGCTAGAATGTGATCTTCCTGCAATTTCGAATGTGGTCATTTGATCTGGGATCCTCTTTCCCCTAATGTGTTTCTTGACTGGGAAGCTCCCTGGGACTAAGCCATGCCCCCCTTTAGCCCTGGTCTTCAATCTGGAAAATTGAGACCAGACTATACCCATAGATTCCTTCTTTGAGCCATCTCTTGCGATGTCTCCAAACTCCTAATCATGCTGACCTTGGCTTGACTTCCTTGATTAATCATTTGCTGGGATAGTTGAGTCTTCTGGCCTCATCTCCTGAAACAAGCTGGTCAGAGATCCTATTGGATTTCGGCCCTTTCTACTGGTGTAATATTTTTCTTGGAGGGAGAAACTTGGTGATATTTCTGAAAACTCACTGGAGTTTTTGAAACTTAGGTCCATATGCTTTATTCTTCAAAATCATGAAGTGTTTCTCAGAGGAGCTAGACCTGACTGCAAAGTTTCACATCACCATCGTTGCTGGAAGCTAAAGAAAAAGTCATGGTGATTGGTGACTTCCTACTATACAGAGATTAATGAACAGTTGAAAACATGCTTCCTAGAAATTAGGCTAGAACTCCTCTAGAGATTATTTTAATTGGACAAGTAGTAGAACTTTCATCCTTTTTATAGGTAAATAGTTGAAAGAGAAAAAGGAGTTGAAGAGGAAGAAGGCATTGGGCTAAGTTGTTTTGTTGTTTTTTTTTTTTTCTTCTGTTCCTTACTGGTGAAATTTCCTTATTGCTAATTGTACCAAAAATGAGTTCCATTTTCTTTGTACTTTAGATTTATTAGCATTGTGTTAAGGTATGGATTTGTCTATAAAGATACACATTTCTAGTAGCAGCTGTGTTATATGCTGGCATTTTTATTGTTTTCCCAAGGCCAACTATGTGTATTATTTATGACCCACGTTCCCTAATTGCACTTCTGGCCTCCTCTTCACCTAGTTGCCCACTCTCATTTTTTTAGCTGAGACCATAATTAGAATAGTAATACGAACAAATACAAATATTCTCTTACATATACTCTTAAGAAACAATGGACAGGGAACATAGTATAGTGAGTAGAAGCTCAGTCTTAAGGTCAAGAACACCTGGGTTCAAGTTTGAATTGTATGATCATAGGCAAGCCATTTATTCTCTCATTCACCAGGGCAGCTTTCTAATAAAGTAAGTTATAGGCTTGTCTCTTACACTAATAAAATAAACCAAAAGGAAATAATCAACTTTTTATTAATAACAATTAACTTACCTCTTCAAATCCTTTTTTTTTTTACTTCTTTGCCAATGGAGAAACTATTTTGGATCAGGACTTATGGCTCGTAAACTTGCTTAGAATATCATGTGTATGTATATGTAGATATACATCTATATGTGTATTTATGTATATATTTATAGATATTGCACTTTGTGTATGTTTATGTATGTGCATGTATGCATATTTACACATATATGTGTATGTGTGTATATGTGTGCATATATAAAAACACACATACATGCACACATATATTATCTATTTTCCCCTGCAGGCTTTTAAGATGTTTTATGATTTGTCCTCAGTGTATGTGGAAAAATGGGCACACTATATTCTTTTGGTGGGGTTGTAAATTGGTCTAGGAGCCGTTCTGGAAACAATTTTGAATGATGCCCCCAAAATTCAGTAAAACATCCATACCCCTTGAACCAGCGATACTACTACCAAGTCTATATTTCTAAAAAGATCAAAGAAAGAGAAAAAGGGCCCAAATGGACAAAATTATTTGTGGGAGTTACTACTATAATAGAAACTCAAGGGGGTGCTTACATATAGGAGATTGACTATTTTATCACATGTGGATGTAATACAATTCTATTGCACCATAAGAGCAAGGGAGAAGGGAATAAATGTTTGTATTGTGTCTATGATGCACCAGCCACTGTGCTAAGCACTTCTTACAAATATCTAATCTGATGCTCACAACTCTGGGAAGTAGGTGCTATTATTATCCCATTTTACAGTTGTAGATATTGAGGAAGAGTGACTTGCCCAAGGTCATGCAGCTAGTATGTGTCTGAGGCTGGATTTGAACTTGGGTCTGCTGGATCCAGCATTCTGCTTGCTATGCCACCAGCTAACTCATCAGAAATAATGAAATGGATAACTCCAGAGGAAATTAGGATAACAACTTTCATATGGTACAAAGTGAGGTGAACAATACTGAGAACAGTTTATATGATGACTAAAATGGTGTAAATAAAAACACCTTTGAAAGTCTTTAGAACTCTGATTGTTGCAGTGATAAACCATAGTTCCAAAGGATCAAAGAAAAGGACACTGTCTACTTCCTATCAGAGATGTGTAGATTTAAAAACCAAAATGAAATGCATATTTTTAGAAACTGCCAATGAGGGCATTTAACTGGTCTGTTCACATTTGTTTTGAAGATTTTCTTTTCTTTTTTTTTAAATTATTTTCCAGTTGGTATTGGGGGGAGAATAGGAAATAGAGATAATAAATAGTTGTAAAAATAATTTTTAAATGCAGAGGGCCTATATTTCACCTTTCTAACCACATTTCAAAACATATGATGTCAATGTTACATTTAGCCTAATACCCTTGATTTTCTATGAACCTTACATACTCATCTACGCCCATTTCTGGAGATAACCTACCCTGATTATGCTGAAGATCCAAATTCTCCCCATTTTTCTTTCCTGTTTCATGTCCTACCTCCCACCTTGAGCACTCACTCCTCTCCTCATCAATCTTTATGATTCATCTGTTTTCCATCATTCTGAATATTTACAGCATATATGACTGCATCATATGATTATATTCAAAATCTTGTCCTTAACACTATTCTTTCTCATACTATTGTACCATGAGCTCACTCCCCCATGATACTGTAAGCCCCTTGAAGCAATGACCATATTTTAATTTTGTTATAACTAGTGAAGGGAAGAGCACAGAGTAGATACTCAACACAGTTATTGATGGAAATTTTGTATTAGTTTCATAACTTGCTCTTTCTTCTTAGCAGGAGCACCAAATAATTACCTCTCTAAAAAAAAGAAAGGAAAAAAGGCTTGATTTGCTCCTTTTCTTTGTTAATGAGAAGTTCTAGAAAGGTTAGGACAGTGCTAATTCTTTCTTAAATTGTCATCCTTTTTGTGGACCCTTGTGTTTCCTAGAGATTAAATGAGAACCCATATTTTTTTGGTGTTAGAAAAGGGGCTTTTGATTGTGCAAAATACAAGCATTGAGAGTTACCTAATCAAAAGGAATGAATAAAATGAGCTGAGTAGACGACCATTGCACAACATGGTTTCCCCAGTCTGAGTCATGGGGTCTTATCATGATACAGGTGGATTTATGAGTGCAATTTGTTGTAAACTGAGAAGAGAATATACAACCAAGAATGACAAGATAAGTTTTACTGCACAGCAACTGCTACCATGGACACCAGGGCCAAGCAACCACCCACAGGATAAATATAGCAAAGAATTTAGAGGAGGGAAAATAAATCTCAGTTGTGTATGTCTCTTTTTAATAAAGCAATGTGGTCTTCAGGAGTATGAAAAGCTCCTTTGTTATGTTCTTAGGGAAATCTATTTGTTTCTTCCTCTCAGGGAACATCCAGTCCAATACCCTCCTCTTACAGATAGGGAAACTGAGACTGAGCAGGTTTTACTGATTTCTCCACGGTCACTCATGTAGTAAATGGCAGAGCTAGGATATAAATTAGGTGTTCGGGTTCAAAATCTAGAGTTCTTTCCGTTTTTGCACAGAACTCTCCAAGAATTCAGGTACAATTAAGACCAGTCTTCTTGCCATTCCCCACATATGACCTCTCTCCTTACTTCATACATTTTCACTGGGCTGTGCTTCATTCATGGAACACCCTTCCTCCCTATCTCTCCCTCTCAGTTTTCCTATATTCCTTCAAGTTTCAGCAACAAAATCTCACCTTCTGTTAATAAGCCTTTCCCAATCCCCCTCAGATTATCTCCAATTTATTCTGTGTTTATTCTGAATGTACATAGGGATTTGTGTTTTATCTCCCCCAATAGATTGTGAGCTCCCTGAAGGCACAGGTTGGGTTTTTTTGGGTTTCTTTATTTTCTTCATTTTTCTTTTTTCTCTGTGCTTAGCACAGTTATTGGCATAGACTAGCCACTTAATAAATATATGCTGACTTGTCTTAACTGTGTCTGCTTCATTTTGGTGATTAGGTACGACAAGATGTCCAGTTAACAGGTAGTATGAAAGAGTCAACCAAATTCAGCTGGATTAAATCAGTTTTTTTCCCCTTAAGACCAGATGATGATAGGTTACAACACATGATTCATCAAAATAGAAACTAAATTAATAAAGGGTTACAGTCACCATTGGGTACTCGGTAACAAAACGACACCAGTCATTTTTAAAGTTACCTCTCTTCATCCTAGAACTATTCAAATGGATTTGTGATCCATTCAGTTTAGTTGGCCCCTCCAGAAATGGAGCTCACAAATTGTCCATGCCTGCCCAATCCCGTACAGTTCTCTTTCATGTCCTCCCACAGTTTCTCCAGAGGATATCAGTCTGACCTGCTGAAAGCCTGAAATCATAAAGGCACCAGTGAAACATTCAGGCTCTCCATCTGTGAACTCTCCTCTTTGCCACAAACCAAACCATCATTTCTTCCTTTCCTGCATTTTCTTGGTCACCTCTAAGAATATGCTGGATTCATTCATTAATTAAAACATCAATTAAGTGCTTACTATTTTCCAGGCATTGCACTAATTCCTATGAGATAAAAATACAATCAAACAAGATAGACCCTGCCCTCAAAAAGCTTACATTCTAAAGGAGAAAGACAACTCGTACAGAGAATGTGAAGGGAACAGCCTGGCATAGTTTGAGATGGTGTCACAAGTGTCATGGCAGAGGAGGTCTGGGCAAGCTAAGGCAAAGGCACATTTGCATGAAAATGAAACTTTCTCTTCAAATGAGATTAGTATATTTAATATGAATGAAAAACAAAAATAACTGTTATCTCTTCTACCACCATGTAGCCCCTTATCACCACTCACCTTTTTCATTACAAATAATATTCTGTTACCTTACCTCTCTACTTTTCTACTCTCAATATATATTTCTTTCTGTTGTTAAATTAAATTTCCTAACGTACACATTTTGTTATGTTATTCTTCCACTCAAAATGTTCTAATGGTCCCTTTTAACCTGCTGCATAGAGTTTAAGCTTTGTACACTTATCACACTATACCACACATCCCCTTCTGAGTATAGCATGCTTCAGCCAAATTGGAATTTTAATTATCCTTTGCTAAACTTGCAGTCAGAAAGGCCTGAGTTCAAATGTGACCTGAGACACTCGCTGGCTGTGTGACTTTGGACTAGTCACTTAAACTTCAATTACCTCATTTTCCTCATCTGTAAAATGAGGATAATACCTCCTGCCCAGGGCTGTTGCCAGGATCCAGTGAGGTGACATTTGTCAAGTCTTCAGAGGAGTTATTGACACATAGTAGGCACTTTATAAATGCTAGTGTCACTATTATCAAACCGCTCTAGGCCCTAAAAATGAGCAGGAGAGGGGAGAGGGTTGGATTTGATGCCATTTAAGGTTTCTTCCAAGTATAATTCTATGATTCTATGTGGTCCCAAGGACATGTCCTTTAGTATCCCATTTATCCTGTTGGGTTTTTTTTCATTCTTTACTATTGCTTCTGCCTAGAATTCATAGAGGGCTATATAAGCAACTATTCAGAGATTCATCTAGATTCTAAAGTCATAGCCTAATGGTACCAGTGGCATAGTGAATATAAACTTGGCATTGGCATAAGGAAGACCTGGTTCAAATACCACTCACATTAGTTTACTTCACTTCTTAGTGGCCAAAATGATAATGAGAACAATAATAAACAAAATATCTAATATTTACATAGCACTTGTGTGTAAGTCATTATGCTGAGAACTATATAATTATTATGTTGTTTGATCCTTTGAGGGGAAGTAAATACTGTTGTTATCTCCATCTTCCAGATGAGGGAACTGAGAAAAATGTTGCCCAGGGTCACACAGATAGTAATTGTGGTGAGGCTGGATTTGAATTCAGCTCTTCTCGACTCCAGGCCAGGTGCTCTATCCATTTTCCCAGCAAACAATTACAACTCTGTGATGCTACAGGTTGCCAGGAAGGTGCCAACCTGCACAGGAGCTGTCTCATCTTAGAGTTGAGTGGAGTCACTGATCCAGATCCTATCTTTAATTAAACAGGTTTTAGAAATGCAGAAGATAATTCCTACAGTAACTTATTCCCAGAGAGTACTTTTCCCATTGAGAGAATCTAGTTCACTTTCTATTGCCTTTTTGTGTGTCTTAAGCAACAGAAACTGTCCAATAGAAAGAATTTTATCAGATGCTAACTGACCATTATAACTCCCCTGTGATCATAAGAAAGGCTTCGGTGTGGAAAGAAGCTGTGATTATTGCCAGAATCATCACTGGTAATGTTTTGGTGACTTAGATGAATCTGACAATAACTTACTGTAACACTATGGGTCTAATTGGTAAAGTGTATCATAATAATCTATTGTGGCAAGGAAAAAAAATTCCCCATAATATGAAGATTGTCTAGAAATGTCACCTTCTGAACCGATCTTCAATCTCTAGGAACTGCCAATTAGTGTGTGTGGATCCACTTCACTTGCTGAACAAACTTTACTCTTGGGTTCCATAGCTCCCACATGTGTCTTAGTTAATTTATAAACTCCAAAACCTTGTTTCCTAACTCTTCTCCTCCCCTTCACCACACCAGCAATGTCCTCCACACTAGCAAGTACTAATGAGTTGCATGGTCACGTTAGTTATTGCTACTAGTATTATTGTTACTTTATTCAAATAGCAGAACTATCATTAACTACATGCAACTGGGAATTAAAATATACAGGTACTGGGGTAGGGAGACCCTCCCTGCCCTACCAGAAAGTTAGAGGGGCTTTGGGGGAGGACATAGAAGAGAGCAGACTGGGGGAGGGGCTTTACAGTGGGATCACTGTTTTGAGGATGGGGGTGGGGAAAAGATGGGGAGAAAACTCTGTAACTCAAAATCTGGTGGAAATGAATGGTGTAAACAAGAAAATAAATAAAATAATTAATTAAAAAACAAATAGCAGAACCATGGCCTATTGGCCAACATTTGGGGGCCTGTTTATCGTAGCTCTGTCCTTATTTGTTTTGTGAAGGTCATTTTTAGTAATGTTTTCTTGGGTTTGTTCATCAACTTGTGCTTAAGGGCTAATTTTTGACCTATTAATAGTAGCAGTATGATTATATATGTGTTTGAAGCCTGACAGAGCAAGAAGATGGTCATTCTGCTTAATATAATCAGTGACTACACTGCCTCTATTCACTGCAGCTGTAAAAACAGGTCTTTGTGATATTCTTAACGATTTTTGGTTGAGATTTGACATAACTTCCTGAGAACATTCTATATATGGTGACTGCAAAAATGCAAAATAAAATTCACTGATTTTCCTTCATTTCCAAAAACTTAAAGGCAGTAGTGAGGACTAGACCCACCCAGAACACAGCAGAGGAATAATAATAACCACAAGAAGGAGGGTAGGTGGCACAATGAATAGAGCACCAGTCCTGGAGTCAGGAGGGCCTGAGCTCAAATCTGACCTCAGACATTAATACTTTACTAGCCGTGTGACCTTGGACAAGTCCACGTTTAACCCCAATTGCTTTGCCTTCTCCCTTCCAAAAAAGCAAAAAAAGAATAATAACCACAAGAAGGATGCAGGACTTTTGTGTCTCTCCTCAGTATCTAAATCGTGACTCATCTTGTCAATTCTGCCTTCACAACATCTCTCCTGGACTACCCCTTGTCTCCTCTGATACTGCTCTGGTCCTTATCATCTCGCCCCTGTATCACTGCAATAAGCTGCTGGTGGCTCTGCCTGCCTCAAGGCTGTCTACTTGGCTGCCAAAATGATGTTCCTAAAGGACAGGTGTGAACATGTCACACATACACCATTCAGTATGCTCTGTGGTTCTCTAATACCTCCAGGAACAAATATAAAAGCAAACCCTGGTTCAGTTTTTAAAGCTCTTCATAAACGGGTCCCTTTCTTTCTTCCTAGTATTCTTACACTGTACTCTCCTCTAACTACTCTAAACTCTGTTCCTCACACATCCCTGATGTGTCCCACTCCATCTCCAGACTCTGGGCATTTTCACTGGATGTCCTTCATGCCTTGCATGCCCTCCTTCCTTATCTCTGTCTCCTTAATCCTCTGGCTTATTCCAAGTCTTAGCTAAAACCTTACCTTCTCTAGAAGACCTTTCTTATCCCTCCTCGGTGCTAGTGTGCTGCTCCAGTGGATTATTTGGAATTTATCCAAATATCACTTGTTTGCATGTTGTCTCTTCCATTAGAGTATGAGCTCCTTGATGTTACAGACTTTTTATTGTCCCTTTTATTTTTTGATCCCCAGGAATTAGCACAGTACCTGGAACATGCAGTAAAAACAAAGAATTTTTTATTCACATTTTACTAGTGAAGAAACCAAGGTTCATAAAGATTATTTAGCCCATAATCACACATCTAGTAAGTGTCAGAGTCAAGATTCAAATGCAGGTCTTCTGACTCCAAATCCAGGAATCTGTTCAGAACTAGTGTACTGCAAAGAAAAGGGGCTGTTATTTCTCTGCTGAAGGACTTTATGTGTATATGGATATGATACATATATGCATACCCATACATGTATGTGCATATGTAGAGGCAGCTAGGTAGTACAGTGGATAGAATACTGGACCTGGAGTCAGGAACACCTAAGTTCATATCTAGCCCGAGGTACTAATTAGCTGTGTGACCACGGACAAGTCACTTAACCTTTGTTTGCCTTAACAAACCATAAAAATGGCACTTTTGAGAGTGGTCAGAAATGAATGGATAATCATTTGCATCTTGCCCCATTGATCACATGAGGATTTTTAGAGCTTCTTCTCCTTGTCTACAAATCATTTCCTAACACCATGCCATCCTCCACAAAAACAAGAATACACACTATTACTTTAGTTCCATTTAATAGCCTATCAAATCTTATTGGGTGCAGCAGTGAGACATTGAATTTTAGGATTTTGTATTAGCTGTGCATCTTTCCTCTGTCTAAACATGTCACTACACTGGCTTTTCTTCTGCATATAAATGTCCTCCCTGACCATTCTGAAAGATGTGCTTTACTGCACTGTTTCATTAAACTGCTGCGTTATCAGGTAATTGTTTAAACATAATGCCATAGCACTATCAAAAGGAAAGGTGAACTAATGGCATTTGCAAATGTCAGGGATTATCTTAACACTTTTATTATAGTTTATAAAAAGTAGGTTCAGGGCATTTCATGGCAATTATTTCCACAGAAATTGGTTATTTAAATAAATTGCTAATTATCTGGATATGACAGTATTGAAAATGCTACTAATGAGTTGTTTGATAAGTGTAGCTTATGGTGGCCACCTACAGGTAGAAGATAGAAAGAACATATAGACTAATTAAGTGTGAAAACATGTCAATGCCATCTTTCACTTCTCATTAGATAGTCAGGAGTGTGTAAGATATTTGGATAAGTATGCCATAATATGGACATTAGACGTTGTGATATAACTCAGATTACATAAATGTCTTATTCCAAAATAGTCTGCTACAATTATCTATTTTATCTTATCCTACGTGGTCAACTTCTTTCTGAGTTACCAGAGCAGTTGACCACTGGAACTTCAGTTTAACTAATATTTCAGTTTAACTAATATTTTTATTTTATACTATTTATATTTTTAATTAATTTTATACTTATTTTTCAGATACTTTGACAAATTTAATTTATTGGGAATCTTCAATAAGATATATAGCTATCAATTTAGTATGACAAAATCACCAGATTTTAGAGTTGGGAGGGACCACCGTGTCCTTATAATCCAAGACTCGATCCCATTATTGCATACTTGATTGTACTAAAAAAAAGAGTGACAAATCATAAAGTTTAGAGAGTCTTTGGTTTAACCAATACAGTACATAAAGCCTTTCCACAGTATTCTTGACATGATCATGGAGGCTTTACTCAAATATTTTCAGTGAAAAATAGCTAGTTTGGTGCTTATGAAAGCAGCTCAATCTGTTATTATGCTTGTAATTATTATTTTTTTATACTGACTAAAACCATAAACTTCCACAATTATTTTTGTCTTCTGAATCAACAAAGAATAAATCTGTTCCCTCATCTATATTGCAGTCTTATGGATATGTGAGGACCACTATTATCTTTGTTTTGAGTATCCTTCAGGCTCAACACATCCAATTCTGCAGCCAATCCTTGTATCGCTACATTTGCAGAACCTTCTGGTCTGAACAAACTTTAGTTGGTTAATGTCTATTTAAAATGTTCCATGCAGAATTGCACATAATTTTTGTTGTTGTTCAATAATGTCAGACTGTTTGTGACCCCATTTGGGGTTGGAGTGGTTTGCCATTTCCTTGTCCAGTTCATTTTATAGATGAGAAAACTGAGGCAAAAAGGGTTAAGTGACTTGCCCAGGGTCACACAGCTAGTGTCTGAGGCTAGATTTGAGGTCAGGAAGATGAGTCTTCCAGACCCCAGGCCTGGTATTCTATCCACTGTACCTCAATTGAACATAATACTCAATATCTATTCTAATCTTCGGAATACAGTGGAATAATTCTTAGACACTTTGTTATCATTGGACAAAAATGTTAATGATGGAATTTGGTCTGTTCCATCGGAATTAGTTTTTGATGGGCTTGGAGATCCATCAAGACATTAAAGAGTGTGCAACGTACTGGAGTAGTAGAGAGGCATGAACCACTTAGCAAATTTGATTTAGCTGTGGGCAGATCTAATATAAAGTCTGTCTTATGTCCAATGAATGGTCAAACTATTAGAAGTGAACCATATCAATACTGACATTTTCATTATAAACAAAACCAGAAGACATGAAGGAATCACAGTGAAATGGAAAGATAGGTCTCCCAGAAAAGGGAAACATAAGAACTTTCATGATTAGTTTCATCACGAATTTAAAGGCAACAAGAAACAGCATGTTATGGGCAAACTCATCACTCTCTTATAGAGCTCAAAATGAACATAAGCAACATACCACCAAGAGAATAATTGAGTCTGATGCTATAAGATGTTGATATTATAGCAGGGGACGAAGAGAGAGACATTCTATGAAAAGTGTGATGCAATGTTCCAAATAAAATAAAGGTATGTTTTACTATTCATTGACTTCATCATGAAAGTGGTCCCAGAACAAGAGAGAAAACCTGTGTTAAGAAACATGAGTCTTAAGGATATAAAATCAAAGGTGTTAAAGCCTACTAGGCTTTTGTCTGCATTTCATGAGTACTTTCTTCAAAATGAGCTAGAAGGATCTATACTTAATGAGCGAAGAATGACTCAATTAAAAACAAACCAAAAACCCTATATACATTCTAACTTACAGCAAACAATTGGTTATAGGGAGTTGTTTCCACTTGTTAGCAGAAAGTTTAATTATCAAATTAAGACAAAAAGTATACTCATGTGAAAACACTACATATATTTATCAGAAATCTAAATTGTTTGAATGTACTCTAGACCAGTGGTTTTCAACCTTCCTAATGCTGTGACCCTTTAATACAATTCCTCATGCTGTGGTGACCCCCAACCATACAATTATTTTCGTTGCTACTTCATAACTGTGATTTTGCTACTGTTATGAATCATAGTGTAAATATCTGATATGCAGGATGTATTTTCATTGTTAACAGGTTGAGAACCGCTGCTCTAGAGTCTAGACAATGAGATAGTGCAACAGATAGAGTGCTGGTCCTGGAGTTAGAAAAACTTCCTGAGCTCAAATTTGGCCTCACACACTTACTGTGTGACCCTAGGCAAGTCACTTAATGCTGTGTGCCTCAATTTCCTCATCTGTAAAATCAGCTGGAGAAGAAAATGGCAAGCCACTCTAGTATCTTTGCCAAGAAAACCCCAAATGGGATCACAAAGAGTCAGACATGACCGAAAAACAACTGAACAGCCACAAAAGTGAGATGAACAAATGCAAAAGCTTTACCACCATTTCTTAGAAAATATCAAATACAAAACAGTTTTCACCATCAGAAAACCAAAATGGCTGTGAAACTAACCCAAGCTCCAAAAATTTAATCTCTTCACTGAGCAGAGAGATATGATGCTCCTGGGCAATAAATATTTAGAGTACAAGTTCATTTACAAAATATTATGGAAGAAGAAGAGGGATGACTAAAAGTTGTGAAAAATATGTGAGGAGAAAATAAAACTGGGAAACATGAAATCACAGCTTTTGGTGTTTTTATAGCAATCTAGTCTCGTCAGAAGCAAGAAGTCATCAATCTTTGCTTGAAGACCTTTCAGAGAGATCATTCAAATTGGGAAAACTTTAATTGTTAGGAGCATTTTCCTCAGATCAAGCCAACATCAAGAACTTCCATGTATTAATCCGAGGTCTACTCTGAGAGATACACAAAACCGATCTAATCTAACAGATGAAGAATAATTCTGGACTGGGAGAAACATCATTTTAGAGGGGTTCAGAGGTTGATTTTTCAAGCTCTCCAATAAAAAAAGATTTTACAAGTTTTTAAAAATTTGATGTAATATAACTTTTATAGGGATAAGCAAAACAATGAGAAAATTTGTGGAAAGGGCTTTGCAAATCAATATCCTAGGAAAATAAAATGCTAGCTTTTACTATCATTGTTAATTTTATGTTCATATTATGGAGTTATCCCAAAAAAATCCCCTTTATACTTAGTTATTCTATCAATAAGTGCAGACTTTACAGGAGTTTTAAGCTTTGCTTCATAGATTTTCTTTATTTACTTTCTTGTCACTATAGCGTAAAATTTGTCATTTAATGTACATTTAGTGTCATTTTGCAGGCAGACTGTTTTAGAACTTACTTTGCTATCGATGGAAAAGGTATTATAGGATAAAGATAATAAAAATAGATATTTGTATATGTACATCATTTAAAGTTTGTGAAATGCCTTATGTGCATTATCTCCTTTTAGCCCCCAAACAATTCCATTTGAGTTATTATCATCCCCGTTTTACTGAAGATGATACTGAAGCTCAGAGAGGTTATCACCCACAGTTTCACAACTAGCAAATGTTAAAGAATTGGAATTCAGATCTCTTGACACCAAGTCAAACACCTTTGCCATTCTCAAATGGAGAGTAATAATACTAATAGATTGTTTTTATTTAATGCTTAAAGTTTTACAAAATGCTTTACAGTAGCCCCATTGTGCAGATGAGGAAACTGAAACCAACAAAGATTAAATGACTTGCCCAGGATCACACAACTAGAAAGTGTCTGAGGCTAGAATAGGTATCAGGTCTTCCTAACTTCTAGGTCTAGCATTCTATTATCCACAGAGTCCAATTCCTTCGATTGGTAGGAAAGAAGTGTGATATTTATTTCATAGAATCAGATGGACTTGAGGAAAGCTAAGTTCTATGAGTTGAATTTGTTCCTCTTAAACAACAGATCTGCACCCAGTAATGCTTCTCTAGGTTAGTTTGACCTTCTGATTATGCTAACTAGATATATAGACAAGTAAGAAGATCAAGAATATGATGCATTATCTTTTTGTGTTTCTATAGAAATTTTGTTTTAAAAATTGTGTCTATACTGAATGAACACTACTCCTTATTCCAAAACTGGTATACAATATGGAACAAATTATAAAGAGGAATCAAGTATAATTTAATTATCCCTCACTAAAACTACTGAGTTCTTATCTCTCTCTTCCTCTTAAAGTTTAGCCTTCCTCTACCATGTTATCCACAATTTATCTCAGGTATTATTTACAAGCCTGGCTTGTGTTCTTCTCTGACCAACTCTATTTATGTTGTCTGTGAATATACAGTCCTAGAGTCCTGGGCTTTGAGTCAGGAAGACCTAACTTGAAATCCCATGTGTGAAATTAACAATGTGTCAATGAGTAAGCAACAATTTCCTCAGTTGTAAAATGGGATTTTTAATAGCTATAATAGCTACCTCCCAGGTTCAATTGAGATAATGCAAGTGGAGTGTTTTACGAATCAGTTATTATTAACACAAATGCCTAATAATCCTCCCTTTTTTACTTTTGGCATGTCCTTCTTAAATCAGCTCTTCCAAGCAAATGAAAAACTGCATCTGATTTCCCCAAGCAAAGGTCCAAATAAACATTGAAATTCAGAGCCCTCCATCAATCTCTGACAGAATATATTCACAGCATAGTAGGATGTTTTCTTTGCCATTTTTCCTTTCTGCTAACTTTAGAAGCTCTTGGCAGTATCCTTTAAAAGAAAAACATCTTCCCCTATTTATCCTGAACATTATAGATCTTGTTCTAAAATCCATGGCGTCTTAGACATATGTCCTGACTCATAAACGTATTTTAAGAATTCACTTAAATTCAACAGATCACCTATTGTATGCAAAAAAAGTCACCCAAAAGGCAACGGAGAGTCTCACAGTAGGCAAGAGCATTCCAAAGTAGGTTCCAAGCATGGCACTAATTACGCAAAAGAAGCCATGTCCACAGTGCTGTCAGAAATATATAATATATTATATTATATATATATATATATGTATATATATATGATCCTTATAGAAAGACAGACTGGTCACCTATGTCAACATGAGGGATAAATGATGCATACATAGCCCACTTACTACAGAGGGATCCTTTTTATCTCAAGAGCACATGAGAAGGGCCTCCAATGTGTCTATGCCTCCAGTGGGAGAATTTGAACAAGAATGGCACAGGATTGACCAGTATGATTGGGTTGACGTTTGTATCCTTAGTGGGAATGTCCACAAAATTGAGGTCACAGGTTCAATTTGTTTATATATGTTTATAGATATAGGATTATTGGAGTGAGTGTGTGTGTTTGTGACACTCACACATATACACAATATATGTAGAACACAAGGAGATTTTAAATGACATACAGGTGTGAAAGGAGAGAACAAATACTTCGAGAATTTAAGGCAATTTTTTCTGAAAATTATTTTTTTTAACTTTTGCCTTCATTTTTAAAGGAAAAATAATATTTTGGAAAAATGTGAGAGAAAAAAATGTTTGTACCATTTTTTTCTATTCCTTCTAATAATCCCTGTCCCAACCTTTAATCTTTATGCTCTTTGCCCATTGCCCAGGTCACTGAGGTTGTAACTGGCTTAAGTGACAGAGTCACACAGAGGAAATATGTCAGACAAGGGGTTTTCTGACTGTAAGGCTGGCTGTTTATATAGAATACCATGTGACTTATTTATGAATAATAATACCATCTACGTATCTATACAGGAAGGCTAGATAATCTTCGTCTTTCAAATGAAGAAAGTGAGGTTCAGCAAGGTTAATTGATTTGTCTGTGGTCGCACAGCTTTGAAGGCAGATAAGCCTCAAAACCTCAGCCTTCCTGGCTCTCAGTGCTGTGTATTTTCTACTCTAACTTCCATCTTTTCAGTTTCCTCATCTGTAAAAATAAGGATAATCATTACATCTACATCCCATGGTTGTTGTAAGGATCAAATGACATAATAACTGTGAATTGCTTAGCACAGTGCCTGGCACATTGTAAGTGCCATGTATATAATAGTTATTAACTATTACTATCTCAACTTGCTTCTAAGGGTAGATAAAATTACAGATGAACTTGGAACTTCAATTTTTGTGGTGAAAAATAAACCAATTTTCTCATGTGGTCTTGGGCAACTAGGTGGTCTAGTAGAGACCAGGGTCTCCCCCTGCATCCTGGACCATCTCCATTTTTCCTGATCCATATTTGACAACTTGACCCAGATGGCTCTGGAGGAGAAAGAGAGGCTGGTGACTTTGCACAGCCCTCACTCACTCAAATCAAATTAAATTGAATGTCATGTCATCATTTCCCTGATAGCATGGTCCTCTTCAAGAGTGAAGGACAAACCATGACAACGTGTGAGAGGGATTACTGGATTTGAAGTCAAGAAGTCCTACATTCAAATCCTGCCTCAAAAACCTTATTAGCTATGGGCCCATGCAGGTCACTTAACCTCTCTCCGGCCCAGTTTGCTGACCTGTAATAATGACACCTATCACACAGAGCTTTTTTCAAGAACAATTGGGATAACATGTGCTTTGCATACCTTCAGATGTTATACAAATATTGGGTGTTGTTGTTATTCTGTCATCCTTACTTTAATTAAACTGGAAGCTATCACTGATGTGATGCACTTTGAAATCCTAAGATGTGATCTAAATGTTAGCTGATATTATTATTATTATTATTTATGATAATCAGTATGTGAAGAGGCATCCTCCAAAGAGCCTTGATACCTATGTACTTCTCAGTATAATAGCTCTATCTCTTAAATTATTTCTTTGCTTTGTTAAAATATACATACATTGCATTTAATTTGGGGCTCTCTTTAATATTGTATTCTGTTCACCTAAATCTTTGAAATGTCTAGTTTATTACCATTTACATTTTCTTCTCAGTAACATTAAATCTACAGTAGAACAGTTATATATTCCACAGTTCACATTCTAATGAATTTATTATCCACTTAATTCATTGTTTTATAATTAATGTAAGCAAATTAAAACGACATTTTCTTTTTGTATACACAGTGAACACAAGTGAGGATTATAACCCAATTTCTGTTTTATTGCCCAGCTATAGCTATTACCAGGGAGTTTATTGTGGACTTAGTTCTAGCAATTAATTGTACGATAGTAGCAGTCCTAAGAGTCAAATGATATGGCAAAAATAAATAGAACTAAACCTCAATTATTCAGACTTCTAGTTAGCCAAAATCGGCTTGTGTTCCACATTAACTGTTTTGTCCATGAAAATCTTCTCTTCCATCTGAGCATAATTTAGTCATTCAAGATAATGGTCTCCCTCCCTTTCACCATTACCATTAAGTTTTGGATTGCTTTTTTGTAATAAAAACTGTGACCATTCTTATATTTTGTCTAGTATTTAGAGCTTTTGATTCTTAGGAAACTAGATTTTTCAAAGCTCTGATATCTTTTCTGTGGATTCTTGCCTTGGAAATCTAGTAAACTGTTCCCGTCCCAAACTTGAAATTGCTGGATAAGTTGTATTACCTGAGAAAAAGGAATAAGGAAAGCACACAGAGGACATTTCTAATGGCTATAAATTATTAGGGAATGAAAATCCCTGTCATTGTCGCCATTACTGTTATCATCCAAAAGAATTTATCACATCAACATACAAATGCCATCATACAGAATGCTGACTTACTTCAATTTGTCAAGGACCTGTATTCTATATGAGTATGTGTAGATATTCTATCTTCCCACAAATATCACAGCCCCTCTACTCTTTAAGAAAAACCTTCCTAGGATTTGCTAATACACAAGCAAATCAAATGAGTCAGGTTTTTTATTCCTTTGTTCAAACATTATTTATTAACTTTGGGGATATAGAGGTAAAAGTAAAATAGTCCCAGCCTTGATGTGCCTCATATTCTTTCTGATTTAGATATTGACATTAAATACTACATATAAGTAAAGCCTAAAAAAACCAAATTTTCACCATATTGTCAAAAATGGGATGTTAAAATGTAATCATGCCCTTAATTTTTTAATTGGAACAGTATAGTTTCTTGAGAAAACAATTTCTGGAATTATGAGATCTTTTTTAACATTCTAAAATAGTTTTACATGACACAAGGCAATTAAAACGTTATCTGAATTGTATCAAGGAAGAACTGTGAATTCAGGGGTGAGCTTTTCATTTTAGGTTATGTGTTTGTAGGGCAGGAAGCTTGGATACAGCCAAATTTCTAATTGGAGAGTTCTTTTCTCTTGTCTGCCCAGGACAGACAAAGCTAGCACAATCCAACATGCCTAGCAACCATTAAATGGAAGAAACAAAATTCCAAATTTATTCCCTTTCTAAACCATAGATTTTGTCATTATGGTCTGTGGGCTCGAGAATATTCTAACTTTCCCTGAAGGATACCGCATTCAGATATTAAATGGATCTAATTGGATATTACTATTCTGATTCAATCTGGTCTTTACACAGACATGCCTTAAATTATTTGTGATGTTGCCTGTTCGTTAAATCTTACTAATATAATTTTTATTTATTTTTTCTTGAAATAATTGGGTCAAAAATTCATAGCCTGTTAGTCTGTCAAATATATTCTTGCCTTACCTGTCTCTCTTCTAAAACCAATCATATCATTAGTAATATCATTGTTTTAAAGCTCTGTCAAGACACACAAAAACATACGCACATACCACCCATCATTCATGCACTTTAATTGACAGTACAGCCCTGGTCAGTATTGGTTAATGTATTTTACTTTGCTTTTTTTTTTTTTTTACTTTAGCCAGGACTTTTCTTTCTTTGTTGGGCATTTCACTTTTCCCCCTTTCTTTCCTATCATTTTGCCCTGAAATGAATTTCAAATATAACAATTTAGGCAGATACTTTTCTATACCTTCAATTCTTTCCAGAAACCCTTCATGGTAGATGAAAGTCGTTTTCAAAACCCATTACATAACAAAGCTAAGAACAGGTAGACTAAATTTCACATTAAATCAACTGAATTCTAAAGAAATCCCATGAAATGGGGTTTATAATGGAAATAAAACCAGAATTTACTATTGCATCATGACAATAGGTCCCATTATTTCATTTTTAAGTCACATTTTCTCCAAGAATGTAATTACTCTTAATGTAAGGAAAGACACCTTTATTGCTGTGAAGGGTTGTTTTTTTTCCTTTTTCATTACATGAACTGAAAAAGTTTTAGAAAAGGAAGAAAACCATGTAAGAGAAAATGTCTTTTTGGCCTAATTGAACATCTTCAAATGACATTTAGAGTATACCGGTGTCATTTTTTTTAACACCTGTGTAATACTATTGCCCTTTCAAGAAAACTGGTTAAATTTTCAAAGCTGTGTTCTGGGATTTTGCCGTTTGATGTCCATTAATATCAATTGGAATGTGCAGCCAAATCCCTGTGTACCACTTTGAAATTTTACCCCTTAGTGTTAATGATAGTGTTCTAATAGTGCAGTTAGAAATAAATTATTAAACTCCTTAGCTCATATTTCCCTTATTCTCTGGGGCCAGCTAAATAAGAAAAAAACCCAATACTCTTTTGTTATTCTATAAAGCACATATTTATATAAGTAAGCCCATTATTATATGGGTTGACAATGTCAGTAATAATAAGCATGAATCATTAAGTGTCTATAGAATATTTAAATTGTAGGTTTGGTTTAAAACAATATCCTTTCCATTTACATATTTTCCACCCTAGGATTTTAAATGTCCTTTATTTAATATGCCAATAACTTCACTTAGCCCCTATTTGCCAGGCTAAATTGGTTGATGCTTCTGTACGCTTTACATAATAAGAAAAAGAAAAGAAAGCACTGGCAGATATTCTGAAGCAAAACCTCATAATTGGGATTTAAGTGCCGCTTTGGTCCTATTTTAATATCTTGGATCTTAAACATTAAATTGAGAGTATGATGATGAGAGTATAGGATTCATTGTCTATAAAATGGGGGTGTTAATAAATACTATTTGTTGTTCAGTCATGTCTGGACCTCATTTGCAGATTTCTTGCTTTCTTATTGGAGAGGGGAAGGAAGGGCAATTGGGGTTAAGTGACTTGCCCAAGGTCACACGACTAATAAGTGTTAAGTGTCTGAGGTCAGATTTGAACTCAGGTCCTCCTGACTCCAGGGCCAGTGCTCTATTCACTGAGCCACCTAGTCACCCCTATTTGGAGGGTTCTTGATAAAGATACTGGAATAGTTTGCCATTTCATTGTCCAGTTCATTTTATGGATGAGGAAAGTAAGGCAAACAGGGTTAAGCAACTTGCCCATAGCCAGTAAGTGTCAGAAGCCAGATTTGAACTCAGGAAGATGAGTCTTCTTGACTCCAAGTCTGGTACTCTCTCCACTGCATCAGCTAGCTGCTATTAATACTCTACTTGAATCAAAACTTCATGCCGTATTTCACCACATAATCATTGCTCCCACATAATTGTGCACCCTTTTTTAAGTTAAAAAATTTTAGCTTCTAACCTTTCATCACGTAATCATCACATGGTGTAATTATGTTCATCACACTGCTTAAAGGATAAACACAACAGCCATGTATTCATTCACCAGTGGCATATGGATATACATGTATCTCTCGAGCATCGTGAGCCTAGGATTCTCAGTGCATGAACATTGTTAGTATTCAGTTTTAACATATCTTCACACATATTCCATGCATCCTTGCACCAAACACAGTTTAGTAATAATGATTTTTAAGTAATAACAGACAGGGGTTTTTTTTAAAGCTTCCAACTAACAGTCATACCATTCTTTTTGGCAAATATATACATATATGGCATAAAATCTGTGATGATTGTGTGGTTAAATGTATTGTAAAAACATATTGTAAGCTCTAAGTGTTAAATTTATAGATCTTTGATTTCATTCATGTAACACATCCTCTAATTGTGCAAATGCTCCCAGTTCCTGTTCATGTTTTTCTCATAAATTCTCCATAGGAGTCCACCCAATATACTAGGAGAATCTAACCCTAGATCTGTTGATATCCCATAGGTACCAGCGCATTACAGGGATTATTCATTTGTTCTTTGTTATTCTCTCTGCATCACTGGAACAATTGCCTTTTCCTGCCATATATTTCTTTGAAATCTCCTTTATTTTACATTTTGTAAACAGTTCATTTTTGGTAATTTTCTGTATTTTCTGTATGTATTTATTAGGCAGCCTTTGGTGACCCATAATTTTGATTTGTAAGAGACTCATATTACATGACTGAATGCCATACAAGACCACCAACATGATACTGATGTTTAAAATGTTGGTGTTTTACCCAATAATTTTGGTGTTGTTGAAAATACTGTCATATTTTTCAAATTCAATCTTCCTCTTACTCAGTACTTCGCCCAGATTTTGTCCATTTGCCATGCATGTCCAAGATAAAATGTAATGATGGACCAATCCTATGGGTCCGCTCTTCTTCCTGTCATAATACTGAAAATGGGCTTTCTTTGCCCAGTTAGCTTTTCCTGTGTGGTTGGTTACACTAAATGTCTTTTGGTGATTATGAATGTCCTTTAGGAAGCTCTCTAACACTGATGTATTCAGGCCAATGTCATCTGCAATCAATAAATCAACAAATATCTATTAGGCACATAGTGTGAAGCACTGAGCTAGAAATTGTTGAGACAGACAGCAACTGGGTAGTCACTGCCTCAAGGAACTTACATTCCATCATTTTCAGACCTTTGCCATTTATAGGGGATCTATCTGTCCCCCATTTGTTTTTTCCTTCTAGACATGCATTGTAACAGATCAAATGCTTTTGGCTTACTTGATATTAATTATCAGAGCAGTATAAGTCATTCATTTTCCCTTGAGAAATGTTATGATCTTTTTAAATTAAAGTTTTCACACTATGTAAATTTTTCCACTACCCTCCACACACTCTCCCAGAGAGCTTTCCCAAATAATAAAGAATAATTTTAAAGAAAAAAATAAAAAATCAGCAAAACCAATTAATATGCTGAAAACATCTGGGAAAAGAATATAATGTTCGACAAAAGTCGACTTGGCACCTCTACAGTTCTCTTCTTTGGAGCCATGTTTGTTCTTTGTAATTTTTACAGCTCTTACTTTTGACTGTTTTAAGGTGATGGTTCTAGTAATGGTTATATTGTTTTCTTGGCTCTGCTTACTTCACTATGTAAGTCTATGCTTCTCTACATTAATTATATTTGTCATTTTTTTTACAGGAGAGTATCATTCCATTATATTCATGTTATAATTTATTAAGTATTCTCATTTTAATAGTCTTTTACTTTATTTGCAGTTATTTGCTACAGTGACAAAAATATTACTATACATATTTTTGTGTATATGGAAACTTCTTTTCAGTGATGTCCTTTGGGTCATTAGTAACTGTCAATCTAATAGTAGAATCGTGTCTGTGTGTGTGTGTGTGTGTGTGCAAAATTTAGTCACTTTATTGCTATAATTACAAATTGCTTTACAAAATGATTGTGCTGATCCACACTTCTACCAATAATGCGTTAATGTGCCTATCTTCCTACATCCTCTCCATCACTGACTTTCTCTGCTTTTGCAATTTTTCCAGTTTTTTGATTATGAGGTTATTTTTAAGGTATTCATGCATGCATGCATGCATGCATGATAACTCTGCTGAAGGAGAGCTTTAAAGTGTCATTTTCCTCTACCAAATCCATTCTTAACATAGTCAACAAACAATATGTACAATATGAGCTTTCACATTCTGTTAACCTCAGTCAAAACTTTTAACTAAAAAGATGGGGTTGGCTGGCTCTCTATATGTCACAAAAGCCTACATGTTCTGTCCTTGTATTTTCATTGAGTGCTTTAAATAAGTGTGCAAATTACCATCATCAAGATTTTAGAGAGGTGAGGAAATAGGCAAAAGGGCCGGTAGTTATTACTATTTTTTCAATTACCTTTTTTTTCAGTAATAGCCATTTTTCCCCAGTAATTTTGTATCATTTTCTCTTTTAAATATCTTGAGGATCTGTCCTTCAAAACTTATAAAACTGTGTCACCTTCAGTATACGTAGCCTCTAGATAAACTTGATCTTGTCTAGCTGTTTTTCCAATTTTTGTTTTCTTCCTATTTCCATTTCTGTTCCTCAGGCAGCCTACCAGACACTTCAGTGTTAGAATACAAATGTAATGGCTCTGCCATCATTGATGTTAAATCTTCTTGTAGAAATCTTGATTGTTCTTTACCATATTTATCTGTTGTTTGTCAAGAAAGTTTTGTGTCCATCACCGTGCTCTATCTAGTGGGAGTATATACAAAAATATGGATAATAGTGACAGTGGTTGGAAGAGAAAGTAGTGAAAAAAATATAAAACATATGCACCTTCCTTTATCAACATGCTTCCTCAGTTGTACAGGAAGTTCAAATCTGACTAAGTATTACATTATTGGATTTAACTATTTAAATTCTTTTAAATTTTAATTAGGTGTCTTAACAAAGGCCTCTGGCTTCTTGGAGTCATGAATACCGAGTACTAGTCATCCATACCTTATAACCTACAAGTTTCCCCTTATTGTAAGATCACGTGTTTAGAAAATTTATTAACTCTTTGGGGGCCAGAAACTCTACTAAATTAATGGGCATTCATAAAATAACTTGAAAAATGTTTACTTTTATACAAGTTCTTTTAATCATTCTTTGGAGTAATTAATTATCTGGCTTTGCCATATGCTAACTGTGTGATCCTGGGCAAGTTATTTAGTGCCCCTAACAACTGAAGAAGGTGACAAATGACACCCAAGTAGCCAGTCTGCATCATTTGAAGGCATTACCATGCCGGGAGTTCTCTATCATGATGAAATCAGAGATCTGAATCTTTTTTTCAGAAGATGAAACAGGATGAATACTGGGCTTAGGGAAAGACGAGACTCGTCTTTGAATGAATTATGCTTCTGTCACGATGGATGCCTAATCTCAAACAAGTTGCTTAAATTCTCAGAGCCCCAGTTTCCTCATCTGTAAAATGGGAATAGTCAGTCAACAAGCATTTATTAAGCATCTATTATGGGCACTGTGCTAAGCTGTGGAGATATTTTCAGTGCCAACTTTATGGGATTATTGTAGAATCAAAGGAGCTCATGTAAATGAAGCACTTAGAACTTTGAGATGCACTTTTAGGTTACATAATTTCACCCAACCTCTTTGATGTAAGAAACATGAGATGAGACCCACTATCTTTAATCAGACTATGAGAAATAGATGTACAAAGCAATATGGAATGTGTAAGTCCATCAGCACCTTGTTTGTTTGCACAATATCTCTATTCACACCAGCTGCCTTATACTTTGTGGAAACATAACAGAGCTGTGTGTCTATTTATGTACTGTATGTAATTGTTTTCTTTTTCTAAATCTGCTGTTCCTTGTTCTTTTTTAAACAGATGCTTAAATGTTCCATCCAATTTCTTACACATTACTATATCTCAAATGCAAGAGGGAAATGTTTCAAGCTGCAGTTTCAGGGTTATTACACCCACTTGCATAACACTCCTCCATGCAGTAATAATAGCGTCAGCTTCGTTAAAAATAGATCCACATCCATTTACAAATTAACATACTTGGAAACATAGGAATATTCAGATAATATGCATATATATGTATGTTTTAAATACAGATAACCCACATTTGAATTTTGTCTAGTACAACACTGCCATCACATGATAATCATCCTCAAGCAATATGTAAAAATGCTCACTGTACTAACCCTTGGTTATTCTTCCTTCCCATAGGGACTGCAATTAGACCCATAACCTTGCGAGCTGTAACAGCCATCGCCAGAGCCTTGCCTGGATTTCCCATTTTAGCCACTGGGGGAATTGACTCAGCTGAAAGTGGCCTTCAGTTTCTACATAGTGGAGCTTCTGTTCTACAGGTAGAGTTATTGGGTTTTGCTAATGGTGCCCGTGTTGTTCTTGTGGCATGTAGTGCTATGGTTTTTAAGTCTAATTCAATGATAGCACTTTCAGCGGTGTGAAACCAAATGGCTTTGCTGGCGAGTGGCAGGACTCAAGGTGTGAGGGATGGACACAGGGTTCCAAGAAATATAGCTCCTACTTATGGAGACGTAAAGAATTGAAGGGGAAAACAGGATACCCAGAAATATTTGTGTTATTAGTGGAATACCTTGAGAAAGAGGAATGGAAGAGAAGGAAGATGGTTATAGTAACGGTGTGATTATGATGAAAGCAGAAGCCGTAATGACAAGAATGAGGAGGTAAGAGATTTTCTGTACTTTGACCTGTCAGCCCACATAAGATAATAGATATAATCATCATCTAGTATATATGTAATGCTTGAAAACTAATAAAATACTTTAAAAAACATCTCATTTTATCCTTCCAACAACAATGAGGTATAGAAATTGAAGGGAATTCAGAGATCTTTATTCCAGTTCCCTCATTTCATAGATAACCAAACTGAGCCCAACGGCTGTTTAGTGACTTACCCAAGGTTGTGGTGTGTTGTATTTAGTTCTGGGCACTGCATTAAAAAAATCAAAACAAGGCCTTGGTAAATTAGAAGGGGAAAACCAAGAAAAGGAAGTTTCATGCCACATGAGGATTTGTTGAATGAAGTGAAAATGTCTAGCTCTTGAGGAATTGAAGAAAAGATTGGAAGAAAATGATAATTATTTTTAAGTAAGTGATGAGCTCTCTGTAACAAATCATCATTGTGGGTGACCACCATACAAATTTGTGATTTCAATAATTTTTCTCCTTCTTAGTCAGACAGTACACATTTATTAAGCACCTGCAATGTGTCAGACACCATGCTAATCACTTAGGATACAAATGTAAAAAGAGGGAGTCCCTGTCCCCAAGGAGCTTACATTCTAATAGGGGAAACCAACATAGGTGCTTGTACTATATTTGATAATAAGTGGAGATCTATAGAAGGTTTCTGAGTAAATCATAGTGGTCCCTCAGAAAAATTATTCCAGGAGCATATTGAAGGATGGGTTAGAGAAGAGCTGAACTGGATGCAGGGGAGCCTGGTTCAGAGGCTATTATAATAGTCCATGTCAGAAGGAATGATGAGCTGACTTAGTATTCTTGCAGTGGGGTCAAAGGTAGAGGGGTTGGATAGAAAAGGTATTACATAAGCAGAATCAATGGGACTTTGCAATTTGGGCAATGAGGAAGAAACAAAGATGGTTCTGGGATAATGAATTAAGGATGATCAGGAGAATAGAGGTGCCATCAACAGAACAAGATAAGGAGAGGATAATTGTCTTATGGGGGAAGGCAGTGAGTTAAGTTTTGGACCTGTTGAGTTTGAGGTACTTTTCAGAGAACCATGAAATTCACAAGTTGAAATGTTGTGCTGCAAGCTCCTTCTGAGGGGTGTCTTCAGGAGGTAAATATTTTGCATTCAGAGTTTTATGTATAAAATTTCCCTTGGGTTTATAGTAACAATTTATACAGTGACCTTTTTTTAAAAAAATCCCATCATTAGTAACTTCAAAGTTCCAATGTGGTACATGAAATATATGCCAATAGAAGTTTTTTAAAAAGAGGACATCAGAGCAGTTTCTCTTATCCAGAGTTAAAATGGATCCTTTTTTTCTGCCACTATGTAATTTCCTAGTTCCCAGATTTAATGAGTGTTTCATTTACACATTTAAGAGCAATATGCAAGTATATAGGTAAAAATAACAATTCTATAATCATGAGGTGATATGAGAAAATATGATTTTAGCATATAGTCAATAAAGTTCTAATTATCTGTGTCAAATATTACATTATTTTAAATTATTTTAATGGAAGGTTACTTTCAAGAAGGTTTTAATTTTTGAAAGGCCTCTTGATCCCAGTGTGACACATGCTGTTTATAAGCAAATAGGAGGAATTAAATGGACACCTGCTAGGTCCTTTGAATGATTATACTCTCTTTACTAGGTATAAAGATTAATACCCAAATCCAAAGGACATTAATTGAAATAAGAGTCTAATCTTTTTTTCAGAAGATGTGTTTTTCACCTTGACAGAGAAAAAAGCAATAATCCCACATGGCAATTACGTAGTGGAAGAAAACTGGCCCCATATTAACCCATATAAATATGTTTGTAGACAGTTCTTTTGAAGAACCTTAGACCTGGGAGACGTCTCTCTTCATGGGTCATCTAGTCCATCTTCCTGCAGAAATTAGTTGGTTAAATAATAACTAACATTCAGCTAGCTCTTTCAGGTTTCCTGAGACTTTAAACAGAGTCTCTCATTTATACCCAGTAGCAGTCCAGTGGGATAGAGACTATTATCCCCATTTTACAAGTGGAGAAACTAAGGATTACAGAGCTTAGGTAACTGAGTCATGGTCAGACAGCTGGGAAGTGTCAGAGTCAGGATTGAAACCCCTATTTTCTGATTCCAAGTCAGTATTTTACCGACTATACCCTATTATTTACCCTAATTATTTGGTTCAGCAGATCCTTTCTTAGGAGAGTATTTAAAGTATAAACTGAGAGGTAGCCCAGTATAGTGGGCATCCTTGCAGGCAAGAAGACCAAGCTTCTAGTCTTGCCTGTGACTCACACTAGCTGGGTGATCCTGGTCAAGTTAGTCATTTGATGCTGTCACCCTGTGATCCTAGGAAAAACTCTAAAGCTATGTTACAGACAGGACTCCGGTCTGCATCAGTGGAAGGAGAGTTCCATAATGAGAGTTCCCTACACAAGTGAAATCAGAGGTCTAAACCTAATCTTTATGTACCATGTATCCTCTTAGTAGTTTCCTCAATTTAACAATTGATTGTTTTCCTTTACATATTCAAAAATTCATCATTTTCCTTTACATATTCAACAAATGGATGCTTTCTTGTGCTTGATAATAGTTATGCAATTAATTTCAAACTTTCTCTTACTTGGGCTGAAAAATACCAAATCTTTTCTTTTTTCTTGGAGATTGTATGGTTCAGTGGAAAGAGACGCAACTTCTGGCTTTCCCACTTACTAACGGTGTTATAACATTAGAAATGATATATCCCTTCTCTTGGGCCTTGCTTTCCACATCTGTAAAATTATCTAGTTGGCCTAGATCAGTGATCTCCAAAGTGGTCTCCAAAGTTAGAGTCTCATTATGCCCTAAACTCAAAGGAACCATGAACTGACTCCAAAGGCTACATAATAAACCAGTTAATGGGTGGAAAGATGGGCTTCTGCAATAGCCATTCATGGAACTTGGCTAAAAAGCAATCCACCCATTATCACTCAATATGCCCAACTATATTTCTCCTACAGCAGCGAAGGCTTCCAATCCTCCCCCTTCTAAGTCAGGTCTAAGTCTCACTGGACACTTATAGCCTAACCCCATAGAAGCTAACCATCCAACCACCCCCCCCCACCATTCCATAACAATAATAGCAGTAGGGGTGGCATTAAGAAAATAAAATATCCTTTTCACAGCATAACCACCAAAAAAAAATTACTGACAGGGGTGCATAGTATAAAATGATTGGAGACCACTGGACTAGCTCTAATTTCTGATCCTACAATTTGCAAGTACACTTGATTGTTTTATTTTCTATATGGATTTCTTTTGAATTCTCAGAAGGTTCTCTTGAATATTAATTACTGTGACTGTAACAAACTTCATATGTGTACTTTGTTCAAATGTGTATCATCTCATTTAAAATGGCCATCTTTAAAATATTTTGATTTTGATGATTTTGATTTTGAATTTGATGACAATATTACCATTTTCCCAAATGTTTTGGGAACTCATCCTTTGGAATATTTTATAGTGTTTGCACAACCGTCTTTGAATACTTCTCTATTTTCTTGACAAATATTCATCCTCTAAGAATGATTTCAGTATTGATTTAAAAAAACATTAGGAGTCAAGACTAGTTAAGAAAACAAGTCATCATAATATAGAGAGAAATTTAGGTACCAATAAAGTTATGAGTGAACTAAAAATTGATGAAACATTTTCCTACATGTCTTGAAACACAGCATGGAATTCCAGAAGAGCTCTAAAATTTATTATACTAATAAATTATTTTGGTGTCTTTTACATAAGGAAAACACTGGCACATAAAATGATTATTGTTCTTTTTAAATTTAATTTTTATTTTTAATCAACAAAAGTATACCTTCTCTCCCTCCCACCTTCTTTGTCTTCCTTTTCCCTCCCTTTCCCCTGCTCCTAGATTAAGTGATTTTTCCTTCCCATGACCACCCTAGTAACATTCAAGGTCACAGATCCCTCCTACTTCTCTTTCCCACTTCTCCATTAATTTGGTTTATTTGGGATATAGTATCCAGAACAGTATGTTGGGACTTTTCCAGCTACTCATAAAACCTTCTCTGATTGATGAGTTCCTCCTAGAACCTTCATTTTGAAGAAGGGCCTAGTCCAGCCATCCTTCATTCCTTTCTTGGTTCTGTTTCTGAACCTCCATACTTTGCCATCATGCCCCTGCCCCCATATTGGTACCATTTCTCCCATTAGAATATAGGCTCCTTGAGGATAGGGACTGTCTTTCTTTTTGCTTCCACTTGTATCCCCTGTACTTATTGCAGTGTCTAGTAAATAGTAAGTGTATAATAAATACTTATTGAGGTGATTTAATTTATACACTGCCTAGTAGTGGTATCAATAGGTCAAAGGATTTGCATAGCATAGTGAATTTGGAGGCATAGTTACAAATTGCCTCCCAGCTCCTGACTCACCAACTAATGTGCATGTTTTCCTACAAGTCCTAAACATTTATCATTCTGATGGGTATGAGATGGAACCACAGGGAAATTTTCATTTGCATTTCTCTAATAGTGATTTAGTACATTTTTATGTGGTTGTTGATAGCCTGAATGTATAGAAACAAAGGGATTTATGATGGTAAATTAGAACTAGATAATTGATAACAGAAATTATAAAAGGGTAATTGGGGGAAAGGGGTCATTGAGACACATCCACAACCTAGATGGTGGATGGTGCGGAGTTGGAAAAGAAAAAGAAATTAGAGGAGCTGGTGAATGAGAAAAGATTATTGATGATACAGGGATACATGGAGACTGGGAGGATCCCTAGAATCATGTAAAAGCCTTTGAGTGATCTAGACCATTCATACATTCTGATTTTTGTACCAAGCCCTGAATCTCATTGGTTTTTAGTAGATATGTGTGAAAAGTGAGTCTTCTCATGAAAGAAAGATAATCTTGAAGCAGCCAGGACTTACTGACCAAATGAGAAATGTAGATTATACAAGGAAATAGTCAAAATTGTGCAGCTCAGAATTTCAGACTAGGAAAATGTAGTGCTTTACAAATGCCTAACATGCCATTACCTATATCTCTAATTCTATATCAAATGAGCACTATCTTTCATGGAGGGACAGACCAATTTTCACACTGTAAATACCGACCCCCCCAAATTTCCTTAAAATCTCTGCCTATGAATTGTACTGGAAATGGAGGATTATAACTGATCAAACTGTTTCCCTACTTTCACCCAGGCACAACACTGATTTGTAAAAATTAAGAACCATGTTTTTCATAGGTGACTATACCAAATTCTCAAAGTAATCAAATATAGAGATCTAGTGAAAGAAATAAAAATTATTTAGGGATAGGAGGCAGCTAGGTAGCTCAGTGAATAGAGTTCTGGTCCTGGAGCTAGAAAGATCTGAGTTCAGATTTGAACTCTGACACTTCCTAACTGTGTGACCCTGGACAAGTCACTTGACCTTTTTTGTTTTAATCTTCTGGAGAAGAAAATGGCAAACCACTCCAATATCTTTGACAAGAAAACCCCATAATGGGATCATGAAAAGTAAGACTCGACTGATCAACTACCCAACAACAATAACAAAGGAACAAGATATGCTGTATAGCATCCTATCTCCTTCTGAAGTTGGAAAGATGTTTTCAGTGAATTTACAAAAAATGAGATTATAGCCCAAGTCCCTATATTTAGTTTAAAAAGAGGTTATTATATGCTCAATACAATATTATAACATTTGACAGAGCATTAAATATAAAAGACTAATAGGAGGATGCTGGACCTTTTCCATCTGAACTCAATCTAAAATAAGGAGGGAGAAGACGAAGATGGAGAAAGGGAGACAGTAACCTAGAAATAACATGGATCCATACAGACATAAGAACAATGTATTTTGTCTTAATGAATACTCATAATTCCAAACCTAAATGATATGAGAAGCTTTCCAAATAATAGAGATGCAGAAGAAACCATATGTTATTCAGTCCACTCCCACTGTTGTCCCAGAGATATTTTCAGTGTTCTGCAGAATGCTCTTCTCCAGTCTTAAAATGCAGTCATTTTGCACAGCTGTGTAATTGTTTGGATATTAAATATAAAAAGGAATAATAGTATAATAATTTGTCCTTTGTCAGTTCTATCTTAATTCTTAAAAAAGGGTAAGATCAAGATATATGATAATACCTATAATATATATACTATTTCCTTGGCCATTAAAAGTTTGGATAGAATGTTGTATTCTGTACATTAATTTTCTCCTTCCTTCATCTTGGTCTCAATATCAAGTCTAAAAATTATAGAAGAGGATAGAGAGCTATTTCCTCTCCTTCCTCAAACTTTCGTCCCAACTGACCCCACATTAGCTAGTCAGAAATGCAGTGACTAGATGCCAGATTTAGGAAGCCATTGGGTACAAAGGAAACCAAGAGTAAAGATCAAATGGTAAGAAAAATACTGAGAGAGAAATCATGTTATTATTATTGTCAGTAGTAAAAATAATACAATTAGAATTAAATTGACAAAATAAGTTTCATCTAAAAAGGTCAATTATTGGTTGGAGGTAATTGTTTTAGGATAGGAAGTAGAAGATTAATGCTGAGTATGGGTTCATCAAGGGAGGGAAAAGTTGCAGTGAACAATCAGCAAACACTTATTAAATGCCTACTATGTGCCAAGCATTGTTCTAGGTGTTGGGGATGAAAATACAAGTCAGACAATACCTGTCCATAAGAAACTTACAACCTGCAAGATATAAATAATTTATTCTGAATTTTAACATTTCATTCTTGATATTGCATTTTAGGAAAGATATTGATAAACTCACCCTTGGCTAGAGAAGAAAAATCAGAATGGAAAAGGGGGTGTGTGGTATATGAGCAAAAGACTCTGAAGGGGTTTGCAGAGTAGATATGATAGCAGCTTTCAATGCCTTTCTTACTACCATTCAGAATTAAGTTTCCTTCATCCATATTTTCACATAATGTATGTAAAGTATCAAGTCAGTAAGAGAAACATTTCAGTGTTGTCTTTTCCTAGCTCTTCCAAGGCAACTAGGAGGCACAATGGTTCTAAAGTAAGATTTGAGTTTAGATGTAGCTCAAGAAATGTATTAGCTGTGTGACTGTGGTCAAGTCACTTAACCACTGTCTGCCTTAGTTTCTCCATCTTTTTGTTGTTTAGTTATTTTTAGTCATGTAAGACTCTTCATGACCCCATTTGGGATTTTCTTGGCAATGATACTGGAGAAGTTTCTTTCTCCAGCTCATTTTACATGAGCTGTAAATGATGAAACTGATGATGAAACTGAAGCAAACAGGGATAAGTGACTTGTCCAAGGTCACATAGTAAATGTCTGAGACCAGATTTAAACTCAGGAAGATGAGTCCTCCTGGCTCTAGGCCCAGCACTCTACCCATTGCACTTCCTAGCTACCCATCTTTTAGATGAGGATAATAATAATACTGACCTCTCAGAGTGGATGAGATATTTTATATTTTATAAAAATTTTATTTATATATTTTATATTTATATTTAAGTGAGGTATTTATAAATCATTTTGCAAACAAATTGTTATCTAAATGCTAGCTTTTATTATTCCCAGTACCAGTAAAGTTGTACTACGCAGGCAGTTGCTTATGAGTAAGGACAGTGATTGCTAGCTTCTTTGTGAATATACAAAAGGATATATTTTTGAGCGTCATAATATAACATGGATTAACATTTTGTTATTGAGAAATTTCTGACTTGTCCCTTTGGGGTTATCTCCACCTGGTCTCAGAGGAAACCTCTGATACTGAGTATAGCTGCACCGTGGAAATGATGCCATCTCTAGAGCCAGAACGAGAGGGGGAATGTTACTGAAAAAGCTGTGGTAGGTCCAGAGGAACACTACCAACATTTCTGAGGGCGTTGAGGCTCAGATAGTACCAGTCAGTTAGTGTCTTGATCAATCAGTGATCAGTGTCTTGATTCTCAATTCTAACTATAGTATATCTACATGGAACCAAATCCTTAAGACTCTCCCAGCTCCAGTGTAATCATAATCATAATAACAACAAGAGAAATAGCAAAAAAAAATAGCCAGCATTTATATTTCACATTAAGATTTGCAAAGCATTTTACAGCCAGTTGCTCATATCCTTACAATAATCCTAGGAAGCAGTTGCCATTATTGCCATCATTATATAGATGAGTAAATTGACTGAGGCTAAGTGACTTTCCCTGGATCACACAAGCTAAGTGTCTGAGGCAGGATTTGAACTCGTGTGTTTCTCACTTGAGGACCAAAGCTCTATCCCCTGTGCAACTTAGTTATATATCTTTTTCCATACAGTTTCCAGAACAATAATTCTAAAACACAAGTCCTAAAACTACATCATTCTCCTGATTAGACAGCATCACATCTAGAAAGCTCTCCTGTTTGACATTCAAAGTTATCTTTCCAGGCCTACTGCATATTACTCCCCTTCCTGGAACTCTACATCTCTATCAGACTGGCCTATTTTCTGTTCCTTGTACAAAATTCTGTCTCTGCTGTGACTCATACTGAGAATGCACTCTCTTACCTCTGCCTCTCATAATTCCCTGGCTTCCTTTGAAACTCAATTCAAGTGGCACCACTTCCAACATTTGGCCTTTCCTAATTCTCCCCCACTACTAGTATCTCCTCTTCCCTCTGACTATCAAAAAAGCAAACAAAAACTATTTATTTTACATTTAATTATATGTGTGTATTTTTGATCAGTTTCCCAGATAGATCACAAGGTCCTTGAGGACAGGGACTATTTCATTTTGGTCTTTGCATCTTTAGAACTTTGCACGAACATTTAATAATGGCTTCTTGATCATTCTATTGATAAATTCTGCACTATAATAGCTATTTCTCTCTACCTGAAACCTTTCTTTTCAGATCTTTCCTCTTGAATTCTCTTGGACTCTATTTAACCTAGGACTTAAGTTATTGTAACTTATAATTTCTTTATTGAATTAATTCATCTGACTCCTCTCCCTCTCCTTGCCACATTCTGAATTCTACATTAATGCTCCTGAGTATCAAACTCTTCTAACCTCAACCTTAGGGTTACTAAGTTCAAAAATTAGAATCACAGAATCACAGAAACAAAGCTCCAAGACAGGAAGGGACCACAGAGGCCATCTCACCTAACCCATACCTGAACAGGAATAATATATTCTAGAAAATTCCTGAAAAGTAGTTATCAAGTTTTCACTTTAAAAATTTTTAACAAAGGGAATTCTACCCTATTCCCAGTTAACTTATTCCATTTGTGGAGTGTTTTTCTTACGTAAAGGTCATACATATCTATTTATTTTTCCTTTTTTAAAGCTGTATTGATGTTCTTTGTTTTTACATCACACTTATTTCTAAATAGACTTTTCTTCTTGCTCTACTTACAAACCTTTTCTTGTGAAAAATTAAAAAAATGTTTCAGCAAAATCAACCATCAGTTGTGTTTGTGAGTATATGTGGCATTCCTTAACTATAACTGCCCCACTATTGTTTCAACAAATGTATAGAAGTATATTTTATCATCTCTTCCTTGTTTGTAATTACCTAATGTTCAGTTTTGTTTTATTTTGTTGGCTTTTGCTCTAGATACTATATAGTATTTTCCTCACCCTTCTTCCTCTCTGTATCAAGTTAAATAATTTCTCTTTGTTCTTCTGAGATTCTCACAATCATTGTATCTTACAGAATAGTGCAAAAACATCCCTCTTTTCATCATCTAACCATCAGCTTTGCCTACTAGAGTCAAGAAGAACGTGTTAAATCTTTCTTGGACATGATAATCCTAAAAATATGTAAAGGTAGTTATCAGGTCCTCTCAAAGTTTTCTCTTCTCTCAACTAAACATCCCCAGCTCCCTCAACAAATCTTTTAACCATTACATCTCTACTACTGTCACTATCCTATTCATTTGCATCTGACCATGCTCCAGCGTGTTCATGTCTTTCCAAATATGTACGCAGAACAAAACACAATGTGAAATATATGGTATGATCAGATACCAAAAGAACCATAATTTCTCTCTTTGTAGACACTGTGTCCATCAGTGAAAACTAAGATTACATTATTCTTTTAACCTGCCATACCAGACTATAATTCACAATAAAAATCCTCATTTTTCCACATGCTTTGTATAGTTGATTCTTTGAATCTCAGCTTAAGACTTTATTTTATTGCATTTCATTTTACTAAATTTAGCCTATCAAAATATTATTGGATGTTGATTCTGTCATCCAATCCAGGTTCAGATCCTTTGGATATTTGATAATTATCTTTTTTTTTTTAATTCAAGTCATTGATTAAAAAAAATTAATGGCACAGGACCAAGAACAGATCTCAAGAGTCCCATAATAGACATTTTCCTCCTAGGAAGCAGTTAGGTGCTCTCTTACTATCTTGGACTTTGCTTGTTAACTGTTTGTTCAGACCTTCCCAGTCTAACATCTCACCTTAAGGATTGCCATTGACTGTTGAAGGCTAACTAAAAGGCTAATTAGTTTGGCATGCCATATTCTCTGAGAACCTTTGCTGACTTTTTTTAATCAGATGTATTTTGAGTTACAGATTTTCTCCCCATCTTTTCCCTACCATCCACCACAAGATAGAGAGCTTACTGAATATCTCTTCCCCCAATCTGCTCTCTCTTATATCCTCCCTTATACCCCTCCCAACTTTCTAGTAGGGCAAGATGGATTTCTACACACCAGTGCCTTTATATCTTATTTCCCAGTTGCATGTAAAAAACAATTTTTTAACATTTGTTTTTGCAGCTTTGATTTCCAGATTCTTTCCCTTCTTCCCTCCTCACCGACCCCCACTGGAAAGACAAGCAATTCAATGTAAGTTGTACTTGTGCAGTTACACAAAACCTTTCCATAGCAGTTATATTGTGAAAAACTAACTACATTTCCCTCCATCCTATCCCACCCCCACTCATTCTATTTTCTTCTTTGACCCTGTGCCTTTTCAAAAGTGTTTACTTCTAACTATCCTCTCCTTGACCTGGGAACTCTGGAATTTGGCTATGATATTCCTAGGAGTTTTCTTTGGGGGAGGCAATTAGTGAATTCTTTCAGTTTCTATTTTGCCCTCTGGTTCTAGAATATTAGGGCAATTTTCCTTGAGAATTTCTTGAAGGATGATTTCTAGGGTCTTTTTTAGATCATGGCTTTCAGGTAGTCCAATAATTTTTAAATGATCTCTCCTGGATCTATTTCCTAGGCCAATGGTTTTTCCAATGAGATATTTCACATTGCCTTCTATTTTTTTTATTTGTTTGGATCTGTTTTATACTATATTGATTTCTTGTAAAGTCATTAGCTTACATTTGCTTTAATCTAATTTTGAAGGAATGATTCCTTTTCCATCTGGGCAATTCAGCTTGTTTAAGGCATTCTTTTCTTCATTGGCTTTTTGGGCTTCTTTTTCCATTTGAGTTAGTCTATATTTTAAGGTGTTATTTTCTTCAGTACGTTTTTGAGTCTCCTTTAGCAGGCTGTTGACTTGCTCTTCATGATTTTCTTGCATCACTCTCATTTCTCTTCCCAATTTTTCCTCTGCTTCTATTACTTGCTTTTCAAAATCCTTCTTGAGCTCCTCCATGGCCTGTACCCAATTCATATTTTTCTTGGAAGCTTTTGATGCAGAAGTGTTGATTTTGTTGTCTTCTTCTTTTTCCATGTTTTGATCCCTTTGTGTCTTCAAAAAAAGGATTCTATGGTCTGAATGCTCTTTCTCTGCTTGTTCATCTTGCTAGCTTATTACTTGACTTCTAAGCTCATTGCCATGGTAGAACTCTGCTTCTAGAGTGGAGAGAGCTGTGTTCCAAATTGCTGGGGGTTTTGCAAATGTTGTCCAAACTGTGAGGAGAGTGCTCTCTCTACAGCCATCACAAGTTCTGCCACACTGGCCACACACCCCAGGACCACCACCCAAGACTGTGACCCAGATCCAAGCAGGTCAACGCAAGAGCGATTACCCTCTCAATGGTCACTTGGTCCCCCTACAATCTGCATGCCAGGACTCCAGAGGCAGCCACGTGGCAGCAGCAGCAGCCACGTGGAAGGAGCTGCAGCCACTGGACTGCCACCCCTTTTTCCCTGGGGGCAGCAGCCAAACCATGCCCTTTCATCACCCAGTTCCAACAGAGTTCCCCACTGAACTTTTACTTTCTCTTTGGCTTTTATGGGTTTAGAAGTCTGGAAACTGCAGCAGCTACTGGTGATTCACTCTCCTGAAGTCCAATTATGCTGGTCTGTGCTGCTGGCTGGGGTGCTCTGGGTAAGGGCTGGAAAAGCTCATGTTGATTTGCTCAGCCCCCAGCTTGGTGCAATAGAACCTTCCTGCCTGGCTGTCTTCAGTGGGAAATTTGTTTCTGTGTGCTACTTTGTGGGTTCTGTAGCTCTAAAATTTGTTTAGAGTCATATTTTACCAGTATTGGAGGTGGTTGGTACAGAAACTTAAGAAAGTTCCTGCTTTTACTCTGCCATCTTGGCTCTGTCCCTAACCTAGACACTTTTGCCAATTTATGATTACCAGGTTTTTTTTCTTGTCATCACACAGTGGAAAGAATGTTGGATTTGTAGTTGGAGGACCTTCAAATATTGGCTCTGCTACTTACTGCTTGTCTGTTCATAATCAAATCACTTAACTTTTGTGGGACTCAGTTCCTCCTCTGAAAATCAAAGGTTTTGACCAGTTGACCTCTAAAGTTCTTTGTACCTCTTAATGTATGTGTGATTTTGGTTTTCACATTCCCCTCACCCCATTAAGTCTTAACTTTTAAATGATCATCTATTCATTTATCAATCTGCATTTATTTAAATGTTCATCATGTGTCAGACTCTGTTGTAAGTACTAAGGATACAAAGACAAAAAAGCCATAATTCCTACCTTTAGGAGCATATATAACACTTTCCTCTCCTCTCTTTCTACCTTTCTCCTTCTCCCTCTCTCCCCCCTTTTCCTCCTCTCCTCAACAAACACATACACACATATACATTTATATATGTATATATATATATATTCACCATATAATTTTTGGGACAATAAGGTATACAGGGACCTAGCAAATGGAAGATTAAGGACAAATCTGTGAGCTGTAGCCCTTGATTTGAGACTTGAGGGGAACCAAAGATTCTAACAGACAGGTGTGGGAAGTAAGTTGAATATAAGCATAGGACAGATAGCCTGATCAAAGATACCAAGGTGAGCAATGTGATATTGTATATGAGTTGGCCAGTTTAGTTGGAACATAATGTGTTAAGGAAGTATGGCACAATAAAAAAAATACAAGGAGGCTCAATTTAGATTTTGAAGCACTTTAATTTCCAAACAAATTTGTATTTTACCTATAAGCAAAAGGGAGGAGGCAAATGACATGTGCAGACCCATGTTTTAGGAATATAAATTTGTCAGTTACATTCAGCACAAAGTAGTTTCTTCTTTATCTCTTTTAATTGACTATTTTTTTGCATACAACTGAGGCATAATAGATTTTGTTCCAACTTCTTATTTTAATTCTATGTAATTGTTTTCAAATATGTTTTAATAAGCAATACATTGTTGGATGTTGCTTTATAATTTAGAAGTGTCAAAAATCTGACCCATGAGTGGTAGGCATCTCACAACAATCTTGAGTGCAACCTGAATCAGATTAAAATGTAATTGGGAAATATTTGACAAAACGAATAATAATACAATGAAGCACAGACAGTATTACATTTCAAAACTAAGCCATTATGTATCCTAACAGGATCTTTAGGTACAGATTACTGCCTCCTGTTCCTATTTGAATTTGACACTACTGTTCTAATCCATTTGGTTAATCTCTTCCTTTTTATGAGTGAGTGTATCCCATTCACATTCAGTTATGCTAGTTAATTGTTTACCTGTAATTTATCATGTACTTTTCCTTTCAATGCTTGTTTCTCCCTCTTTATTAAAGTTATTATCTTTCCTTCCTTCCTTTTTTTAACTCTTAACTTTCTTGTATCTATTACCACTCCAAGCTTGCAGTTTGTCTTGTTTATTACTAATTTACCTCTCAATTTTAGGGTCTCCTTTCCTTGTTTTCTGACCTAGCTGTGTATCCCTGTTGAACCAATTGTATTTCCACATCAAATTGTATGTGTGGTTTTTTTATACCACTTCATATGAAAGCAAAGTTCAAGTGATTTCAACTCCTCCTACTCTTTACATATTTGTATATAATTCCATTTGAGCAACCTGATTATGTGTGTTAACAAGTTCCTCCATCTTTTCACACTTTTCCCTTGAATGTGTCTTACTCTCCTTAATTTTACTATTTTCTTACAATGTCTTCTACTCATAAGAAAACAATTTATGGGTCTCTTATCACAGTTGAATTTATTGCAATACATAATATAACCCATTGGCATAACTTCAAAACACGTGTAAGAAAAACTAAGTTAATTACAAGGAGAAACAGACTATAAACTAGAAAAGATGATAAGGACATGAATAAAATTTTAGGGGGAAAAAGATCCATCAGAGCTCTGGTAATTATCAAATGGAAATATAAAGGAGTATATATATATAATTCTCAGCTGGGCATGACTCCTCTACAAAAATTAATCAGGACACAAAAACTTTACAAACAAATGCAGAAAAGCAGAAATATTTCATATAGTTTTACTGAATGGAGTAGTACTTGGATTGAATCTTTAAGGGAGTCAGGAAAACTTAGCACAGCACTTGGCACATAGTGGGCACTTAATAAATTTTGACTAATTAAAATATAGGTAGTCTTGGAAGTCAGGAGAAAGAAAATTCAAAGTTTGAGAGATAGCTAATTGAAAGGCACAGAGATGAAAGAGGAAATGCCATGTGTGAGAGGAGAGCAGTCATGGCATATGGAACGACCATAGATTACATGCAGGAGAATAATATGTTAAAAGACTTAAAATATAGGAAAGGGTGTGATTGTGAATAGCTTTAAATTCCAATGACAGTAATTATATTTGATCACAGAGATAATAAGAAGCTTTTGGAAATGCCTAATGATCAGTTTATGATATAGGACTGGGCTAAACAAATAGATCTGGGAATCATTTATTATAGTTGAATTCATAGAAGCTGATGACATCACCAAGAAAGAGTAAAGGGACAGAAGAGAAACAATTCCGGGCCAGAGCCCTGAGATACACTCATACAAAGGGGTATCATATATGGATTATATACTATCATAGGAAACTGAGGGATGGTCTAGCTACTTAACTAACAAGAGAATCATTAAAGATTATTGTCACAAAAAGGAGACATTTTATAGTTGAGCAAATGTTTCCACAGAGTTTAAAAGATATAAATAATAAACAACAGAGATTCCAAGGAGGATGAGAACTGAGAAAAGGTCTTTAGATCCAGCAATTTACTATTTGATTTTGATAACTTCAGCTAGAACAATTTCAGTTGAATGATTGTGTCAGAACTAGATTGAAAAGAATTGTGAGATGAGAGGAACTGGATTCAATGAGTTTATCCCCTTCAGATATTATGGTGATATTTGTTTAGGCTTGATTTTGATTTTTTATATCATTTAATGCTTCTTGCCTGTCAGCTCTAGGCAAGATGTCACCTTCCTCCAAGTCTCTAGAACATCCATTAATACCATATAAATGGCTCAATTACAGCCCAATTTGTTGCATATTATGCCCTCTGTTGGGTGAGGTACGGGAGAAATAGTTCATATCCACTACTAGTCATTATAGTTCATCATAACTAGAAAAGCTCTTTTTGGTTCTTTTAGTACTTTTTTCAAGTCTTCTTTCTTTTGCATATTTAACCTTCCTGGTATGATTGGTACAGTTTTGTGACTTAAAAAAAGTGCCTTCTTGGTTTGGACTCATCCTTCAATCTTTTTTCTATAACTGACTGAGATACAGTTTTAAATTTTAAAGAGTTCTTTCTAAAGGGGCATAGCTTCAGAGCTGAGAGGAACCTGAGAAGTCACTAGTGCATTCCTCTAATTTTACAGGTAAGAAAACTGATGCCCATAGAGTTTAAAAGATACAGTAAGTAACAGAAAAAGGATTTCAAACATAGTCTTCTTACTCTAAGTCCAACACTTTCCACTATATCACATTCTGTTATTTTAAAAATCTGAATTCATTAACGAATTCCCTATAAAACCACACTGATTTTTTTATATCTCTACCTTTTTAAATCCTCAATAGGATTCATTTTAAGAAACTCCTTTTTCATTGGAACAACATTGGGGGGGGGGGGTTCAATGACCTCTGACCAAGGTTCTATATTTATCTTTTCTGTTGGAATATTTTTACATTTATTTCCCTCATCTAGAGTATATGAAAAAAAATTAATGAATGAGCAAGCATTTATTTAGTGCTTACTATGTAACAAAAGCACCATACTTAGTACCAGAGATGCAAAATTGAAAAAGATGGTCCCTGCTCGCACTCTAATTGGGGAAGACAACACGTATAGGATAATTCATCTACAAGGGTGGATGCTAGAGTCCAGGGGTCCTTAGTGTTTTTGCCTGTCAGGGTAGAGAGTCTAGTCCAGCCCAGCCCTATTGGGAAGGAGAGATCTTAGGGTCGGAATTGTGGGAAACCCAACCTCCTTCCCTCATTAGGACTGAAAACGGGGGAGGAGAATAATCACTACCTATCAGGGAAAGGAAAAGGTGAAATGGGAATTGTCAGGGAGATTGTAGGTAGGGCTCAGGCTAAATTATGCACACAGATATATACACACACATATGTGTAGAGCATTTGTGTGTGTGTGCATATAATTTTCCTTCATCTCCTTGATGGTAATGATTTAAATGAATTAGAACAGAATAGATAATGTGATATGCTGAAAAGCATGCCAGATTTGAAGCTGGAAAGCATGGGTTTATATCACCTCTTACAGTCTGTATGATACTAGATAAGGCCCCTCTGCTCTCTTATTATTTAAATTAAATTCGTTTCAACAAACTTTTATTAAGTACCTTCTGTGTTCCAGGCAGAGGCTTCGGACTAGAGTATCTTTAAGGTTCAATTCAGCTCTTCATTTCCTGACCCTGTACTACAACTTACTCCTTTCTAGCACATTTATTATTAAAAGCCCCTGATTCAAATCATCTCATTCCTATCTTCAGGTCCTCTTATACAGTATACCACACCGAGAGCATCTTTCTCTTTTAGGTCAGAAAGTTATCCCTTACAGTTCAATAAATTCCTACTACTTCCTTGAAGCCTTCCTACATCAATCCATGAGTTACTACTTAGTCCTTACTTCTTCCTACCTTGTCCCACCTGGATATGGAATTTCTAATTTTCCATTAATACTTGTTTTTTTATATTAATTCTACCTGCTTCTTGGCTTATCCTTCATAACCTGTTTTGACCACAGTCCCATCCATGCCAGATAAGTGTAAAATTGGGGCATTGTTGTTTTCAAAAAGATTTTTGACTTTTCCTTTGCAAGCTACAGAGTTGGCAAAGACCTTCTTCACTTGTGCTTTGGAAGGAATGTGTCTTGTTCTCCTTTTTCTCTGCCTCATAGTAGTTACCCTTTTATTCCCTCTCCTCAAATGACACTTTCTTTTATTCTTTGTGTGGATGGATGGATTGTGTCTATGTTCATAAATACCCATATAAGCATTATGTATATGCATATATGTATGTATTATTACATATTTCTGCATATATTTATCCCATTCTTTTTTTAAATTTCTTTCGCTTTTCCATTAATTTCCCCATGCATGTGTGCCAACCACAGAAAATCTTATATAAATCACAAACTAATAGGTCAGGCTACCAACATACTATAATGCCATATACTGAATAACTTTTAAAAAGCCCCATGTGCAACTAAAGGCAGCTTGATACAGATACAAGAGCCTCAACATTGCAGTAAAATTTATGGCTCTGCATGAGGCAGTAGAAAGAGTCCTAGATTTCAAGTCAGAGGGCATAGGTTGGAATCCTCGAGTTTCCATTTGCTACTAGTATGATTTAAACAGCTTGGCATAGTGCAGTGTAGTAGATTTGGCATTAGAAAGACATGGTCTCAAATTTCACTCCTAGAATTAACTAGTTCTGAGATCATAGGCATGCTACTCAGTCTCTGAACTTCAGTTTCCTCATATTTAAAATATAGATAGTAGTGCTTATCTTACAAGGTTCTTATGAAATAATGTATGTAGTGTTTTTCAGACCCATAAAGCACAGTATTAGCTACTGTCTAATCTTACTAGGCACTAGTATTATTTAATCTTACCATTATTTAATCTTACTAAGAACTGTATTAGCCATTATCTAATCTGTTTCCTCACTAATAATTAAAAGGGTATTGGGCTAAATGATCTTTAAAGTACCTTCCAACTCTAAATCTATGATTTAATGGCAATTTTATTTGTGTCTTTATATTTTTAGTGGGATGGAACTCAGAAGACCCAGAGCCTAGTCCTCCCTCTGTCATTATCTAGCTATGTGACTTTAGCCAAATCATAGGTTTGTAGAGTTAGAATGACTCTTGGAGGCAATCTTGTAGTACAACCTCCTAATGTATTAAATGAAGAAATTGAGGCCTAAAAAGGTTAAATGACTTTACCCAAGGTCACAGGGTAAGCGACAGAAATAGGATTTGAAACCAGGTTCCCAGACTGGGACTCTTTCCAACACACCATGCTGCCTGTCCAATCATTTCCCCTGTAAGCCTCAATTTCTGATTCATTGGATTGAAGGAAAAGCTTGAACATGATTTCCAAAGTATCTTGTAACTCAGTCTTTGAGTATAAATGGTGTGTGTATGTGTGTGTGTGTGTGTGTGTGTGTGTGTGTGTGTATGAGAGAGAGAGAGAGAGGGAGAAAGAGAGAGAGAGAGAAAGAGTGAGAGTGAGAATGACTTACCAAAATAGACTGCAACCCCAAAATATTGGCTCAGATTTATTGTTTCAGACTAATTACAGATCTTGCCTCTCAATAATTGCATGTGACATGATGATATAAATTCATCCAAGAAATCTTAAAAACATTTTGAAAGCATTCACCTTGAACTCTTAAATGTCCCTCTCATTTTTATGGTAAATAGTTTCAGAGTTGGGAAGTCTCCATAAAGTCATAGAAATCTGTAGAATTCTATAAAGTCCACTAGAAATCCATGAATCTAATAAAATTACTCAGGTTCATGACAAGACTTCACTAAAACTCCAATGATTCAACTTCCTAATTCAGAGGACCAGTCCAGACTTTCCAGACCCAGAATATCTTCACTTATAAACCTGAAATAATGTCACAATCAGTGTTAGCATACGTTAGAATTACTGACAATTAAGAGCTTGATTCAAGCATGAGTCATTCTTTGGGAATATGGGTCATGCCAGAGGTATTTTGTACAGATGTTTTAAGTTACTTAGTCCTGGATTCTACTGATCTGGTCTTCCTTCCCTGTACCTTCACCCTTTATAATTTTCTATCATGTCCTGATTTTTAAATTTCCTGTTGATTTATTTTTCAAAGTATTCTCTAAAAGAGAATGAAAATAACCTCTTCTCTACCCAGCCTCTGCCAAATGCTTTTAAGGGGCACTGTTTGAATGTATCATTGCTGACTGCTTCACACATTATGTGTATGTGGATTTTTTTTATTGAAATAAAAACAAAATCTTTCACAAGATTGGTCCCATAGAAACTGGTACCTTTGCATCATATACATGGTTTGATGCTTCAGAATTACAGTTTGGCAGATTTCTGAAAGGCTTTTGAGATACAGATATGAATTTTTAGAGATTCTAATTACAAGTTAGAAGTCATCTCACTGTAGGAAATTAAAAATGGAGACAATTATAGAAAATTCCCATTGAAAGAAAAATGCATTATGGAAAAAGCAATAAAAGCACAAAAAATAAAGGAAGAAAAAAAATCACTTCTGAGTAGCCTGTATGATTCAATTGTCGATCAATAGTGTGTAGTTAATGCATTACCAGGAGAGCATTAATTTGCAATTACCACAGGTGATCTGATCCTCTGTGTTCTGTCCATTGACACAAATGACCTTTTGTTGAAAGAGATTCTGCCGTCATTATTTTAGATAGAAGGAACAGAAAACGAAGTAGACAGTGTAGGTCACTCTTAGAAGCATGTATTTCATAACAGAGGTTGTGGGGCTATGGATTGGCACCAAGTGTTCACAAGATAGCAAATAAGGTTTATGGCAAAGTCAGAGGAGAGAGAGAACCAGAGAGAAAAAGAGGCAGAGACAGAAGCAGGGATGCGGCGGGGGGAAGGAGGGGGGGAGGTAGAGAGAGAGAAGGAGGAAGTGTGTGTGTGTGTGTGTGTGTGTGTGTGTGTGTGTGTGTGTGTGTGTGTGTGACTGTGGGATATAATCTGTATCATGATGAAAAGCTAAAACTAGCTCAAGGGGTAAGGCTAACGTGCAGAATTATATGTATCTTAAAACGGACTTTCCACGTTTTCAGCTGCTAGAGAGAGAGAAGAGAGGAGAGGAGAAGGACAGGGACAGGGACTTTGGCTTATCTCCATCTGGGTTGCGAGTTAGCTCATTTTGAGCAGACATGCTGAGCAATCTGGGAGAGGAAGAGGGAGAGTCTCCAACTGTGACGCTCTTTAATTAAACAGAGGCTACCCCAGCACACCAGAGGCCAGTCTGCCCACATACTCAGTTTGGAAATGGCCAGGCAGCTCATATTGTTGTGGTTGTTTATGTTGTTGTTGTTTGTGTTACACCCAGACAGGCACAGGCAACAAACCACTCCAGCCTTAGCGGTGACAACCGGGAGCCGCCTGTGACTCATGATGTTTAGTCACTCTTGTCTGCTGAGAAAGCTTAGACTGTGCCATGGTCTGTGCTTACGTCCAGGGTTTCAGGTGGTGAATCTGAATAGAGCCTACAACATGCATGAAGAAAATTATTTCTTCCCCTTTCCTCAGCACCACCAATAGCTATGGAAAGAATCCCCTTTAAAACCAATGATTAGAAATAAAACAGACATGTCTCTAGTTTCTCTACTTTGGGAGCTGTCGTATTTCCCCATTGTAGTTATTGTGACTCCCACATGGCATAGGGGACAAAATGGTGAGCTTGGAGTCAGGAAGCTCCGTTCAAAACTTACCTCTGACCTTTAACCTGCTAACAACCTCATTAAGGCACTTCAGTTCTATTTGGTTCAGGCAGCTAACTCCTGAAGACTTCCTTATTAAATCATAAGAGCATTACTACCTGCATCTAAGGACAGAGTTTCCACAGTGGGAACAACCCATGCTCACGAAATTAGAAGAGCTCCTCCATTTAATTACTATGAATAATAATGATGAAGATGTCATGATTATTTTCATTTAAAAGGAATTTTTTATTCACTTTGAAAAAATTTACCTGCTCTGTATGTATTACCCTATAATTGAAAATAGAATCATGAGTGCAACTCAGTTAATTCAATTTGATTCAATTTGACAGATATTAAGATCTGTTCTGCACAGGGAATTGTCCTAAGGCCTGGGGGAGATTAAAAATTTACATAAGATATGGTCCTTACCTTCATGGAACTTGTGGTCTAGCACAGGGAATATGTACATACAAGTAACTGTAAAATAATATATAAGTGTATTTAAGTGTTTTTGGGGGACATTAACAAATGGAGGGACCAGGAAAAACTTCATAGAGGAGCTGACCTTTGAGATTAACTTCAAATGATGGGGAGGTAGATGGAGGCCCTAAGGCCCACAAAGGCTTGGAGTCAAGAAACTTCATAGGCGTCCTGGATATGCAGTATGCCTAAAGCATAATGGAAGGTGTAGTAGGAGATAAAGCTGGAAGCGTATGTTGGGTTCTGAAGGCATTAGGACATTAAATGCTAGGCAGAAGAGTTTGAATTTGACTCATTAAGCAATAGGGAACAGTGATGATTTTTTAACAAAGGAGCGATATGCTCCCCAAACCTCTAATACAATGCTCAGTATACAACTGTGGTTGATAAATTTGTCAACTTAATTGGAAGTAAACTCGTTGGTTGTCTATTCTAGTCTTACAGCTAATGCTGTTATTTTCTCTACGATATCACTGAAAAATGATCATCTACCATCTTCTTGAACACCTCCAGTGATGGAGGGCTCACTGCATCATTAAAGTAATCTGTTATATTTCTGTTGGGGGATAGTTATTCCCTATATTGAGCTGAAATATGCCTCTACAACTTCCACCTGTTTGTGCCTAAAAAAGCATTGCAGAATACATTATCCCTCTTCCATTTCACTAGCCTCTAGATATCTGAACAACACATTAAATCATTAGATATCATTCTTATTATCCCTGCTCATAGATGAAATGCCAAACAATCCAAACATGATTAACAAAATTATACACTCAATTCAAAAATGAATCAATAAATATTCATTAAGTACCTACCACATGCCAGGCACTGTGCTAAGTACTGGGGACACAAAAAAGGGGCAAAATATTGCCCTCAAGAAGTTCACAATCTAATGGGGGAGACAAGATGCAAACAAATATGTAAAAAAAAGCTATGTGCAGGATAAATAGGAAATAATTAACAGAGGTAAGGCACTATAATTAAGAGGGGTTGAGAAAGACTTGTTTTAAAAGATGAGACTTTAGTTCAAATCACCATTTATAATGTGCCTGTTCTTTATAAAATACTATAGCTACTGAAGGAGACATAAAGGTGAAGAGGATGTTGTTTAGCCCCAGTCAAGGAAGAGATAAGATATGTTCAAATAAACTACAAGTTCAAATAGAGTATGAAGCTACAAAAGATTTCTAGACCAAAGCAAGATGCATTATCTAAAGCAGTGGTTCTTAATGCAGCAACCCTTTAATACAGTTCCTCATGTTGTGGTGACCCCCAACCATAAAATTATTTTTGTTGTTACTTCATAACTGTAATTTTGCTACTGTTGTGAATCTATTTGATATGCAGAATGTATTTTCATTGCTACAAATTGAACATAACCCACAGGTTGAGAACCGCTGGTCTAAAGACACTGGTGGTTACACAGGGAATCCTAACTTTTCAATGACAAATCTAGGTTTTAAAAAGAACACACACAGAATACAGAAGGAAAGGCAGTTAATAGAGGATAAATGCAGAGGTACAAGACAGTTCCATAATGGTAGTACCAAGCATTCCAGAGCTCATATAAGGCTGGCAAAGGAAAGCTAACAACAGCAAAGATGGATTTGCGGGTGATTTTTTAAAATCTATCCTGGAGAAAAGAGAAGGATTAAAGAAAGAATGGAATCACTACTTCAGGTAGATGAAGCAAGGAGGTCGAGTTAACGAGAATGATCTTTGATCATGGCTAATGGGGGTTTAATGGCCAAAATAAGGAGGGAGACAAAGCATCACAAGTTTAAGCCACATGGATATGAACTATAGCCTAGGTAACTGCCAAGCATGTCCAGATGATCATATTTGAAGAGATGTTTTTCTGCAAAACTTCCTAACTATAAATAATAATATATTACTTTCTGCATGTCCTACAAGGTTCCTTTCCACCACAATTCTACAATTGGGTGGATGGTGAATTAGCGAGAGTATCTCCATTGACACAATCACAGATCTGCTGGAGTATTAGAGTGCCTATGAAAAACACGTCTCCAGAAGCCTCTCAAGTGATCTCAACAGTTTTCTTCTTGATTTGACTAACAGTAGGTGCTAAGTTGAGGATACCGAGGTCCTAATGAAAAGCATCTCACTTTAAACCAAATGCTGCTTCTCTACACCACAGTATGTTCTGATGAGTCATTAATGGATTAATCATCTGAAGTCATTTCTAGAATCATAGTAATGGTCCTTGCATAAACTGAAAAAATTAACATCTTAAAAATAATCTGCTAATTGAATGATGCTTGTGTTTTGTAAGCTTTATTGTTGTATTTTATTTTTATATTACCAACCTTTACACATTATTCCTACTCCTTAAGATGTCTTTTATAACAAAGTAGAACAATTAAACAAAATTAGCAATACAGACCTCATCTGAGAGGGCATGTCACATTTCATATTTGTAGAACCCCCCACACACTTCTGTATTAAAAAAAATGAATAAAAATGTTTCTCATCCCTCCCAATACCTTTCCCTTAGGGAAAAAATAAAAGAAAAACCTAATTCTTTGTAACAAGTGGGCATACAAGCAAAGCAAGTTACCTCGTTAGTTACATACAAAAATGTGTCTCATTCTCACCCCAAGTCTGTCACCTGTCAGGAGATGAAAGTGTGTTTTTACCATCAACCCTCTGGAATCATACTAGTTATTATATTTATCATACTTAGAGCTTTTAAAGTTATTTATCCTTACAGTGTTGTTGCTATTACATACATTCTTCTCCCTTTTCCACTCTTTTCATCATCAGTTTGTAAAGGGTTTCAAAAATGTTTATTTTTATAAAATTGATTTTATAATGTAAATTGTTCTTCTGCTTCTACTCATTTGACCCTGCATCCGTTCGTATGAGTTTTTCTATGTCTCTTTGAAATCATCTAGTTCTTTATTTTCTTAAAGGATGGTGTTACTCTGTCACATTCATAGATCACAACTTATTCAACCATTCTTCATTGAATGGGCAACACTATAATTGTTTATATTCAGTCTTTTCCTATTTATTTTTATCTCTTTTTGTATATTGACCTAACAGTGGTAGAGCTAGGCCAAAAAGCAGGTAGTATCTAGTAACTTTTTGCATATAATTCTAAATTGCTTTCCAGAATGATTGTGTCTAGTCATCAGTCCTCCAGCCACATATCAATGTGCTTGCTTTCTCATAGCTCCTCCAACATTTATAATTTTCCTTTTTTGTTATCTTTGAAAATATTATGTGAAGCAGAACCTCATAATTGTCCTAATTGGAATTTCTCTAATTGCAAAGTCAAGTTTTAAATCTCAATAGGCAAAGGAAAGACTTTACTGACCTTTAATTATCCATTGATATTGCTCGAGAAGTATTACATGAACTCTTGATTTGGTCCCCACAATGACCATTACAATTGTTCATCAAACTCCCAACCTTTTCTTAAAGAGACTGATGGAATTCTTACCTCACCAAGAAAATTAATGTCAGACAGCAACAGCTATTAAATCATCTCTGTTTTCTCCAAATCCCATTCTCTAAAATTTTTATGACCTCCATCTGTGCTCTGAATCCTGTCCTGTCCTGTTGAACAAAAGCCTTGGTCTATTATTATTTTTTCTTCTGTCTTATAGCATCTTAATTTTTTACATTTATCACCCCCAAATAACACCCTTTTGTGTGTTGTTTCCTCTTATCAAAATGTAACCTCCTTGAGGGCAGAGATTATTCCTCTTTTTGTGTTTGTGTTACCAGCACTTAACACATGCCTCACGTACACATAAATAAACCTTCCTTCCTTCCTTTTTGTCTTTCTCTCTCTCTCCTTTCCTTCTGTCTTTCCTTCCTTTACTTTCATGCCCCTCTCCCACATACAACTAGCCTCTTTCTCTGCTTCCAAATATAGAATCATAGACTCATAGAACTTTAGAATGCAAAGGAAAAATTTTGAGGTTATCTAGGGTACCATCTACCCCTACTTGAAACATAAACTCCTGTGATGCTCCCAATAGGAGAAAAATGGTTATCCAATCCCTTTGAAGATCTTCAGATATTGAGAAAACCCTTTTTTGACCAAGCTTCCCCTTCCAGATACAATCCAAGTTTTTTCTTTCCTTTCTCAGCCAAGCTCCATGATGACATGCTCCAAATGTATCTTCTGCATCTTCCACATTATTCATTTCCTTCTTAAGTCCCTTCAATCTGTCCTTTATCTATACTACTCCCATGGAACTGTTTTCTCAGTGATTATTAACAATCTTCTTGGAGAAATACAAAAAGAAAAAAACTCTTATCTTTGTTTAATCTTATTCCTCTTAGATGTCTCTGCAGATTTTGAGCCTAATTTAAGTAATATCACAACTTTTATTAATTTATTACATTGGCATGTCTATATAGTTATTTAAAATTTACTTTGAATCTGAAAAAATATTTTGTAATTATATTATGCAAGTCCCGCATATGCCTCATTGGTTATCATTCTGCAATTTTATGCATTTCGTAGTCAGTTTGAATGGAATTTATTTTCCTAGCCTTTCCTCATGTGTTTTGTTAGTAAAATACATGAAGTCAAATGACTTCTGTGGATTTATATTGTAACCTTCTAAATGATTTCAATTATTTTTTCATAGAATCCCTGGGATTCTCTAAGGAAATCATCATATTTTCTACAAATAGAGATAATGACCTGAATGACCTTGTCTATTCTTCCCTCAACTTATTTAGTCTCATTGCTATATATAGCAATACATTAATATTCATTAATAATATGATCTATCATTTTCCTCTGCTTTTTCTTCCTTTCCTTGGTTTGGGTATCAGGACAATAATTATCCCAAAGAAGTTTGGTAAGATGAGACCTTCTCTATTTTCAATAAACATTCTATATTACATAGCATTAATCTGAATTTAAATATTTCATAGAATTCATTTATAAAGCCATCTGGTACTAGATCTTTTTTTCATTTAATTAATTTCTGTTTTATTCAATTTTATTTTTTGAGTCATCTTATTTGTGTTTTCTGTTTTCTTTTATTTTTAGTCTGGATGTTTTGTGTTGTTACAGATATTCCTCTATTCTTTCACATTTTCATTTTATTGCCACATAATAGTTTAGGATAATTCAATTTATATCCCTTTCATTCATTATTTGTTTTCCTTTTCTCAAGCTAGCCTGTTTTATCAGACTTTAACAAAACCAACTCTTAGTTTTATTTAACATTTCAATAGGTTTTTTTTCAAATTTGTCTACCTCTTGTTTGATTTTTAGGATTTCCACTTTTTGCTTGAGATTTTGTTGTTGTTGTTGCATGGTTAAATACCTTATTTCTCTTTTTGTTGATATTTTTAGAAATGTGATTTCTTCCCCCTACCCCCAAGGACTGACTTTGGCAGCTTCCCAGGAATCTGATAAATTATCTCAGTTATAATTTATATAGTTTCATCATTTCTATGGTTTATACTTTGACCCACTCAGTATTTAGAATTAAATTATTTTGTCTCCATTTAAGCTTGCATTCTTTACTCATATGTCATTTGTTCATTACAGTGTCTATTCTGTTATGATCTGTAATGGATATGTTTACTATTTCTGCCTTTTTACATTTATTCATGAGATTTTTCTGCATTAGTACATGGTCAGTTTTAGGGGAAATGCTATGCATGATGAAAAATTGGTCTACTTGTTAATATGCCCACTAAGGTTTTGTCATGTTTAGTATTTCTTTTTTTAATTGATTTGTTTATTTAATTTTAGTTTACAAGATTCAGTTCCACAATCCCTTGAGTTTCAAATTTTCTCCCCTCCCTTCTCAGACCCCATGGCAGCATGCAATCAAGTAAAAGATCTGCTAGTATTTACACATTAGACATTAGTCTGATTGTAAAGAAGGGTTGTAACTGATGGAATGTACAATGGGAAAGAGGAAACAAAACCACATGTTTAATATTTCTAATTTTGTATTCAGACCATTAACTTCTATTTGATTTGTCTGTCTCTTACGTTTGTGTAAGTCTGACTGATGTATATTGAAGCCCCTTATCATTATTTACTTACCTAGGTCTTTATGTTTCTCATTTATCTCTGAATCATTGAAATAATCTTTCTAGATACTGTATCTGGGATTTCTTGTTGTCACCTGTGAATTCTGTGATATGTCCTCTTGTTCCAAGAGTTCTGAGTAATTTTCTTTTATGATTTCTTTGAATATGGCATTCAGATTTTTGTTTGCTTTATCATTCTCTTCTAGGATCATACTTTCTTTTTGTCTACTGTTTATGTAAAATTTTATTATATATGCACAAATATATTTCATGTTTTTCTTTTATTTTGTCCAGATAGTAATATTTAACATTGACTTTTGTTTTCTCCACTCTTTTTTCCCCCCAAGATTTGTCTGCCTGGTTAAGGTTTCCCAGCTTCTGTTCTATTTCCCTCCTTATCTAATATCGATTCCTTTTCTCAGACCTTAGGTCTAAAGATTTTTGTGACTATTCCATGTTCTTTTTAGCAATATAATAGAATTATTATACTTCTGTGTTTTATTCTGATTCTCTCTTATGTCTTCATTTTATTAAATTTCTTCTGATTGACCATTCCCTTAATTATTTTGTTGTTCCATGCTTCTCTCCTCTCAAAGCTTGATGCTAGAATTTTCCTTTCTTGAAGGAAGGATGGGGAATTCTGATTAAATTTCTATTGAAAGTAGATGACTAATGGTGACTGGCAAAGCTCTCTGGTGAATGTCTATGTGACCTCTAGTTAGTTTCAACTTCCTTTGACTAAATTGCTTTTGAAACCACCTTTCTGAGTCAAAAGCCTATGGTGAAGATCATTTCCTTGTGGCATGGGATGGAGATGGTTAATGTGGAAACTACTGACTGTGGTGAATTCTGATGTGGTTCCTGTGTGAATGACTCCCAACTTTCAGTTAGTTTTAAGTTTTTTTTAAATTCAGAAACTGCTGTAGCTAATGCAACAAAGAATAAACCAACAGCTAGTCCAGGATAGGTAAGTATAGGGGCAGGTGGAGCAGGGTTCCCATAGGGGCAGCCTTTGGTGTTTTTTAGTTATTTTAATTTTCTTTGGAGTTGACTTCACTAGAATTTGTTGGCAAACTCTTTTGACTCTAATTTTTTTTTTAATATTTTTGGTACATTTCTTACTGTTTTCAAGGGGGGAGTAAAAAGTACTGTGATAATGCATTCTTATTAAATGTTTACTGACATGACCATAAATGGAATTCATAAATAGATATTTTGACCAATAAAAGTTTAGCCACAGAAGCTACTCACTCTTGAAATGAGTTCCTTTAAATTGGGATGGAAAGTATTATCAAAGATCTTTTAAAAAAAGATATGATTTTCTTGCTATAAAAAAATTACTCCATCCCAAATGACCACTTACCCATATCCATCTTTAAGGTCCAGAAAAAAAGAAAGAAAAGCATTCCAATGGGTTAATTTGCCCAATAAGATTTTCCTTTCTGGGCATTATAAATGGTCCTCCTTTTGCAATCCAAACTCCACGTGGCATTTTAGTAAATGATATGGATAAATCAAGTTGTCCCAGCTGTGTTGACTCTATTGAAAAAAAGAGAGATTGCCTAAAATTGTGGATTTTAGTCATCTGGAAGCTATTGTTTGGATGCTTAGTTTTCTGGTGCTGCCCTGCTCTTATCATTGGAGGAGCTGAACATGCACAACCAGGCCTGTGAACATTTGTACCACCACCTGTTTAACTGCATAATAATTAAGAATTAGCTGGCAGTGACTGGATACAGTAGTCAGATTATTTTAGCAGAAGCATTCTCCAGTCTACTGAACAGAGGTGGAGCTGCTGGAAACAGCAAGTATAGGCAGTGACCAAAGGAATGAGGTACACACGGGCTCAGTATGTACAGAACTATAGGTCTCACCTCAGTCTTTTCAGCTGGACTCCTACTCCCAGGGAGGTGGGGCCATCAGCAGTTCGAACTTTGAAGATGAAGGGCAATTATCACCATTCCCTGCCCATACACATGGAGTCACATTCTTCCATTTTATTTCTGGACTCACATAAAGGACAGCCAGTGATCCTGGCTCTCTGTAAAGCTTTTTTTTTAAAGTATTATTATTATTTGGTTCAGGTCAATATTGAGATCTAAGTTCAATTGGAGTTCAGCTTGTAAAGGATAGATACACAAAGGGAGAGGGGGACTACCAGGCCAGTCAAGCACATCTCTTTGACTAATTAGCCAGGCCTGCCCTCCTGCAAGCTACGCCATTGACAAAGTGAAGAGCCTCAAAACTAATATTCTGAATCTCTGTGGAACACTGCCATTAAACAATGGCTTTGAGAAGAGCAGATTCTTTTCTGTGTCAGCAAAACTTGGTCTAGATTGGGTGTAAGATGTCTAAAAAAAACCACTTATTTTGTTTAGGATGCCTTCAGTTGGACCCGAGTTAAGAAATTAATCTCATTGACAATAATCATGGATGGACATAGAGAAATAATCTCTTAAAGTGTCATGCATTCCTGATTTTTTAAAAAATGGCATTATGTGTTTAGAATTTGCAAAAGAGTTTAGCATTTAAGAAGTTGTAGAAGAAGATAAGCAATGCTAGCTTGACAATGACATGCATGATATGCAAAATAAAATGGCTAAATAACTCTCTTACCTTTAGGGTCTATCAATGAGCAACATTTCAAAGGCAACTTTGAAAAATTAATAAGCAGAACTGCTTATCCACTCAGGTTTTTTCTGAGCTCAACCTTTGAAAAGCATCTGAGGGGCTATTTGTTGTTTATCCCATTTGCTATGGTCAGAACATAGGGAACCAAAGTCAAAGGCAGATTTCTTAATAGGATGGCATTTGGAAGGCCATTTTACTTAGTGATCCTGGACCGTTTAGCAGCAGAACTGAAATAAGCCCTCTCCTTTTGGGGGAAACAAGATGGTATTCTGCCGAATGGTAGAATTTTATCACTTGGAAAAAATAGCTGCCTAAGAGACCTGAGAATATAAAAGCATTTGAGATCTCAGAAGGAGTTTAAATCAATGCACTGTCACAGTTACAGAGCAGATGAAAGGGCCTGCTGTCTCAATTGCCAGGAAACTACTTAGAAACTCTCACTTTGATTTCTGCTCGGAGTCAGTTACATTACTGCTAAATGCAATATATAGGGACGTTGGAGCTTTGATGTTGTACGTCTACAACAAATGGAGGCTAATGTGATAGAACAACCAAGATTTGTGGCTTTATGTGAGTATACAAATACAGCCCTATCAATCTCCCTGTGCTCACATAGCTCCTGTGACTATCTGTTTACCTGTTTCTTTATAAAATTATAATTTCCATGTTTTGTTCCTGTCTTCCAAGAGAGCATAACATGTTTCTGCCATATGGAATTTTGCAGGTGGCAGCTACTGTTGCTGTCACACAAAGGAGCTGTGATGTTTTCTAGTGTAGGGAACTTTAGGTATGGTAATTCCCACCACCAATTTGGCTAATGCCCTGTCTATTACTTAGTTGATAAGTCCTAGGGAATGGTCTTAGACACAAGGAGGTTAGGAAACTTGCTCAGGGACAAACAGCTAGTGTCAGAGGCTAGCTTTGGATCCAGGTAATCCTGATATCAGTTCAAATAATCTCTCAACTATACCAGCCTATTTCTATATGGTTCTTAATAGTGTTATTCTGTTCTTCATACTTTTGAACAGACTATTCCCTCCCTGCCCCACACCAATCTCTTAGAATCCCTATCTTCATTGAAAAGTTAGTTCAAACAAGAAGCCTTTTCTGAAAACTCCATGTGTTGGTGCCTCCCCCTCCACTCCCCCCCAAATACATTGTATTTATTTTCTATATATCTATAAATATACTTGTCTCCTAGTAGAATGTGAGCTTCTTGAGGAGAATAACTGTTATTTCTTTGTCTCTCCAGTGCTTAACGTACTAATAAATTGATGAATTGATTATAGTTATTCTCATACACCAACTTTGTACATTCACTGCTCAATTTTTATTATTTCCTGTGTTCATCAGTTGGTAAGGTTGTGAACTAGATACTTTTAAAGTATCATTTTATGCCTCTGTTGACAATGTGGTCATGGTTAGAAGATAGGATTGGAAGCACAATGGGAAGAAGTCAAGAGAGGGTTATCCATCCAAAACCTACCTCGATGTAGAAATTGTTTTGTCCTTGGAAACTTTGCATAATTATGTGACTTCTGCTATGGTACATGTCAACAGGTTCTTGATCTCATCAGCCCTTTTTTTGTTTTGTTTTTTGGGGTTTTTTTTGGTGGAAGACCCGGTGGGTACCTTAAAGCTGATTGTCTTCAGTTTTCACTGACATTGCCCTTCTGGTTCTTACTGAACTTCAGTGTTCTAATTGTCTGTATGAAGTGTAAGGCACAGACTGATCACTCTGTTGGCATTGCATGTGAACAGAATAAGTCAATTTCTGCAAAGATCCAGACAAAATTCCGTGTCTCCACCAAGTAAAAGGCAGACTAGCAGCTCAGAGACCTGAAATCCAAGAGCTACTAAAACACCATTGAATAGTTATAACTAGTATTGCTCGTATCTATAAAGGAATATGCTCCTCGTCAGCTTGAGCCTATATTTCAAGCCTTTTTTAAAATGTGGCATTTTATTTAGTTGGTATTTTATTTGTTACATGATGAAAAGGTCCTTTCTGTTTTAATAGTGTATTGACATGCACTTTAAGGTTTTCAAAGTGCTTTCTTCACAACAGCCCTGTGAATAAGGCAGTGCAATAATTTTTCTCCCCATTTTATCAACTAGGAAACTGATCTTCAGAAGTATCTTGCTCAGAAGTGTCTGAGGCTGAATTTGAACTCTAGTCTTCCTGACTCCAAGCCTAGCATTCTTTTCAGTGTGCTACCAAATTGTTCATGGAAAGCCTTTAGTGTCTCTTTGCTACTTTGATGAAAACTGACTTTCTCTCTAAAGATAAAACGTCAGCACATATGATCTGGGACCTCTAAGGGCTTGGATGATGGCATTAATCATAGGTATGATGATTTTTAAAGAATAGCACCAGTCCCCTTTCCCCTGAGGGCTATCATTTGGTCATAATCATGATCATAATGGTGATGCATTTATTAGCCCTTATCATTAAACCTTTCTGCAGAGACAAAGAGATATCCTGAAAAGAACAATGTACTGACAATCAGAACTAGTTTCTAGTTCTTGTAGGTTCTCACAAATTTTTCAGTCTCGGACAATTCACTTAAAGTTGCCCAAGCCTCAGTTCCCTGAATTATAAAATGGAGGTAATATGCCTGCCCTGCCTATCTCACAGTATCATTACAAACTATTTCATAATAGGGTCTCATTTATGTAGCCATTTGTCATAGTGATTCAGCAAAGCTGAAATAAGCCTTCTCCTTTTCAGGTAAATAGAATGATATCTTGCCAAATGCCAAAATCTTATCACTTCAAAAAAAAATATAGCTGATGAGATAATGTGTGGAAAAGTTCTTGAAAACTGTAAAATGTTACACAAATAAAAGGTATTCTCTTTGACAGTGATGAGAGTTAAATGCATAACTACAAGAGGAGTTAGGGTCATGGAGTTACCTTTCTGGGCAGCCTTTAAATATAAAAGGAGATATTCTTCAGTAGTTTAGAGATATCTCAGCAAATCCATTTCAACAAACCATTTGCAGCACCCATAGTTCAGCTTCAATGGAGAAGGTTAATTTTGTCAGTTGTATGGCTCAGATTTTCAGATTCTAGTGACTTAAGCCATGAACCATATTTCCATTTTTTTCCTTAAAAAGACATTTAACAATGAATATACACAATCTTTTAAAAAGTTCAGCCTTCAAAATACAAGGCACTGTATTTAACGACTACTATATAGCTCCAAAGACATTAATCCATTTTTCGAAAAATGAAAATAGGTTGATGTACTCTGTGAAGGAATGGGGAAAGGATCATGAGAGTCAGTTGAGTTGTGGGCTGTTGCTGGGAAAAATTGTTCAGCTTCATCTGTGAGGACCCAACTAGAAGAAGATAGAATCTGCAGAGAGGCCGACTTAAGCTATGTAAGGAAATGTAAGGAAATAATAATGTAAGGAAATAATGTAAGGAAAACCTTTCTTGGGTGGCCTCCAAAGATGGGGGATATTTGATACTTCTTTGTCAAAATCTGTCCACTTGTCAGTTATGTTGTAAAAGGGGATTTGGGGATGGACATAGGTTTAACTAGATCTCTGAGGTCTTATCTTATCAGCAGTTCTTTGATTCTATTTATTTATTATCTTATTTGTTTGGTCTCTAAAAATTTGTCTTACAATTTGGTGAAGATTGGCTTTATCTCTAAAGGTAAAATTTCAAACTGTACAATGACCTTGGCACTCCTTTTTGGATGATGGATAATATTCATAGTTTTGATGATTTTTTTAAAGAATAGTATTAGTCAGCATCCTCAGGGGAAGGGAGTTAAGAGTTCCTCCAGGTAGGGAAGGAGGGCACAATCAGAATCTAGAAGGGTGGGAGGGTCAGACCACCCAGAGAGGAGATTCCATAGCAAATGGAAAAGAAAGTTATCATGGGTGGTGGGAGGGACAGAGAGAAGGATTGGACCATACAAGCAGAAGGACAGAGACAGTTCTACCATGGAACAATATTTCTATCCTCTCCTGGAACTGATGTGACATTTCTAAGAAAGAAGCACAACATAAAAAAGAGGGAAGAAGGGTGGCAAGATCCAGAAGGAAATAACAAAAATTACTTAGAAGAAATTCAAAATTAGTACTTTAGAAGCTTTAGTGACATTAGGAACTCAGAAAATAAAGAATAAGGACCATGCAGTCACAGCTTAGAGTAGATAGGAGAAAGAATGAAGAAAACAAACAAACAAAAATCATTTTAGAAAAAAGCATGAAATTAAAAAAAACTAACAAAAATGTTGAAGAGCAGAGATGGCAATTTAATTAAATAGATAAAAAGAAGGGAATGGTTTGATAACTATGTAAAAGGAAGAGAGAAAAACAAATCAGTAAGTTAAATAAACGTTCAAAACTATCAAACAGGAAAGTGTGTGACTTAAGGTTGAGAAAAAGTCTGTGAGCCTCAGTTACCTTAAAGTTAGTTAAAGCAAAATAATTGACAAGATATAATACTGTCTTTAAAGAGGAACAGGATTTTAAAAGTCCTCGTTCAGAGGAAATAAGAGCTAATATATGAATTAAATACAGAAAAAGATAAAAATAATTCTTATAACTTAAAATGTAAATGAATTAAACAATCCAATAAAATGAGAGAGACAGATTGAATAAGAAAACAAAACTGCACAATCTGTTGCTTACAAGAAACACACCTTAAAAGCAAAGACATACACAAAATAAAAATGAGGGTTGGGAACAAAATTCAGTACGTATCAGGTATATCCCCAAATGCAGGCATTTCCATTATGCTATCAGATAAAGCAAAAACCAAAATGAAAAGCATCAGAGAAAGCAAAAACCAGAATAAATAAAGAGACAGATCATGCCAAATATCAACAAACCAGTGCCAACATTAAATTCATATGCTCCAAATGCTATAATATTTAATAAAGGAAAAAATACTTAAAGAAAGCATACATAGTAGAACAATAATAGTAAGAATTTAATTCCTCTCTCACAGATTGGAACAAATCTAATAAAATTTAAACATAAAAGGAAAGGTAGAATTGAACATATTGCTGGAGAAACTATATATAAAAATTTATATCTTCTAAATGGTACTTATTTTCCAGCACTACATAGAGTATTGACAAAAACTGAACACCTATTAGGACACAAAGATATTGTAAATAAATATAAGAAGGCAAAAGTAGTCAACAAATCTTTTTTAGACTGTAATATAATAAAAAGGGCAGTTTATAGAACATAAAGGATGCAGACAAAAATGGAGATTTAATAATGACATCCTAAATAGCAAGCCAAAGAAAAAATGATTCAGATTATTAATAGTTATATTAAAACATGAAAATAAGAAATACCATGAAATTTCTGGGATGCAGCTAAAGTAGTTCTCAGGGGAAGCATATCCCTAAAAACATACATGAACAAAATAGAAAAGAAGATTAATAAACTGAATATTCATTTTTAAAATTAAAAAGCCAACAAATAAATCCCACATAAGAAACAAAAGAGGAGACACTGAAAAATTAAAGAAAAACAAAAACCAAATGCTAGTTCTTTGGAAAAGACAACAAAATTGATCAAACTTTACCTAACCTAATTAAAAAGTAAGAAAATCAAATTAATAAAATAGCAAATGATTAAGGCAAAATCACAACAAAAGTAGAACAAATAAGAATTACCAGAATGTATAATGCATATTTCAAACCTTTTAAAATATAAAATACCCAAACTAACAGAGGAGAAGAGTTCTTAATTATCCAGTATCAGGAGGGGATAAAAAAATCAAAACCGGCTATGAAGGAACTGCCGAAAGAATGGGGGGGACTGTTGTTCCTTATGGATTCAAAGGAGAATCTTATCAAACTTTTAAAGAACAATTAGCACCAATATTACACAAATTATTCTAAAAAGGAAAATAAAACACTTTACCAGATCCATTTTATAAGACAAATAAAGTTCTAATAGAGATAAAACAAAGAGGGAAAGCTATGGACCAAATAGTAATGAATATTGAGTCAAAATTTTCTAAATAAAATCTTGCCTATCAGATCACAGTAATTCATTCAAGAAATTATTCATTATGACCACACTGAATTTATGCTAAGAATGTAAGAATGATACAGCATTAGAAAAAAATCAATATACTTAATCACATCAACAAACAAAAACATCCAGAATCTCATGATTACATTAGTAGATGCAGAAAAGTCTTTGACAAAGTACAACGTTCATTTATGCTGTTTTTTTTAAAAATCTGATACAAAGTATAAAATACAATTTATTTAACATAAAAACATATTTAAAATCAAAAGCAAGTATCATATGTAACTAGAATACATCAGAAGGTTTCCCAATAAATATGGGAGTAAATCAAGGGAAAACTAACAATATTTGCTTGGTTTACTTAGCTAAAAAAAAAATAGTTTACTTAGAAAGTTCCAAAGCATCTGCAAAGATAGTCATTGGGGCAGCTTAGAGTTTTAGCAAAGCAGCAAGCTAAAAAATAAAACCACTAAAATCAATAGCATTCCATACAGAAATAACAATACCAAAGTTGATAATAGAAAGGAAAATCGCATCCCAAATAACAACAAAATGAACAAATATTTGGGAATCAATCTACTGAAATACTTGCAATACTTGGTTAGATTTAATTTCAAATTGTTCCTTAAAGTAATAAAAAAAATGACTTAAATAGCTTGAGGGAATATTCTCATCACTGAGATATGCCAATAAAATAAAAATGAGAATTCTACCAAAGTTCATTTACAGTTTTAATACATAATGTCAGTACAGTGCTTAGCACAATATTTGACATATAGTAGATACTTAATAAATGCTTATTATACTCCTTTTTCCTTCCCCTAATGCTACACTAGTCAAATTATTAAAGAAGAACTTTTAAAAACTTGCTAAAATGATAACTATTATTTGGAGAAATAAAAGATCTAGAGAATCAAGGCATATGATGAGCAGAGGTAGAAATGAAGGGGCAATCAGGGAGAATAGGTTTTCCAGGATTCAAGCTATATTATAAAGAAGCAGTTATCCAAAATATTTGGCACAGATTTTTAAAAAATAAATAGATCTATAGAACAGATTAGTCAGAAGAAAATAAAAAACAATGGAATTCAGTAAATTGTTTAGGAAAGAACTCCCAATGTGATGAGAATTGCTGGAAAAACTAGAAGGGAAACTGGTAAAAATCAGACTTGGATCAGAATCTTACACTGTTCTTATGTTCAGTTGTATCTGACTCTTTGTGACCCCATTTGGTGTTTTCTTGGCCAAGTTACTAAGTGCTTTGCAATTTCCTTTTCCAGATCATTTTACAGATGAGGAAAGTGAGGTAAATGGGGGTGACTTGCCCAGAGTCACACAGCTAGTAAGTGTCTGAGGCCTGAGTTGAACTCAGAAGATGAGTCTTCCTGACTCCAGGCCTGGTACTCTATGCATTAAAGCACCATCTAGTACTCCTGTATTCCACAATAAACTCAAAATGGATATGTGGCTTAAATATTAAACATCATGCCATAAAAAAATTAGAAAACAAGCAGATCAGATTACTCTCTCTGCCATAGGTAGATGTATTCTTACCTAAAGAAGGGACACAGACTGTTATAAATGAGAAAACTAATACCTTTGATGACATGAAATCAAAAAGTTTTGGCCCCAATGTAATGAATGCATGTAGGATAAATAAGGAAGTGTTTGAATGAGGAAAATATTGGTAACAAATTTCTCAAATAAGAGTTTGGAATTCTAAATAGATATTGATATATCAAATATAGATTTGTATATGCAGTCATACACATGCATATGAATATACATATATACCAATGTGTCCTGTCTTCAGCTCTTGTCTCTCGTATTTCATGTGTGTACATATAGACACATATATGTTCCTGTGTATATTAAATTCTACATACAAAGTATGTATGTGTGTGTGCACACATGTGCATATAGATTCCAAAGCCATGTTCCAATAGGCAAGTGATTAAAAAATACAACAAATAAATCTCAAAAGGAGAATTGCAAACCATAGTCATCCCTCCACATTTGCTGGGGGCTGGGGACACAGGATCCCCAAGAATATGAAATATCACAAATAACTCTAGGCTCCACCCCAAACCTTTATTTTTAATAATTTTGATCATATTTAACGCACAAAACAAGTAAAATAATACATTGCACCCATTAAAAAGTTGCAATTTCTAGTGAGAGATATTAATATCTCTCACACTCTGCAGGGTTCTTGCAGCCACTGGTTTCTCTGTTTCAAGGATTTCCTTCTCCTAGGAAAAGCACAAGATGGGAATATAACTGAGAAGGAAGTCACGTGACTGAGTCTAGCTGGTAGAGAAACTTAGACATCATGGAGCGCATGAAGCCCATAGTTCTTCAGCACACAGAAACTTTTTAACAAAATTTAACTGTTTATAATAAATTTATGTATACAAACTTATGATAGTAATTTATAAAATAGATGAATAAAATAAAGTATCTATGCATTTATGATTAGTTTGTTTTCTTTACATATGTGCATCATCTGCAATTTTCTGCAGTACAGGGCAAATCTCCAAAGATTCCCATTTAATTTTCAGTAGTCCACCCACAAATAAGCAAAACCTCTCATGTAAAACCTGTGAATGTTGAGGGGTGACTGTATTTACAACCATATGAATAATAATCCATATCATGAACAGGGAAAATGCAAATCTAAACACTAAAATTTCATTTTAATACCCAGAAAATTGTCACGGGCATTTATGGGTGAGTTCGAAGTCAAAGGACATAGGTTCAAATCCTCCCTTTAAATTTATTTCCTATTTGAACTCAATTCATCTTCTCTGGGTTTCAATTTCCTCATCTGTAAAAGTTGAGGATTGAACTGAATTTGAAGGTCTATTCCAGATGTAAATCTAGGGTTTTATGAGAGTATTGGAGATTCACCAATATAGAAATTCACATTGGTGAGTATAATTAATAGTGGTAATGGCACCTTTTAATGGCACCTGATACCCTGATAAAAGATAAAGCTGACCTCATTGGAAAGAACTTAAAATTATAATACTAAGAAAACACGTTAAAAGATTCTAGTCATCCTAATTAGAGTTGTTAAATAAACAGTTAAGAGATGTCACATGCAATGAACCCATTTAAAAGGTACATTTACCTTGAGATAATGCTACTTGCTTTGAGTTTTTAAATGGAACATTTACTGTGAGAAAAAAATTATAGGCAGCTTTTAAAGGCCAGGCCACATATGAAGCCAATCTCCCTCTCCCATGGTGGACTAACCCAAGAAATATAGCTTCTATTGGAATATTCCAAAGTTCCATGGCATATTTGTTAAATTCTTTTTAATTTTGTGTATTGCTAACTCAGAAAATTATTCCCCCTTTAAATATGTAATTTAAAAAGTTTTACTGCATTTATGGTATATTTTAATTTTATATTTAAAATAGTAAGTAAATTTTCCATGAAATGTACATTTGAGAATTGATAAGAAAAATATAATTTTACTTACATAAGTTTAATTTTCCATAAAGTATTTCTTTTTGAATATAGTTATTGAAAAAAGAATGAGGCATACCTATAGGGAGGCATCCACAGTGAAATGAAATAAAAAGAGCACTATATTTGGAATGAAGAGATATGGGTTCAAATCCTTACTTTTGCCATTTCTTGGGAAAGTCACTAAATTTCTCTCTCCTTGTTTTCAAAATGAGGAGAATGATGATACCTACCCTCCCACCATCTCACAGGGTTGTGAAGATTAAATGAAATAATGTAGATCAGCTCCTATGATCTTAAATCATCAGGTGATTTACGCCAGTGAATTCCTTGTAACCCAGAACAAAATACTGAAGTGTAGATACCTCACCCTGAACGATAGGCACATAGATCTTGAGCTGGAAGGAATCTCAGAGGCTATCCAATCAAATACCCTCATTGTACAGACAAGAAAACTAAGCTCAAGGAGGATAAATGAATTGCTCTTGGTTACACAATTAGCAAGTTGAAGAGTCTGTATTTGAACCCTGATCTTCTAACTCCAGAGGATTCAAACCCAGGTTTTCTAACTCCAGAATGAACACATGTACGGTCATACCACCCTTTCTTGTTAAACTGTCAGTCTTCTGGATGTAGAGTATAGAAACTTGTAATGGGAATCTGAAGATCTTCCCTTCCCCTTGGTCCCTTGATAGGCTTAGGTGAATCTGAGAACCTTTCCTGATTTGAAAATATACTCTGTGCCCTAATAGGCTGAATGTGGTCACATGGAGCTTGTGGCAGGAGGCTTGTTACTTTGTTATTTACACCCACACCTTGCTATTTTGTGATTGGGCAGTGGGTCAAGAGGGTTGTGACATTTTCTGACCTGAAGAAACCTATGTATACCCTGATGTGAGGTTTTGCTTTGGGGCTCACTTTGGGAAGAGTTGTGTGATTTGGCCGGATGAGAATCTGGGCAGCTGTTGAGCCCCCAGGCTTTGAAAATCCAGATGTTGGTGTTTCCCTCTCTGGTAACTAACTAGGTATGGATGTAATGGTCAGACAGCTGGAAGCCCTGTCTCCTTAATTGTTATTTTCTGTTGTAACTTCTGTTTGTATTCTCTGAAGTTCAGGGTGCTGACTTTTCCCCCTCAACTAGGTAAATGATATATTTTTGATGGATTAAAGTAAGATTGTTAACCCATTTTGAGTTGCTTTCCTTTAGAAAAGCAGATCTAAGAACCTGTACTAGCAGCCATCCTGGGTATGCTAGGGTGCTTGCTGCTACAAAACTTTAATTAAAATAAAATGCTCAGTCTAGAAAGAAATAATATGGCCTTTGAGCCACTAGGATGCCAACTACTTCCTCAAAAGAAAGTTTATTCTCCAACCTGGATAACAACCTCCTGCACATTCCCCAGAAGATGGCAATACTGACCATTACATATAGTTTGGACCACTCTTTAAAGGTTGTCACTGCTACCTGTCTAGTAGTCTAGAACTAGAATCTAAAACACATTCCTACTCACATATATTGGGTAGAAAGAATGGAAGAAAGGCAAAGGAAAAAGAAAGACAGTTCGGAGGATTCAGCCGTAATGCCCATTTTGTCCTGTATGTTCTAAGTGTCTATGTTCTCAAAGTCTGAGTTAGCCCCATTTAGAGTTCTGCTTCCTTTATTTCTGTCAAGGCTACACTCCCAACTCTTCTCCCAGTCTTTTTCCAGAATGCCCTTGAAACTTCTTCACCCTGGATGCTCGTTCCAATCCAGGACTTCACATACTGGAAGTACTGTGAGCCTTCCCTCTGATTGACCTTGGGCTCCTTCCAGAACCTCCATTTTCAGACAAATGCCTAGGCTACCCATCCCTTTATTCTGCTTCAGGCTGCATTCTTGATTATCCTCTACAACTTTCTATAAAACGCCCCCACACTGGGTCCCTTTATCACCTCCCCTCTCCTTGTCAACCTCTGTTTATGTGTTGTCTTCGACTGTCGAAGTGTAAGTTCTTTGAAGGCAGGGACTTTCTGCTTCTATTTGGATACTTTGTGCTTGACACAGTGCCTAGCATGTGGTAAATGCTCTTTAACTTGACCTGAGAAGCACTGGATCAAAACTTGGAGCTGTAAAGGATCTTAGAGGTCATTCTAATCCAACTCTATCATATTTCTATTGAGAAAATTGCAGGTCAGGAAGTTGAGGTGACCTAATTAAGGTCACATAGGTGATGAGTAGTAGAGTCAGAATAGGGTCAGGGTTAGGCTCCAGTTCCTCTGAGCCTTTCCCATTCTGACCTACTCCCCCCCCTCTTCTCACCTCTCCCCAGCTCCTTGCAATCTCATTTATTCTTCACCCACAGCTGAATTGAATCTGCTTTCTCACATATTTGACTGCCTAATTGACAAATCCAGTGGCATTATTTTCTTGAAAAATCTGTCTAACTTCAGTGACAAAACGTCTATTTTTCTCCTTAACATGTTGGCCGCTGCTCCTTTGTGTCTTTCACTGACAGACCTTCCTTCTGTGCCTTCCTTACGTGTGAGTGTTCACCAGGATTCTCTCATCAACAAGTTTCTCTTTTACCACCTGCTGATCTCATTCCTTCCTGTAACTTCATCTCTGATTGTGTCTAGGTTCTTTCTTGTGCTTCTGTGCTGTATGTCCAGCTACCTGCTAAAAAGACCCATCTGAAGATCCTGCTTAACTTAACTTATAGAATCCCTTTAATTCTGACATATTTCACACTGAACTATTGCAGGATTAGCCACTCCTATGGGTAGCTGGGTGTCACAGTGGATAAAGCATAGGGCCTAGAATCAGGAAGACCTGAGTTCAAATGTAGCCTCAGACACTTACTAACTATGTGACCCTGGACAAGTCACTTAAACCTGTTTGCCTCAGTTTACTCATCTGTCAAATGATAAACCACTCCAGGATCTTTGCTAAGAAAACAAGGTCATGAAGAGTCAGAAACAACTAAAACAGCTGAATAAAAACATCTGTCTCTGGGCTGGGTTCCAAAGTTCCTTCCTTGTTCTTTCCAATCCAATCAAATAAACATTCATTAAGTGCCTACTGTGTGCCAGGAACTTTGCTAAGCCTTTGGAGATACAATTAATAAAAAAAGTACAGTACCAGCCCTCAAGGAGCTTTTTATAATCTAAGGGGGAGACAACACAGAAAACGTGTTAGGAAAGGTGGGAAGAAAACCAAGGGGTGTTAGCATAGGGCATCTTGTTCCTTGGAGCTGAAACCAGGCATAGCGGCCTATGCCAAGTGGAGTGAGAAGAGTCCAGGTAGCATTGTCTCTAGAGGAAGGCACTGGGAGGAGTTTGGTGCTCCTCTCTCCAGCTCTCCAGTCAGAGGAGAGAGGAGGGTGTGGGAGGTGGTGTCAAAGAAGACTTCAGTTAGCATGCTGATGGTGAGTTTGGAAGTGATGAGCTCATCCTAGGAGGGCATCTTATTTGGTGAAGCTAAAACAAACAGGACAATAGGTGGAAAGGGGAGTCAAGTTGAAGCAGAATTCCTTGCAGCCTCGATTCTATAATAATTGTAAAGCCGAGATGCTAGGAGGTTTGGATTCCAGAACCTGGCACTCATCGTGTCTCCCACAAGCCTTTTTTCTAGGTCAGACATTGCCATTTCCTTCAATTGATCTTCACGTAATATGTCCTTCCAGTCTCTTCACCATCTTACTCATTCTCTTCTATGTGTTCCATGTTCCAATGTCCTTCCTAAAGTATGACAGCCCTTCCGAATGAGAACTTTCCTCGGACTTCCTGACCCTAGTACCCAGCCTCCAGCTTCTAGGGTCTTCCCTTCCAAGACTTCCTTCCTTCTGCTGTATATGTGACCTGTAAATACCTAATTATTGACATTTTGGCTTCATATTTGAAAGGAAGCTCCTTGAGAACAGGTATTTTTTTCCCCCACCTTTGTATCCTTACTGCTTAACACAGTGCCTGGGATATAGTAAGCACTTAAAATACTTTTTGATTAAAAGCAAAAAATAAAATAAAATAAAATAAAGCTAGGGGCAGCTGGGTGGCATAGTGAATAGAGCTTGGGCCCTGGAGTCTGGAGGACTCGAGTTCAAATCCAGCCTCAGACACTTAAAACTTACTAGCTATATGACCTTGGGCAAGTCACTTAACCCCTGATTGCCCTGCTTCCCCCCCTCCAAAAAGCCAAAAAAAACCCTTGTTGATTGATTGACCCCCTCAAATGGAAAACAGCACTTCAAATGTGGTCTGCCTAAGGCAAAGGACAGTGGGCCTCATTATCTGCTAATGTGACTTCCTCACATCCAGACTTGGACTTTTGCTATAGATGTTCTTTTATCACCTCCACTAAATGATACAAGCATCTTGATGAATGGGACTCTGTTGCATTCATCGTTTTATTCCACCACGGTACTTAACTCAGTGTCTAGAAGATAGGAAAATTTAACACACATGTATTAAAGGCTTGCAATTGCCAGATGCTGTGGAAATAGAGACAAAAATGGAAACACTTCCTCTCCTCAAGGAGTTCAGTAGGTACAATTGTCCAAACTGACTCTGAATTCTGTATTCCCACTGCATTATTTATTTCCTGTACATTTTCTTGTACAATATTCTCAGGTTTCTAGCAGAGTTAGGCTTTTACAACACATGTGAACATCCTATAAAGCATTTGACATCATGAGATTTTTTCAAAAATCAGAGTTCTCATGTTAATAGAGTATCCTATTTTAAGACCATGTAGTAAAAGTGTTACCCATACACCAAGAAAAAAAAATGAACCCTTCAGTGAACAAAGAGGTTTAAATAAAGCATCCGTTGACTTTTACAGTTAAAGAACCCATGGAGGAAATTATAATGATGTTCTTTATAATTGCTCTGAAAAAAAATCATCAACTCTGTAGAAGGTAGAACAGGTCTAATTAATGCTCAAACTGCTCCCTCGAAGGAACAGATTTTTGGTGTAATGTAAATGGGCTTTATAGGAAATGTTCTCGTTCATATTTTATAGTAATTCCATGCTCTTTCCTGAACAGTTGTAACATACAGAATTTCAAAATAGGAAATGAGGCCTTCTGTTCAGCAGTAGTATGTATTAAATGAATAAGTAGATGAGTAAAGAGAAGAGATATTAATATTTATGTGTCACATGGTCAATGTGTTCTTTAAGACTGTGGCAACCATTGTCAACCTAGGCAATCATTTAATCCATTTTAAAGGGGGAAGGAATGCACTGGACCTTTATGATGAGTGGAAAAAATCATTTGACAATATTACACTAATATATTTATTCTAATTTATATGACATTGTCCATGCTCAAGTCATACTTTCCCGCCAATCTCTACATATTCTGAGGTACCAAGTATTAATAAATTTGGCCTGCACTGGGCAGGTAGAGATTTACTGAATATTAGACTTTAGTATACAGAAGCCTAGAATCATAAAAAGACTTAGCTGACATCTAGTCCAGTACCCTCTTTTTCAGATTAGTCAGATGAGGTCTAGAAGAAGTATAGGGATTTTTTTTTTTCTTCTCAAGACCATGATGCTAGTTGATGAGGAGTGAGAGTTGAACTTACATACTGGACTCCTAGTTTAGTATCTTTTCCATGATATTACATTACTTTTAGTCAGTGAACCATCATAACACCCTAAATATTCCCCCAATAAGATAAATTATCTCTTATGTACTGAAAGTGTTTGTAGATGGGATTGCAGAGTCATGTTTTCAAGATTTTATAGAACAGGAATGACACTGATGTCTGGTCCTATTCTGAAAGATATTTTATAGAAATATAAAGTATTAGACTTGGATTAAAAATAAATGTCACAAGTATAAGATGGAAGAAACAACTAGATAACAGTTTCTATGGAAAAAAATATAGGAATTCTAGGGGACTACAAAATGAATGAGTCAACAATGGAACATGTCAACTGGAACTGCCCTTTCCAGAGCTACCAGTGGTCTCTTAATCACCAAATCTAATAGACTTTTCTTAACCCTTAACTTCTTGACCTTTCTGCATCATTTGATCCTGCTGATCACATTTGCTTCCTGATTATTATCTCCTCTCTAAGTTTTCATGATAGGGCACTCTCTGGGTACTCCTATCTGTCCAACTACTCCTTCTCCATCTCCTTTCCATCCAGATCATGCTCACTCCTGGTTGCTGTCCTTCAAAGTTCTTTCCTGTTCCTTCTTCACTTTTTCTTTCATAAACTCTCATTTGGTGAACTTGGATTCAAGTATCATCCCTAAACAGATAACTCCTGGAGCTTTATATATATATTGCTAGTCTCTCTCCTGAGCTCAGTTTCTGCCTTCCCCAAAGCCTCTTGGACATATCAAACTGGATGTCCTGTAGGTATCTTGGACTCAGTATATTTAAAAACAGAACACATCTTTCCTCCAAAACTATCCCCTCTTCCAGACTTCATTGAACTTCAAGATAATGACCATCTTCTCAGTGACCCATGCTTACCACCTTGAGGTCATCTTTGTCTCCTCACCCCACAAATCTAAGATGTTGTCAGCTGTTGTCATTTCCACTTTTACAGCATCTCTCATAATGTCCTCTTGTCTTTACTCACCCACCAGCACCCCAGTTCAGGCCACCTTCACTACTCCAATTCTTTTGTTTTTGTTTATTTTGGGGGGAGAGGTTTTCTTTGTTCTCCAGTGCTCACTTAACTCATTGCTTGGTACATAAAAGCCATTTTATAATTGCTTGTTGTTGACTCGAGCTCTTACCTAGACGACTACAACAGCCTTCAAACTGGCAACCCCAACCCCAATCCATTGTCCCCTCTGTTTCCAAGGTTATTTTTCTAAAGCGTAGGTCATCTCACCCACTCCTTCCTTTTTTCTTCCTTCCTCAGTTGCCATGGCTCTCATTACCCTTCCCTACAAATCAAATATAAACTTCTCTGGCATGTAAAGCTCTTCATAACCTATCTTCTTCCTGTCTTTCCAATCTCCTTAACATTTTGTTTTCTCTTACATACTTTATATTCCAGTAACATTTACTTACCATTTCTTTGAACGTGAAATTCCATCTTTTGTCGCCATGACTTTCTACCGGCTGTCTTCCACACTTGGAATGTTCTAATCCTTCAACTCCCCTCTTAGTTTTGCTGGCCTCCTTCCAGACTCAATAAAAATCTCCCCTATCCCATTTCCCAGTCCCTGAACATGCTAATCCCATTCTCTCTCAGATTTCCTGTCATGTATTTTAGCTTTGTCTTGTATGTAATAGATAGTTTTGTTTGTTTGTCGTCTTCCCCAATAAACTCCCTCTTGGTAGAGACTTTTCTTCCTTTTCTTTGCATCGCCAGTGCTTAGCACAGTTCCTGACCAATAATACTTGACAAATGTTCCTTGATTGAATGACAGAAGCTAATGTGGTATTGGGTTATTATTTTGTGGAATATGATGAGCACGGTACCTAAGACAAAGACAATGACAATGCCGCTGTACTATTTCCTGATCACACCATGTTTGGAGTATTGTGTTCCACTCTGGATCCCACCTTGACATTCCACCTTGGAAGTATAGCCAGAGGAGAGTGACCAGGAGAACACAAGGGTACTAGAGCCAATATAATTTGCATAAGTAGACTAGAAAAGAGAAAGCTGAAAGAAATCACAATCGCTCTCTTTAAGTCTCTGAAAGACTTTGTAAGTAAAAATGATGAATGAATGAAATGAATAAATAAAGGAAGAAGCATTCATTATTCCCTAACTATGTGACAACCACTTTATACCACTATGCTCCCAGATGCCCAAGGAACAACCTCAGCATCATCTGACTTCTTATTCTTGTCATTTTTGTCTCTTAAACATCACTTCCATACCTTCTCCTTTCCCCCCTCATACAGATGTGACCCTTGTTGGGCCTTCATCATCTCGCCAAAACTGTTCAGATAACTTCCAAATGTGTCTTCTTGCTTTGTCTTCTCCTATTCTGATATATCTTTCAGTCTCTAAAGTGATTTTCTGAAAGTGCAAGTCTGACCACACTATTCAACCAGATCCAGTGGTTCCCTGTCATCTCAAAAATGATATGTGAACTCCTCCTTTTTATACTTAAAACTAGTGCCCCATACTACGTCTCAGTGTACCCACATTCCTCATTTATCAGTTTGCCTTCTACCTTTTCTGCCAGTTTGGTTTTAATGTTTCTCTACGTTTATGCAACTCTCTATGCATGCACACTTGTAAAACACAGAAATGATCAGGCTGTATACACTCTTGACTGCCCTCATCGTGTCTAGCAAGATTCTGATCTAATAGGAGGAGCTTTATGAGTACTTGCTGTTTTTTGGTATGTATTAAGGACTTCTCTATTAAAAAAGTAATGATCATTGCTCCATATTATCTGTAAGAAAGGAACAAAAAGATATCCATTTCAACTGCAACATGAGGAATCTCAGTTATGAAGGGGAACTCCTAAAGCAGAGTAAGGAACAATGAAACACTCCAAAGATTTTTGTCTTTGTTTTTCTTTGGTTTGTACTGTTGTTTTCTTCTTTAATGAACTTCACTGGTCTGTTTAAGGCAAGTGTTCTCCAACCTTTCCCCAGCAGTAGAACACTTCAGTTTGAATGAAACTTGGGCAGAATCTTAATGGTAAAATCCTCTAATACAATTTTCTGGTCATTGTGTTATTTTTTATGACTATTAACAAATAGAACAAGAGCTGAACCTGAAGTCAGGTAGGAAGAGTTAAGTCCAGCCTGTAACACATATGACCTTAGATCATGTAAGTGATCTGAACGTTAGGTTAGCTTTTTTTCTGTCTATAAAAATGAAGATAATGGTACTTGCAGGTGAGATCTTTTACCAGCCTTAAACTTTTACATAAACATTAGCTATCCTAATTATTATCCAGTTCTTCTCCACTATTCAGTCTTATCTTTGAGTTCTTTTCTTTCACCAAGTTCTGTTATTTTTTTTCCCCTTACAATGTCTCTCACACTCATCTTTCCTATTTATATTCCCGCTGCTGCCAACCTTGTTCAGGCTCGTCACTTCACACCTGGACTCCTGCAAAAAGATCCTAACTGAGCTCACTGATTCCATTCACTCCACCCCCCACTGCACCTGATGTAGCAGATTCATTTTCCTGAAATATTATGGAGATCATATTGGTACCCTTGTTCAAAAGCCTTTAATGCTTCCTTTGCTAAAAAGAAATATTCTTGTCATTCAAGATCCCCTATCATCTACTTGCTACCAAATTCTTATAGTAGATACACTTTTTGACTTTGAATCAGGAAGATCTCAGCTCAAATCATATCTTTGACATTAAGCTATGTGACCCTGGACAAGTCACTTAACCCTGTTTGGGTCAGTTTCCTCATCTATAAATTGAATTGGAGAAGGAAATGGCAAACCACTCCAGTGTCTGCCAAAAAAAAAAAGCAAAACCACAATTGGGTCACAAAGAATTGAACACATTGAAACAATTCAACAATAACAACAAGCTTTGTGACCCTGGCAAGTTATATCATCATCATCATCATCATCATCATCATCATCATCATCATCATCACCATCATCATCACAGACATTTCTGTAGCACCTTAAGGTTTACAAAGCACTTTATAGATATGCTCATCTTATTCTCACAACAACCATAGGAGGTAGGTCTATTATTACCCCCATTTTACAGATGAGGAAACCGAGGTAGACAGAAGTTAAGTGATTTACCCAGAGTCATAGAGCTATTAAGTGTCTGAGATTAGGTTTGAACTTTTCAAACTTCACAATCTCATATAAATGATATTATTGTCATTCCTCTCCTATGCTCTCTCTAAAATGGTCTCCATACTGTGCATGGACCTTAACATTCACTTTCTTGGGTCTTTGTCATTTTCTATACCATTGCTTCTGAATGGAACATTCTCCTCCCTCTTCTTTGTTAACATTAATCTTACTTTTCTTTCACATTAAAATTCCTTTAATTGAAAATCTACCAAGAATCCTAGAATCCTAGAACTTTGGGTCAGGAGGAACTTTAGTGTCTATTTCAGCCTACCCTGCTCTTTCTCCCTTGATCCCTATAGTTGTTAACACTTGTTAACTGTCTTTCTCTTTCTCCTTCTCCGTCGCTCTCCCTCTTTCTCCCTCACCCTCTTTTTTCTTCTTCCTCTTCCCTCCACTCCCTCCCCCACCACACAGACTATGTCTTTAACTGAATTGGTATAGGGAACTCCTTTCAACATTTCACTTCAACATCCTTCCTATAGTTTATAGTTTGTTTGTTTGTTTCCTATAAATCATCCTTCTTAAAGGCAAGAACTCTTCACCTTGTCTCTGTTTCTCCCAAATCTGGCACAGTTCCTTGTACAAATAAGCACTCATTCAAGACTTGTTCACTGAGTTATTGACAAGAAGAAGCAAGACAGGCTCATTTCTCAAGCATGAACATAGGGCTAATAATTTGGGAATGAGGGAATGAGAAGAAAGTCAAGAACAACACCTCTGAGGAATGTCTAGAAAGCAATCAGAACATGAATAAAAGCAGACTACTGTGATAACCAGATTGGAGTTAAACTAGTAGACAGATCTGTAGGAAAAACAGTTCACAGGTAAATGTCTTTGCTTACTTACTAGCTATGTGACCTTGGACGAGTCACTTAATCTCTGTCTACCTCACTTTTGTCTTCTGTTAAATGAAGATACCAGGTATGTTTGAGGATAAAATGAGATGTTTGCAAAGAGCTTTACAAATGTTAAAGCACTATGTACATTCTATTATTATTATTGTTATTAATGGTGCTATGCAACCAAGAACCTGCAAAAAAAATTAAAATGTAAAAAATTAAAGAGGTGGGTTCTAGGGAGAAAAAAACTGCAAAAAAAAATCTGGTTTTTTTTTTCAAGCTTCCCTCACACTCACTGTCTCCCACCTCCATGGAGTTCCCCACTGCATTCTTTACATTAAAAGCTCCCTATATACCCTCTCTTCCTTGTTGGGTGGTGTAGCCTACAACCACCCTGCTCCTCTGAATCAGTCTGTCCATCAATAATTCTGATACATAATGACCTCATAGCCTGTCCTTTTGTCTGTCTCAGGTATGCAGTGCAATTCAGAATCAGGATTTCACGGTGATTGAGGATTATTGCACAGGGCTCAGGGCCCTGCTTTATCTAAAAAGCCTTGAGGAGCTGAAAGATTGGCAAGGCCAGAGCCCTGCAACTATTCGCCACCAAAAAGGGAAACCGGTCCCTCGCATCACCGAGCTCGCTGGGAAGGTAAATGCATACTTTTCCTGTATTATACTAAAAGATTGTGGTCTTCATTTAATTTTGATCTTGAATTACTGGGAAGGCAATATAAAGTAACACAAGTAGTACTGGACTTTTGAGTCAGATGTCTTGGATTTGAATGTTACCTCTGCCACTTACTACTTTGTGACATTAGATAAGTCACTTAAAGTCCATGGGTTAGTCATCTCATCTGTCAAAAAGGGCATTAGACTAGACAACCTCGAAAGGGCCCTTCCAGCTACACATCTATGGTATTGTGTTCCTATGACATAGGACTCACCGAAAAACTGAGTGAATAATGAAGGGGCTGTGATCTGCTATGTGTGATTTCTATGGGAGATTGTTCTGAAGGGGCTTGATTATAGCCATGTGATGTGCCTGCAGAGTCTACTTGTATAAAACCAATATAGCACAAGGTCTTTAAAAAAAAGAATTGGTGAGATTGAGGTTTTGAGTGTGAAATGCCGCCCAATTCATGCTACCCATGGTTGATGACTGGCATTCTTTTCAGTGGGAGGCTATAGAGTTCTTTATTCTCTAACAAGCTCTGAAAATTATAACATTACCTTTCTATTTTCAAGACAATCAAATCACTGGAGTTCTGAATAATATGATGATGTTTTAAAATTAAATTCTAATCAGTATCTTTTGTAACTGCTCCTGCTATGTGGTTAAACCCAGGCTCAAAAGGTTATGTCCCAACTTTCCCACTAACTGCTATTTTCAGAGAAATATATACTACATTTACATTTTGTATAATACAGTGATTTTAGTAACTCTTTTCTGAAAAAACATTCAGTATTTTGTCTTTGTATCTCCTTTGTATTATACAAAATAGTCAGCCATTGTCAGAAGACATTTCTCATGTCCTGAATGCAAAAGGGAAAAATTACAATTCTCTGTCTTTTCAACTTGTCACTACATCAATAATTAACTTTTTAAAAAAGACATGGTAAAAAAAAAGATGCTTTAAGGAAGCATTTAATAATTCAAAGGAATCTTAACTTGAAACAGGTCACATGAAAAAGAATTGAAAACAAAGCCCTGGGTAATCTGGTTTGGATGGGTAAGTTGGGGATTGAGGAGGAATGAAGGAATCAAGACACCTGACTTTTTATTTAGTTATTTCCCATGAAGGATTGCATTGCTATCTCTTTACTAACATAGGACCAAAAATAAAGGTCAGCCAGAAGGTTAAGTCATTGGTGAGATAATTCTATAGTTTAGACCCACAGCAGTGTGATTGTAGATCCAATAATGAAAAACAAGAAGAGAAAGGAAGTAAAATAATACAGGGTGAGTTCCAAGGAAATATAGTGATGAGTGACAATCAAACAGAAGGGCTTGGTGATATTAATATTTATAATATTATAATTATCAAGACTGTGCCTAAGTAGTATTATTAGTGTAACTAACCATATTATCATGAACTGAGTTTCCAATATTATGAGAAAGTATGTTCTTGTCTTGATTTTTTTTCCTATCCTCAAGTCCACATATTTTTCAAAAATTATTAATGAATTTGTCCACTTTGATGTAAAGGACCTGAGGGCATTTTTATTATAATCTGTTTCCTGGCATGGTGGTTCATGGCAATGACCAAAGACATGGTTTTAAATTCAGGTAGTTGTGAGCTAAAGAACTAAATTATTGGAACAGAGATTGGAGAATTTACCTGTGGTCCAGTGGTATCTCATAAAGGTAGTCCAGGAGAGAGCATTCAGGGTCATATTGATGTCAAATGCCTCTGAAGTGTTGATCAATGTGAAATAAAATAGAATCAAGTTGCATTTTGAATGTTATGCAATTTGTCTTAAAGGAACTTCGATGCATTCAGCAATCATTTATTATGTATGTTTTTCAAGTCAGGCACTGTACTGGACACTGGAGATGCAAAGACAAAAATGAAAATTCTTGATTTCCAGGTGCTTATTTTCTGCTAGAGTAAGACAGCACAGCACAGTTCTGATGAGAAAATACACAATATTTACAAAATAAATACAGTCACAGGACCTGAATTCAAAGCCTAATTATAATTGTTACCATCCACATAACATTGGACAAGTCACTGAGCCTTGGTTGTTAGACGTATTTGGCTTCTAAGTTTTTAAATAGGATCCTATGACTGTATAATCTTAATTTATGGGTGAAAAGGCACTAGCAAATGTCAAGATCAAGACAGGTATTTTATGATAGTGCTTGAGCTGAGTCTTGAAGGGAGCAAAGAATTACAAGAGACATAGGGGAAAAGGGAATGCACCCTAGGCCTGAGCCACAGCATGTGTAAAGCCATGGAGGAGGGAGCTGGAATGCCATCTGTAAGGAAGGGTAAACAGATCATTGTGACTGGAACATCAAGTGTGGGAAGGAGGGTAACGGGCAGTAAGCCTGGAAAGACATGTAGAAATTAAATAGTGAAGGACTTTAAATGCCAGACAGGGGAGGTTAAATTTTATCTTAAAGATCATGGGGAATAACTGAAGCTTCTTCGACATGGAAGGAAGGACGCTGTCAGACCCCAAGCTAACAAATTCAAAGGAAGGGAAGGATTTTGGGTTGTAGATGTTATGCAGCTCTTCTGTCACCAACCTGCAGAGAAAGAGATATTTTTTTTTCTGTTTGTTTTGGGTTGAAGGGATGAGTCAAAGCTTTGTCCAAATTAAAAAGCATATTTCTCATCAATATCATTTGTCTACAAAACAACAATGACAACAACCCACTACCACCCAGCCTATCTGTGTGAGGATATTAGTAATTCATTTCTCAACACCAGGTTCAGAAACAAGCAGATGGTCTGGTAATAGATTTGTGCTTCAGGATTCTCTAGTGTCAGCTGACAAGACTAAAACAATAGAGGAATATCCCCTTCAGGTTAATATTCCTGATGCTGAACCAAGTATCTTTGGATTAGAGATACAGGTGTCTTGACAAGTAGCTTCATTATTGTTTGCTGTTCATGTTTTGTGTGGTTAATATTTACAAAGTCCCCACATTATGCTGGCATCATATAAAACAAAGGGCCCTTTTCTTGTGACATTTGCATGCTAAAGAGACACAGGAGGAGGCAATGCTGGTCTTTTTTTAAAAATCTCATTCTAATCAATTGTTTTGACTCTGGAAGGAAGTGCTTCACCACAGTAAATTGTATGCTGAAGGAATTCAGTCAGTTAATCAATAAGCATTTATCAGGCACCTACCATATGCCTGGCATTGTGCCAGGTACAGACACAAAAGTGAAACAGCCCCTGCCTTCAAGGATCTTACATTCTAACAGAGGAGACATATAACTGTAATGCCAATCAAAGGCAACTTCCAAGGTTCAGATTACCAGCATAGCAAACCCCACTTATTCAGCAAATATTCACAGAACAGAGAAAGTAAAAATACAGTATAATTCATACATTTCACAAGTAAGTTCTCAATTTAATCCAGGTCAGTCCAGGTCTCTTCTCAAATGGAGATCAGTTTCCAATCATAAACAAAGTACATTGGTTTGGTCAGTGACAGAGGACAAAAAGGCAGAAGGTTTCCCACCCCTGGACTCAAAGTAATTACAATACCATCCATTAACAACAAGCACTTTCTCAAAAGGGAGCAGGAGAGCACAAAAGGCCATCCACCCTTAAGTTAAAACAAGGTTAAGATAACATCTCAACATTGAAAACCCAAGGAAAGGCCCTTCTTTCATCTTCACTGGAGGCAAGCCCTCAGCAATCTCAGTTCCTGGGGAGACAAGGCTCAACAAAGCCATAGCCAGTGTCCTCATTAAGTCACACTCTGTCTGTAGAACAGTCCCAGAACCCCTGAAAGTACCACCAAGGCCCCCTTCCAGGATTTCTGTGAACATACAACAAGAAAATCCTTCAGGGCTTCTGAACCAACAGCCAGGTTCCAGGGCCTCTACAACAGCAGCACTGTCCACCATCAAGTGAATCTGGAAAAACAACATCAAAACAGACAGACA
>CM053593.1:332379050-332404072 GCA_028646575.1 Pseudocheirus occidentalis | reverse complement strand
CTATGGGAGGATGCAGATAATAGTTGTACAGGCTTAGCTGCTATGGATGAGTTGTGACCTGTATTATTGAAAGGAGTATTTATATTGAATGATCACAAATCCCTTAGAGCAGGGGTTCTCAACCTGTGAGTTGCCACCCTTTTGGGGGTCAAATGACCCTTTCACAGGGGTCACAGGAGGTCACCTAAGACCATTGGAAAACATATATTTCTGATGATCTTAGGAACCCAGACACAGCTCCTCTATAGGTCTCCAGGTGGTTCCTCCCACATACAGACACATACGAGCACTAAAGGGTCATGGCATTAGGAAAATTGAGAACCACTGCCTTAGAGTAAAGTTCATAAGTATTGTACAAAAGTTCCCATTTTTTCCTCTATTTTATCAGTAACAATTGTGTTTGATTTAATTTGTCCTTTTAAAGGGAAACTAGATATTTGACACTTAAAATGTAAGCTCCTTTAGGGCAGAGAGATTTTTACATTTCTTTTGTCTTCCTATCAGCACTGTGGCTGACACATAATAAGTGCATGATAACTGTTTGTTGATTACCTCACAAGCTGAGGTATTTCCTGATAAATAGGTAAGAAGCAGTATTGCATAGCAGATAGAGGCCCAAACTTAGAGTTGGCAAGACCTAAATTCAGGTCTTTCTTCAGACACAGAACTATGTGACCTCATGTCCTTCAACTCTCAGTGTTATTGGCAACTTTCAAAGATATAAGCAGATAGTTTCCAAACCAGATGTTCCTCATACCAATGCAATTACGTTTTCAAACAAAACCCCCCACTCAGAAATACGTGTTTAAGAAAAAAAGAAAAAGAAAACACCTGTCAAAGAATATGAATTAAGTTTTCAAAAGAACTGGAAATTATCTATGACTATATGGAAAATGATCCAAAACAATAATAAGAAAAATTCAATGAGGTTATGTCATAATCCAACAAATTGGCAAAAATAAAAAAAATAGAACTGGTCAATATTGAAGAAGCTAAAGGAAGATACTGTTGGTACAACTGTAAATTGTTCAAAACTCATGAAACATAATTTGGGTTGACGCTAGAAAAAGAACTGAATTGTTCATACCTCATATGTCTTGTTTCTATCATTTAACTCTGCTCTCCTTGAGAACAAAGACTGTCTTTTCCTATTTCTATTCCTTGCATGTAGCATAGTGGTTTGCACACTGTAAGCACATATCAGTTTTGTCTTTTATCCTTAATACTGGGCATATACCACCAAGTATGTCAAAGACAGGAAAAAAAGTCCCCATATACACCAAAATATTCATAGCAGAATTTTTCATGATAGCAAAGAATTGGAAACAAAGTAGGTGGCCATCATTTGGAGAATGAACTGAATTTGATGGAATGTTACTATAGAATAGAAAATCATTAATGTGAGGAATTCAGAGAAATGTGGACAGACTTATATGAACTGATACAGAGTGAAGTAAGCACTTACTGGAGAGCAGTGTATACTATAAACTATAATAATGGAGATGAAAATAACACCACAAGGAAGCTGATCTCTGAGTAATCATAAAGACTAATCACTCCCAAGGAACAGATAATACAACATACCTACCTCCTTTCAGTAAAGAGCCAGTGGTCTACGGGGGTAGATTATTGTGTAAACCATCAGATATGGTAAGCATATTGGGTGATTTTACTTAACTATTTTTCTTTGCTACAAGAGACAGTTCAATGTAGGGGGTGGGTGGGTGGATATATCTGGAAAAGATGTGATGAAAAATAAAAGCCATAAGTCAGACTTTGTATTTAATTGAGCTGTGACATTTTAAAAATCATTCAATCTTATTTAGTCATTTGAGAAATCTTTAAAGATGACCCCCCAAAATAAGACATTGCAAAGATCTATTTTCATAGTTCTTCCTTCTTTTTTAAGAGATTACCCAAAAGATACAGACTAGGGAATGAAGATATGTGGCTGGCATCTCTCCCTTTCAATTTAATCATATGGAATTTGAACCATTCTATCTGCTTTACTTCTGCTTTCTCTCTCTTGCTATTCTTCCTGGGACTGCCATATGGTAATGTTATATTCTTAAAAGCCAGATCACATATTGTGTCTTCATCAGTAACTGATGATTAGTAGGAAGTACAGTGATGAAGACCACATTTAGATCAATACTGAAAAAAGTTCCTGTTCCTGTTCAGTCACATTGTGTCAAGAGCTAGGGATCCCAAAGTCCCAGTTCCTCCTAGATCAGACAGACCAACTATTTCAGCACAAATCTGGAATATGTGTGTGTGTGTGTGTGTGTGTGCGTGTAGATTATAGTAGCCTTATTAAAGTGATTCAATTAGTACTTTATATAGAACAACATTCCAGTACAATTCAATTATGTTCTGCAAGTGTTTTTTATTATGTGTAGGGCACTGTACTGGGCACCAGGATCTAAAGAGCCAAAGTCATCTCCATTCTCAAGAAGCTTACCTTCTAAAGATAGGGGAGAGAGGAGAGAAGTTACAACATATACACAGAAAAATAAATACAAGTTAATTTAAGAAGGAAGAGAACATTTACAACTCTGTTAAGAAAGACTCTACAGAGAAAGTAATACTTGAAATTTGACTTTAAAATGTGCTTATTCTGAGAGGTGGAGAAGAATAAATTAATAATCAACAAACAATTATTAAGAGAGATGAGTAGGAATGATTGGTGATGGCGGTTGGGGAGGAGGTGCCGTATAAGGGAATGAAACTAGGAGATGGAATGGGAAACATAAAGTAGACCAGACAAGCTAGATGTAGAGTGTATGAAGGGAAGTACAATAAAATATGTGGAAACAGACATGAAACCCCTCCAGATTGTGAAAGCTTTGTCTTAAATAGCAAACAAAGGAGTTTCTGTTTTGTGCTAGAAGGCAATGGAGAGTCATGGTACCTTTGTGAGCAGATGAATGATGCAGTTAGACCTTTGCTTTAAGGAGATCGTTTTGGTACTCCAGGAAAGACTGGGGAGGGGAAGAAAACTGTAGGAAGGGAGATCAGTTAGGAGCTTTCATAATAGTTGAGATGAGTGATGCTATTTGTGTGACTAGAGATAAGAAAAAGGATACAAGAGAAGCTATGGAAGAAGAATAAGAGAAGTGCCTGATAACAAAGACTGATGGCACTTGTTCAGTGGCAAAGGAATGAATGAGAGCTACTGATCCATTTCGTTGCACATACCTTTGGTTGTATTTATCTCATCTGTGAATAAAAGTCCTGTAAAAGAATTAATTTCCTTCCCAGGGTGGCATGTAGTTAAACGTTGGGAAAATATTGAGGCAAATATATACAATGAATGTATGTGTAAATGTGAAAAATGGCATGAGTCTTTTGTATCAATGTTTCTTCAGCATTGACTATTTTATAAAGAATCTATAGGGGGCACTCAGTTATTACATCAATAGCATATCATCATTACTAGTGATGAAATTCAATAGGAATAAATGTAAAGCCTTAGACTTGGGTATAAAAAATCAACTTCACAAGAACAAGATAGGGGAATCATGGTTGTTCTGAAAAAAAAAAGACACTAGGGATTTTAGTGCATGAGGAACTCAATATGCGCCATCAACATGATGCAGCAGTCCAAAAAGAAGTTAATGGGGTCTTGGGTTGCATTGAGAGGCTTCCATAAATCTAAAACTCTTAGTCTCACTATAGTCTATCCAAATCAGAATTTTTCAGTAATATGGGGAGGCATAGTTTAAGGAAGACATCGATAAACGGGAAAGGGGGATAATGGATAATAAAGGATTTTCCTCCCATGTGCTAAGAGGATTGGTTGAAAGAGCTGAATCTGTTTAGCCTAGAAAGATTGGGATGGGTTTGGGGATGGGGGGCATGTGATAGCTGTCTTCAAGCATCTAAAGGACTGTCATGTGAAGAATGGGTTAAACTTGTCCTTGGCAACAGAAGGAAGTTGTAAAGACTCAAATTTATACTTGGTGTCAGGAATAGAAATCCTGACTATAAGAGCTGTATATAAGTGGGATGGGCTTTCTTGACAGGTGATTAGTTCCTCTTCCTTAAATATCCTCATGTGGAGGCTGTCAGGTTCTATAATGGGGATCCCTTTTGGTATGGCTTGGACCTGATGGCCACAAAGTCATTTCCAACTTTCAGATTCGATAATTCAGGGCTTCTCTAGCAGTAGACTCACATCCCACTCCTGCCTTCTTATACTGCACAACTCCTATCTCTTGTTCTTCTCTAAATCTTCTGTTGGGTATGTCTACCCAATATGTTGAAGTCCTTCCTGTCTTTCCACTGGAGTGTAAATAGCAAACCATTCCAGTATCTTTGCCAAGAAAATCCCAAATAGGGTCATGAAGAGTCAGATAGGACTAAAAACAACTAAACAACAACCCAATATGCTTCAGGCCTTCCTAAAATCTTCTGACTTTACATGGATATCATTTTATCACTTGTCTTAAACTGTCCATTTGCCCTCCATTTTTATCTTGGCTAGCCAATCTCATTACCTAATCCCATTGCCCCTAGATAGTATATTTTGCTCCTGTTCACAGGTCATTGATGGTGATGGTGGCAGCCATCTCATCTCATCTCATAGCCACCACATGCCCATCTACTGCTCTTTTGGTCACCTGCAACTCTGATTATTTGGAGACTAAAGAGTTCCAGTAAAATAGGGGGAATAATATTACCTGACTCATGAGGTTCTGGTGTTATGTCAATTTAAGTTGTTAATATTATTTCTTAGTAAAGAAAAGCACAAGAATAAAAATTCTTTGGAACTCTTAACACTTTTGAACAATTTACCCAATGAGTATCTCTTTCTCGGTAAACTGACCTTTTTTTTAAAGGCTAACAAAACAAACTGACATATGTTTCCTATTTCTTAAAAGTACAAACTTCTTAGCTTGACATTTAAGGCCCCCAATAATCCAGCTCCAGTCTGCCTTTCCAGCCTTATTTCATATGACATCCTTTATGTGTTTTTTTACCGAACTGGTCTATAAGCTATTGCCTGAATGTGACCCTCCATTTCCAGGCGCTGTGCATATGTAGAGGCCATCTTCAATGCCTGGAATACAATTCCTTCTCATTTCTCCCAGTTGAAAACTTTCTTTTCTTTAAAAAAGACTCTGTTTTATGACCACCTCTTCCATGAAGACTTCTATTATACCTTCTCTAGATGAAAGTTATACGTCTTTCTTTCCAAATCTTCCTAGAATACTTTCTCTGGATCTTGCCCTCACCCTGAACACATACTACTTTGTATCACACTCGGGATCCTAAGATCATAAAATTATAATTCTAAATCCACAAGGGACCTTGGGGGTAATTTTTCCTCACCCCTTCATTTCACAGATGAGGAAACAGAAGTCCAGAGTATTTCAGTGGTTTGGCCATGGTCCCAAAGCCAGTGAGTAGGAGAGTAAATATGTTATATCTTCCATTTCCCTCCCTTACACTGTAAGTGTCTTGAGGTTGAGGGACAGTGTTGTTTCTGCATATTTCCACACTCTTCAACTGCATATCATGACCATTAAATAATGTCATTCAAATCGATCTGCATTAGTGTGTCCAATAGATACAGAAGTTAAAGCATCTCTCTCAGTTACCACACTCCAAATAGCCCAGTGTAGAATTCAAATCAGTGACATCCAGGACAACAGTATTTCAGTGAATCTGTGACTTTTTCAAGGTGGGTACTCCCTCCACCAAAGCTGATTGTGGCTTCTCCTAGCCTTCACTACTGGTGCCATTCTTATCTGTATTTTCTTACAGATCCCTTATAGAGGATTGATACGATATGCTAGAATTTTTTCTCTTGTTCTTTTGCTTGAGGCAGCTACTTGGAATAGTGGAGAGTGCTAGACTTGGAATCTAGAAGACTTGAGGAAAAATCCTACTTCAGACACTCAGTTTCCTCATCTGTAAAATAGGAATAATAATACTTCATGGGTTTTTTTTAAGGGACAAATAAACTAGCATGCTGATCTTGCTTTGTAAAGCTAAAAGCATTATATAGAAGCTAGCAATTGTTATTTTAATATCTTATACATAGCAGTATTCCCACTCGCTTCCTATGGGATCTGACAGCTTCCTTTGCCAAGCATATGTATTCTAGATAATGTCTTTTTATCTCATTTCTACTGGGCAAGTAGCATGCTAAAGCCTACTCATGGCATTGACTTTGAGGTTATTTGTAATTTTGATCCTTCCAAGATCATGGTTTTCCATAATGCCTAATCATATAGCATTAACGGGTAAATACTGATGAAGAGTGGTTTTTGTGACAATGAGCTTCTGTGAAGAGGATGAGGGAAGATGGCCTGAGAGAGCCTGATAGGAATCCCTGATGTCCCCAGAAGGCATAAATGTTATACTTTACCCTCCCCCAAAATATCCAGGACCCTCTATCTGCACTTTGCTATGGAAGTTTAAGGTACTTACCTGGTTAGAAGAAGCAAAGCACCCAGTTTAGACTTGATATCAGGGAGGGGAGATATCCTATTCATTTGAACTTTCCAGAAGTGGTAGAGGGGGCAGGGGAAAAAAGATGACTTTCCCTTTCTTGGAGGTCTTCAAGCAAAAGCTGGATGGCCACAAGCCAGGTGTAGTAAAGTGGGGATTCCTTTTGGGAGAGGGTTGGATTCAGTGACCACTGAGTTCCCTTCTGACTCTCAGATTCTGTGATTCTGTGATATCAATGGCCTGCCAGCTGGCAGTGCCAGAAACGTGTCTGTGTGACATTTTTCTAGCTCTCTCACCTCCTTCTGGACTTCTGGAAGCCTGCAGTTCTGTGCCTGAAATCTATTCTAATTTTCACTTTTCCCTCTCCCCATCCATATGGTAGTTTTTTTTTCTTTAATTATCATAACACTTTGCTAAGTATCATGATTCTTCATTTCCTTCTACCATACACAGTCTACATACCGTTGCCAAAGTATAAATACACTTATTTCTTTTGTCACTCTTATGGGTTATTAGAGTACAGTGACACATCTGCACCATCATCGATGTCACTTGATGTGGGTTCAAGTTTGGATTTGTCACTGATGTACCACCTGGTCTTGACTTAGTCATTTTAACTTCTCTGAATTTGGTTTTCCTATCTGCAAATTGGGGGAATGGTTGGTCCCTATAATTTTTAAGGTCTTCTTTCAATCTGACCTTGAATGATTGGAAGTGAATAAGTATAATTTGCTATACCCCATTTATATAATTCTTTGAATTAGAATGCATCTTATTTTGTAAAGAATGGAAAATTTTGGTCCATTTGCCCACAGTTTAGTCACACAGGATGTAATCACCGATGATAAGGTGTTATGTGCTAGCAAAGTGTTCATGCTTTAGGTAATATAAAGACCTTAATTGAAACAGAGGGTCAGTGTTCCACTGGCTGGGGCAGCTGTGGTGGCACAGTGGATAGAGTGGCCTGGAGTTAAGAAGACTTATCTTCCTGAGTTCAAATCTGGCTTCAGACACTTACTAGCTGTGCAACCTTGGGCAAATCATTTAACCCTATTTTTGCCTGAGTTTTCTTCTATAAAATGAGCTGGAGACAGAAATGGCAAACCATTCCAGTATCTTTGCCAAGAAAACCTCAAAATAGGGTCACAAAGCATTGGACATGACTGTAAAATGACTGAACAACAAAAAAATTCCCCTTGCTGGTGGAATATGGGCATAGTCCTTAAAAGTTAAAAGTGGTTTGAGAGCCTGTGGCAGAACAGGATAAGAACCAGCAGTGAAGGAAGAACTTGACCTGAACAGGGAATCTTTCTCTTACATTAATGCTAATTATGATACTTAGAACCTAAAGATGGATGAATGCTTCTTATCCTCTGTGAAATTTACTGATGTTAATTTTTATGTTATTCTTGAGGTAAGAAAAAAATTAAAGAGCTGTTTTTATTATGGGAATATAGGACCTGAGAAAGACACAGTAAGAAAGCGTATATAGCAATTTGTAACCCTTAAAGTACTACAAAAATTAATTTACTAATAATGTTATTTAAGTAGTTTTATTTGTTTTATTTTGATTTAAAATAAATTATAGTTTTATTTAATTGAATAAAAGAAAAATATCCGTTCATTAATAATCACAGTTTGTATCAAGAAAAAAGTGGTATAGTAAAAAAACACTGATTCAGGAATCAAAGGGTCTAGGTTCAGACCTTTCTTCTAATGCTTGCTGTCACCTTGGATAAGTCACCTAACTTCTGTAGGCTTCATATTCTTCATCTATAAAATGAGAGGTTGGCCTAGACATCCCTCTCAGCTCTAAATCTATGAACCTATGATCCTGTTGGAAATCTCATATCATACTTTGGACTCATTCCTTTAACACCAAGTCACTGAATCACAAAATTTTGAAGTTAGAAGAAACCCAAATGGTCATTTAATTCAACCTATACTATACCTCTGTAAACTTTGCTCCTCCTGGTGCACCTGTTAATTCTGAGAAATGAGAAAAATTTTATTTTTGCAGTTTGAAGTAAAATCGCTAAAACTTTTTTTTTAAGGCTGATATGCATTTGTTACATGCTTTTTAAGTTCATCCGCCTAGTTTATTGCCTGATCTAATTTCTACATTGTAAGCATTTCAGGAAGTCCACAGGATTCTTTTTATAATGAAACAAATTTTTATGACTTTTCACTTTTTACAAAGTTGTTTTGCAATGGAACAAATCAACAAATGTCTGATTCTATTAGGTTTTATGTTAGTTTATCCTAAGCTAACATTTGAATAGAACACTAAAAGCCTTTACCATCCTTTTTTTTTAATGAGAAAGTTGGCTATATTGCAGAAAGAACAGATTCTGACGTCTGCCTCCAGTCACCCTACTTCCTGACTATTTGTGAAACATCCTTAATAAAATCCCATTGAAACTTGGGCTTCACTGGAATTCAGGTAGAATCACTGACAATTATTGAATTAATTAAATCAATCTGAGCAGGAAAAGCATATAACCCATCCCCTTTTCTTTGGGTCCCACCTTACTCTGTTTAGTTGTGACATATACTGTTTAGGAGTAACATATACTCATCAAACCTGTCGCCATCAATATACGTACTTATCCATTTAACAGAATTCTCAAATAGAAACTCTTCATTATGCTGCTTAGATATGAACTAAGGATTTGGGGTAGCTGGGAAAAAAATCTATGAGAATCTCAAACCCATGACTTAATTCCTCAAGCATTTATTATTTATCTTTGCTTAACACTCTGTCAGGTAAAGATAATACAAAGACAAAAGTGAGGCCGTTCTTGCCCTCAGGATGTTTCCTAAAGCAAGTAACAAGGACAAACAAGATGTATGCAGATAAGGAGACACAGATTACATACAAAAAGCAGTTGGGGAGGTAGGGATCACTAACAGATAAGGAGATCAAGAAAGGAACTGAACCATAAAGGGAGGTAAGGATTCCAAGAGGCAAAGATGATTAGGGGTAACATGGAACATGATATGTGGAGTATAACAGATACAACAGTCTGACTGGAATGTAAATATTTAGTATAGAAAGGAGGTAGGTAGGAGTCAGTTTATAGAGGGCTGTAGATAGCAAATCAGGGAATGATGTAATAAGAAATCATTGAAGCTTCCTGAGAAGGTGAGCAAATTCATCAAAGCTGTGCCTTAGGAATATCATTTTGACAGCTATGGACAGTGGATTTGAGAGGAGAGAAGATTAAAAGCAGGGAGACCTCCTAATGGAGATTATTGCAATAGTTTATTGTAAGAAGGGATAAAGTCCTATACTAAGGAGATAGATCTTTGAGTAGAGAAAATTGGGAGGATGGAAGAGGAGTTACTGAAATAGAATGGACAAGAATTGCAAATTGATTAGTTATGGGGGGTTGAAAGGAAGTAAAGAGCTTAGCATCATTCTGAGTTTGTGAAACTGGGGAACTGAAAGGATGTTGTGCCTTTGACAGTAACAAGGATGTCACAAAGAATGGCCAATTGAAGAAAATGGATTCTACTTTGGATGTGACTGAAATGCCCATGTGACATATAGGCAACATAAGATGAGCTAAATTAAAGGATAAAAATTGGAAATGCTGGTTCAAGATAATAATTGAACCTATTGGAGCTGAATTTATAGAATATAGAGAGAAAAGGAGAGGAGGGGAAGAGAGAGAAAAAGGAAGGGAGAGAGAAGAAGAGGAGAGAATAGAAAGAAAAAGGAGAAGGAGAAAGAGCAAAAGAAGGAGAGGGAGAGGAAGAAGGGAAGAAGAAGAGGAAGAATCCTCTTTCCAATATATTCAACTCAAAAGTATTTTTTATTTTTTTAAATTTATTCACTTGTTTATTCATTTTTAGTTTACAAGATTCAGTTACAGAATTACTTGAGTTTCAGTTTTTCCCCCCCTCCCTTTCTCTAAGACTTGTAGAGTTGTCTTTTAGCTGTGCGTTGCTGAGAAGAGTCCAGTTTATCAAGGTTGGTCATCACACATATGATCAACTCAAAGTATTTTAAAGGATATGTAACATTAATATAGATATAATGTTACTAAAACCACTCTTTAGACCTACCATTTGATCCAGAGTAAACATCATAAATCCATTACACAGATATCTTTATCATTCAGAAAAATTTTCAGTGATTTCTGCTCCAGGACCATAGGCAAAATTTCAAAGCAAACAAAAATCTATCTTTGGTCCTGTCTCGCCTAAGTTTCTGTACCACTTATACATGTTGGCAGATCCTATATCCCCAAACCTTCACCTGATCAAGGTCCGAATGTACCCCTCTGACTATCTAAACTTCTTTACAAGCTTTCATTCATACTTGATCACATATCTAAGTGACAAAGCCTAGCCCAAGAAATGTATTCCTTATCAGACAGATAAGTGAAATCAGTTCTATGGTAATAGTCTACCCATACAAAGGAGCAGAATCTCATAAATTCTGGAATAGACCATACAGGTCATTGAGTTAAACTACATCATTTTACAAATGAAGAAACTGAGGCCCAGAAAGGTTAAATGTCTTCCCAACATCACACAAGCAGTAAGTAACAGAACTGGGATTAGAATCCATGTTCTCTACCTCTAAATCCTCCATTCTTCTTCCTCCCCCTTTCTCCCAATGTTTTCCATACTCCCTCTCAACATGCCACCAATCAGCCAATTAGCAAATATGTTTTAAGCATTTGCTAATGTGAGAGGCAGGAAAAGTGAAATAGCAGTTGAATGGAAAATCTGAGCATGCATCATTAATTCCTCTCGCTTATCATTGAGCCCTAGCTTGGAGTTTTGCAGCTGGCTCACCTTTTTAAACTTTACAGATTTAAAATGAATGAATCATTGCTTTTTTTATTCAGACCAGTCAGTCTGTAGTGAAATGGGGACAGTCTAGTATTCCTCTTCATTTACAGAGGTCTAATTCCAGCTTGCAAAACATGGTCCTAAAAGAGTCTAGTATCTCACGATCAATGTCTGAACCTGCTGGAGAGTTCTATTGTGTTATATGTCCAAGGCACCAACTGGAGAGCCATCGAACTGCCTAAGAATATATATTGAGAATGTGTCCCTTTTAATATAAAGTACAGAACATTCAGAAGCTTACTTAAGCTTAAATCAGTATCCTCCAAACAGTCATTTTTGATGTTCCAGTTTTCCAGACTGCCTCAGGATGTCTATCTCATGGTTGAGCCAGCCTTTCAACTCTTGGCAAGAAACTCAAAGTCATTTTATGTAACTAGGGTTGAAGTGCTTCCAGTAAGTTTATTTTTAAAAAACCTGTCGTGTGAAAAGCACACTTCAAATTTTAGAATAATAGAATAGCACAGTAACTCTAGAGAGAAGCAAGAAATATTTAAATAAGATTTTAAATTAAAAGAACAGTAGATAATTTGAAGCCACATGGTGATTATAAAATGACATTCCTTCAATAATTTTCTTGTCTATTATTCTGTTTTGATTTTTCTGGTATAGATTTTTCTCTCCTTTTCCTACAACTGTAAAAAAAATCATACATCAGTGAGTGTCACTATAAAACAATAGAATTATGATTCCAAAATATTTCATGAATGCTCGCTATCATCAGTTATGATTGTTTCTGAATTTATAAGCCAAAAGATGAAGACCTCAAGAGGATTGGGCTTCTCCCTATTAGAGTTATTATTTCATGTAATGACTTATTCCATAAGCATTTATTAAGTACCTATATTATACAAGGTTTTATGCTAGAGATACAAAGACAAATGGAAAACAGGACCTGCCCTACCTTTGTAGTGCCTGAAGTGCTAAACTTGGTGTCAGGAGACCTGGGTTAATACCTCGTTTCTGACGTTTGCTAACTGTGAAGCTATGGGAAGCTTACTTAACTCTCTGAACCAGTTTTCTCATCTTTAAAACTGAGTTAATGACACCTACAATATCTTATAGGGATATTTTGAAGCTCAAATGAGATAATGTATGTAAAATATTTTACAAACTTTAAATTATTTTATAAGTATAATGTACTTAATAAATAAATATAATTATTTTCTTATATAGAAAGTAGGGCATTACGGGTGTGAGAGTTAATCTGAGTGTGATGTGTAATCAAGTGTGGTGATCTAAATGGAAGCAAATGAACCCTGGGGATTCAACAAACGTGGTCAGTCACCAACACCTCCACAGGGAGGCAAGGCAGAATGAGTAGGTGTTGTGGTGGCCAGCTGAGTGGAAGAGCCTGACAACAGGGCAGCTGCTGCCTGTCCCTATCTGAGTTTGGAATGAGTGGGAGGCAGCTTGTGGGTGGCAAAACTTTTAAAATATATATTAAAAATCTGAACTTTGGGGTCTAAAACTGTGTCAGCTATAGGAGTTTCTGTAGGTTAATTAAAAGTTTCCCAGTGTTGATATTAAGAAAACAGAAACATTTTTAGCTCAGATTGTCAAGTCCCAGTCCTCTCTGGTGTTTGCACAGCGAAGCTTAGATGTGTCACAAAGTTTTGGAGAGAACATCCAATATCTATTGTGGACTTCAAGCCAAATACAGGAGAAAATATGTTCCAGACTGCTGCAGATATTCTCAAATCAAATCACATTTCAGTGAAACATTCTACAGAATATCCAGCTACTGGAGCATGGGACATGAAAGGACAGTTCAATGGATTTGCATCAAAGTAGTTGTTTTTTTCTTTCCTTTAAAAAAAAACATACAAGGATATAGCTACACTTAGGTGATTTTTTTCCCTGTGTTTTCTTGAATCAGATAATGACGGATGTGTGTTGTTCTGTGTACCTTAGGTTCCTGAATAGTTTAATACATTGTCTGAGCTAGAAGACTCCAGAGAAATAGGTAAAGTAAAATACTAGATAAAGCATTAGACTTGGAGTCAGGAAGCTTGTAGTAATGTATAATGTAATAAAGTTTGTAAATAATACATTTCCAGCTGAGTGGAAGAGCCTGACAACAGGGCAGCTGCTGCCTGTCCCTATCTTAGTTTGGAATGGGTGAGAGGCAGCTTATGGGTGGCAAAACTTTTAAAATATATATTAAAAATCTGAACTCTTGGATCTAAAACTGTGTCAGCTATAGGAGTTTCTGCAGGTTAATTAAAAGTTTCCCAGTGTTGATATTAAGAAACAGAAACACCTCTTCTCAAGCTATGAGAAATGTGACCTGCTAAAACAGTCAATTCACATCTAATCCAAACATTCAATTATGAGAGGCAGTGTAGCATACTAGACAGTCACCCTCTTATCCAAGAAAATCTGTATTCAAGTCCCACCTGTAACACATCCTAGCACTGTGTAAGGCACCTGGATCCCCAGTATTCTGGGCAACTCTCTAAACTCTTATTTATAGCAGAAAAGATGCCAACTTTTATTGGCAGAGAGGTTTACTTTTCCCTAGAGTTTACTATTTCAGTGAAATCTCAGGTCCCATCCCTCTCCTCACTCTGCTTTGAAATTATAACATTATTTGTGGACAATATAATATATTTTAAGACCTTCAGGTTTGTATTTTCATTAAATGAATTTCAATACATTTGCATATAATTACCATTGTAAGTTGTGAACTGTGAGGGGGATAATCGCATTTTCTGATTGTGAATTTCCCTGGAGTTTCCACTTTTTTTGTCTTCTGTCATGATGGAAGTTTCACCTAGTATGTTATAATTCAAAACAGGCATCATACATCTTTTCTAGCCTTGCATGCTTCTGTGATAGATCTAATTGTAATTACTAATAGGAATACACGCACATACATATATGTATGTATACATACACACATATATGTATACATACACACATACATATATATGCCCATCCTTTCTCTTCAGCACTCAGAAATATCAGTAAACGTCCAGATTGAATTCTGGATTAAAAGGAAGCCTTTTATAGTTAGTTGAATTGGTTATGCTCTGTTTGTTGGAGGTGTCTTCACCAATTAGAAGCAATTGAAAAGCACTGGCCTTGGCCGAATGATTATTTGCTGGCACTAGGCTTTTTCACTCAGAGCAGGTGAAGATTGAAAAGTCTGATGGATAATCAATCCCATCCTCCTGATAGAGCATAATCTAGATTTTTGTTTGTATGATAGAGGTTCTATTGTCTCTTAGTGTGAATCCCCATTGAATTTTTGTGACTCTGCTCTTACTTTCCCTTCATCGGCGATGAGAAGATTCCATTAGCAACCCTGGCACCTTCCATTAAATTCGACATCTTCCAACTGCCAGGAAGGGATAATGAAGTGATAAATTTAATTTGCTACCAAAATATGTAAGGCAGAGATATCTAAGTGAATTTATGGCATGAGCCCTGTCTTTCCTCTTAGCATTAACAAAAGGTTTATGACAAGTTATCAAAATCAATGCAACAGAAACAAATTTATTTGGATTTTCACACAGATATCTGTGACTCTAGATGGAATCACACTTTTTCCTTCTCTTCCCCTGTCTCTTCTTTCTCCCCCTCCTCATTGTTTTCTTCCTCTTGAGCTTTTAGAGATTCATCAAAATCTAAATAAAATATAATTTAAGCATTTTATTATTTTTAAAAGTAACAACTAAAAATCAGCTAAAGCAATCAATTAATCAATAAACATTTATTAAGCATTTACTGTGTCAGGCACTGTGCTAGACCAGTTCAAGAGATGCTTTTTGCTAAGACTGAAGTTTTTGAATTCTTCCCATCACATTTTCTAATATCTATTTCCTCATTTTTCTTTTGACACAGATTATTAAATGATATAAAATAAAGTGATAACATCATTACCTTCTGATTTCAATAATAGAAGCTCCTCCATTCCAGAAGGACCACAAGTCAAATTCAAATTCATCAAGTGTTAAATAAAATATACCAGATGCAGGACTGAGAGGCCAAAGATTAAAAACTGGTATATCCCTTGCCCTCAAAGAATTCACATTATTCTGGGATATTAAGATATACCATGTACATAGGTAAATGTAATATTCAGTATATAATAAATGTGATATTCTGAAGCCAAAGGAGACAAAGACAGTCTTCTAGGACTGATGAAAGAGAAAATTCTTTCAGCTTGGGAAGCTGCGGGTAGAGGGAGTAAAGGTAACAAGGAGTAGAGCAATCAAGAAAGGTTATTTTAAAATTTCCTTTGTTTTCCTCACCTTCTACCTTCTCAACAATCCATATCATTTTAAAAGCATGAAATATTTAACCTAATCTATTACTAGTGCCTTCCCTCTGAGATTACTTCCCATTTACATTGCACACATGGACACAGTTGTTTGTAATATGGACTCCTCCCATTGGAATGTGATCACTTTCAGCGTAGAGACCGTGTTTTTCCTTTTCTTTGAATCTCTAGAACTTGGCACAGGATCTTACAAGTTGGTATCATTTAATCATTTCGGTCTAACTCTTCATGACCCCGTTTGGAGTTTTCTTGGCAAAGATGCTGGAGTGGCTTCTCAGTTCCTTCTCCTCTCATTTTACAGATGAGGAAACTGAGACAAACAGGGATAACTGACTTGCCCAGGATCACACAACTAGTGAGCGTCCAAGACTTCCTTAGACACTTGGACTTAGAATTCAGACTTCCTTACTCCAGGCCCAGCCTTCTGTCCACTGCTTTGCCTAGATGCCCATCTCACACAAAGAAAGTACTCGATAAATGTTTGTTGACTCATTGACACTGGAAATGTTTCCCAGATCTTGATTGTCTTCTCATTCACCACCCACTAAGCTGATCTAGTATTTGAAACTTGATCAGGATCTAATCTTGTTCTTCTAGCACCCCAAATATGCAATCAGTCTTCAAATCTTGCTGTTTCTATCTCACTTCTCTTGCATCCTACCCCTTTTCTCTGCTTACACTGCTATCATCTTAGTACAGGTCCTCCGGCCAAGGTTAATTTAATGGCCTAATAGGTTTCCCTGACCTAAGTTTCTCCGCACTCCAACCCATTGACCACACAGCTGCCAAAGTAATTCTTCTTAAGTCTAGATCTGTCTGTGCCACTCAGTAAATTCTAATGGCTCCCTATTGCTTCTGGGAGCAAATCACAAACTTCTCTGTTTAATTTTTAAGACCCTTTAAAACCTTTTCCAGTCTACCTTTCCAAGCATCATTATATTATTCAGCCTCCTGAAATGCAGCCAAAATGGGCTTCTTCCTATTCCTCATCCAACACTTCTCTTCTTGTCTCTGACTTTTCACAGGTCTTCCCTCCGTGACTGAAATGTACACCCCCTCACCTACACCTCTTTTCCTTCTAGACACAGCTCATGTCCTTCTTTCTAAAGGAAGCCTTTCCTGATGTTCCTGAATTTAAGCATCCCACCTCTCAAACTGCATTTTGTTTGAATACTTAGTTTTTATTTGCATGTATTCTTTCCATATTTATTCTGTATATACCTATACATGTACTTGTTTCTTCCACAGAAGGTAAGTTTCTTGAGATTGTTGCATTCTTTCTATCCCAAGAGCCCAGTTTCTAGCACATACCAGGTGCTTAATAAATGCTCATCAATTAATTGACATCACATTTAGTGAAAACATTGAACTGAGCACACAGATTTTGTAGCCAAGGTTCTTTGTTGCTGTCATTTGTTCTCATAATACAGCTGATCTTGCCATTTAATCCCATCATTATACATATCTTGGACAGATACTGCACACAGACCATGCATGACATGGATCTAGAAGTGACTGGGAAGAGGAGGGTGGACTCAGTCACCTCTGGGAAATTTCAGTGCTTTTAATGACCCCAAGCTTCCCCTCATAACAAAGGCCCAGAGGTTTAACACCAGTGTTCAAGTATTATTGTATGACTTCAAATCATAGAAATCTACAGTATATGAAGACAAACAGTGAGCAAAGAGAAGACCGCAACACCTCTTCCCTCCAACCAAGAACTCCCTAAGGGAAGTGGTATGAAGATTGTTCTTAGGTGTATGACTAGAAAAGATGGTGGGATAATCATGAAAGTGAGGAATAACTGATACACAGATTGTCCATGGGTTCTGTTGATAGCCATTCAATGTTCAGAAATATTGAGAAGGGTTCCCAACATATTGGGTGATTTATGGAAGAACATGGGCAAGCTTTGAGCAGGATAACATGGTCTCAACATGCATTCTTAAGACAGTGAAACCTCATTGATGAGTTCAGCAATCCATCAAAGTATAAGTATTTAATCCTATAGCCTTTGAATATTAGAGGTAGTAGGGACATTAGCACTTATCTAGTCCAATGGTTCTCAACCTTCCTAATGCCATGACCCTTTAATACTCGCATGTGGGCATGTCTGCATGTGGGCAGACTTGTCTGGAGACAGATAGAGGAAGTTCCTAAGACCATTGGAAACATGTGTTTTCCGAAGGTTTTAGGCGACACCTGTGACTCTGTGAAGGGGTTGTGACTCACAGGTTGAGAACCGTTGATCTAGGCTAACCTTATGAGGAAACTGAGGCCCAAAGAGGTATAAACTATCCAAAGTTATTGATTAGTTGAAAGGTCACTAACATACTAAGTCAGTCAAGTGCTGAACTTGGGTATATGAATAAATGTTTTGTGAAGTGGTTCCTTTAGCTGAAGCCAAGTAGGATTGCTTCCCTTTTCAGAGAAGATCTTTGATCATAGTCCTTTTCACCTCCTGGTGGATGGAACTTGACAGGTTAGGATTTTATTAATCTGTGGGCAACATCAACGACCTTTCACCCCCTTTCACTGACCCATCTGCCCTTGACTGTAGACAGTACTGTGACTTAACCTGGCACCTGCCTACTCACCTCCCTTCATTGTGCTCATGGGAAATCATTACCTTCTCAGGTTTGTCATTTCCTCCCCACAGATGCTCCACAGCTGACATTATATATGTTAGCAACCCTCTCAGCTCTCTGACAACTCTGCTGTCCACTTCCATGGGCCCCAACCTTTGCTTTACAAAGGTCATGGGAAAATTTCCCTCTGTTTTCCCCTGCTCCCTACTCTGTTCTTTCTTTTGACTACTTGTGTTTTTACTAAGCCCCTTCCTGCCTGAGACTGTGTGATATGTAGTGGGTTTTTTTTATTCTTTTTCTTGCCATTCTCCCTTCACCTTGCCTGTTTTAATGAGACTAATTCTTCTGGTCTACTGTCTTATGTTTCTAACAGTGTTCAAATGGGGTGGGGGTGCAGTACATAAAAGAACTTTCATACACTGGAAAGATGATATATTGAACCTGAACTGCCAGTGGGTCTCCTGTGAACTGCTCTGTTCTAAGCAGTTGTTCAGCCTTCCCTTCAGCAGGTCTGATTTCTGCCTAGATGTCTGTGGAGTCATAGCTCTGTGTTCAAAGTGGTCATGTACATATAAAATCTTTTTTTTCTTTCTTTCCTTTCTTCTCTTTCCTTTCTTCCTTCTTTTTCATTTTCTTTTTTCTTTCTTTCCTTTCTTCCTTCTTTGTTTTCTACCTTCCTTCCCTTCTTTTTCTCCCCTAAATTTGCTTTCTAAATAAATTCTGCCTTCTGGGCTAAAAAAAAAATTATGTACTTAAAATGTAAATCTGACTTGAGCAATGCCCCCTATAAGGTTCTAAATTATTTTGGCAAACAATAAATTATTTATTTTAACCAAGTGGTCTATATGAAACACTTTGTGATGCCTACAGTAAGAATTTTAGGTAATAATAGCTTTCTTTTCTCTAGCACTTTAATGTTTATCGAACACCATCCCCTCTTCCCCCCCACCCAGCCAAATGCTAGCAGGGTAGATGATATAAGTAGTAGTATTCCCCAACTTGAAAATGAGAAAAATAAACCTCTCAGAGGTTAAGTAATTTGCCCAGGGTCACAAAGCTAAAGTGTAAAGCCCAGAACTTGAATCCAGGCCTTCTACTTGGAACAGTAGCACTTTATTATATATTAACATACTACCATCTTCATAGGCATGTAACTCCTGTTTTCCACTTATTTTTAGCATCCTTCTGTCAGAAGAGCAGGGAAACAGAATCCAGAAATGAGTTCTATAATTTCCCTTATTCTCCATACAATACAAAAATTCCTGTATAGCAATTCTCTTCAATTCAATTCAATTCAATTCAGTTCAATAAGCATGTATTCACTTCCTGCTAGATGCTAAACGCTGTTCTAAGACCTGGGAATCCACAGGAAAGAAACAACAAAAATAGAACAGATAGAATTTGTTGTCTAGAGGTATTCATTCTTTAGCTCTTTATAACTCCAGGCCCTTCATCTTCTCAAATGCAAAGGTCCCTCAAAGGATCCCCTGCTCCCTTATCCTTCTGGCAAAGAAATACTCTGTAAAGGTACTTCCTCCCATATGTTTGAGAGGACCTGAGGGTTATTAAAGGTATTCCATTTATTCATTAAACAGTTGTCTATTGTCCATAACTGAATACACTGTGATCTGCATAATGGAAAAACGAGAGAAAGATAAGACCTGATCTGACCCTGGACTTTTGGAACAAATACCTATAGGTAAAGAAAAGTTAAATAATAGCAAAAAGTGGTATGGAATTAAGTGTCAAATGAATTGATCACGTATTACTGTCTAATGTTAATGGAATCTGAAGATCTTTGTATTGCCAAGTAAGCAGGTACTTGAAGTAGTTAACGACTTTGGAGGAAGTTGCTGATGCAACAGGAAGGGGCAGAACAGGGAGGAGCTATACTCTATATTAGAAAGAGCACCAGCAGGACAGTCAGAATTTCTCTCAGGGAGCATCTGGAGGCTGCAACTTCTGCTGAGGACCTTTCTTCTGGGAACTTCTGATAAGAACTTCCAAGAAACAGGCTGAGGAGCTACTTTGACTAAGAGAGGAGGATCCCTGCTTGAAGGAGCCTGTTCTGTTGTGAAGGCTTGGAAATGTAGGTGTTCATTGCATTAACCATGTATATCAGCTTCATGGGTACTGTAATGACTTTGGCTTTCTGGTTTTGGCATTCAAATAAAGGTTCTGGTTCTGCCCTCCATGTGGAGAGTCTGCTACATTTTATGATTCACAACTATACCACCATATTCATAAACCACCATGGGTGTTGTGAATATTGCATTATTGTTATATATTGGCACTATACTAGAAGCAATATATATAAAAATACTAGATGCCTTACTCATAGTAGGTGCTCAAATATTTATTGAATGGAAGAATTAGTAAGTGATAAATGAATGAAAATTAAAAATATTATTAAAACAGTCTTGTAAATTGACTGAAAGGTAGGGATGGGAACACTTTAAATAAAAGGGAAATAATTTCCAGAACTTTCCCTCTACTTACTGGAGCAGTTAATCTACTTAGTACTGGAAATCTTCCCCTCAGGGCTGAGCTCCTTTAATTAATGAATTCACCCCCTACCTCTAGTTAGTCTGAAGCTAAACCCATGTTTTACAAAGTTTAGCTGTAAGTCTAGGCCCACTTGCCTTCTCTCTGCACACCATCTCCTTCATTCTGTTCTGGGCATACTACCATTGTTACTATTGTTTCTGGAAAGGACATATCAGTTGGTTGTGGATTGACTTACCATCCATGGAATTCCCCAGAACAAAACTTCCTTCCATGATCACAACCACCCTGAATACATCTTCTTCTACTCAGCATGCAAAATCCTCATGGTCAGGTACTATGTCTCACTTTCGTCTTTGTATTCTCAGTCCTTACCTGGGGGTTGGCATGTTGTAAATATAAGTAAGTGTATTTTTCTATGTCTAAAGGTGGCAATATTTCAGATTCCCCAAAAAAACAAATGAACATATTTCTGTTTTAAAAGAGGCTAGTATGTATGCAGCATGAAACTTTTGTTATTTTGGCTCAAATCCAGACATGTGAATTCTAACACACAAATACAACTTTTACTACAATTAGATAAGTCACCCCAGAGGATTGATAGTGAAGCTCGTCTCCTGCCTCATAGTAAAGAGATATAGTGTATTATAGGTACAGAATGAGCCATTGACTTTCATACATAGCTAGTGTATTAATTTGTTTTGCTTTACTGCACCTATTTGTTACAAGAAATGATCCATTTCCAGAAGCAGAGGTGGGAGCAGGAGTCATTTTTAAGTAAAAGCGATCATTAAAAAGTAAAATAGCATTGATAAAATATATTAAAAGAAAAAAAAGACCTCAGGATTACACATCCGTATTAAGAGCCTACTAGGTACAAGGAATTTTGGTAGAATGATGGTATCACAAAAATCTCAGAGTTGAAAAGGGCCTTCTAGGCCATCTTGTGCAAAATGTAGCTGAACAATAATCCTCTCTATAACCAGACATGTAGTCACATTACTTTTAGATATTGCTAATCAAAAGGAAATTTCTCCTGATCTCTAACCTAAATTTGCCTTTTGGCAACTTTTACCCCTTAGCTTCTATATTCTCCCTGTGGCACCAAAGAAAATAAGCCTGGGGTCAAGGAATACGGATATATTCTGCAGGTCAAAGAGTTCTAAAGCCCTTGGGGATCAATTTTCAAGACATTTAAAGATGGAAGATAGTCTAAAAGAATAGAAAAGATCACTGCTTTCACTGAAGGTGAAAACAAGTGTGCATAACAAAAGACAAAAGTCAAAGGGTGACAGGATCCCATAAGCATAGTGTTCACAATGTTAAAGTCCAGACTTATTGAAGATTCTTCATGAATGCTTTTTAAAATGTGCTTTTTAAAGCTATGTTTCAGTTCAGAGAAATATCGAGGAAGAGATATGACCTACCCAAATACATACGTGTAGAAACTGCAGGAAAGATATGAGAGGACACAGGGAAGTGGAATTAAAACTTGAGCAAGACTGAAGCACAGTGGGTCAGGTATCAGTGGTGAGTTGCTGGTTGACCCACTGTGCTTCCACCAGCAACTCATCACTGTTTTGCCTGACCCTAGACCTACATTGACTTAATATCCTATTAATGAGTTTATAGTTTCCAGAGTTTCTAGTCTTTGAGTCACTGAAAGACTTCCATGTAACAACTTCTGCTTAGTTTATATACTTGTAGTATGCATTCTCCTTTTTCTAGTTGTTGTTGAATCACTGAGATGATACGGCCCTGGTATATGATAATGTTTCTGAATGACCTTCTGACTTATCTGTTTACTATTATATAGTAAGACAATGGAAGCTAACTAAAGTGTAGGCTTTCTTATAACTTTTAGTTTGAAATAAAATAGTTATGATGAAATGCAAAAAGAAAGCAGAACTACTCAGCTCTTCTTGGCCTTTTTTTTGGTATGAAGAAAAATGACTGGGAATTAGAGAATATAGATGGTTGAGTGAATTGAAATTATAGGGGTGAGGAGGTGTTGAGAGTACCTAGTTCTTCTTCATTCATTTCTCTGATTGCAAAAAAAAAACTACATTCCATGCTACTGAAATAATTTGCAAATGTCATTTTTAGTTGCTGTTGGTTATTTTTTGAGAGACAATGGAGAGTGAAAGAATATGGAAAATGAGATAAGTCCTATAAGACTGGAGTTATGCAAAGAATGTGCCCATTTGGGGATGGGGGTAAGCTGTGGACTAAAGAGCTTTACTTAACCCAACTTTAGAATAGAGTTAGAAGGAAGTTCAGAGTTCATCTGTTCTGACCCAAGCCTAAACATGAATTCCCTCTAGAACATCTCCATCACTAGGTCATCACTAGATCATTCTAATTCTGCATGAAGGTTTCATTGATGAAAATCTCAATACCTCTGGAGACTGACCATTACATTTTTGAAAATTCTAATTTTTAAGAAAGTTTTTCTTTGCAATGAGCCTAAATCTCCTTTTCCACACCTTCAAGTCATTGCTCTTTGGTCTGCACTATGAAATCAAAGAAAATATACCTTACTTAAGACAGGTTTTTTTGTTTTTTTGTTTTTTGCTTTTTGGAGGGCAATTGGGGCTAAGTGATTTGCCCAAGGTCACATGGCTAGTTTTTGTGTTAAGTGTCTGAGGCTAGATTTGAACTCAGGTCCTCTTGAATCCAGGGCTGGTGCTCTATTCACTGTGCCACTTAGCTGCCCCCCTAAAGATACTTCTTAAAATCTTAAAGAAAGCTATCAAGCTTCCCCTTAGTCTTCTCACATCTGAGCTAAACAACTTCAATTCTTTCAACTAATCTTTGTATGGCATGAACTCAAGGGAACTTCATTTTCCTTTGGATAGTTTCAAGCTTATTATAGTCCTCCTAGAACTGAAAAAAAATTCCAAATAAGATATAATCATAGCAGAGCCTCAGTAAGACCCTTTAGGCTCTCAAGTACAGCCATTTGACTAAATCCAGACTTCACAGGACAAATCCTCTTAATAAAAGGATTCCTTCTATAAAACTTGGACTCAGGGACAGAGCCAAGATGACAGCATAGAAGCAACAAGTTTCCACAGCTCCCACATAGCCACCTCAAATACCCTTAAAATATGACTCTAAACAAATTTTATGGTTCCCAAACTCACAAAACTACAGAAAAACACATCTCCCACTGAAAGCAGCTCAGCAGGAAGGGCTCATTGCAGCGCTGTGAGCAAAAACCAACCTAGTCTGAAACCATGGCTTGGCCCTCAGGCAGCCAAGAAGAGCCACAGCTAGAGCCTTCAGGAGAGTGGATCAGTGGCCGCTGTGGCAGTTTCCAGAATTATCAAGCCACAATAAACAAAGACAAAGTAAAAGGTCAGTGGAACTCAGCTAAATTTGGGGGTGAGACGCAGTCTGGCCAAACTGCCTCCGGGGCAAGGAAGTGGTAGAAGCTGTGGCCCTGAAGCTGCCTCCACATGGCTTGCTTCAGAGCTTCCCACCTGCAGACCGCAGGGGGACCAAGCAATTGTTCAGAGCCTAAGTGCTCTTGCGTTGAGCAGCCTGGATCAGGATCATGGTCTTGGGTGGTGGTCCTGGGATGTGTTTCCAGTGAGCCAAAGCTTGTGGGGGCTACAAAAAAACCCAGCAACCTCCTAATAGCCCCAGCAGCTGTGAAAATTCCAGCAATTTGGGACAGAGCTTTCCCCTCTGGAAGCAGAGTCCCACAAAGCTAAAAAGTCAAGTAATTAATTGACAGGCAACATGAGCAGGCAAAGGAAGCAAAGTAAGAACAGCAACCAAACTTTAGATTCCTTCTTTGGGGACAAAAAAGATCAAAGAATGGAACTGGAGGAAGACAACATAGTAAGAACTCCCACATCAAAAGCTTCCAAGAAGCATGAAGACTGCCTAAAAGCCACAGAGCAACTGAAGAAGGATTTTGAAAACCAAAAAAGAGAAGTGGAGGGAAAATTGGGAAGAGAAATGAGGATGATGCAAGAAAATCATGAAAAGAGAGTCAACAACCTGACAGAAGAAAACAGCACCTTAAAAAATAAATTAACTCAAATGGCAAAAGAGGCCCAAAAAGCCAATGAAGAGAAGAGGACATTAAAAAGTCAAATTTGCCAGATGGAAAAAAGAATCTCAAAAGCATTCTGAAGAATGATTCCTTCAGAATTAGAGTGGAGCAAATGGAAGCAAATGACTTTATGAGAAATCAAGATACTATTAAACAGATTTAAACAAATGAAACAATTGAAGGCAATGTGAAATATCTCCTTGAAAACAACACTGATATGGAAAACAGATCCAGGAGAGACAATTTAAAAATT
>CM053593.1:332327958-332378550 GCA_028646575.1 Pseudocheirus occidentalis | reverse complement strand
TTTGATTGATTGAATCTTTAAGTGTTAAGCTGGTTTCTCCCTTAGGGAAACCAGCTGATTCTTCTTTTGTTCCTTGTTCTAAATATTGTGTCTTTCTGAAATAAGATATAATATAGAGACTTTCCTTGTTCTGAAGATTGTATATAATATTGTGAACTGTTGAAACTGTGAACATTGTACTGAATAAAGATTTGTAATGAATTTGTAATTAGTGAACAGAGTGTTCACTAATACTGTGTAATCTGAATCTTAAAAGCTCCTCACAGTAGCATTCTCTCAGAAATCTACTGCTTATTGGCCTTACACTTCTACATTAAGTGATTGAAGGGCCTGGAATATGATATTCCAGAGATCAAGGGAGCTGGAATTAAAACCAAGAATCACCTACCCAGCAAAATTGAGTATAATGTTCCAGGGGAAAATATGGTCATTCAGTGAGGTTGGAAGACTTTCAAACGTTCTTGCTGAAAATACCAGAACAGAAAAGAAAATGTGACACTCAAATGCAAGAAGCTTGAGAAGGTAACGTGGAAAAAAACCATAAGGAACTTATAAAAGTTGAACTATTTAGATGCCAACATGGAAAAACAATAATTGTAACTTATGAAACTTTTCTCAGGATGAGGATAGATGAAGGGAATACAAATGTACATATACATATACATACACATATGTCTACATAGGAGGGTTTATATTTGCATATGAACATATATCTAAGTATGTGTATATACATACATGTACATAGAGGGCACAGGATCAATTGAATAGGAAGGGACAATACTCTGAAAGGTGAAATTTTGAGGTGGGAGAGGATTAGAATGAGAGGAGACAGAGAGAGATAGAATGGGATTAATCATCTCATATAGAAGAGGCAAGGGATAACTGTTACAGTGGAGGGAAAGAATAGGAAGGCGAAAGGGAAAGGGTCACCCTTACTTTCAGTGAATTTGGCTTAGGGAAGGAATGACATAAACTCTAAACTGGGTATCTTGCCACATGGGAAGTATGGGGAATGGGGATGACAGGTGGGATGATGGAGGGTAGGGTAGGGTGGGGGAGAGGGCTGCTGAAAGGGACAGGGGCAGGATAGAGAATAGAACAAGGCGGGGTGAGTGGGATAGGAAGGAGGGACATATAATCAATCCTTCACAATATGCCCACTGTGGAGATGTTCTGCATATTGCTTGTCCTTCCAGTGGGTGATGAAGGAGGAAGGGAAAGGATCTAGAATTTAAAGTTCTATAATCAAATGTCAAAAATGTATATTATTATTATTATTATTATTATTATTATCATTATTGACTGCATCCAACTGGGAATTAAGATGTACAGGCACTGTGGTAGAGAGATCCATCTTGCCCTACTGGAAAGTAAGAGGGGTCAGAGGGATGACATGGGAGACAGCAGATTGGGGAAGGGGTTATACAGTGGAATGGCTGTTATGAAGTGTTGGGTAAGGGAAAGATGGAGAGAAAATTTGTAACTCACAATCTCATGGAAATGAATGATGTTAACAAAAAATATATTTATTTGAAAAAAATAAAGAAATAAAAATAAAATAAACTTTGAACTCAGTCAAAATGCCAAACCCATGGACTTCATAAGACCAAGGACTGATCCTTGAAACACTGATGAATGCTAATTGGTTCTGGCTTTTAAGGAGTTACAAATCCATCTAACTCTATTATTATCTATTTCGTATCTCTCCCTATCTCTATAAGAAAAGTGTGAGTGATTTTGTGAAGTGTTTTCTTAAAATTCTCCTAAACTACCAATATAAATCCTCAGCATTCCTATATGTTTCTAACAAAGCCCAACAGCAAGAAATAGAAAAATAAATTCCATTTAAAGTTATACTAGACATTATAAAATATTTGGTTGTCTACCTGCCAAAACAAACCCATGAACCCAATTACAGTGAATAGAGCACAGGCCCTAGAGTCAGGAAGATCTGAGTTCAAATCCGGCCTCAGACACTTAATACAAAAACTAGCCTTGTGACCTTGGGCAAGTCACTTAATCCCAATTGCCCTGTCTTCCCCCCTCCAAAAACAACAACAACAACAACAACAATAACAGCAACAAAAAGAATACAATTACAAAACATTTTTCACATGAATAAAGTCAGATCTAAATCATTGAGAAAGCATCAGTTGCTCATGGTTAGGCTCAGCTAATATAACAAAAATTACAATTTTACCTAAATTAATTTTCCTGTTTAGTGCCATACCAATCAAACTACCAAAAATTGTTTTATAGAGCTAGAAAAAAAATTCATCTGGAAGAACAAATGGTCCAGAATATCAAGGGAATCAATGAAAAGAAATACTAGGGAAGCTGGCCTAGTTATATTAGATCACAAACTGTATTATAAAGCAGCAGTCACCAAAACTACTTGGTACTGGCTAAGAAATAAAGTAGTGGAATAGGTTAGGTACACGGGACGTAGTAGTCAATGAGTATAGTAATCTACTCTTTGATAAACCCAAAGACCCCAGCTTCTGGGATAAGAACCCTCAGTATTTGACAAAAACTGCTGGGAAAAGTGGAAAATAGTACGGCAGAAACTAAGCAGAAAACAGCATTTAAACTATATACCAGAAAAAAGTAAAAATATGCTCATGATTTAAATATAAAAACTGATATTATAAATAGTCTAGGAGAGGAAGATTTATGGAGAAGGGAAGAATTTGTGACCGAACAATAGAAAGGGCGTTACAAAATGCAAAATGGATCAATTTGATTCCATTACATTGAAAAGTTTTTGTACAAAGTCAATGCAACCAATATTAGGAGGGAAGCAGAACATTTGGAAAGAAATTTTACAACTAGTGTTTCTTATAAAGGCCCCGTTTCTAAAATATACAGAGAACCGAATCAAATTGATAAAAATACAATTCGTTCCCTACTTGATAAATGGTCAAAGGATGTGAACAGGTAGTTTTCAGAGGAAGAAATTGAAGCTATCTATATTCATATGAAAAAATGCCTTAAATCACTATTGATTAGCAAAATGCAAGTCAAAACAATTCTTAGGTACAAGATCTCATCTGTCAGGTTGTTTAACATGACAAAACAGGAAAATTACAAATGCTGGAGAAGATGTGAGAAATTTGGAATGCTAACGTGTTGTTGGTCCATCCAACCATTTTGGAGAGCAATTTGGAACTATGCCCAAAGAGTTATAAAAATATGTATACCTTTTGACCCAGCAATACCATTTCAAGGATTGTATCCCAAAGAGATCAGATAAATGGGAAAAGGACCTTTATATACAAAAATATTCATAGCAGCTCTGTTTGTAATGGCAAAGAATTAGAAATCAATGGGATGCCCATCAATTGGAGAATGGCTAAACAAATTGTGGTATATGAATGTAATGGAATACTCTTGTGCTATAAGAAATGAGGAGCAGACAGACTTCATAATAACCTGGAAAGACTTATATGAACTGATGCTGAGTGAGAAGAGCAGAACTAAGAGAACACTGCACACATTATATCTGTGATGACTAATTTTGATAGAATTGGCTCTTCTCAGCAATGCAAGGTTCTAAGACAGCTCCAAAGGACTCATGATAGAAAAGGCTATCCACACCCAGAGAATTATGGAATCTAAAAGCAAATTGAAGCAAACTATTTGATCTCTTTTTTGTTTTGTTTTTTCTTCCTTGTGGTTCATTCCATTGGTTATAATTCTTCTTTTCAATTTGACTATATGTTTAATGGGAGGGTATATCTAAAGCTTATATTGGATTACATGCCATCTTGGGGAGCTTGAGGGGAGGAGAGAGAGGGGGAAAATTTTTGGAACTCAAAAACTTGTTAAACTAAATGTTGTAAATTAAAAATAAATACATTTAAAAGGAAAAAATTATTCCCCTAAACTTTCTGCAGTATTTTGCTGATCTATCAATCTACTAATTCTGTCAAAAACAGAAATGAGGATGATCTGGCATTATCTGAAGCCATGCTGCCTCTTCCTTCTTAGGCTGGATGACCACTTTGGGAGGCATGTTGAAAAGGAGTTTCTTTTCCATTTGTGAGTTGTATTTCTTCAGTGCAGCACTTGGATACCTTGAATCTAATACCATCTATACAAGCTATATGAGTACTCATTGTGGGGGCAAAAAAGAACTTCAATATATCTCCAGACTGATTGTGATTATGCTTGTGAATTTCTGTCATCTAGAAGATGTCTCCAAGTTCTTTTAAGCTTTGACTTTCACAGGCTAACTCAGTTGTAGAAACTGAGGATGGTTAGCCTACAGAAGAGAAGACTCTCAGGGAGACATGGTAGCTCTCTTCAAGTATTTGACATGCTGTTTTATGGAAGGCAGATTTGACTCCCCCCTCCCCTTTGGCTTCAGCAGCCAGAACTAGAAGAAATGAGAAGCAAATTTAGACTTTGTGTCAGAAAAACAAAAATCCTAACAATTGGAGTTGGTAAAAAAAAATAATAAATTGAGATGCCTGATGAGGTTTGTTGGTGCTTCTGTATTGAAGGCCTTTAAGAAGAAGGTAGATGGTCATTAATTTTACATGCTGGAGTGGAGGTTCCTTTCTTGTATGGGATAGACTAGATACTCACTGAGGTCTCTCCCAATTCTGAAAATGCTATGGTTCTGTAACTCCAAAATGTTATGATTTTTTTTCTTTGAGAGACCAGTTTCATTTGAGTGTTGATTGGTGAGAAATTGGACACAATTCAGTGTATATAATTGTTATTTTTTTAGTAATATTCATGTTTGTGTAAAAAAAGCCTCTAACTTGTTACCCTTCATTAAATTTGAAGATCCTTCAGGCCTGAGACATGTTTTCTTTTTAATGTATTTTTATTCACTTTGTTAAATATTTCATAGTTACATATAAATTTTTAACATTCATTTTTAAAATTTTGAGTTCCAAATTCTTTCCCTCCTTCCCTCCTGATCCTCTATCATCTCTCGAGAAGGCAAACAATATGATTTCAATTGCACATGTGAAGTCATGCAAAATATATTTCCATATTATCCATGTTAGAAAAGAAAATACACCAAAAATTGAAAAATTTTAGAAATGAAAAAATGCTTTAATCCACACTTATTTTTTACTTAGCATTTTTCATCGCGTGTCCTTTGGAATTATCATAGATCATTGTCTTGAACAGAATAGCTAAGTCTTTCACAGTTAATCATCCTTACAATCTTGCTGTTACTTGTATAATGTTCTCCAGGTTCTGCTCACTTCACCATGCATCAGATCATATAAGTCTTTCCAGGTTTTTCTGAAACTATCTTGCTTGTCATTTCTTATAGTACAATAATACTCCATCAAAATAATATACCACAACTTGTTCAGTCATTCTCCCGTTGATGGTTACCCCTAGATTTCCAATTCTTTCCCACCACAAAAAAACATTGCTGCTATGATAGATATATTTGTACAACTAGGTCTTTTTTCCTTTGTATGTTTCCTTTGGGATAAAGAGCTAGTAGTGATTTTGCTAGGTCAAAGGGTATAATCCAATTTAGATGAAAGTGAAGTTCAAGTGTTGCCTGCCCCCCTAATTCCTCTCTTTACTGTAAAAATTCTTCTTTTAGTCCTTGCAGAAATCTCTTGATTCCCCCTCCCTCCTTCCTTTCTCCTCCGCCTTCAGTCATAGCATCCCTCTTTCTCACCCTTCCATTTTTTTTACATCATCTCAACAAAACTGATTCTCATGCCCCCTGTATATGTCGAATACATCCAACTGCCCTAATAATGATAAAGTTCTTGGAAGATACATGCATTATCTTCCCATATAGGAATTTAAATAGTTTAACCTTATTGACTCTCTCGTGGATACTCTTTCATGTTTACCTTTCTGTGATTCTCTTAAATCTTATATTTGAAAGTCACATTTTCTATTCAACTCTGGTCTTTTCATCAGGAATGCTTGAAAATCTTCTATTTCAATAAATATCCTTATTTCCCTTGAAAGATTACACTCAGCTTTGCTGTGTAGGTTATTCTTGATTGTAGGCCTAGATCTTTTGCTTTCTGAAATATCATATTCAAAGCTCTCTCCTCAGTAACATGGTAGCTATTAAATCTTGTGATCTTCTGACTGAATGAATTTCAATGAATTTTTTTCTACCTCCTTGAATTATTTTTTCTTTGACCTGAGAGCTCTGGAATTTGGCTCTATTATTCCTGGAAAGTTTCACTTTAGGATCTCTTTCAGGTGGTGATCATTAGATTCTTTTGATTTTTATTTTACTTTCTGGTTCTAGGACATGAGGGAAGCTTTTGTTGATAATTTCTTGAAATATGATATCTATCATTTGATCATGGCTTGCAGGTAGTGCAAGAGTAAGTAACTCTTAAATGTCTTTATTTGATCCATTTTCAAAGTCAGTTTTCCAATGAGATATTTTGCTTTTTTCCCATTTTTTGACATTGTTTAATTGTTTCTGGATGTCTCATGGAGTCATTTTCTTTTACTTGCCAAATTTTAATTTTTAAGAAATTACTTTCTTCAGGGAGCTTTTCTACTTTTTTTTTTCCCCATGTGGCCATATCTGCTTTTAAGGAGTTATTTTCATTTATAAAATTGTGTTCCTTTTTTTCCATTTGGGCAATTCTGTTTTTTAAGGTGTTATTTTCTTTAGTGTGTGTGTGTGTGTGTGTGTGTGTGTGTGTGTGTGTTTAAAGCAATGCAACAATGAGCATTATTTGCAATTGAAAGCAGAATTTGAATTTAAGTCTTTAGAAATATTTTGAGAGATTGGGATTGGTCAAATGACTAACTGATTTGGACTCCACTAATTTAAATTTTATTATCATTTGTCCAAGGTTGACTTCTATTCCATGTAATGAATATTTACTAAGCACCTACTGTGTCCAAGGCAAAGTAGTTGAATTGAATTGTCACTAAAATCTCTAGATGACAGTTTTGATAAACCATGATATTGCAAAACAATTTCTTGGAAAGAGTTTCAGCTTTTTAAAGAGATCACTGTTTTGTTTTGTTTCTTCAAACCCTCTGCATATTTCCCAACAATTGCTTTGCTGTTTTAAATATGCCACTTTATTGTTGTTTAACTATGCCTTCTAATGTACTTAAAAACTTAGCTCTTTTAAGATCATCTATAATTCTGACTTTTCACTCCTATTTTCGTAGTCCATATTCACAGTAGTATATATTCACTGTACAGGTTCATAGAGTAGTTACAGTATTCCCCATGGATACAATTTGATCTCAGTTCTGTAGAGATTGTCTCATATGGTCTGCTTCTACCAGGAATCTTTCATTAGTTGCTTACTGATCTTACTCCAGAGACCCAAAGCAATTATGTCCAAGGATCTCTGTGTCAAGAAGTGGGAACTTACAGTAAATGTAGTAATATGTGCTTTCAAAAAAAAGTTTTGTTTGGTGCCAAGACAAAAGCTAAATCCATTATCGTATGTAAATATGAGGAAGGCCTTCCATAAAAATGTATTTGGTTTTCTCTTTTCAGCCCTTTAACTTTAAATCAACAAAAAAGTCTTGAGAAAATGCAAACATTCTATTGGACCTGTTTCTGAAGGGTACAACATACTATTATTTAGTATTAAAAATCTTGATTTAAAAGTGAATATGTTAACAGGCACTGTGGTCTATATTACCAGAGGGAGAAAATAGTACTGATCCTTGACATATTGAAGTTTATTAATAGGAAGTACTATGTAAAGACCACTCTAAAGTGACATTATAAAATATAAATACTGTCAATTTTGTTCGAATTTTCAGAGCTGAATTTCTTTACTCCCTACGCCAGGAATGCCTCCTCACATATCCATCTCTATCTGTTGATATCTTCTCCCCACCGTTGACTCCAAAGACACCCATTTTTATGTCGATGGCCCCCAGATCTACAGATCCACCCCAAGTTTCTTCTCTGAGTCCTAAGCCCACATTACTTACTGCTCACTGGACAGTTCTAACGACATGTCCAATAGGCATCTCACTGTCAACATATTCCAAAAGAGGTCTTTCCTCCAAAGGGGGAAGGACGTCTTCCTTCCAATACCCACTCCATTTCCACGAAGGGCATTACCATCCTCCCAGTTACTCAGGTTCACAATTTTGGTATAATGCTTGACTCCTCACTGTCACTCACCCCATGTATTCAGTCTTCACATTTCCACATCTGTAACATCTTTCTACTCACACAACTACTACCATCAATCTAGCCAATCATTTAAGGCAGTGTAGCCCAGTGGGAAGGACACTGTCGCTGGAGTCAGAGCACTGAATTCAAATTTATATTATTCCCGCCTGTTTTACCTTGGATAAGTCATTTTAATCTCCATGGGCCTCAGTGTCCTCCATCTGTAAAATGAGGGGGCTGGATTAGATGGGCTTAGATGTTTCTCCTGGCTCAAAATCTATGTTCTATAACCCCTCACCTTTCATATTTAGATATTGTCCTAATTGGTCTCCCTGCATTAAATCTCTCTCTACTCTAATCCATTCTCAACAAAGCTGCCAAAGTGATTTTCCTAAAGTGCATGTCTGGCTATGTCATTCCCTTACTCAGTAAACTCCAATTGTTCCTTATTACTTCAAAAATTAAACATAGACTTCTCTATATGGAATATCAAGCACTTGAAAACATATCATCTTTCCAGATGTATTATTTATGGCTCCCTTTTACATATACTACATATAGTCCAACCAAACTGGTCTCTTCACTGTTGCATATACTCAACCCTCCATCTCCCATCTTTCTGCCATTGTACTAGTTATTCCCTCCTGTTTGGAATTTGTTCCCTCCTCACCTTTACCTCTTAGAATCTCAAGTTTCCCTCAGAGCTTGGCACCTTCAACATGAGACCTTTCTACCCTACCCAACTAGCTGCTACTGATTCTTCCTTCTCCCTGAATTATCTTGTTTTGATATACGTGTATATATTATATAATATATATATACACACGTATGTATATGTATATAATTTCTATAAGTGTACACACACGTGCACACACATACAAATGCAGACACACACCCATAATGTTGTCTCCTTCACCTATATTATAAGCTTCTTTAGGGCATGGTCTCTCTCATTTTGTTTTTCATATGCCCAGTGCTCCCCCCACCAAGGGTTTCTCACATAGCAGATAGTTCATAAATGCTTTTCAGTTGATTGATTGCAAATGCTACCTTTTCCACGAAATCTTGTCTGATTTTCCTTTTTCTTTGTGAGACCTCATGTAGCGCATTCTCCATATCTTTTATAGAGTTATCACACCCTATACCTACTTCTGCATTACTAGCAATTTCCATGATGGCAAATCTCATCTTCTTGAATTTTTGTTTTTCTCTCATGCTCTCCCCCAGTTGGAGGTAGCGTGGCATAGTAGATAGACAAGCAGGACCTAGCTCAAGTCCTAAAGTTGCCACATTCTGGATTTGTCATCCTGGGTAAGATCCTTAACCCCAATACCCCCAGACAATTCTCTATGGCTGGAAGGAATGGTGCTTTACATTGGTAGAGGGAGTTTTCTAATCAGAAGTTCCTTATCCTAGCAAAATCACAGGTCCAGTCCCATGCCATCCTCTTTGCCCTATTGCTCAGTATCATGTAAGGTATATAGCAGATACCCAGTTTGTTGAATCAATTTTTACCCTAAACAGAGAGAGGTTATTCTCATATCATCTTATTATAAGTCAATATGATATATGGGAAAGAGTATTGGGCTTGGACTTAGAAGATATAGGTTCTGCTCTGAATCGTACCACTTACTATGTGTATGACTTAGGCAAATTATTAGGTCTCACTAAGTTTATTCATCTGTAAAATGGGGATAATTATATATGCCCTGATTACCTCACCAGATATTTGTAATTATCAAATGAGATAATGGGTTTATGTAAATGTCTTTTAAAGAGGTATATAAGTTAAGTATTATAATTATTGCTGAAAATGTCATGAATAAATACCACATTTTGCAGTGATGAAAAACACCTGTACTATCCAAAAACATCTGAAAAGATGTAGAGGGAATTTGGCCCAAAGGTTCATAAAATTCAATCCTTATAGGTACTATATATAAGTAGAATTCTGCTATGTTCTCTTTTGGAGGAATTTACTAATATATCTGGAAGGGGTTTAGATTCCCTGCTATCCACTTTCATCCAGAGAGTTCTTAACCCAAAATGTAATTTCTGGCACCAACAAAAGTATGCACCTGCAAGTTATTTTTTTAAAGGAAGAAAGAAAAGAAAAATGTGTGTGTTTTTTTTTTTTGCTCTCATGCTGAGGACTGGGCATGATAGAGAATACCAGCCTAGTGTTCCATCAACTTAAGTATACATCTCTTCACTAGCCATTTTAAATACAGCATGATGGAACAGTATAGAATTTATTCTCCCTACAATTAACCAGCAACAAGGCAGCCTCAGTTTTACTGAACACCATGTAAATCTACTGCATCTTTTAACATGCTTCTGTCCCAGAAATCCCCCATGAGTTTCCCTTTTACTCTGTGCTACTGGTCAGCCAGGACTTCCTACCCTGATCATTGCAATAGCCATTAAAGGTCTAGCATTGCGACACATTTATTTTCTTAAATTTTGGAAAGTATGTGAAATTGACATTCTTCGGTTTCCACTTTTAGCTGAAAATGAACTGCAGAAGTCAACTGAAAATTGTCTCTACTGCCTCAACATTGTGCCTTCTTGGCCAGTATGGACCACTCATTTTCTTTCTTGGTTGATGATATTTTCAGGAACTAAAAGCTCTTCTTTGCCCTGGGTCTTTAATTGATTGGAACACGTATACTGCTATATTTTTATACTTTTATCAACATTCTGGAACAATAGCAAATTGCCCAAGAGGGTTTCCATGATGTTTTCTGTGACAAAACCCCTAACGGTAAAAGGAAAAGCCTTCAAAGATTGTAATGCATAGAGCTGGACTGTTTTAGACATACCCTGCAGCTGTGCAGTAAAGATGCTTTATTTAAGCAAAAATCCTTGGAGAAATTAATTGATATGAGCCAGAAGTTGTTCAGCCAATTTAATCACTCGTCTGCTGTTGTTTCTCAGTTACATAGGATGCAGGAGTTCTGCCTGCCTCAGAATCAGCTCATTCAAGAGGAGAAGAGAAGATAGAATTCAGACTCCTATATTCTAAAATGCCTGCTTGAAATTAAATGCCTAGACTTCGGCTGTGTTTTTCTGCCAAGTTGTTAAACACACTGATTCGTTTTCTTTGGAATTTTGCCAAATTAGCTGAGGCTATCCTAAAGCCATTTAAAAGAATTAACTAGGGGAGGAAGCAATGACCAGGCCTGAAATTGTTTTGCTAATATTTACTTGCCCCCCCCTCCCAAATAAACAATGGAGCCATAAACATAATGAAAGAAGAAATGGAAGAAACTCTCCCTTTAAAAGATAAGAACATTATCCAGTCTCGATAACATATATAGTTCCTTGTTTTATTTTGCTGCATACAGGCACCTCAGTTCACTATGGGCTATTTTCCCTGTGTAGTTCTCATTGGTTTTAGATTTAAAACTTGTAGATCTTGAATATTAACATGAAATCCAGGATTCAAGGAAAATGTAATTGATTAGAAACTGTAGGATGAGAAAAGGGATGAAATTGCAATGAAACCTGATTTATCAGTTTCTTAATGGGAAAGAGAAATTAGTAATAACTCGGAAAATGAAATGTCACATCATTTGGCCTCCCCAAAGAACATATTGTCTTTTTAATCTCACTTTTGTCTGGTAGTATCTTGAGGAGTTATCCATTTTCAATCTTCTTTTCAAGCACAAACCATTACCTGTATTTAGTACAACTATGAATGTCTGTGTTCAAATACTATACTAGCAGCCTAGAGAAAAAAGAGTTGATATCCCACTGTAACTTTTGACTTTTCCATTTAAACTGTGTGTGTTTGAGAAATTCTAATTACTCTTTACTGAATAGATTATAAACTCTTTAAGAGTAGGACCTACCATTCTTTGTATATCCAGTGCCTAGCTAAGGTGCCAGAGGGCCTGTAGATGTTTAATAAATAAACACTTGGTGACTGATTAAGTTCACAGGACTTTAGAATATCACTTAGTAATTATAGGATTACAGTATCATAGATTTAGATGGGTTTAACCTAACCCATATCTGAACAAGATTTTTCTTTCCTACACATCTAACAAGGGGTAATCCAGTCTTTACTTAAAGATCTTCAGTGAGGGGGAGCCTACAAATTCCAATTTTGAATAGTTATAATCCTTAAGAAGTTTTCGCTTACACAAACTTAAATTTATCTCTTTATAACTTTAATTCTATTCAAGTCAGCAAACTTCTCCCCATTATTTCTAGTTCTAATGTCTGAAGCTAAGAACATCAATTTTAATTCATCTTCCATCTGCCAACACTTTAATGACTTGAAGACCCTATCACTCCCAAGCTTCCAAGCTTCTCTTATCCATGCCTGCATCCTGAGGACAGACAGAGGAATGGAAAAGTTGAAAAGGAATCACTGAGATACTGTTGCTATTTTTTTAAATCTCTGGCTTCTCTACTAATGAATTCCCTCCAATAGGAATTTTTAAAAAAAATTCTGAGTTACATCTTTTCGAACCTAAAGATCATTGAAGCCAAGCCCTTCACATTGCAAATGAGGAAACTGAGTTTCAGAAGAATGAAGGAGTAGTGAGTATAACAGAACCATGATTCAAAACAGTTTTTCTCAAATTTTGACTTTAGCATTTCTCCTTGGATATACCAAGTAGTATTAAAGTTGATGGCAGCAGACTCAAGTCATAATATGCCACAGTAACTAGAGTGCCATCCTGGACTTCATGCCCTAGACATTAGAAAGATCTGGATTTAAATCCCCATCTCAGACATAAACTGACTGTCTGACCCTGGGCAATTCAATTAGCCAGTCAGTGCATAAACCATTTTCTAAGATTGGAAGTTACAGAACAGTTGTCTATCTGTACTAGTAGGAGGAATTTTCTCATAGAACTTCCCTAAGCCAATTAAATTGCAGTAAGACTGGGCAGAAAAGATACCCCCTGACAAAACAATACAAATTAATCTAAAAATCACATTTTTATCTTTCTCTTAATGACCATTTCATACAGCACTTTTCTGAAGCATAAGTAAAAGCAACTAGATCTTCTAATCAGCATCCAAGGAATCATTTCATTTTTATAATTGATCTTTTCACCCACATGATAAGTAATTAAAAGGTTTATCATTAAAACTCCAATTGATAATGTAATTTTTTTTAATCTCCATTGCTGTTATTTTTTTATTTCCTGCAAAAATCCTATAAACACACAAGGCAACATGTGAATAGTATTTTGGCCCAAAATCCAGGAAATTTTGTGTTCAAATCAAGTCTCTGGCACATAATGACTGTGTGACTTGGCCAACTCAATCACATTCTTGTTCCTTGGGGAACTCTCTAAGATTATGAGTTGCAAAGAAGATACCAATCTGCATTGACAGAGTATGTTTCCTCTCTGCAGGTTCTCTATATTAGGTCATTTTTGTCTCAATTTTTATCTAGCCCATAATCATTGAATGGGTATTACCTCAAACCAACTGAGGCCTGGAAAAGACTTTAATTTAGAAACACCAAGGTCACCCCCTGAATCCTGGGGCATTGACAGTCATCTTGACTTGTGTCTTGCCACTGGACTTTGATAACTCTGCAAGAGAGAGTAAGGCTGAGACTTGGCATGCACAAGTCAAGACATCACCCTTTGGATATCATTGAGTGTCTTTGGGAATGAAGGATGAACAACAATTGTTTCCCATCCCTAATCCTAGAAATTCAGATGTGTAAATTTCCCTTCCCCAAATATTTGTCCCTATACCATACTGAAGGCTTTCTACTCTTTCAAAATTGGTCAGTAATTATAAAGTAGATTGATTCTGTGTGATTATTTAGAGACATAGGTTAGGATAGGTTACCATTTCTTATACATTTATGCATTTTTATTTGTGTGTATGTATATTTAAATACGATCTTTGAGATCTACTCCTAGAGGACAGGAGTACAATGTTGGGGTATCATAGGAGTCAGAAACAGTGAATAAAAAAAGGAATCCCATGCCCTTGGGCATGTTTAGCAGCTTAACCTGATTCATAAAGGAAGAACTGTGGTGGGTCCACAAAGGAGCTTAGGTTCAGAATGGGAAGAATATTGAATTTAGCATGGGAAACCGTGGATGTGGCTGGTGATGATTCAGCTGAGAGGCCGGTAGATGGCCAGAAGGATAGAGTGCCAAGTCAGGATGACAAATTTAAATTCTGCCTAAGACTCTGCTAAACTGTGCTGCTCAGGGCAAGTCACAATTTTTCTCTCAACCTTGATTTCCCCATTTGTAAAATCCACAAGCCCATCTCAAAGATTTACTGTATCAAAGGAAATACTATATGGAAAGCAATTTTTCAAACCTTAAGATGCTATATGAATTCTAGCTATTATTATTTTAAGCTAATACCAAAAAAAAAAAGCCTCTTAATGTAATGCATCTAAGACAGTGGTTCTTGACCTTCCTGATGCCACAACCCTTTAATACAGTTCCTCATGTTGTGGTGACACCCAACCGTAAAATTTATTTTCCTTGCTACTTTATAACTGTAATTTTGCTACTGTTATGAATTGCAATGTAAATACCTGATATGCAGGATGTATTTAAATTGAACATAACCCACAGGTTGAGAACCGCTGATCTAAGAATTGTTGTAGTCTTAATTGGTACTAGGGTACTCTTCAGATTCAATCCTGTGACCTGCAGAACACAGTAGAACATGATGTTAACCACCAATGCTTTAGTAAGTATATATGTATGTTCACTCTAAACAGTTAGATCCACATACAAGAGGCCCAATTAGGGAAAAAAAGTTCCTCCTTAGCCCCACTCAATTTGCCGACCATTATTCTTTGGTTGTTGATGCACACCACCTGAAGCCAAGACCAGGCCAAGGAAATTCATCATGTTTTTGTTTCATATAACATTACAGTTGAATAAAAATGTCAAAAGTAAAGGAGAGCTTGTAATCAATACTACAGGTATGGGAATACGTGTATAACTTGGAAATATATATCCATCATGAGATGTAGGCAGTTTTCAGGTAAAATGAAATATCTTAGCAATATATTTAACTTGATTTTCCCCACTTCACCATGAAATGAATTTTTCCCGAATATGAAGTGAAGATAGGACTTCTCAGAAACTCTCCTGTGCTTTATTCTGCAGCTTGTGTTCAATTGGTCTCCTGTTGAGTCATCGTGGATAGAGAACAGATTTAGAAACAGGAAATCAAGGGAAGAAATAAAGAGACACTCCTCTGAATGGCTTTCTCAGATATTAATGCCTTAGTTCACTTTAACTTGCTCTAAATGATCTGAGATAGTGAATAATGAAATCTTCACCTGTATAGAAGACACCAAGTTTTTAGAAGAAATAAAAAGCCAAGGGGATAGGGAAAAAATTGCAGAAAAAGTTTGTTAAGACCAGGACTGGCCACAAAAAACATGCTAGATGAGCTTCAATGTGAACAAATGTATAATGAGGCCAGTGTCACCAAGACAGCATTGGAGGGAAAAGTATAAAGTGCTCATTCATCTAGGTACAAAGTAACGTTAACAATAGCTTTAGCATTTAAGGCTTGCACGGTGCTTTACATCATCATCTCACTCACTGGATCCTCACAACAACTCTGTGACTGGTAGTATATTGTCCATGTTTTACAGATCAGTAGATTAAGTTTCAGAGATTAAGCGACTTGCTTATTCGTATGTAAAGTTAGTGTCTGAGGCAAGGCCTAAAATCAGGTCTTTCTGATTACTACTTGTCCAACATTCTACCTATTACATATCTCATTCTAAGTCTGATTATAGTGGAACCAAATTTTCCACCCCATCCTGGTTCGTGTTTATGTCTCTGAGATACCTTTTTAATTAAACACAAATGTTGAACTTGTCCAGTTTTCACCTCATTTTCTGTTAATGGTACAACTTCTTCTTCAATGCTGTGAATGGAAAATGGAAATTGAGTTAGCTAATTTTGCTGTTATAATATTTAAAATTCTCTAGATGGTTAAAAAAAAGTTCAAATTCAATTTGCAAATCCCCAGACCTTTCTTTTTTAGTATCTCCATTGTCTGTGTAGAAAGCAAGGCTAAAACTGCTTTATAAGCATTTCAGATGACCACAATTTGGGTCAATCTTTAAGTTCTTTCAAGAGGAGATAACTCTTACAAAATGTTTAGAAGTTGTACCATAACAAGAAATGAGGTAAAAACTAGACAAGTTCAACATATGAATCTGTAAAATAATAACACCAAATTCCACAGCTAATAGACCTTTGGAAAGTTGTATTATCAGGAGGCCTGGAGAAAGAATGAAAATGAAGAGCATATTTTTAGTAAAATAAAGATTGCTCTATATTGTGGCAATTAAAAAAAATAGTGTCTTTTGGACTCTCCTGCCCAAAGACAACACACTAGAATGTATAAGCGCTATCTTTCCTTTATTGGCCAGGTGAAATTTTGGGTACAAAACTTAGATTCAAAAGCAGAAAGACACAGACCTTGACAAGGATTTAGAAAACATCATAACAAGTTATAAAATTTGACAGATTAAGGGAAAATTATAATAACAGATGAAATAAGAACTATGAAGAGCTTAAATGGTAGCTCCAAAATCAGATTAACCACAGCAAATGAGAATACTCATATGTAAAGGCTTTGATTTCTGGAAACATAAAGCACAGAATAATGTAGTTAACTTAAGCAGACAAAAATATATCCTGAACGTTAAGGAAAAGTGTTCATTTTGATTATTAGTTACATAAGCTATTTTGGTATTCATTTTTCTCATCTGTAAAATGAGGAGATTGGACTGGATGGTCTCTATTTCAGTGAAACTCAGTGAAGTTTCAATGAATTCAATCAACATTTATATTAAGTGCCTAGTATATAGAGGGTATTGTGTTAGTCACTGAGGGTACAAAGACAGGAAAACAGGAAGGAAGGAAGGAAAAAAGGAAGGAAGGAAGGGAGGAAGGGAGGGAGGGGAAAGAGGGAGTAAGGGAGGCAAGGAAGGAAAGAAAGAAAGAGGGATGGATGGAGGGAAGAAGGAAAAGAATGAAGGAGGAAGGAAGGAAAGAAGGAAGGAAGACAAAGGGAGGAAGGAAGAACAAGAAGGTCTTTTTCTTGAGGAACTTACTTTCTAAATAGGGACAAAACATATGAATGGATAAGTGAATTAAAGATGATTTTAGATGGGAAAGAACACTAAGAGCTAGGGAAGGGGAGGAGCAAGAAGAAGCTTTATGGAGGAGGTGGCATCTGAACTGAATCTTAGAAGGAAGCTAAAGATTCTGGAAGTAGAAGAAAGAAGGCAGTATATCCCAGGCATGGAGGACAGTGTGCCTGTACAATTAGAGTTGGAGACTGAATGTTGAGTTTGTAGAATGACAAGTAGGTCAGTTTGACTAGAATGGAATGTGTATAAGAAGTAGGAGGGAAAGGGTAAAAGAAAGAAATCATTCTTTATATAGGACCTTCTATGGACAGGCACTGTGCTAAGCACTTTAAAAATATCTCATTTGATCCTCCCGACAGCCCTGTGAAATAAGTGCTATCATTACCCCATTTTACAGTTGGGGAAACAGAGGCAAACAAAGGTTAAGTGAACCATATAACTAGTCAGTGTCATCCTGGATTTAAATTAAGGTCTTTCTGGCTCCAGGCCCAGACTCCTATCCACTATGCCATAGTCTGTAGACAGATTTTGGAGGATGCTGGATAAAGTGCTTGTATATTTTCATGGAGGCGTTTAGAAAATCACTAGAGATTTGAGACCAGGGGAGTGATATGGTTATGCCTTTGCTGCAGAAAGATCATACTGGCAGCTGTGCGGAAGACTGAGAAGGTGGTGAATGGAGAGAAGCAGGCTAATTCGGAGAGACAACAGTCTAGACAAATCATAATAGATCTGAACTAGGGTAGTAGCTGTGTGAGTAGGGAGAAAGGGAAGACATGCAAGAGATATTTCGTAGGTAGAATTGACAAGTCAAGGCCACTGAGTAGACATGGAGGTTGAAGGAGAAGCAAGAGTCATTGTTGCCCCTGATACAGAATTTAAGGTGACTGGATGGATATAGAAAGACAGAGGAAAGTTTGGAGGAAGCCCCTTCTAAATGTAAAGGTCCTTCTAACTCAAAATGCATGATTCTATGATATTTTATCTTATTTGTAGTTGGCTAATAGAAATTAGAACGAGTAAGTCTCATCTCTATAAAATTGATATAACTGTAAACTTCAACCAATCCATATCAATCAATACATTTATGACACACCTACTATATGATGGGCACTATGCTAAGCAGAGCTGATACAAAAAGATTAAAATTCTGCTTTCAAGATCCCGCCTTCAAGAAGCTTACACTCTAAGGGCAGAAACAACATGCACATACCTACAAATCAAGCTATGTGCAGGATAAATAGAAAATAATTAAGAGAAGGAAGGCACTAGAATTAAGAGGGGTTGGGAAAGGCTTGCTGTAAAAGATGGGATTTTAGGTGGAACTTTAAGTAAGCCAGGGAAGTCAGTAGGTGGAACAGAGGAGGGAGAGGATTCCAGACATGGTGGACGGCCAGAGAAAATGCCTAGAGCTGAGAAACTGTGCTTTGTTTGTGCAACAGATAGTAGACCAGTGTCACTAAAACAAAATTTGACTCTATTTTTCAGTAGAGATCATTTTAAAAGTTTAATATTCCATTGGTATCCTTGCAATATTGAGAGAACATGGGAAAGGTCACCTTGAGCATTGGTTGAACCTGTGGTACCTGTGGTAGGCTTTTGGAAGAACACTAAGAGTTCTACAAGATGAGTTACAATCTGCATTATGTAAGGGGTTGACCAAATCAGAGGTAACAGAGCTATTGGAGTATTGAACAAAGATTTCTCGAATGCTCTTAATTAGAGAGTATTTGTAGGCAGTATGAACATTATATATAAAAAGAAAATGCTTCTGCATTAGTAACTATGCAAATATGTACACATATATAACAGTCTAGTTTTAGATGACTATTATCCAAAGTTAGGAAAATCTTTTAGATTCATGTGATAGAATAGTTAAATGTGATATAAGAATGTGTGTACTATCTGCCTAGCTTTCATTTCTCAAGTTACTCTCTAAATACAGTTCATAGTGATTTCCCAATCTTGAGCTGTAAGGAGTTAGTTAAGGAAAACTGTCCCAAATAGCCTGACATATTCATAACATAGTACATATCATTTAGAAATAATTCCTTGAGTCAACATATTTTACTACAACATTCTTCCTCTCCACAGTGGGGTTAGGCTCATTTTTGTGTTTTGCTTATTGTTTATTTTATAATAGTGATATAGTCAATGAAATTGAATGTTGTGAGAAAGTAATGATTTCTCATTTTGAAAATAAGACAGCTGGGTCTCATATCAATATTTATTTTCCATATATGTATTGACTTAGTTTTGCTATTTATCTTGTAGCAAGAAGTCATAATCCTATCACAGTTTAATTCCACTGGCTTTATTACTTTATTATAGCCAGTAATTACACTTTTGTTCTGTCCAGGCAAAAACACAGTTGAACCTAATACAATGAATGTCGCAATGTTAAACATTTAGCATTATAATATATGAGAGAACTCTAGAAAGATACAGAATACTTTAATTGGTGTACTTTTCCAGAGCCAGCTTTAGTTGCCAAAAAAGAACAAGAGAGCCATGGGAAAATAACTTAACATTGGGCATTTTCCATCTACTTCAGTTTATTTGCATTATAGAAAGACAGAAGGATCCAGGAAAAAATCATAGTATTTGACCAAACTTCAGGGTTATGAAATAGTGGGAATATAGAATTACTTCCAGGTTGAGGGACTCATGGTGCTTAAAGTTAGAAATGTTTTCTATTCATAGAGTACGTTTTTCTTATAATTCTCTGAATCTGTGATATGCTTCATCATTTCTACATGTAAGAATCCTTATGTTCCTCCAGGGTTCTAGTGCCTTCCTCTATGAAGCCTTTTCTGATTCCCCTGGTTCTTAACGTTCTTCTCCCTCCACCCCCATCAATTTTCTTCCTACCAAAAATACATACATGTATGTAGGTTGTTTTATTCTGGCAAAATGTAAACTCCTTGAAGGCAGAGACTGTTTCACTTTTGTCTTTGGATAGTCAACACCTGGCATAGTAACTGGTACATAACAAAAAACTTTATAGAATGGATTTAATTTTTGTCCTTTTTCAAGGAACAAAAAGTTTGTTTGGGTCAGGAAAGTGAAGAGTTTTAATGTTTTGGTGAGATCACATTTTTATATCATTTACTTTTAATTAAAAGTGGTCATCATAAGTTTGAAAAATGTTCTATCAGTAAGATTATTCAGGCATATTGAAGACTTTTAAACAGAGTTAACATCTGACACCAAAGTCTTGAGTTCCTTAAATAAAAATATTATTAATTCCTGTTCTCCAACGACTTTACAAAGAATCACTATACAAGTACTTTAATTGTTTTCAAGTAATCTTTATCATTATAATAACTAACATTATTTCATACTTTCAGGTTTGCAAAATGCTTTATATACATATTTGAGCCTCCCAGCAACTTTGCAAGGGAGGTATTTGAGGTGTTACTACCCCTATTTTATTGGTAAGAAAAGGCTCAGAGAGATTCCGTGACTAGTTATTCTTTTTTCCAAGTCCAGGCACTTTATTCACTGTACTACACCATCTCTCAATAATGATATGTATTATCAAAGTTATAAAAACAAGATTGAGTCAGATCCTCTCATTTAACAAATAAGAAAACTGAGGCACAGAGAGGTTAAGTGATTTGCCCAGGATCACACAGCTAGCCAGTGTGAGAAACAGAGTTTGAAGGTCTTCTTTGTTCCACGTTCAGCACATATCCACCATGCTGCCATATTGCTTCTCAATAATAATCCCTGTAACTGAAACTATAAAGAAAGACAGGATTCCTTCCCAGTGGATTTACAATTTAATTAAATTAAGAGGAAGTAATGAAACCTACAGGGAATTCCCCCCCCGAACACTCTTAAGTTCACTTTGCTGAGTAGAACAAACCTAAGCCAGGTCTTGATAATGTCTCTATGGAAAGCTGCTCTCACCAGGGACATCCTGACTTGATGAGCAAACCTCACAGCAAAAGCCCTGAAGAGAAATAGAGGGGAAGGAGGAGAATGATGTTTAATTTTTTTGGAGAGAAATACACTGGCAAGGGAGTGATACCTATACCCAGGGGACTGAGACTTTTGGCCCCTGAATTCCCTACTTCTCATGCTCAAGAATGGGATGATGGTGGTGGGGTTTATAGCTCAAGATGTTTTTCTTCCTTCCAAGTTTCCAGGCTTTTTAGTCTGACTGCTCATGTGTCAAACTCAAACCTTGGGATTGTCTGTTCCCTACCATCTTTTCTGGCATGTATATGTGGATAATATGTGGAAAAAAGTCCTCCACAAAAATTTTAAAAACCCAATTAGCTAATAACTCAGAGCTGCTTATTTTCATATTAAACAAAGTTCATCTTCCCTCTAGAATATCAGGAATCCCAGACCAGTGCTTCCCCCATCATTGGTATTTCATGACTGTTTGTTGAATTGACTCAGTTATCAATATTGTGTTAAAATGATTAAATTCCTACTTCCTCCAAAGGCTATAGTGAGCAATTTTCAGAGATATAATGCCTATCTTCTTCTAACTGTCTATACTCAGACATATGACAACTCAAGATGTCTCTTCTGATGAGACAGGAGACCCCTTTTAAAGAAAGAAAGCATAAAAGTCAAATAACCCGGCAAGGTATGGATAGGGAAGAAATTTCAGAAATATAATGAATTTTAAGAGATCACCCCTTTAACTGTGTTATCATGAACAACTGTATGATATTAATTGTATCCCATTCCTATAACTACCTTCTTGGTTCAGACTTTATTACTTTTCATCTGGACTCATCGCATACTCTCCTAAGTGATTTCTGGCTCCAGTCCTTTCAAAAGAGCACTTGAATTCCAAGGAGAGTTGGGGTGAGAATTCCAGCTTTGATCTACTCATATGACTGTGAGAAAGTCTCTTAAGAGAATCAATAGTTAGGACACCATCCTCCAAATCAAGAATTGGGGGGTATGTTGAGTGACCCTGGGAAAGGCATTTAATCTCTCTGCAGCCCTAGGTAATTCTCTTTTCCTAATGCCTAGTACTATAGAAAGTGCTTAATAAATGGTGCCTTTTGTACATTCTCTAAGACAGTGGTGCTCAACATTCCTGATGCTGTGACCCTTTAATACTCATATGTGGGTGGACCTACCTGGGGACGTATAAAGTACCAGTTTCTTGGCTCCTAAGACCATCAGAAATATGTGTTTTCTGATGGTCTTAGGCGACCCCTGTGACCCCTGTGAAAGGGTTGTTTGACTCTAGTTGTGACCCACAAGTTGAGAATCACTGCTCTAAGACTATAAATTACAAAGAAGATGCTGATATGCATTGATAGAGGAAGTTTCTTTACTCACAGTTCTAGATACCAATGAAATCATGGTCCTGGTCCAAAAAACAAAACTATTTTTTAAAAAGCCACAGCCTCTGTGAAGCTATGTTTCCTAATGTGTACAAAGGCCCTGAATGAGCCCTGAACTTCACATGGTTGTTAGAAAAACTTTTTATAAATGCAAATTATTATTACATAACCATTTTAATCTTCCTAAAACATGCTTATGTCACTACTCTGCTCAACACCTTTAATAGTTTTCCCATTACCTACTAATTAAGATTCTCATTCAGTGCCCTCCATAATCTACTAATAACCCAAGCTACTTTTCTTGACCTTACTTCCTATTCTCCATACACACCAAATGCCCAATTTAAACTAAGCTGGTCATGATTTCCTGAACAAAGCCTAAACTTTTCCAACTGTTTGCCTCTGTTCATGATATTCCTTTCTCCTAGAGCAGTGGTTCTCAACCTTCCTAATGTCGCAACCCTTTAATACTTGTATTTGGCCAGACCCACATGGATTCAGATAGAGAAGCGGTGTCTCAGTTCCTAAGACCATTGCAAATGTGTTTTCTGATGGTCTTAGGTGACCCCTGTAACTCCTGTGAAAGGGTCATTTGACCCCCTAAAGGGGTCGCAATCCACAGGTTGAGAACCACTGTCCTAGAATGTTCTCCATCTGAGGCACCCATTGAAATCCCACCTAGCATTCAAAACTCAACTAAAAGGCCACCTTCCTAATGAAGGATTTCCTGTTTTATATTCTTCTCTACTGCTTTATCTCTCTCTCTCTACCTAAAAGTACCAAAACATTATATTCAACATGGTACACTAAATTAATTTTGCCTTGTGTTATTATTTGTCTACTTTGCTGCCAATGATATGCCCAGTTTGGTGCTTGATATAATGCTGTATGTAGAGTTAGTGCTCAACAAATACTGGTTTAATAAGTGTAGAAATGGCTAGAAAAGAGTAGAAGACTGGGTCCACAGAATTTCAAAAGTAGAAGGGATCAGAGACTCAGTTGTGATTATCCAATCCAACCCATATTGGAAATTAATCCTTTTTATAGCATCTATATCAAGTAGCTATCCAGCCTTTGCATGATGACCTCCAATATGGGAGAACCTACCTTTTCCCAAGAAATTCATATGACTTTAAGACAACCATAATTGTTAGATAGGATTTTCCTCCCTTCATTTTTACTTCATGTCTAATTCTACCTCCAATCTTTGAACAGTCCTTCAACTATTTGAAAATAGCTCTCAAGTGTCCCCAACCTCACCCCTCCTTCTTGGGTCTTCTCTTCTCTTGGCTAAATAGCCCCAGTTCCTTCAACTGATCCTCATATGGCATGAAATATTATTGGATTCTTATCCAATAGTAGACTCAGCTTCTATAATCACTTATTTCCTGTGGCCAATCTGCCATGGAAAGTCCTATTGGCATAAGAAAAGGATAAATGTTTAATATAGACAGAAAACCCTAAGCCAACAGAATTTATCAGGTTGGCTCTGGTGTCAGTGAGCTTCCTCAACATTTGCCAATCCAGAAGCAGTTACAGGCAATTCCATTGTCAAATTACTTCCATGTTGTTATTTTACCAAGTGAGCTAGCCAGGGACTTAGGTATCACCAGCGTGAACATTTCTACTCCTTACCAAAGTTCTAGACCACCCTGCAGAAAGTATAGCTCCCAATGGCCAAGCCTTGTGAAGTAGGAAAGGATAAAACCTGAGCACCAGGATCACTGAGGAAGATTTAAAACTATGTTGTTGGCTGTGTGGATTTTTGCAGTATCTTTTTCCTTACTCCCTCCCCCTACTCTTTCCCTCTCCCAGGTATTCTTCATTAGACTCAATTTAAGCTATGAGTTTAGGGTTTTATATTCTCAGTTAGTAAGTGGGGCCATTAAAAAGCCATGTATCCCTGTTAACTCCTGGGCATTGGCTGTTTCAGTGCATTCGATGCTAGCAGTGGACACCATGCCAGGATAATCTGACTCCTGATGCAAAAGGACAGAAACAAAAAAAAAAGGAAGGATGGAGAGAGGGAAGGAAGGAAGAAAAGAAGGAAGGAAGGAAGGAAAGGAGAAAGGGAAAAAGAAAGAGAAAGAAAGAAAAAAGAAAGGGAGAAAGAAAAGAGAAAAGAAAGAAAGAAGAGAGAGAAAAGTCAAGCCCTGCCAAAAAAAAAAAAAGAACCATAATTCCTTCCTGTATTCTGTGGTTTGTTTTACTTAGGAAAACGGCCTGGTTATACCCTGCAGCATGCATTCATTACAGTGATCTTTGACTGGCAGATGCAGAGTAATAGGATGCATATTTTAGTGCTTATTATAATACCCTGTCCAAAAACAACTTGACAAATTTGTGATTTCGACAATATCTCATTTTGCTGGCTGCAGTGCTCTGTGATTGCCTGGCCCACGTGGTTTCCAGATTATGCATACCACCAATGCTTCTCATTAAAATGGCCACAGTTCACCAGTTTCGGTAGCTTGGAACGAACTTGGAATGAATTATTATACAACAAAGAGGCTGCTGTCATGCAGAACAAAAGACAAGCAAAAGAGAGCTTGGGCTTAATGAGGCTAAGTGAGTGTCTCCCCTGCATCACAGCTAGTTGACGGCCTTTGAGCGTGGATTTTTTTTCTCCACAGGCCAAAACCTTTGGTCTATTATTTTGTGTTTATGCACCTTGAGGCTAATATACATTTTAATATGCTGCACATGGAGAAAAAAAAATCAACCATTAGATTAGAACATGTGCACTCCCTGTTAAATTAATGACAACCGAACATAGAGATAAATTTAGGTTTTCATATTTAATTATAGCACACTGCAGTACGTTTAGCAAGGATAAATTGCACTATTATTATGCTTCATTTTTTTTGACATCTTCTCCTATTAACCATGCACACTTGGCCCCTCAGCGCCATGCTAACATCTTGCTATGTATCATCTTCCTCTCACACTTTTCAGTTCTTAGCCACTGCCTTTTGGGGGTGGATTATGTTGTTTGTTAAATTTAGTGAGAGGACAGGAGTCTGTAATCACTGTTATTTTGGACCTTGTGGAGAAAGCAGGAGACTGTGATTGATAAACTGGGGAGGAAAAAACTCGTGGAATGGTACCTTAGTTTTAGTGATCCTTGCAGTACTGCACTGGAGTGACAAGTTTTCTGTTTTCCCAGTATACTGGAAGACCAAAATGCAGACCGTGAACCTGTACATTCTATATTAACCCAGGAGACCATGCATGATCTTATATATAAAGCACTTTTCAAACCTTGAAACACTATATAAAATTTTTTATTACCCATGACCATCTCCACCTCCCTATGACCTTAACCTCCTTTGTAAAAATCAGATAATTATATATGAAACAATAATAGAAACAATTTTAAAAAGATGTCACCAGACCAAATAATCCCGATCTCTGATCTAATCTGGAATAAATCATTCTTATTATATAGAGACCCAGAAGAAGAGTCAAAATCATGTAGGAATTGAATATAGATCATCCCTATTATTCTGTCTGCTGCTAAAAAAATGAACGTCTAGAAGTTTACCTGATTCCCAATACTTTTATGCAATTACAAAAACAAAGCAAACAAAAAAAACCTGTCATTTTATACACCTGTGCTATTAATAGACCACTGAACATCAGGCATATATGTGTGATTTAAAAAAATAATAATAAGAGTAGCATAGTGAACTGTGTGCCAGGACTATTTCTATCTGAATTAAATTAAATATAAGATAATAATGCCACTCATGGTGGGAGAAAAAAAGAAAGACTCTCCCAACAATTCTATTGTTCCCTAGGGCTTTTACTTGTTAATCTGAATATATCTGTTGAAGAAATAAGGGCATTTTACTTATCAGATGTTGGCTAGGATATAAGGAATTCAGTATTCTTTCAGAAATAATTTAGGCAAAGCTAGTGGGGAAGGCCAAGAATGTGGCTATTCAAGCTGCAGAGACCACCAGCACAGGCATATAACAGCAAAGTCCAAATGAACTTTGTCTGGTAGGTGGCTGAATATCTTATATTTCTTTCTGCTTAGGAAGTTTTGACCTTGTCTTACATTATGTCTAGAGTGTTTATTTCTAGTTGGCTTTAGAAATGTGGCAGAACTCCCTTCTAGTAGCTTCTGATGTCCTGGCTTCTACCCTAGAATGGAAAGGGTCTTTTGGGTACCATTTGTTTCCAAATGTAGTGCCAGGAAGAAAATGATTTGCAACTAAATTAAGTAGATACCTGTGTGTTTAATTGTTGTTATTCTAGTTTCTCAAAAAAAGTTATTTGGATCTTAAAAAAATACCAAAGTTGTAAGAGATTTTGGAAGTCAAATCCAGTAGGACCTAATGTGCTCTGGGTTTATCCTTCAATTTTTCTTATTGGGTGTTTATTTCATAACAAAAGACAGAGAGGTTTGATGACCACAGGGTCATGACAGGAATAATAATTACCATATTAAAGGATGTCTGGATCTTGGTGATAAAGCATACTTCATAGTAATCAGTCAGCATTTGCCAGTGGACAGTTCTCCTTGATGATAGGGGAAAACTGCATTTTCATATTCATTGAAAATAGTTCCCTTTTCTCTAGATTTTATTATTATTTTTATTCATGACCAGCATTAACTATCTAACAATCAGTGAAAAACAGCCAGCAACAAAAAAGAAAGAAAATGATCCTACTTCCTAATTTCATTTTCAGACTTAACTATGGTTGAAAATTTGGCTTGCCTCAAAAAAAAGTACATGGGGGAGAAATGGGCAGCTCAGCATCCTGCCAAAATAGAATATAGTCCACATGCATTTTTATTAGATAATTAGCTATGGCATTGTGGGTGGAAGAGACAGTGTCAGGGACAGGAAGACATTGGTTCAGTTCCAGCCCCTAGCATGTACTCCCTGTGTGACCCTGGGCAAGTTATTTAACCTCTCGAAGTTCTAGAAAGTTCCTTGATTATTCCTTGTAGAGAAAGTGCATTAGAACTCATCCAAGAGTTTCTTCCATCTCTAAAATCACAGGTCCTGCTCCTATCGCCATCATGTTATTTTCAGATATCTAAGTGCTTGAACAGCACAGTCTGAGAAAGGTCTTTTAGGGTCTCTTAATATTACATTTAACATTCTACAGAAGAGTCTCCTTAACATAGGTGAAGGGGCTTGCCTATGGTTACGTTACAGGGGAAATTTCTACAACAAAATGCCTAATTTACCTGTCCAGAATCCATCATTGTTTTAGAAACCAGTTCAGTAAGAGGTATTAGGCATCAGTGTTGTTTTCTCTGTGCTATTACTATCAAAGAAATCCCTGCAGCTCAGATATGAAGATCAAAACTGCTCTACTCAACTGGGGAACATTTCCTCGAGAATTAATATAATGAAGAGATAACTCACTTCTTTTAAGTGAGTCTTCTCTTAAAGAATTAGAGGAAACCATCAATTGTATAGAATAATTTTAAAGGAGTCATAACTAAGGTGGGATGATTGGGGCTTTGCTCCAGGGTCACTAAACTTAGAGGGTGCTTGCAGTAGGAAACTTTAGTGGAATGGAAACAACTGGACTTAGCACCTAGCTGGTAAGAATAATTAGATAAAATGGAAAGTTACCATCTGACCAGTGCTTCCTAACTTTGACTGCTACAAGCCTAGACTGAACTCCTTACTTCCACCTACCATTGCCCCTGCAAAGCAACCTTGTTGAGTCCCATGGTCTCTGTTCCTACTCACAAATTAATTTATCTTTAGTAGTTGGTGTGTGTGTGTGTGTGTGTGTGTGTGTGTGTGTGTTTAGTGCTCATCTCCTTGAATTTTGTGAAGCCTACCCCACGTGAGAAAAACACTAGTTATGAGTCTGGTGTGACTTTGGGTTTATAAGAACAGTAACTTTCCAGGTTCAGGAAAATTCTCTCAAGTTTTCCCAAACGGCTGATCAAAAATAACACCTGCCAGAGCCAAGTATAAATAAATCCAGATGATTAAAGGTTGAATAACCAAAGCTATCAGAAAAGCCTGAGAGAATGGTAGTTGTTTGTACTGGAGAGCAAAAGAAACTGAGATTAGTTTAGCTGGAGATTAAAAGACTAAAAGAAAACTTGCTAAAGATCTTCAGAAATGTAAAGGGCTATTCTATGGAGGATGGTGAATTCTGCTGTACTCAGGTCAAGATTAGGGGAGATAAGCACAAACTGCAGCATTTAGCAATTTAATCCAACGAACCTAGTACCTATCAGGTACTATACTAGGCCCTCTGGATGGGTGCAAGGACAAAACCAAAGCAGTCCTTTCCCCAAGAAAATTTAGAGTCTTCTAGTGGTAAGATACAGGGAAAGAACAATATGTACACAGGTAAGTAAATAAGAAATAAATACGGGCAGCTAGGTGGTGCAGTGAATAGAGCACCAGCCCTGGAGCCAGGAGGACCTGAGTTTAAATCTGGCCTTAGACACTTAACACTTACTAGCCATGTGACCTTGGGCAAGTCACTTAACCCCAATTGCCCTTCTAACAAGCAAAACAAACAAACAAACAAAAGATTAAAAAAAAGAAAACTATAAAGTCATTTCAGGAGGATCACAGGAAAGGTCTCCAGGATGGGGCACTTGTGTTGAGTCTTGAAGGGAGCTAGGAAATGCAGAAGGCAGAGCTGTGTGAAGAGAGCATTCTGCACACAGGGGAAAGCCAGTGAAGAGGTCCAGTGATGGGAGATGGAAAGCTGTACTTTGCAAACATCAAGGTTGGTTGGAACATAGAGTACAAAGGGCCATGAACACTCTCTCAATAATAGGAGCTAAATATCTGGGTTTCCAAGCCTTTGCTATTTGCTTTCTTTTTAGGTCCTTGAAAACAGAATAGACTCTCAAATAAATATCCAAAGTACTTTTAGGTGCCAACATGCCTGAAGGAAATAAGGTGTGTCAGGTGACTTCCTCAAATCCTCTGCTATCCCATTCAGCATATATATGCATGTACATGCATGTACACATAGACTTATGCATATGTGTGTATATACACACATGAACACACAAATTTGTATTGCCTTATATGTTTATGTATAGATACATATATAGTTTTGCATGTATCTATAGACATGTACACACCATATGTACACATTTGTGGCTGTTATGTACACAGCATATGCAAGTATTATATGCATCTATATATGAACATGCATATACCACATGTCACACATAAGCACCATATATGTATGCACACACATGTGTCCGTGCAGATACTCACATGTATGTTCAGTGTGTGTGCGTGTGTACTGCTTGCCTCCTTGTGTTTTACAAAGTTTGCCCCAGGTGAAAAATATTCTACCTAAGGCTCTATTTCCACTTTTAGTGTATAAGAACAGTAGCTTTCGAGGCTGAGGCTTTGTCAAAGTCACTAAAAGTTTTCTAATCAAACAGTTGACTCTAAATTTTACACACCTAGTCCACCTTGCTTCCTTCAGACAAATGTATAAATACACATCTCACATGTGTATATGTCTAGGCATGGATCCACACACACTTTTTCCAAGATCTTCAGTCACATAAGAGGAAGTACCAGAACTTTCGGGTGATCTGGGCCCCATACTGTATTACTGGTAAATAATTTATTTGGTGAATCTTATTGAAACTGGATTTTACATCTTCTTCCTATAAAAAGGAAGTGAAATTGAAAATGGTTAATGTGATACATGAATGATGTTTTATCCTGAAACTTGGAGATCCCATCTGTGTAGCACCTGGTTCAAAGTTAATACACAGCAGATTGATTCTGCCTTTTCACTGGGCTCTAAATTCTGGTCTCCCTATTAGGGGAATAGCTTTTAAGCTATAAACTCTGAGGTGTTTCTAATCTAATATCACTTTACCCAAGCACTCTGACCCATCAGTGGGATAAGTGGCAAAAAGCAAAGCAAAACAGAAGCAAACAACACTCTCATCTCTGTGATTGGATTTTCAAGTCTATATTTGTTCATCTGCAGTCCTGAGGTTGTTAGCTTCCTAAGGTCATTGATTTATGTCTGCTGGTGCTGCAATGCTCTCTGTAGCTCCCAGCCCAGAAGACACCATTCTCTTCCTGATCCTGCGTCTGTGACAGAGATGCTATGGATGATTTGTAAACTGCTCCACCGGACAAAGTAATCACATCAATGCTTAAAGAACACAGGGCTGAGCATACAGTAGGTGCTTCATAAATGCATGCTAGTTGGTTGATTTAAGTATCAGAATATAACATGTGACAGAGGTCAGTTGGCTCAGCATGAGAGCCTCTCACCTCCTTTGCTTCCACTGTCAGTCCTGTTCCTCTCTCCTACCTCCCTCTGACTTCTTGGAACTGGCTGCAAACTCTTCTTTAGCCCCAGCTCCATCTCTGGGCTCTAAGAGGGCCCCAACTGCCATCTACAAACCTACCTCCTCTGCCCTTGAGTCTGGTTATATAGTGAAAAGATCATTGCCCTTGGAGTCTAGAGTTGTCATTATTGTTGTTTTCAGGCGTGTCTGGCTCTTCATGACTCTATTTGGGATTTTCTTGGCAAAGACACTAGAGTAGTTTGCCATTTCCTTCTCCAGCACATTTTACAGATGAGGAAACTGAGGCTAGGTTAAGTGACTTGCTGAGGGTCTCACAGCTGGTAAGTGACTAAGGCAAGATTTGAACCCAGGTCTTATGGACTCCAGGCCTGGCACTCTGTTGTGCCACCTACCTGCCTCTAGGAATCAGGAGGTAGAAATTTAGTTATAACCTCTAGCTGATCTGGCCTCAGATACTTAACAGCAACAGCAGCAGCAAGGTCAATAGTAATAGTAGCAGTTATCACAGCCGCCTGTGTATATATAATGTTCAGAGATTTGCAAAACCCTGGCATAAGCTACCTTATTTGATCTTCTCAACAACCTTATGAGGTAAGTTATAACGTTTTTTCTCATCGTATTGATGAAGAAATCGAGGCAGATTATGTGATTTGCCACTAGTAAGTGTCTCAGTCATGATAAGAAGTCAGTCTTTCAAAGCCACATCTTCTGGATAGCCAGCACTATCCGCTGTGCCCCAGTAGCCACCTGTAGCCTCCTCAGGCTCTGGGGATGATTGCAAAGTCCCTTAAACCTTTCTGTACTTTTTTCCTTAGCTACATGTTTATATTGTCTGGGTTTTCATTGGTACTGGGAACCTGGAGTAAAGAAACTCTCTTTGCCAATTCAGATTGTTCCTTCTTTGTAATTTATAGTCTTAAAAATTTGCCTAAGGTGCAGACAAGTTAAATAACCTGGCCAGAACCCAAAATCTGTCCAGGCAACTCTGCTACAACTCTATATTTGTGTTCCCCCAAACCATACACTATGCAGAATTGTGTAATAAAAACCGCAGAGGTTTAGATTCACAGGTAGGGTATACGTTCAGGAGTGAGCCACTCAAAAAGTTAGGAGACCAAGAGGTATCCCTGGCTGTCTCCACTACCCATACAATTTCCATTCTTCTTCTGATGTGGGAGCTCCCAAAAAATTTCTGATAAGTAACTGCTCAGTACAGTGCTTGGCTGAATTATCATGAGAACATCTGCTCTTCAATCTTTTTATCTGCCTTTTTCAGGTATTTTGCAGTATATAAATCCTTTTAAGGTAGGCATTTCCAGTGGCATGGCAATAAGATTGAGACAATAATAAAAATCCTTCAGTTGGTTAATCCCACATTCTAAAGAGAGAAATTTTAAGTACTTCTGGAAACTCAAGATTAGTTAAAGTCCATAAAGGAAATATAGCCTGTGGAATATATCATTATTTCATTGTTCTACTATGCATCTGGAAGTTAGTGATAATTGCCAAGCTTTCCAGAATGATTTGGGATTTTTCTCAAAAGCCCGATTCATACAGTCAATTGGAGTTTAAAGAACATTTGTTTATTTCTCGGAAGGGCTCAAACCATTATATTTATCAAAAATCTCCCAGATTTGACTTGTTCTTCTGAGGAATTTATTGTTTTAGCTCTTCATGTGAAGAATAAGGAATATGAATTACAGAATCCTAGAATAGAATTTGGAAGATATCTCAGTAGCCATCCAGTTCAACACATACATAAAAAAATCCCCTCTTTAATATCCCAAAATAGGCATCTAACCTCTGTCTGAAGAGCTCCAAGGAAAGGAAACCACCAGCTCTTGAGACCACCCACTGCATTTTTGGATGGGTTTCTTAATTCTTAGGAAGTAATATTGAACCTAAACTGATCTTTTTACATCTCAACCCATTGCTCCTGGTTCTGCCCTTTGGAGCCGAGCAGAAAAAATCTAATCCCTTCAAATACTTGGAGAAAGTAAGTCATTAGTATCTATTGTGTTCCAGACACTGTACTAGACACTGGAATACAAACACAAAGAATTTTAAAAGCCCTACTCATAATGAGCTTGCATCCTAATGAAGACACCTATCACATTCCCTCAAGTCTTCTCTCCCTTGTTCCTTCAACCCATCCTCATGTGACATCACTGGGAAGGACTGAAGAGTTTCCTAGTCTTGTCTGTCTTCCTCTTGTTTGTCCACTCTCCAGATTATCAATGGCCTTCTTATACTGTAGTACTCAGAACTGAACACAATAATCCAGATTATCACCTCTTGTTTCCTGGAAGCTATGCTGCTTTTAACAAATCCCAAGATTGAATTAGCTTTTTTTTTCGCCTACAACAACAAATTGCTGGTACACATCAAGCTTGCAGGTGAGAGCAGATCTTTTTCAGAATAGCTGTAGTACAGTCTAATGCATCCTCCATCTTATACTTAAAAAGCTGGGTTTTTTGCACCAAATTGAATACCATGTTCCACATTGCACTGCAAATTATTGGCATAGCTTGGAAGAGGATTAACACTACTCTAGTTCAGTTGCTGAAAGAGAATTAATTTAGTCTTTGAATGAGGATCATACTGTGCAAAGAGAATTTGAAGAAAAGATATAAAAATTGGGGCTTTTTATAAAATAGGGCACAAAAATTCATTGGCCAAATTTCAGAAATCCTAAAAGTCTCAAGGTTAGTTGCATCCTTTCAGATGAAATCATTTCACAATGGCTAGTGATTTGGGGAGGTGAAATTAATTTTCCCAAGTCCATTCTGTGGGCTTGAATCAGCATTTGGAAAAAGACATTCTTATTACCATTGCTACACATTAACCAAAGAGCAATCATAAAGTCAGAAGAACCCTTATTTCTCTAAATCCCTTGAAAATGCACTTCCCTTAATTAGCAGAGACCAACTTCACGGAATCCTCCAGAGACTCCCAATTAACTAAGCTTCTAGACTAGCATCATTAATACTTCCCTCTTAGTTCCAACAATTTATTTTTATTTTTTCCCAACACTTTTTCACCCTTGAACCTAACCTATATAAGTACACATTTATAGGGAGCAGAGGGCAAAAGTAGAGAACTCACACAATTTATTTAGCAAGACATAAAAGATACAGCATTCAACACAATAGCTGTGGTCCATCGGACAATACTTTATCCATCTAATGTCTTATTAGACTGAACACCAGATGAATTAACCATGCCCTCTACTGTTTAGGAGAAAAACTACAGGGCCACGCTAACAGTACAGCACAAGACATGTCTCCATATTCCCCAGAGATTTATTTCTGGCCATATGCTATCTTTCAGAGTGCTTGTTGAACAACATTGTTTGTCTCCCCTGGTCACCAATGCCAAGATATATCTGTGGAGTCATGCTGGCAGAAGAAATGGTCCTCAATCGGTGACAACAAACAAATTCTTTATTATTGACCCCGCCATCTGTCCTGGTTTCTACCTACCATACTGGTATATGGGTTCTCCTGAGCAGCTTTCAGACTGGCCAGGTTCACTGCACAGCCACCTTTATAAGCAGGGTCAGAAGGAATATCCAGATTGCACCTGTGATTAGACACACATGAGGACACATTTTATTAACAAGCATCTTTTGTCCAGAATTAAGATGGGCTGATCAGGCTGCAGGCAGACACTGCTGTTGGATAAGTCTTTGCTAAAGGATCTTACCAGATAGCAAAAAAAAAAAAAAAAAAAAAGGCATGTGGGAGTAGGGCTGGGGGCAACTTGGGATCCAGTTGGGTTTCTAATGAGTGGGAAATGGCTGAATAAATTACAGCATATGAATGTAATAGAATATTGCTATCACAACAAATGATAAATATGAGGAATTCAGAGAAACATAGGAGGATTTTTATGAATTGATGAAGAGTGACATGAGCAGAACTAAGAAAATAATAAATGTGTTGACTACAAAAATATAAATTAAAAAGTCAACCCTTTGTTCATTTTTTTCACAAGTGGTTGTTAAATGTCTGCTCTGTACTTGGATCTGTGAGGCTATAGAAACAAAAATGAAACCTTCCTTGCCTTCCAGTAGTTTTCCTTCTATCACGTAAAGCAATGTGTATGTATTTAAGTAAATAAAAATATATACAGCAAAAATAAAAAGGAGTTCGGAGGGCATCAGCAACTGAGGATCAAGAAAGGCCTTGTCAAGGAGGCAGAGTTTGGCAAGAATCAGGATTCTAAAAGGTAGAAGTGAGAAGGGTGTTTATTGGAGTCTCAGGGTATAGAACTTCCTGTTGAAAGACATGAAAGTAAGCAATGAAGTGTCTAGATCAGTTTGGCTGAAAAGTAGAGAACACTGATTATAATGACCAATCTCACTGATGCTGAAACACTGTTCATACCTCTCAGTACAAAGGTAGGGAGGTAGGAGGGGGGCTACAAATCTTAGTTGTGGTATGTCATCACAATCTAGTGAAGCTTGTGGCTCCATTCTCAGAATAATGTATTTAAATGCATAAAGTAAAATGCATAGCATTATGAAGGAAAGCAATTATATCAAAATACAGTTATCAAAATATTATTAAAAATTTAAAAGAAAAAAAATTCAAAGGCACCAACCCTTTGCTCTTGCTTAGAGGCTGTCTAAAGCTGGAAAGGGAACGTCCAGGCAACTCTCTCAGATACGATTTCAGTGTATGCTGTTTTTCTTTAATTGGTCTCATTGCTTTAAGGAAGGGCGTAATTAGTGGATTAGAGGGAAATTATTGTTGTAAAAAAAACAAGAATCATCAATAAAACTTTTTAAAGTTCTAAAAAATAGCATCAAAAACATATATATTAGAGGTATCACTTTCTCTGCCCATAGCTCATAATGATGTCTGGTTAACTCCATGAGATTAAGCAGGGAACGCATGATGGCTGTCCTCAGTTCAATCAAGAGGCATTTATTAAGTGTGCCAGGCACTGTGCTGACCACTAAGGATATGAACAAAGGCAAAAATTGTCCCTGACCTCAAGGAACTTACATTTCAATGGGAGAGACAGCATGTAAATGTGTGTATATCCACGCCAAGGACAGTATAAAAGCAGTGGGAAGACTAGGAGAGGCTTCCTGTAGGAGATGGGAGTTAAGCTGAGTCTTGAGGGAAGGCAGGAGACCGAGGTATGGTAAAGAAGCAGTCCCTATGTAATTAATGGTCTCTCTTTGATAATGAAGACAAGGAAAACCTGGAGACTATATTACACCTATGTACAATGGCTGAATTTAGCTTATTGCCTTTCTTTTCCCCTGTTGTCTTATTAGATAGTCTCTAGACTTTGGGGGGGAGAGGGAGAAGACCATCTAGGTGATATAGAGTATAGAGGACTGGGCCTGGAGTCAGGAAGACCTGAGTTCAAATCCAGTCTCAGACTCTTAACTTAGATGTGTGACCCTGAGTAAGTCACTGAACCCTGTGGCCTTGGCAAGCCAGTCTAATATCTTTGCAAAGAAAATCCCAAAAGGGGGTCAGGAAAAGTCAGACATGACTGAACAAGACCTTTTTTTTAGTATTAGGGACTACACTTGTAGGGATTCAGTTAGGTCCCTACTTACCAATTTATAGCCTTAGAAAGTTGCCTAAAGGTCACAGAGAAATTAAATGATTTGCCCAGGGTCACATAATCAGTGTGTGTCTTGGAGGTAGGAAGAGGAGGCTTGGACCCAGGTCCCTTTGGTTCTTTGATGCCACACTGCCTCTGTCTTCTAAAATGGTGTGTCCCTCTCATTATCTTAATTCAAAAAGCAATATGTTCTGCAATGAGAGTCTCAGTGAAAATCAACTTGCCCCTGTTTGCAGCACATGCTGTGTGCCCCAAATAGCACACAGGGATGAAAGCAACCTGTATCAAGGGAGGGTCTTCTGCCCTTGCAAAGCACACTGTGAGAAAGGTGATAGAGACCCAGGGCTGGCATGACCGTGCATAGCAGAATACATCAAAGGCAGCTGCCTTTTCCTGTTCATATTCTTATGAGGTATCACAATGAAAAGTTATTTTTATTAAGTGTTTATATTATCAAAATATATGCCCCTGTCTAGAATTTAATGCCCCCAAATTTACTAAACAGTCATAGCCTTCAAAAGGGATGATGAACCTGGAAAAATCACATTACCACCCCAATGTATTGGTCATTGTGCAGTGATTTAAAATTTAATAACCCCATTAAACACTGAGAGGAATCAATACCAATATTTTCCGTAAATCTGAAGCAGATGACTGAATACTCTGAATGCAGACTGGTGTCGAATGACACGGTGCGCAGTCAGCTGGGTTGGAGGGTAAATGAGGCTAGCATACAGGATCATCTGCTCCAGGAAGAGAGTCTAGGTTATAAGCATTCCCCAAAGATGCCTCATTCAATGGAATCAGCTACAAAAGATTCACAAGAGCTCCATAGAATTCAGGAGCAAGCTATGCAAAAATAAGCCTAGTGGAAAAGCAGTCATTTCGTGGGCGTATGTCATTTTTTATTCATTCCCCAGGACGAATGATCTGCGGGGCTAATTAACGGGTAACACACCTTTAGCGGATCTTTAGTAAGTCTTGGAACAGTTGTGAACTGCGTCTCTTCGTTGGTCCAGAATTTTATCAGGCTGAGTTATTTTCAGTTCGCACAAGGAAGCATCTGTTCTAATGAACTCTGAACCTTTAGAGTGCTGTATCTTTCCATTCATTCTATCCAATGAGTAGCTTGGACGTCACTTTAGAGCAAGGTCTTAATCTTGCTTTGTTTGGAACTTCTTTAGCAATCTGGTCCCATTATCAGAATGATGCATTTAAATAATAAGATAAAATACGTAGGATTACAAGGGAAAGTAATTATATTTACACACAGTTATCAAAATATTTTTTTAAAGTTCCCAGGCACCAGGTTAATAATTCTTGCTTACAGGCTATGTAAAGCCTGACAGCATATTCAACAAGTTGCCAATTAAGCCTCCTAGTCTTATTGCAAAGAAATAATAGATATGAAAAATTCAGGAAAACTTTGCAAGACTTGTATCAGTTGATGCAAAGTGAAGTGAACAGAACCAAAAAGACAACTTCTTTATAACAACATTAAAAAAAAATCAGCATCAAAAGCCAGGAGATCTCTCGGTATGCAATAACAAATTGGGAATTCAGTGAGCTGGCATGGAACATGTCTCCTTCCTCTCAGGAAAGAGATGGTAGACTAGAGGTGTGGACTGAGGCATAAATCATTAGACACAGCCAAGGATTTAGTTATTTTGCTTATTTGTTAAAAAGGGAGTGTTCTAGTGGCTTGAGTGGTCATTCTATAGGAAGTGAGAATAGCTTTAAAAAGAAGCATGAATTTTTTTTTTTAATTAAGGCTTCTGTAGTTTGTGTTTGTAAAGAGAGTGCTTGATACTGGCCAATAACCCGTTTGGATTTAGATTCCTCTTGTGTATCTGTCCTTCCCCCTCAACAGATCAAACCCCCTCTGCTGTTTCTCTTTTGGATCTCAAAGCTCCCTATATCCTCTCTTGTTTGTATTTAGTCTAATAATTATATATCATAATTCTAATATATTCATATACATGGATATATACGTTTAAAATACTGGTTGCTTACAATAAACAAGGGAATATGAAAGTTGTGCTTTTTTATTTCTGTAATTGGGGTCATCCTGCATAGACCTATTCTATGTCCAGCTTTAATGAAGAATCTTCTGCTAAAGGCATTATAACTTATATAACCTTATATTTATTATTATGTACTTATGTACATATGTCTTATATTGTCAGTGTGATGTAAGGAAAGGGATGCCTTATTCCTACACGGACAGCTAGGGGACAAAAGAGATAGAAAGCTGAACTTGGAGTGAGGATCCTGCCCCCAGAAACTCACTGGCTTTGAAACCTTGGTAACACACTGTGTCCATCTCTGTTTCCTCATCCATAAAAATTACAATAATAACAGCACCTACATCATAGGCAGGAATATGCTGGTAAATGTTTAACAACCGGCTGTGGGGTGGGGGGTTAAGTATATACAATACACTTCAGTTTAATCTGTATTGTTAATATTTTTTCATCACTTTCTTGAAACAGACATTTAGTAAGTATGTGTATTACACTTCCAGCACTTTCCAAAAGTAATCTCATTTGATCTCACAACAACCCTGGGAGGAAGGCATTCTTGTTATTTTCATGTTACAGAGGAAGAAACTGAAGCAGAGGGTAAGTGACTTGTTCAAGGTCACACAGCTAGTACAGTCTGAGGCTATATTTGAACTCAGATCTTCCTGGTTCTAGGTCGAGAACTCTATCCACTATACCACCTAGCTGCCTTTTCTAAGTCTAGGTGATCAACAAAACAATAACTCAAACCCTGTTGTAGAAATTGCTGATTTCTTACATTGAAAATTTAACAACCAGCTTTTAGATGCCAGTCTGAACTGGCCCCAGCATACCCCAGCATAGGGTTGTTATGGGAATCCGATAAGATAATATACAGGGGGGTTCTAAAACTTACTACAGTTATAAGCTTTAATATCATAAATGCTTAATAGCTTAAAACTTAACTAAGACTTTTGGGGCAGCTTGTATCTAAATCAGTATAGAAAAAATAGCTATGATTACCATTATTATTATTGTATTCCCAGCACCCAGCAGAGTGAGTGATGCATAGTAGGCACTTGATGAGTGTTTTTTGATGGACTGAACGAATGAATGGAATATTTCAAGGAGGAGAAGCCTTCCCACTTAGCTGTGGGAACATCTCACTATGTCGCTCCTCATAAATATCAGAGAAAATATTGTTGGATATTATGATGTATCATTATAATAGCTTCTGAGGATTGCCTTTGGCCATGATTTTAATGCTGAGGGAGTCATTATCGGTGACTAATTGATTTGATGAATGCCGAGATGGTGACAAGGCTATGGAGCAGAATGATCGGGGAACTACATCATGGCCTTGGCCCCTTACCATACCCTGTCAAACACACTGGGCAGTAAGAAACACACACACACACACACACACACACACACACATTTTCTCTGGTTACTCTTACTTTTTCTTCAATTTGATTGTGTTTATTTTTAATAGTTTAGTAATTGTCACGGAAATCTTTGTAAATGTGTTATAAATTGTAGTTACCTTAGCAACCATATGTCTTCATTTAGAATTCATTTAAGCTGAAGAAAATAAGGAGGAAAAGCTTTTATTAGGTAAAAATATCAATGGGGTCATTCTAGGAGCTAAAATTCCAGTTACTTTTGGTTAGACTTTTAATTTTCAAGATCCCATTGCTGAAAAAAGGTCTATCTTATTTGTGAGACTGATTGCTTTCAGTTCAGACTTCTATTCATCAGATTCAAGTGCCAAAGTGGGCTTTCTATGTTAAATGCCTGGCCTTCTGGCCTTGCTGCATGTCCACTCCTCATGCTTTTATATTTTGCCCTTGCCAAGAAATGGCCCTCTGCATTGATTCTCTTGTGATCAGGTCAAAAAGACTCATCTCTGAGTTCAAGGCTCCTTAGATCCTGTGTGGCTTCCCTGGCTTCCATTGATACTGACCTTCTCCAGGCTTTTAAGGTCCTTCTCTCCAAAAGAGAGTCGTGATCAGTAATCTGTGCTCTTTGACCTTCACCTTGTGCACATCCTTTACAGAAAAAAGACATCCTCCCCCAATACAATAGTCTTTCTTGGTGCTATTGCTTTCAAATAGTTCATATTTTTATTATCATCACCTAAGAATGAAAGCCTATTTTTAATTCCTCTGTGTCATATTCTGATGTATGCCTTTCATGATCACCTTGGCCCTCATGTTACATTAATAGAACCTCTTTCTTACAGTTATCCAATAAATGTTTATTGAATGCTGAATAAGTGAATGTTGTTTAGAATATAATCAAAAGGCCAGCAATAAACATGGAAAATGTGATATCCCTGAGGGACCCTGGACTGTTTCCTTTTTGCATCTGCTACATATAGTAGGTGCACAATAAATGTTTGGGGAATGAAGTGAATGAACCATGAAGGCTCACATTTGTTATCACATAGAGACTAAGGAGAGGGAGGGAAGGGAATAAGCATTTACCTGGTGCCTACTTGGTGCCAGGCACTGTGCTAAGAGCTTTGCAGATATGATCCCATTTGATCTTTACAACAACCCTGGGAGGGAGGGGCTAGTATTATTCCCATTCCACAATTGAGGAAACTAAGGCAAACACTCTGCCACCTACTGTCTCCAGGCATGTGGTCTGAAGTAGTAAAAGCAATGTGTTGCCAACCCTATTCCACACTGGGAAATGAAAGAAATGCCTGCATCATGCTGACCTCTTCATCCAAAAAAGACCTTGTGTTGGCTATTCTAGGGAGTAATTACAGCCAAACTATAATCTGCTACTCTGGGGTGCATCAAGGCTACGAAGGAGTTTGAAGGGGTCTGGTAAGACATTATTGATTTCTTGGAATCTCATTCAGGCTGATTGTGCTTGGGTACTCTAAGGGTTGATTCTTAAGTCACACACCCTGGCAATTATGAGGAGGGTTGATATAATAAAGCATGTATCCAGGCCCTTGCAGACCCTTTATTTAAGCCGACAAGGAAGTTTTAATGAAGTTAAAGCTTACCTTCATGCTTCAGACTGCATCTGTACTTTTAAATTTCTTAATGGTTAGGGATTTCCACAGTATAACTGTTCAGGTTAGTTTGTCATCTCCTTCTTGCACTTCCTTTTATTTTCATGGTTTGGAGTAATCAATGTATCTTGTTTGTTAAACTCTGCTCATCTTTTCAAAGCCTTAAGATAGTAATAAGAAATTCTTGTGTTCTCTATGTTCATATCAATAAATAGGAGACTTGTTTGAGAAGGATCCAATATTACAGAGTTGTTGCATAGTAATAATAATGCATTTTAAATAACAGTAGTTATATTTATATAGCATTTTAAGGTTTGCAAAATACTTAAATTATATTTTCCCATTTGTTCCTCACAACTAGTTTGTGAAATTGGTGCTTTTATTATACCTATTTTGAGGATGAGGAAACGAGACCCTGAAAAAGGTTAAATGACTTGCCCAGGCTCACACAGGTAGTAAGCATTTGAGGCAGGATTTGAATCCAGATCTTCCTGACTCCAAGTCTTGCATTTCATATATCATTCTTCTAGATTTTAACAGCTTTACTATTAAGGCAGATGTTCCCATATTTTGACACTACAGATCAATAGTCACATGATGAGTTTGATTCATAGGGTCATAGCTTTAGAGTTGGGAAGGACCCTATAACTCACCTCATTCACCTTCCTCATTTTGCAGATGAGGAAACTGAGGTCAAGTGACTTGCCTGAGGTCACCTCTTTCAATTTGACAGGTTAAAATGAAAAATCTTGTGAAACACTGAGAGGTATACTACCCGACTCTTTCCTCAACTTGTCCCAGCTCAAATAATGGGAGTCATAATCTTCTATCCCTGCATGAATCCAAAGAAGACTTCTCTCTGAGTTTGTAATAGCTCAACCATCAATCCTTAGGACATAGAATCAGTCAACCATCAGTTATTTATATAGCTTCTACTATGTGTGAAGCACTATGTTAAATACTGTTGATTTAGAAATACTGTGGCTTTGGAGGCTAAGGAAATGTTGCATCAGTTAGAATAAAGATAACTTTTTCATCTGAAAATCTTTTAAACCACATGGAATTCCCTGTCTTACTTGCACTTGATGTCCTTTATGCCCGGAATGCTCTCTCTCCTCATTTCCACTTTTTAAGATTCCTGCCTTCCTTCACAATTCAACTCAAATTCTCCTTTTGGCAAGAGGTCTTTCCCACTCCCCCACCCCCACTCCTAAAGCCTTCTCCTTTAAATATCCCTTCTACTTCCTCAGTATTTATCTTGAATATATATATATATATACATATAATATATTACATACATTGAATATATATATGGATAGATGGATAGATAGATAGATAGATAGATAGATAGATAGATAGATAGATAGATAGACAGACAGATACTTGGATTAGCTGTTCAGTTCCTTTGCATATGTTGTCTTGGCCATATTAAAACAAGCTCCTTGTTTGTATTCTGAACACTTCGCAGAGCATTTGGCACACGGCAAGTGCTTAATAAATTCCTTCTTCATTTCAGTCATCTCTGATGTCTTCAATGTTAGAATGTAAGCCACATGAGGACAAGGACTGGCTTTTCTTTTCTTTGTAGTCCCAGGATAGTGCCAGACAAATGGTAAGCTGACTTACATTCTTTTCAGAATAAAATTATTTATGAAATTTAAAATGAATTTATCAAGAAAACCTTGAAATCCCATTCTCTTAATTCAACAAATGCATCTAGTATGCATCCAAGTCACTAAGAATGGGGGAGGATCTAAAAAAATATTATTAATCTACAAATCTACAAAACATTAGTACAAAATTACAACATTAACAATATTACAATCTACAAAACATTATCAAACTTGCCCCTGCCTTCAAGAAGCTTGCAATCTCATTTGAGAGATACGACACAAAATCTCAAAACATAAGTAACCAAAACAGTTAGGATCTGAATATTTATCCAATCAGCCCAAGTAAATTGTCCTTCCACTATTTACAACTTAAGAACTATTCCAAGAACCACTTGTTTCCATCTTGAGCACAGGAAAAATATAGACTCCTGTAAACTGCCATAATGCATTTCTGCATTCTATTAACTGATGAAAAAGAAGGGTTAGAATTTAGGTTGCAAGAGGCTGATATACTGTAATGTTCCCCTAGCATAGGCAGTCAGCAATCCCTTCCTGAGTCCCGTAAGAGTACTTTACATTTTCTTCCCATCTTTCAGCTCATAAACATGTTTCTCTTCAGAACACACACCATATGCCATTGGAAAAGGGTTGTAAAGTTTTATAGATATATTTGAGAGTATTATAAGAGTATAATAAAGCAAAAATAATGCAAAGGAAAGGGAATTATTGAACAAGTGAATTAAAATATTAGGCATGAATACCTTTATCACATACAGTTTCTGTTTGTTTGTGAGACTCATAAAAAATAGAATTCTTGTTTGGTTCTAAGAATAAAAGAGCTTTCAGTTTGTTTTTTAAATTTATCAGTAAACGGCTCTTTAAGCATAAGGAACTGTTTCCATATTATTCTAGGTTCTATGATGCCCTATATAATTCAAAACAAGGAAGCTGCTAGTTTTTATACAACCTCCTGAGAATTTCCTTGGACATTCCTTTTCTTTTTATAAAGGGGTTCTTATAGTTCATTAAATAAACATTTTTGAATGGCTGACACTTTCTTGTTGCTAATGGTCAAGGATATGCAATATAAAGACATAGTATTTAAGTAGTATGTAGCTAAGTAGCTAAGAAACTCAGATTCTCAAAATCACCCTGCTGGATAGGCCAATATTCAAGATGGATAAATACATATATCAAAAGATTTCCTCTTGAAATGTATAGTCACATCATTGAGGATTTTTATAACCAGCAAAAGCTGAGCATCACCTTTGTTTTATCCATGAAGATTTCTTGAGTGAGGTGGATCCTGAGTTAGGATTTCAAGGAAGAGACTTTGGAGCTCAGCAAATGGGGAATTTATTCCAGAAAGAAAAGGTTCTAAAAGGAGCCAGAGAATAGATTAGGTAAAATAATCAGTTTAGGCAGTGGTTCTCAACCTTCCTAATGCCACGACCCTTTAATACAGTTCCTCATGTTGTGGTGACCTCCAACCATAAAATAATTTTTGTTGCAACTTCATAACTGTAATTTTGCTACTGTTATAAATCGTAATGTAAATATCTGATATGCAGGATGTATTTTCATTATTACAAACTGAACATAACCCACAGGTTGAGAACCACTGGCTTAGAGTATAGGAAAGAAAAGAGCATTAAACTTATTACCAGGATTTTTGCTAATAGATCATGATAAAGTTTAACAAGGACAGTGAAGGAATACGTGCCAAAGATGACCTTTGCAGTGGAATTCAGGTCAGACTCTAGTATAGAATGACCATTTAGGTTGACATTAAAATAGTCCAGCTATGAGAGAGACCCATTCAGGAGTTTCATGGGGAAAACCTATGTAGATCCACAAAGGGAAGGTATTATGTAGGTAGATGAAGCCCAATACATATAAAAGAAAATCCAACTAACAAAAATCTAAAATAAATCAAAAGATCTGTGTTTAGAGGTGCTAGACTAAAATAGAAGAATTTAGTGGGGCAAAGTATCTTAGAGAAGATTATCACAATTTTATGTTTTCAGCTAACTCAAAGCATTGATGTAAAAACATCTAATAATCCATAGGTGATATTAGATCTGGCAGTAAAAAATGGAAATTGGAATAAATTTGTCAATAAAAAGACAAAAAGTAAGAGAGAAGGATGCCTAATGACTTAGATGATAGTTATGACCCAAAAGAGAGCTCAATGGACTTGAAGAATGGACTAGATAAATTTAGAAGAATTACAATAGGTATAAATGTGAAATCTCCCATTTAAGATTTTTAAAAGTCAGCTTTGTAAGTAAGGGTGGTGAAGTATGGCTATGCAACAGCTTCTGTGGGAAAGACATGGAGGGTTGAGTAGACATCATGATTTACAAGTCAATCGTATGACATAGCAAAAAAAAAATATGAAGGTGATCAAAGGGTGAATTAAAAGAGGCATAATGTCCATAATGGGCAGCTAGGTGGCACAGTGGATGGATGGAGTCTTAGGCTTGGAATCAGGAAGATTCATCTTCCTGAGTTCAAATCTAGCCCCTGACACTTACTAACTGTGTGACCCTGAGCAAGTCACTTAACCCTGTTTGCCATAGTTCCTCATGTATAAAATGAATTGGAGAAAGAAATGGCAAACTACTCCAGTATTTTTACCAAAGAAACCCCAGAATGGGATCACAAAATGCCCAGAACATTGGAAGCAATGGTAATTGGTGTAAGAAGAACTGAGTTCAAATCCAGCCTCAGATGCTTAGTAGCTATGTGACCTTGGGCAATTCACTTGACTAGGTTTCCTCATCTATAAAATAGAAATAATAGTAGAGTGTAACACCCAGGGTTGTTGTAAGGAACAAATGCAGTAATAACTATAAAGCAGTAAGTACAATGTCTAGCACATGGTAAGTATTATAAAAATGTTAGCTTTTATTGTCATTTTCATGACTATTATTATGCCTGGATTCTGTCTTGTTCAGACCATATCTAGAATACTGTGTTCAGTTCTAGATGCTACATTCTAGGAAGGACAGTGATTAGCTGAAAAGTATTCAGAATTGGTAGACAGGAATAGTGAAGGGCCTTGAGATCATGCCATGCGAGGATTACTTAATGGAAATGTGGATGGTTAGCCTGGAGAAGAGAAGACCCGAGGGAAACACGATAGCTATCTTCAATTATTTGAAGGGCTGTCTTGTGAAAGAAATTAGACTTGCTTTGCTTGGACCCAGAGGGAAGAATTAGGAGCAACCGACTTAAGTTGAAGAGAGGAAGTTTTTGAATTGATGTAAAGAAAAGCTTTCTTGTAATAAGAGCTCTCTAAAAGTAGATTAGGATCCTGTCTTGGAAGGTGTGTGGAATTAGGGGAATGGGGTGGATCTCTCTCATCAGAGGCCTTCACTTAAAACCTGAACAATTTCTCAGGAATAATATAGAGGTGATATCTGTTCAGTAACAGATGATTATGTTATGATTAGTAAACCCTGAGATCCCTGCCAACTCCGAGGGTCAGTGATTCTGAAGAAGAGCTAGCCAGGGAGTAGATATAGTTAGAGAAAATATGGGCAACCCAGGATAAAAACTTGGGGAAATTAAAGCAGTTAACAAATAAAGAGAAGAGGCATGGTGGGATGAGAAGTGAAGGTATTCTCTTTCATTTGAACCCCACTATTTCACAAATCACAAATCAGAATGGAGCGAAGCTAAAGCTTACTTCTACACTAAATAACTGAAAACAATTTGCTAATCAAATTAGCAGTATAAACTGGATTGCAACATGAAAGGTTTCCCTAATTGAGAGAAGCAACTGGTTTAAAACATTTAAGAGCAGTTATTGAAATAAAATTACTAATCATAAGTAGATCTTATCTATTCATTGAAGTAGGTTCCTTAAAAACTTTACTAGGCAACAGTTTTAAGGTCTAGTTCTTTTTAATTACTACACTTACTTGCTTAAAAAAATGACCTTTTTTAGAACTATTCTACAATGCTGGATTTTGCTTAAATTATACAAAATTATCTCCCCTTCTTCTACCACTGCCTCAGGTAGCTTACTGCAACTCAGTTCCTTTTCCTAAAAAAAAAAAATGGGCTGATGCCTTGAAGGGGGAAAATAGGATCATCCCAAGGAATCTTAAAATCAGTAGTTTCTCCTTCCCCCTTATTCCCAGTTAGAAAAATATTTATTTATAGAACCAACCTATAAAAGAAAAGTTGATGTACTAATGAAAAATGGGGGAGAGGTATGGAAACAGTCCATGTTTTCTTCATCCTTCTACTTCCAAACAATTAGAAAAGTGTTTTTATTCTAATCTAAGAAATTACTTTAGGGTTTTCACTATAATGGAAATAATTAGGCAATCACATCACCAAAGGGGTATAATGTATTTTTTTCAAATATGCTTAGTTTGAAAGGGTCCTTGAAAAAAAATATTAAAACTATTTTCAAGGTTGGTCAGGTTGGGAAACTTCTGCTTTGAATCAGCAACTTGAATCTTCTCATTTGTTTCACAGAATTAGTTTTAAATCTCTAAACTGGCTAGAAATTCTAAGTACTCTTAACTTCCTCTACTAGCAAACACTTTTTTTCTATCAACACTAAATACACATCAGGGAGAAAAACCCACTTGCATGCTAGCCCCAACTTGTCTGATTATTAAGTTTATCATGTCAAGATGATATGTCATTTTTAGCATATATGTTCAGCAATTTAGAGACTCTAAATCAAAATTATCTGAGTAAGCATCTCTTAAATTAAGTTGAGACCTTCAGTACATTTCTCATTGAATGGTCCCATCAGACAGACCAAAGTTTGAAAGGACAATGGAGATTACATTATTTGCTTTTTACCAGGGTGAAGCCATATTGTAGGGATTATTTAAAGTACTCTCTTCTGCTGACACTATCCTAATTGTATGTGTGGAGAATAAGAACTAGACATGTTAATTCACTGGTTTAGGGAGCTCACAGATGAGGAAACTTCCTCTACTAATACAGATTAGTAACTTCTCTTAGAGAGTTGCCTAGGGCACTGAGGGTGTAAATGGTTTACCTAGGATTACACAAGATGGAGTGTGTGTCGGAAGTGTTCACACTGCCTCATTGTTTTGTTTGAACTAAATCCATTCCTTGAGTCTTGAGGGTTATCACTCAAAAAATCGCACCTCTCTCTCCTAAAGGCAGCTAGATGGCACAGTGGATAGAGCACAGAACCTGGAGTTAGAAAGATCTGATTTCAAAACTGGCCTCAAGACATTTACTGTGTGACCCTGGGCATGCCACTTAACCTCTATTTGCCTTAATACCCCCGGAGAAGGAAATGGTAAACCACCACGGACAACATTGGTGTGCCATGGTCCATGGCATCACAAAGTCAGACATGACTGAACAGAATAATCCTACTTAAAGAATAAATTTTTGTGACCCAACAGAAACGACTTTTGTCTTCCCTCATCACCAGTTTTTAAGGGAAATAACCAAGGGATTAGAAATAGAGTCATCTCTGGGATTAAAACTGAAATGAAACATTAGGACATTCAGAAGTGTGCTATTTGGGAGAAGAACAAAAAAGATGAAGGAAAGAGAAAAGGCAAAAAGAATCTGTAAATGTCTTGATCAAGTACAAAGGCCTAAAGCCATTCTGAAGTTTATCCTGACATTCTTTGCAGACTGGGCATTGTGTCTTTGGATGTCACAAATTTACTTGTTCATAATGACTTCCATAAGGAAATGGAAACCAATTTTGTGACATTAACCTCTTGCTAAAAAAAAAATTGGTTTAATGCAGCAGAAAACAAGGCAAAGCACAAGCAACTCCAACAAGAATTTAAATAATAGGAGATTGGATGGCACAATGGGTGATCAGATTTGGCATGGCTTCAGACCTCATAATGCATGTTGACAAAAATCATCTGAACTACTTACGTTTATGTATGCTACAGGGCTCAGAACTTGCACAGTCTTCTGACGGCTCAATAACAGCAAATGCCTAGTGTTCTTCAGTGGCTAAAAAGAAAACAGGATGCTTAGATGTTTTCAAGGGACCAAGAAGATACTCTTAGAAACTAGATCAAAAGTCAAGTTGAAAAGTAAAAAAAAAGAGTCATAGGAGAATGAGAAAAATAAGAGGGGGAGATTTTAATTTGTGAAATAGCCAGTGCAAGATCACCTAGAAATATAATTGCAAATTTGGGTATCAAATTTGCCACCCAGATTTCCTTGATTAATGAATGTCCCCATCTTTGTTTAAACAGACTACATGCTAAGTTTTCTTCCCTTCAAAGGACCTATAAAGAGAAAAGTCATGAATAACATACTATGTTAGCATTAATCCAAATAGCTGCATATACTTTTCTTCACTTATTTATTTTGTTCATTGGATTTACAGTATCACAGGCCTCTGGGCTTTTTAAGGTACTATATTTCACAATCTACTCAGTAGAGATCTTATTATTTCTCTTAAATTCATTTGATTGTACCTATTTCAGAGACAATAAAGGTTCAGTTTCCAATGTAGAGGTCAATCCCTAGCTACTGTGTTAGGAAGAAAATTTATTAGATTCATAAAGTTTTTCTTTAGGAACTGTGTTAAATTCAAGTAGTTATCCTTTTTTGGATACCTACTTATTGATAGGAATGCCTAGCAAATATGTTTCTTTAAAGTAATATTGCTTTAGAAAATAATTTGGTGAACATTTCGTTGAACTAACATACAAAAATTGCTAATGCTTATACGGTGCTTTAAGGTTTTCAGAATGGTTTACGAATATTATTTCACTTAATGTTCACAAGAGTTCTGAAAGGTGTTGCGATTATCTCCATTTTATTGGAGGGGAAACTGAGGGCAGGAGGTTAAATAACTTGCCCAGGGCAATATAAATGATAAGTGTCTAAAGGGAGGCTTTGAACCAAGGTCTTCCTCACTCCAACTCCAACATCCTATCTGCTGTGTCTCCTGGCTGCCTATAAGCATATATTAGAAATAGAGATATATTGATATGCATGTATCTAAAACATATATTAAGCACTATGTACAAGGGAAAATACAGATGTGAACCCAGAAGCATTTTTACTCGCTTAAAATTTTAGCTTAATTTTTCTCCAGTAAAACTTCCAGGGCTGCCTAATTCTTTATTTCATCTCTTTGTTTGTCTATGTTTTTATATTCTGTGGGATATCATGAATTAAGTTCCACAGAATTACAGCATTGCCAAGTTACAAGGGAACTCTGAGGCTCTACAGGAAGACATGAATTTAACTACCTCACATACTTACTAGCTCTGTGATTCTAGAAAAGTCACTCAACTGCCACCTACCTCAGTATCCTCATCTGTAAAAATAGTAATACAATAACCCCTCCCTCCCAGGGTTATTGTGAAGATAAAACGAGATGTTTGTAAAGCACTTTGACAATCTTAAAGGGCTATATCAATATTGGCTAGCTAGTCAGTAGTAGTAGCAGTAATAGTAGTAGTACTGCTACCATTAATAGTCAACTAATAACCATAACACTTTAAGAA
>CM053593.1:332309720-332327458 GCA_028646575.1 Pseudocheirus occidentalis | reverse complement strand
TCCCTCCCTCCCTCTCTCTCTTTCTCCCTCCCTCTCTCTGTCTCTCTCTCTCTCTGTCTCTCTCTGTCTTTCTCCCTCTTTCCCTCCCTCTCTTTCTTTCTCCCTCCCTCTCTCTCTGTCTCTCTCTCTCTGTCTCTGTCTGTCTGTCTCTCTCTCTCTGTCTCTCTCTGTCTCTCCCTGTCTCTGTCTCTCTCTGTCTCTGTCTCTCTCTCTGTCTCTCTTTCTCTCTCTCTCTCTCTTTCTCTCTGTCTCTCTCTTTCTCTCTCCCTGTCCCTCTCTCACTCGCTTCCTCTTTCCCCTCCTCTATTCACCCCGCCTCTTTCTCTCTGGGAACCCATGCAGCACTGAGGTTTTTGAGCATATTCAGACATTATTGATTAGGGGTAAGTCCTCTGGAGTGCTATATAAGAGGAGACATATTTAAATCAAAGCAGAAGAGACTACTCTTTTAGACAAAAGGAAGACGTTTGTAACTGTCAGCAAAATAAAATATTGTGTGGGGCTCCTGAGGGAGATTGGACAGTATCCATGCCCAGAGATGTTTAAAAGAAAACAGACAACTCCGTCCCAGAAAGTTTAAATTTATCATGCTTGAAGATGAGGGGATGAACCAGATAACTTTTAGCTCAGCAGTGAAACAGTTCTAAATGTTTGCTCACTGAGCTCCTTGTCTTTTTCATCCTCAAATCCATTACTTTCTCCTAAATTTGGCCTTAATAGATTTCAGATCATTGGTTCACTTCAGCTGAATAAGGAAACTTAAATCCTAGCATCTGAATTTAACACCCTAGTATCAAAGATCATTTTGCTTTTATTATACATTACATCATAGATATCTAGTTCTCCTTTCAACTACAAATGTGCTAACTCTTTTATTTGTCTACACTATATGCAGTCCCTCCAGATAGCAGCCACCAAAAGGCTCAGATCTTGAAAAATATACAAGGAGTAATGAGTGTGAGAGAGAATTTCCCCAAGGGATAATTGTCATGTTGTTCAGTTCATTGTCATTCTTCTCTGTAGGATCTTCTCTGAGATGGCAGTTGATTGCACCACTGAGCTTTTCTTACTTTCGTGGGATACCATTAACCCTAGAGACCCTTAGAATCATCGGTTCTGGAATGAATGGGACCACTGAAGAAGCTGAGGGTTAGAGAAGCTTCAGGACTGCCCCAAAGTCTTCAAGCAGCAGGGTCAGAATTCAAACCTATGTCTGATTCCAGGTCACTTTTTTCCCCTAGCATCCAACTTTACCCTCCTGCTTTAAGCATTAAAAGGATGCATTGAACAAGAAACCTCTTAATTTTCCTGATAGGCAGCAAGCTCTATAATATCCCGAGTTCCTTGTTTTCCTGATATCTGTGCCTTCCATGTAAATCCAGCATGGTAGCAACTCAGTTGGCTCCATATCTATGACAATCACCATCACTGTACTTGTTAGAATGAATGGTGACTTGGCCAGATTTCATTGCTACTGTAGAATGCCCAGTATACTGTAAAGCTCCATCTGTTATTTTTTTCCCCAGTGCTGAAACAATAGGTTGAGGAGGAGGTGGGGTGTGGAGAAGAAGGGAAGAAAGGGAGAAATCAAACTAGAGGGTAGTTTTGTAGTGTTCTGACCAAAAATATACCACTTGCTCATTAGTTTTGACTGTTCCTGGGGATTAATGTCATTTAAATACTTCCAGTTTATTTATATGACTAAGCTTCTTTACCACAAAAATATGCCCAGCATTAATATCCATCAGATAAAAAGATCCCCATTTTGCAGCATTTCCCAAGCAGCTTTAGCAAGGTTCACAAAATATATGAGTCTAGTTCTTCTTTTCCCTTTGGATCCTCAGTATGTCTTCAGCACAGTGAGCTCACATTGATTTCAAAGGGAGTTTTGCCCTCGCAAGAAAAACATAGGGGGCTTAGTATCTGACCCATGGTTTTTACAGCCACACTATAAAACAAGGCAGGAAACTCAAAGCATTTTCACATTTTCACATTGACAGAAATTGGCTGTTTTGACAAAGGAAAGTCATGGCATAGGATTTTTTTTAGATAAATTAACACAATGAAAGCAGTAAATTAAAATTGCAACATTGATTTCCTTTTTAGCTCAGCCGTGCATTATATAAAAGGGTCAGAGGAAGGATTTATTGCAGGCTATGATTCTCTGTCTTCCACTAAGAGATCAGTATATAAAATAAAGTTGTCCCTTTCAGTCTTCCTTTGTCCTCAAGGAAAGCTGTCTAGGAGGTCTTACAAGTGGCAAATGTACTGAAAGGAAATGGAAATTGATAATCGCTCCTATTAGGATGATTCTCTGCATGTTAAATTCATCTCCTTTTGAAAAGAGGAGATTAAGAGGAGACATCATTGAGGTGTACTCATTTTGAAGAAAAAGAGAAACAAAAATGTGGTGGGACTATTTCAGTGGGTGTCAAATGTGAGACTAGGGGGCACAAACTTATATGAGGAAAGGGCTCTAGCAGAATCCCCAGACAAAGAAAAGGAGGTAATAGCAAATATATGCAGTGGTCTTTATAGCCAGGGAGAGAAACGCTACAACTTAATTTACAAAGGCTCAGATAATTATTTGTGAGTCAGAGCTGACACTGTCTCTCCCCCAGAGTAGGGAGCAGGCCCCTGACCATCTGTGTGGCGTAGCCTTGCCTTTGTGGGCAGCAGGAAAATGGAGAATTAGCCACACACTCTTACGTCTGCCAAGCGTCCGATGAAGATATATTCAATGAGAACTGTCTTTTGTTTTGTTCTGAATTGGTAAACTGCTCCCTTAGCTTCAGACAGGGAGGATTATTGCTAGCCACTGGGTCATTCTGGGTAAAAATGAATTGGTATCTCAGCAGAGGAGGACCTCATGCTTACTCATGGGCTAATAGGCAACAGGGGGCAGCAGGCTTTCTTTTCAGTGTCCAGGGAGTTGGCGAGTAACAGGAGGGGTGTTTCAGGGAATGTCAGAAATGTCAGGATGAGTTCACGGCATCCCAGGGGTCCCTGAACTAACCTTTTTAAACAAACTCCAAAAAGCCCTTTGCCTAGATCCTCCCAGACAGAGGGGCATCTGTGCTGCTGGGAGCATCCTACCTTCCAAAGGTGCAAAGTTTTAACAAAAGGCCTGTTTTAACCAGGAAATGGGCCCTGATCCCCAGACTGACTCTTCAGGTAAGCAGATACCCCTTCTCCTGTCAGTGTGTGACACACAGTCCTGTTTGCTCACCTGCTCTACCACACACGCTAGTATTTGAGATAGCCCTTAACACCTTTCTGCAACCTTTGAAATAATCTTCCTGCCAGAAAATGAAAATCGAGGAATCCACCTGCAAAGCAGGACATTTGATGTGTTAATTCCTGTGTCATTACCTCAGATGGTCTTCTGGCTTACCACCCTTACACAGAACCATCACCCAACTCTGAGAAACAAACTGAATCAGACGTTACTTATAGATATATTGAGAATTCCAATTTTTTTGTGCTCTGTGAGCTCGGAGATGCAAAAAGCTACAGTGGTAGATATGATCTTCTACTAATTGTTATATTTAGGGTTTTTACATAAAGTACAAATAATAATAATGACAGTTTAGATGTGCTACATAATTTACTGTTATTTGCTCACAATTGCCAATATATTAAAAAAGAACCTTTTGTTTTTTTCTTTTATTCCCAAATGATATCATAATATCTAATCTGACTGAGACAAAGGTAGAAAGTGAGAGTCTTAATGACACTCAAAAGAAACTGTCACTTTTTTTGTTATCCTTTTTGTTCAGGTGTGTTTAAATGTGGTTAGTATATTTTGGATTTATATGGTCTAAAATCTAAATGTTAAGACCTGTTTACCATTTCCAATATATACCACAATTTTCTCCTTCACTACCAAGGCCTATAATTTACAAGCTGACACATACTAGTTGCGTGACCCTGGACAAATTACTTAACCTTTTTTGCCTCAGTTTCCTCATCTGTAAAATGAGCTGGAGAAAGAAATGGCAAACCAGTATCTTTGCCAGGAAAAGCCCAAAAGAGGTTAAAAAGAGTGAGACACAACTGAAAAATAACTAAACAACAAAAATTAATCACTGATCACTTGAAAACAAACAAATGAATAATATCATCTGGTGAATATGAAACTAAAAGTGACAATATTTGTTGGCCTGGTTAAATGGGCATCCAATTCTATGAATGAGTAAGTAAATATAGTGAGAAATTGATCAGCAACATATTTAAAAAGGAGATGTTCAGTTTTCCCCAATTTTAAAAAAGAAGTCTTTCAATAAATAGTCATGGTGATAGGGGCCGGAGAGGACATTAAATTTCCTTAAATACAGATATGATCATGTCATACAGACTCTTCGCTACTCAATAAATTCCAGTGGCTTAATACTGCTTCTAAGATCGTACATAAACTCTTATCTTTGAAACCCTTCATGACTCAGCCTTATCTGTTCAGGCTCCTTCTACATTATTTCTCTTCCAGCACTCCATTATCCAGAAAACTTAGCGTTCTCTCCCTTTCTCACACACGGCCTTTGAACCAACGATCCCCTTTGCTTGAAATGCCCTCCATCCTAACTTCTACCTCATGTAAGACCTTTCTTCCTCCAAGACATAGCTCATTTACCCCCTTACTTGCAAAGGCCTTCCTAATCTACCACCCAAATGCTAGTGCCTTCCTCTCTACCTACCTTGTGTTATTTTGTATTAAATCTGCGTATTTATGCATATGCATATGTATGCTTAATGTATGTAATAAATAATATGTGCATATACATACTTTGCCTCCTCTGATATAAAATGAGCTCTTTGAGAATAGGAATTCTTTTATTCTTGGTACGTGTTTCTTCAGTATTTAGTATAGTGCATGTAACATATTAGGTACTAGTTGATTAGTTGATTGGTCAATTCCCTGAAATGGATCTGATTATGTCACTGCCCAGCTTAGCAATCTTCAATAGCTCCTTGTTTCTTCTAAAATAAAAAGAGAATTTGTGTTTCCTAAAAATATTAATTCCTCCATTTGGCTTTTCAATCCCTTTCACAATCTGGTTCCAACCTGTCTTTCACAGAGCTTCCTCCTACATACTTGAGTCAAACTGCCCATTTGCTCTTTCTTATGCATGATGGTCATTCTCTGGCCTCTTTGCCTTTGCCTAGGCTTGTGTTTCATGTCTAGAATGTTTTCCCTCCTCACTATGCCTATTGGAATCCCAAACTCCCTTCAGAGCTCAGTTCCAGTGACCTCTCCTTCAAGAAGCCTTTTCTGATTCCTTCCAGTTGTTGGTGCCTCCAATGACTTTGTACTTTTCCTATATTTCTGAATATATTGTACGTGTATCCACCAGTAGACTATGAGCTCCCTGAGGGCAGGGAGTATCTGTCTCCCTTCTGTATTTGTAGTCCCAGTGCCTAGCAGATGACCTGGCACACAGTAGATGCTTACTGATCTATTGAGTAGATGCAGATAGCGAAACAAAGTCATCTGTAGATCTCGAAGATCTGTCCCCAAAGTCGAACAAAGCTGGAGGATGCTGTATCTACTATGTAATTACTTGACTAAATGTACTTTGTAGACTCACATATATTCACCAGCTGTATGTTATACAATGATGTTTGGTGCACTTAAGGGAGCCTGCTGTGTCAAGAAAAAGATGTAATTTTGATCTATAACTTCTCAAATCACACAGAAAAAAATTTGATGTGATATGGTTGGTCTATGAAACAAGTGTTAGTGCTGTCTCTCTAACACTAACATCATCAAATAGCCAAGCTATTATCTATCTCTAGCAAACTATAGGTGACTCTCTGCCTGTCTCAGGGAGTGAATCAGTTATGTGGGACAGATAAGTTTCATAACACATACATACATATGCATATATTTTGATAGATGTTATAAATATATGTGTACGTATATGTACATAAACATTTTTAGAGCTAGAGCCTTAGAGATAATCTGATGCAAATCTGGGACTTTTTCTTGACCAGGTATGTAGCCTGTCTATGATCTGGAATGCTCTGCATAGCCCACACCTGGCCAGACTCTACCACCAGTGTCTGTATTCCTTCCTCTGTGTCTTTCTGTATATGCTGACCTGGGCTAGGAAAATGATTCATTGCAATTTTTTTTAATTTCCTGATCACGATTTAGTCTGGTACATTTTCTAGATATTTCCAGAAAAATGTGGGGTAGAGTGGAGTGGGGTGAGGTAAGAGTAGCTTGACTTTATTTCTTCCTATTACCTTACCATTTTGACTCCATAATCTGCCTGAAACTCTGACACTTAACGGATTTTCAGACATAAGCAATTCTTCAAAATTCATGTTATGTAATAAGGTTGAAATGTTTGCATGGTATCTGCCTAGTTGAATAATATATTTATTTTATTAAATGTCCTTTGAATTAGCATTTTATATACTGACATCCTATTCCGTGGTTGGATCTGAAATAGCATTGGAGAAACAGAAACATATAAAAATATTCCCTCCAAATTATCCATTTCCCCAGGATGTGCCAAATCCATAATTCTCTGTTTGTGGAATTTTTTTGATATCTTCGGGTAAACCTATGATTATATCTTTTCTATGAAGGAAAATGATCGAAAAAACTGAAAAAGGCTAAAGAAGTAAACATAGTTAAGGGAAAATTGAATCCTAAATTATGTCAGGAGATAGTAGGAGCATTTAGCTTGACTTTACTATAAATCAGTTCAAGTCTCCAACTGCAAGCAAATTATATCCCAGGGTTGGTGAAAGAAATGGTTGATGATGATGGTAGTATAGTAAGTTAAATGTGGGACTTAGAATGATAGTCAGACTACCTAGACTCAAATTCAGCCTCCAACACTTAACATCTATGAAACCGAAGGTCTGCCAAATCATCAGAAATCTTCCCTCATGTACACTCTCTGGCCTCCTCCATCCCTACACTTGCCTCTGCACAGACAGGCGTGCCTTACTTCATCTTTCTTCATGTACTCTATTGCTTCACCCCAGTGAACGTCTCAGCCCTGAGGTCTACTTGTTGACTAGTGAGTCTCTAACTGGAACCTCCGTATCACTATTCTCTCTCTCCACTATTGGTTCACCGTGCGGCTTTCTTTCTTCCCTAACTCATACCCTCATATCCATATTCCCTCAGACATTCTAACTTCTCAGCACTTTAATTTACTTATTTCTCGTTATTTATTGTTCTACCTCAGCTAGACACAGAAATGGTCATACTCTAGATCTAGTGATTACTTACAACTTTGACATACCTATATATGATGACAATCTGTGGTCTGAGGCAGCAGTCCTGAAATTATTTTTCATTGAAGGTACAAAAAAGATAAGACTAATAAAAAACACTATTTTGTCTATTCATGAATTAACTTGTATAAGATAGCACTCTATAAACCACAGTATAATTTGTGACACCCATGAAAACTCTAAAACAATAAAATGTTCTAGTCACTAGGATTATTATTTTATGAGCATCTGCAGCATTAGTACATGGGATAGTCAACCTGTCTCTTTTCTATTTAAACTCAATGAGACTTGATTTATTGGCACTAAGAAATATATAAGTTGTCAAGCATTTCCAAAACAGAATAGCTTCATTGGAATCATAAAAATGTGCAAGGGAATAGACTGCCCTCAAAAATGAATTTTCCTCCAAAAAGGCACAAAATTCTTCTGAAGTCATTATTTACTTCCTGTTTTTTAGTCATCTGTAATCTCACATTCTTATGTCATACGTCAGTTTGAATCACCCATAATTTCCTATAAAGAAATGTGTATAATTAGTTATTTTGCATTTATAAAAAAATCATTTGCCTTTTTAGTAAACATTGGGCCATAGAAATGAGGAACCTCAGATCTTTTCACTGGGAACCACTTATACTGAAACATTTAGGTAGGTGAATCATATAGTGATGCTTCACAGTTTCAATTTGACAGGATCCATGAGGAATTTTTAAAGCCACCCTTTCTGAGCAACTCATTACATGAGAGATGAACTTATACTGTATTGATCCATGAACATTTTTCTGTGCTCACCCTTTTCAAGTCATATACTGATACCCATTTTCTTTTTTAAGGTTTATGAAGCGAGTTTATGCTTCTACTCTTTGTATTTCAAAAGAAGTAGAATTCCCCATCACAGAATGGCTTCTTTGATACACCTAGCTTTCTTCCTCTTCCTCTCCAACTGTTTGTCATAGTATCTGTACCCCACCTGTCAGTATGCAATAAAGATATGCTATGCCTTAAAAAAATATATTGAGATGAAGTTTGCTTTTTCCTTAGTCGGATAAAGAAGAAATATCCTACACCTGTTCCTTTGAGAGTTACTGAGATATAGGAGGGGGAAAATTTTAACAACTCCACACCAGACTTTTCCTACAATGGGAAAAAAACCCATCTAATCTCATAAAAATAACAATTGGAAATCACCTTCCTTTCTGTAGGATAAACTGAGCAACCACTTTATATCAATTGTAATCTTTAAGTCCCCTTCACCTGAGCTGTGTTCTATTACAGCAGATGCTCAGAGGATCCCTCTTGACCAAGAAAAATCTATTCTAGGTTTCAAGGAGGATGAAACTGGAATAATGTCCTCCAAATATTCAAGCTGTTACTCCAACGACCTCTTGCTCTTTTTGTCAATCTCTCACCTATCTGCATGTATCTAATATGCTATATTTCCTATTGAATATTTTATGTATGCTTATACATAGCTAAGTTGAAAGTGATATGATTAGGAGTAATATTTTGGTCTTATATAGCATAGAAATATTAAAAGTTTTTATTATGACCATAACAAAATAAATAGGTGAGATAAATTAATCTTCCAAGGCCATCAAAAGGATTTGAATTTGTAGGGTTCTAATCCTCAAGAATAAGAATCTGTAAACACAAATTGTATTATCTGAGCAAACATATTTTTTGGATTAGTTTCTGTGTTATTTTACCATTTAACTTTATTGTGGGTCTTCAAGGGAATGATATATGACCACTTTCCAAGAGTGTTGTAGAAGTTATGGTTGGTCCAGTAGAGGTCGGAATCTCTGACCTGTAAGATTCCATTCAACTCTGAGATTCTATAACTATAATCACAACCTAGACTTCTATATGTCTGGTATGAAATCTCATAGAAATTTAGCCACTGTGTAGATAATAATAGATTCCTTGGATTTAGCCCAAAGGGACATTATTTAAATGAATGCTTTCATCTTTAGTGTATATTTTACACTTAAATTAGAAACTTGTAAAGAAGAGGTAGAAGGATTACAAAGTGTGAAAGATGACTAAGGAAAAGCACCATTGCCTATGTAGTAAGAAGGATAAGTGGCAGAATTTCATCCAACATAAGAAAGAGATGATGATAAAGCTGAAGTAGGAGGAGGTTTAAGAATTTAGCACCAATTTGCACTTAAGGAAGTCATTACCATAATCATATGCACAGTGACATCACTGGCTGACTACCAGGAAAGCCTGGTATTTGCTCATTACTTTATTGAATGCAATAAAATATGACTCTATTTTTGACTCATTCAAGGAAAACTTTCTTGGCTTTATCATTGGTTGATGTCATTTATGAGATCAGAGACACATTGGGACAATGACACTAGGCAGTCTATTCTCTCGCCTACCTCTGTCTTATCTCATCCTCTCCTTAACTTAAAAAAGAGCTGAATCCAAGGGACAGTGGTACAAATGGGGGAGTCCTAGTGTGCCAGTGATTAGAAATTTCTGTGAGAGGTACTATGTTGGCAATTGTGTGAATGATTAAGCCAGAAAAAAAGACAGGTATCCTGGGAGACAAGCAAGGGCCTTGCCTTTCACAAAATGAAGAAAGTATCATTGAAAGGCAAATATATATACATATATTTTCTTCTTCTTCTTAAGAGCTAGAATTCAACCCCACAACTCACATCCACAAGTAGAAAGCATGCATTGCCTACCTAGGCATAACAGAAATTTGAAACCTTTTACTGTCCTCCTCTGCCTGTATCAATCATGGCTTTGTTTAATCACAAGATTGGAGAGATAGGGATAGAAAATGGCAAATAAAAGTAACCAAGGACACATATCTCAGGCTAAGAAGTAGAAAAACACATGGACTTTCAGTGATCCAGAATCATGCATTAATGATTTATTTCCTCTCTTTCTCTGTCCTGTTTCTCTGTCACTGTCTTTTAGTGTCTTTGTGTCTGCCTCTCTCACACACATACACATATACTTTTAGCCTATTGTTTTGTTTTGTTTTGTTTTTCATTTCTGAACTTCTCTCAAATAGAGATTTGAATTTTTCACTTTTTTGGTAGTTTTTATTTTTCCAAGATTTCGGGGCATTTCTGTTCTAATTAGGGCCACTTTTAAAGCTGAAGAAAAATGGTTACTTTCTAAATAAGACTAAAAGGGGAAGTTTTGGTCACTTGCTAAAAGTATGAATACTGAATTATAGTATTGTGTCTTCAGACAATGATGACTTTAAAACACCTTTGAACTAGTAAGCATTTGGGGAGAATATTATACTTTCTATTTGGAGTAGATAAAGAATAAGTTGGTTGCTATCTTGTCGATTCTAGGACTTGATACTCCAAGCCCACCACATCTAAATCCAACCCAACCCTATGCAACTTCACAGAAGGGAGACATGGACCTTCCCCTTCAGCAATCCAACCCCTATAATCACATTGCCCAGATCCCACCAGGAACAATAGGGAGCCCACCTTCAGCCAGATGATGACACCACACATACACATTTGCATTTCTTCCTGAAGTTTCCCAGAGTCCTCCACCCAGACCCTCAGACTCACACTCTTCTCTTGATCAGGTATCATTTCTTCTGCCATTATTCCCCCAGGATCTTAGGACCTTTCCATCTGCCCTTTTTTTCTTGACATTATCTAAATACTACCTGACTATTCCATATACCATGAACTGAATGAACTCTCCTTTATATGTGATTTCTCCCAATTAGGTTGTTTCTTAAAAGCAGGGAATTCCTAACTTTTCTATTTTTATCCCTAGTTCTTAGCATAGTCCCTGGCACATAGAAAACACTTAATAAATGCTTTTCTTTTACAATTCCAGGATAAGAATCTATTCTATATAAAGACCTTCTATAGTAGAAGATTCTAAAAACAGATCCTTGCCCTGGTGGGAAATAAATTTCATGAATCTAATTAATGATGCAGAAACTCAGAAAAGAGTAACTGAATCCACAGATAATTCTCCAATATCAAGTTATACCTGTTTCAAACATGTCTATCCTTTAACCAAATGCTCTTCCAGATTAGAAAGAAGTACCTCAGTTTCTGTTGCTATCATTGCCCTTGCTGTTGCATTTTATTCACTCCTCCTGCATTTTTGCCATTTCAAGTGTTCAAAAATTAAATTATCTCTTTAGTTCTAGTTTACTTTGTCAAAATGTTTCACTCTTCTATATTATTGAATGCCCTTTTTTTATTCTTGGTTAAGCTCAGATTTGCAGAGTAGCTACATCCTAAGTTCCATTCCTCTTCACAACATATTATTCCATTTTCTCCTATGTTTTGGGGTATGTACAGAAGTCTTGCATTATTTGAATATCTTTTCCTTTGTGTTTACTTTTTCCTCATTATTTGCAGTTCTTATTGTTTCTGAATTTAATGATTAAATATAATCCCTATGTGTCTTGGAGTTTGCAGACTTTGTTTTTTTCTTTCCTGGAAGTGATCTATGAACTCTCTCAATTAGAATTCAATTTTCTATATTCAGAAGTTCTGGGCACTTTTTTCCTATTATTTTCTTCATTATGGTTTTAAAGTTCTTGGTCCTGTCAAGTTCCTCTGGGAGGCTTAAATCTTTAGATTGTCTCTATGCAGTCTTTCTTCAAGTTCTGCTTGTACCATGAATATATTTTCTTGTAGTGTTAGGGTTTTTTGCATCTTTTATTCTATGTTGTCCTTCACTTCTGTGTATTTGTATTCCCAATTTGTCATTCTCTCTGTTGTTTCTTTAGTGGAGCTTGTCACTGCAAATTTCATTTTTTTCTTTTCTGCCCATTATTTTTGTTGTGCAGGCCATAAATTCTTCTCTCCTACTTGTTCTTTCTCTTTTGAGCTTCTGAGAAAGAGCATGTTGTGGTTCCACATTCTCTTCAAATTCCACAGACTCCTCTGTTTCATCAAGTGATAGATCATTTTCCTTTGGTTTGCAGTATTTATTCATAAATGCCTAAAGTAATTCGCTAGACCAGGAGGCCAGGTTTCCTTTTATTATTACTGATTTTCTTGTTGATTTGTTTGTTTATATTCAAGATCTTTGAGTTTTCTTCTTGAAGTCTTTGGCAATTTCAGTTTTTTTCCATCTTTATTTTCCCTATCACTCAATTTCTGAGGCTCTCCTCATTGTAGTTTCTTTGAGGATTTCAAAGAATCTTTGCCTCCTCCCCCATTGGGCAATTCATGGTACACAAGCCTAGGTCTCTGTCCCAAATGACTTTTGGGTGGTCAGAACTGGCCCCAGCTAGATACTGTGCTCTTTCCCTCAGACTTGTTGGAATGCTACACAGCCATCAAAAACACACAGTGCCATGTCCTGGTGTGGATACACTCCCTCTCTTCTTTCATTTTTTTGCCCTAGAAATGGAACTTCAGAAATATACAGGGCTCTGCTACAAGGTTGTAGCCTCTGGAAGGCTTTGCTCTTAAAGGGCTGTGTCTACATAACTATCACAGCCAGAGTGAATTCCTATATTCTGACAGCCAGAGTGAATTCCTATATTCTGAGGGCAATGTATGAAGATGGGTTTTGTTGTAAGCTTTCAATAGGTCTCCTAGTGAAGACTTGCTGCAGGTAACTTGGAAGGGAAGGGAATGGAAGGTGCTGACTGAGCTCAGCATCAATTAAACATCATCTAATGGGTTTTGGTTTTTTAACTTTCTTTTGGGTTTTAGATGTCCTAGACCATAGAAACAGCTGAAGTTTCTTTATCCTTGACAGATAATTTCTATTTTTCAGAGTTATGAGAGGTCATGAGGATTAGAGAAAATGTCTAGTCCTCCATCTTGTTGCTTACCTGATTCAGAAGTTCTTTCTTTTTTCCCTACTTAATAGTATTTTATTTTTTTCCAAGTACAAGCAAAAGTTTTCAACATTCACTTTTATAAGATTTTGAGTTCCAAATTTTTCCCTTCCTTCCCTCCCACTGTGACACAAGCAATCTGATACAGATTATACATGTGTAATCTCATTAATCATATTACCATATTAGTCACATTGTCACTAATCAGAAGAAAAGAGAAAAAAAACACAAGAAAAAAACAAGAAGTGAAAATAGTATGTTTCAGATTCCATAGTTCTTTCTCTACACGTGGATAGCATTTTCTATCATGAGTCCTTTAGAATTGTCTTGCATCCTTGTATTGCTATGAAGAGCTAAGTCTTTCTTAGGTGATCATTGTACAATGTTGCTGTTACTATGTACAATGTTCTCCTGATTACATTCACTTCACTCAGCATCAGTTCACGTAAATCTTTCCAGGATTTTTGTGAAATCTGCCTGCTTATCAATTCTTATAGCACAATAGTATTCCATTATATTCATATACCACAATTTGTTCAGCCATTCCCCAGCTGATTGGCATTCCCTCAATTTCCAATTCTCTGTCACCACAAAAAGAGCTGCTATAAATATTTTCGTATATGTAGGTCCTTTTCTCTTTTTATGATCTCTTTGGAATACAGAAACAATACAGTCATATTGTGAGCTCAAAAGGGTATGCACAATTTGGCTGCCCTTTGGGCATAGTTCCATATTACTCTTCAGAATGGTTGGATCAGTTCACAACTCCACAAGCGATGCATTAATGTTCCAATTTTCCTATATCTTCTCCAACATTTATAATTTTCCTTTTTTGTCATGTTAGCCAATCTGATAGGTGTGAGATGCTACCTCAGAGCTGTTTTAATTTGTGTTTCTCTAATCAATAGTGATTTAGAGCATTTTTTCGTGTGGTAATAGATAACTTTAATTTCTTCATCTGAAAACTACCTGTTCATATCCTTTGACCATTTATCAATAAGAAAATGATTTCTATTCAGAAGCCCTTTCTTGACTAATTTAATAGGTAGAAGTGACATGATAAAAAGCTTGACAAGAAGAATATAATAAAGAAACTATAGCACCAATGCAATAGTTACAGCACCCACAATCACTATAAATTGACCTGCATAGTGCTCGATCACAAAACATAACAGGCTCTCCAAATAGAAGACAGACACAAAACATGTATTCAGACACCATAAAACCAAATCTCAACACCAGGAAACCAAATCTATCATAACAAAATAGAAGTTAATGCACCACAACATAGCAGAAAGCTATGTCATCCTTTAGCCTTCCCACAAGCCAATATAAGATCAATATATACTCACAAACTTGACTAACTTCTTGCCTGAGTGTCTTCTCCCTTCCACCATCTCTCTGGCTCCTACTTCAAGCTTCCTGTGGGCTCTGCTCCATCCTTCAGAAAACTCCTCCTACCAATGACTCCATGTCACTACATTCAGCCTATTAGGGGGCAGAGTTTACTTTCAAAGCAGGGGAGATCTTCAAATTTCCATTACCATTACAGAAACCTAGATGAGATGTAAACTGTATATCAGCATCTAAAGGAAAATTAATTTTCTTTGAAAACGTTTCAGAAACCAACATTTCAAAATGTTTTGAGTGTGTATCTGTATGTATATATTTAGGAAGATGGAGTAGTATGGTGTAGTTAGCTGACACAAGTGGATAGACTGCTGGGCCTAGAGTCAGGAAGACTCATCCTCCTGAGTTCAAATCTGGTCTCAGATATTTAATAACTCTGTGACCATAGGCAAGTCACTTAACCCTGTTTGTTTCAGTTTCCTCATCTATAAAATTATCTAGAGAAGGAATCTCTGTGAAGAGAACCCCAAATAAGGTTAAAAGAAGAGAGTAGGTTGTAACTGAAAATAACTGAACAATAGTGGATAGAACCTGGCTCTGGAGTCAGAGAACTTGGGTTCAAATCCTACCTCTAATGCTTCTTCCCTGTAGGATATTGGGCAAATGACTTAACTTCATCTGTAAATAGAGATGGTTGGATTAGTTGGCTTCTGAGGCTCTTCTGCTTCTTCCTCAGGATTCCTATTATCATATGTATCCCCTTCACTAAAATCTTAACCCCATCCCTCATCATGACATGGAGTTTAGTCATCCTTGCTTGTCAAAGGCCGTGTTGGGGGAGTCCAACATCTAGCAGATGCTACTGAGTTAGAAAGGCTCCCAATTTGATCCTGGTAACAGACTGTTTGAGGACCAGTCTAATTAAATGCAAATATCAGTACCTGGTTGACCACATGGTGATGAGTTTTGTGGCCACAATAATTCATGAAGCCTGAATACTAAGAGGAGCTTCTAACTGTTCCACTAGAGAAAGTGCCCACAGTGAAAAACTCACCAAAGGTCCTTAATTTCCAGAATGTAGAATATCACGTATTATATAGCATATGGCATATTAGAATGTAGCATAATATTTATAGTGCTTTGTATAATAGTGAATATGTAGTTACAGAAATGAAATTGAAGAATACACAAAAATGTGCATATATACACACTTGTGTGTTTACAAACACACCTTTTACAAACACACATTATTATTACACAAAATAGAACTATTTTTTTATTTTTTTCGGTGCATAGAGAGGAGTCAAGAAGAGTGACCCAAAAATTGGGTCCCCATAATCTATTTTAGACTATTCTTACCCAGCCCTAAAAACTACTGGACTGCATTTATGGTGAGAAAACATTCAACTACAGTTGTATTTGTTATTCTGTCAGGTATTTATTAATAGACAGTCAGCTGTCATCTTTGTTAAAATGCGTCTAAGCTGACAGAATTTCATTTACATAAATGGGTGGAAAGTCCTTTTCTTACTTGTCCAACAAACTGGAGACAAAGTGCCTGCCAATGTTTTAATTTCTTTTTCATGTTCTGGTTAGAGAGTGAGAAGAATGCTTTCACTCCACAGTGTCATGAATATGATAATCTATGGAAATCATGGAAAGCAGGTACTTAAGTTAAGCACATACTGTACTACAGGAATCCCTGATGAATTCTAGTCTCTTCTGTTTAGAGAAGATGTTGTTGTCTATTAAGTGACAGACTGCCAGATGTTCATGAAGGAACACAGTAATGTGCTCAAATCTTTAGCATCTTTTCCCCCATCCCCCACAGATGGTAACATTTACTTTTAGAATACAGAATAATAGTCCAGCTTTCTTTAAAAAAAAAAGCTATAGTTCCTTTTTTTGTGCATTCCATCTATCAAACCATTTTTTTCATTCTCTTGAAGAGACATTTAAATATGCCAAGCCTAAAACAGTGTTATGATATAAGTAACCATCACTTAATTGATGGATTTCAATTTTGCATAAAGTGATTTTCTGTTTAGCAAATCCTTCTTTCCCATTGACTTCCATTATTAAACTGGAAATCTAATCTATTAACTAAAAATTTTGGCCCTTGCATCTGACATAGGAATTCTCTAGCATAAGAAAACCATTTTAATCATGTATTCAAATAAATACAAAACAAATATCCTTAGAGGCAGTGATGTATAAGTGGACAGAGACTAACCTTAGAGTGAGGAAGACCTGATTTCAAATTCTGCCCCTGACATATACTAACTGTGTGGGGAAAAAAAATCCTACTGCATACCTAGTGATCTAGGCAACTCTCTAAAACTCTTAAATTGCTGAGAAGATGATTATCTGCATTGATGTAGGGAATTTGCACAACAAGAGTTCCTAATATCAATGAAAATTCACAAAAATAAACATGCAAATTTCTGGGGAAAAGTTTAATAATTTTACTAGAATGCAATTAATATAACTGTTCCATTCCAAACACGTCAAAAACGTTTTTAAAAAATCAGAGAAAGTAGAATAAACCATAGCTATACTGCTAGTTTATAGTGCTTCAGTACCATTCCCAAGGTATAATCCATAATCCCTGAAGCCATAGCAACTCAGCTGTTTTATCATTACCAGCCTTAAGTTACCTTAACTCTTTCTACCAACATCAATTTTTTAGCTTGTTTATATTTCCTTATCATTTGATTTTTCCTATACTTTCTCCAGGAACCTTTATCGAGTGATACTATACCTGTTATTCTACCCTCAAATGAGAGAAAATCAGAGTAAATCAAGCAAAGGAAGGTATAGATGAGAGAATGAGCACTGCTTTACCTGTCGTGACTCTTCTAGATCGTTATGTTGACAGATGTCCTCATTAGGAACTGGTACCATATCCAAATGGTATTTATAAACCCTGGCTAAGGGCTAATCATTGTCAGACATTAGCCATTAACACTTAGAGTAAGAAAGGGAGGCACTTTAGGTAATGGCGGTTTCAGGAACAATATGGCAACAGAGGATTCTCTATTTCTGTTTCCTCAAGAAGATACTGTTACTCATAGTGAATGTGTACCATTGTCCAATGATTGACCAAGTTCCAAATTATATTGAATGAATTCTTGTTAAACGATGAATATGGTAGTACCACCACATTTCTACCTATGCTTATGGAAGATATCATGGTGGAGGTGTTTAATGGTAATCAATTTGTTGGATATTTAGGGCTAAGTGGATAGGATACTTAGGGCTAAGTGGATAGGATACTTAGGGCTAAGTAGATCAGTAACTTAGGGCTAAGTATAGAACTCTGTCCATT
>CM053593.1:332257388-332309220 GCA_028646575.1 Pseudocheirus occidentalis | reverse complement strand
GTTAATACTGAAAAAGGTGACTGAGAGGACATCAGCTACAAACCTGTATACGTGCTTTCCCATCTAAATAATATTTATATTAAAATAATATACACATGCATGGAGGGTCTCTTTAAATAAGATATTAGTAAGGTATTGGGCACTAGGTGCCACGGTGTTAGAACTGGACACAGGAACACCTGAGTTCAACTACATCTTGTGGCATTTACTATCTGTATAACCCTGGGCAAGTCACTTAATGTATATCTGCTTCATTTTCTTCAGCTGGGAATAATAACAGCACCTAAGTCCTAGGGTTGTTGTAAAGATCGAATGGCATATTTCTAAAGTACCTGGCATGTAATAGACACTTGATAAATGCTTATTCCCTCCTTTCCTTTCTCCCTTGTAAGAGATATCCAGGATTTTACAGGTAATATTCTACAATAAATCCTGTCTTTGCCATCACACTCCTTTCTCAGGTACTCAGTACTTAGTTCATTGTCTTTCTCTCTCACCCAAACCCCACACTTCTAGTTGGGGATTTCAGTTTACATGCAGATGCCTCAGATAGGCTTGCTTCCCAGTTCATTGGCCTTTCCAACTCCCATGATCTGAACTTTGGCTCTCCTACACCCACACAAAGGGAAAGACAAACCCATGATCTCATTGTTACCCACAGGTGCTCCCTTTATCTGATAATAACCTCCAATCCTTCCATCTCTCCCTGTACTTCACCTGCCTTAAGCCCAGTCTCTATCTTCACTACAATTTCCCATCGCCATTCTGTTTTCACAGACTCTGCCTCCTACTTTCCTCTCTTCAGTATCTTAACCTTCCAGTTAACCAATTCAGCTTTACATTGTCCTGTGCCGTTAAGTCCCTCATTCCCCTATCCTGGCATTGAACCAATTCTTTCCAAACCTCAGATCTGGATTATTCCTGGTATCCACCTTCTTCATTCTTATAAATAAATGTGTGGTTGAAGGCAGATGAAGTAAGTCCTGCTCCCTCTAGCCTCCCCTTTCTAATCCATCATCTACTCAGTTGCCAAATTGCTATTTCTAAAGACCAGATCTAACACTGTTATTGCCCAGTTCAAGAAGCTCTGAGAGGTTCCTACTTGCCTCTAGGATAATCTGTTTAACTCTTAAAGTCCTTCCCAATCTGGCTGTCATCTACCTTTCTGGGTCTGTTGCCCTCACTTTCCAACCCAGTTGACCCATGTATTGCCTTTGCATAGCTTCTTCCTTAGTCCTAGTAATGTTCTCCCATCTCATCACCCCTAATAGAATCTATAGCTTCCATCAAAACTCAACTTCTATCACTACCTAAAGGGAACCTATTCTGACTCCCCTATTTACTTCTGCCATCTCCTCTGAAAGTACTTTAAATACCTTGAAATGATGGGAAAATGGTCACACACAACCAGTAGATATCTAAGGTTAGATGTGAGGTACCCTGAGCTCTCTGATATGCCATAATGTAGATATGGGTAGACAGAAATAACTGATGAACATGACTAGATCATGGTTGAAATAATGCAAATATAGGCAAATATATGCAGTTGAGGGCAACTGTCCCTCTTAATAATGTGCCATGTTTTGACCCAGTATTCTGTCCATTATAGCAAAATGCTTCCCACTTGTCATCATTATCTTGTGCTAGGACCCAAGTACAAGTCCCATTGCTCCTGTGAGCCTCCACATTTCACCAGCGTGACTTTTAAAAAAACTTTTAGCTGTCTTTTCATTTCATTTGTTCCTTCTCTCCTACATATTCATCACAGATGTTCTTAAATGTGTCTCATAAAGTTTTTATAGACATGAAGGGAAGGGAAGGAGACAAACATTTATTAGTGTCTACTATGTACCAAGCACTGTGCTATGTGTTTTATAAATATCTCACTTGACCTTCATAATAACCCTGGGTGATAAGTGATAGTGTTATCCTCATTTTACAGATGAGGAAACTAAGGCAGATGGAGATTAAATGACTTGGGCAGGATCAAAAATTACATATCTGAGGAAAGATTTGAACTCAGATCTTTTTTATTCTAGGCCCAACATGTCATCAAGCTGCTTATATATGAATTGGTAATGAATAGTATTTTTCAATTACTTTTTGTTTTCAGTAGTAATGCTGTCTAGACTCTAAAAGGGTCATTTTTTCTTTGGTTCACTACTCCTGTCTTAGACTTAATCAAGGAAAAATTCCAAACATAGATTTGGAATTTTTAGGTTAGGTATAGCTCATGTCTGATTTTGCACAAATTTAATTAACAGGGCCCCCAGACCTCATAGAGGCACTCAAGGTCATAATATGCAAATCAAGTGTGGAATAGCCTCATAGAATATACAAAAAGGACAAAGGACTCAAAGGAACACAAAAACTGATGCAAAAATATGTAAGGCACTCAAAGGATTCACAGGACTTCAAAATACATAAATAAAAAATAACTCAAATATAAATATAATATGAAGAAGGAAATGGCAAACCACTCCAGTATTTTTGCCAGGAAAACCCCAAATAGCATCATAAAGAGTCGAAGGTGACTGAACAACAACAAAAATATATCAAGTACTATAAGCTCTTTTAATTGATCAGGGAGTTTCTTACATTGATATAAAACTCTCTTGATCAGCCTCCTCATCCATATTTGAACAATAAGGGAATGCTGACAGATCTTTTCCATTTTTTTGTCTGTTAGCCTCCTTAGTTAGTTTCAGTCTCAAATACTCTTGGCACGACCTGGCTAATTAAGCCAGGCTAAAGATTAAAACCAGGTTAAAAATCAAATCAAACTTTCTACAAACTCATTTTTCTCTCAACTTCATTAATGATGAGCAAAAAATATTCATGCTAACTTTCACTTGTAACATGTTTTATTTATGGATCTGTAAGAAACTTTTAATCATAGAATCATAGATTTGAGTTAATTATTATTAAGATAGAGGTAATATAGTGGTGTCAAACTCAAATAGAAACAGAGACCACCAACCTGTATATAAGGGTCCATGTAGGCAGTGTACTGATTTAGTTTTAAAATGTCATTATCTATGATTTATTATATTTTTATTTATTTTGTTAAATATTACCCAGTTTCCTTTTAATCTGGTCCAAGTTCAACTTGGAAGTGTTATGACTTATGGCCTATGTGTTTGACGCCTCTGGTATAATGTGTAGAAAGTTATCCTTCAGTCAGGAAGACTTTGGTTCAAGTCCTCCTGGAACATAGTAGCTACATGTTCATGGACAGTCCCAACCTCTCAGCACCCCCAGGAAAGGCTCTAAGAATATAAAGTTTATATGAATTGCTGATCATGAAATGAAATCACATGCCTAGGCCAAAAAATTAAAAATAAAGAAAATAAACCAAAACTGCAAAATTTCCAAACCCAATAAGGATAAAGAGCTGTAATCTTATATTCATATCAATTTTCCTATCACTGGGTGGTATAAAGCACCTTTTATTCATTTGTAACTTTTGAATATGCATCTGGATATAAATAAGGTATTGGCTCTGGAGGATGGTGTTTATTATATTCACATGTGGCTGCTAATCATTTTCATAGCAGCTCATGGTGATGCATAAACTGCTATCAGAAAACTCTGGCCTTTTACCTCCAGTCATTAAACTTGTGTCCTTATGCTAAACTGAAGTGAATAAATACAGATTTTTTTTTGGTGTAAGTCAAATAATTCTTTTAATGTCATATATTAAATACTTTAACTTAACTTTTGGGGAGCTACAAACAGAAAACACATTGAAGAAATACAGTATAATTTTTGCTGTATCCTTTTAAAATCAAACAGTCACAGGGTGGCTAGGTGGCTAGGTAGCTCAGTGAATAGAGCACTGACCCTGGAGTCATGAAGACCTGAGTTCAAATCTGGCCTCAGACACTTGACACACTTACTAGCCATGTGATTTTGGGCAAGTCACTTAACCACAATTGCCCTCCAAAAAGCAAAAGAAAGAAAGAAAGAAAGGAAAGAAAGAAAGAAAGAAAGAAAGAAAGAAAGAAAGAAAGAAAGAAAGAAAGAAAGAAAGAAAGAAAGAAAGAAAGAAAGAAAGAAAGAAGGAAAGAAAGAAAGAAAGAAAATCAAATGGTCTCTCAATCAAGGGGTTCTTACTGACTTTATTATATATTATGTGTGGGGCATTCTGAAGGGATGCAAATATATACAAGTCCTTCGTTCATAGAGGTCAATAAAGCTAGCCTCCCCTTACAGATGCTATAGGGCACCCAAAAAAGGCCTTTTAAATTAGAGAGGGAATGAACATTCTTCCTATATCACCCTTCCCAATTCTCCCCTGAAATTATTTGTTCTCAACTTGAATGGAAATCACTCAGCTGGAGCTCAAAATCTATGTAACCCCTTACTTAACAAAAATCCCTAAGTGATTCTGAAAGGTCCTAGGGAATCTGTCCAAGTTTGAGACATTGTGGGAATTAGAGTTATTTAAAGGAGAAAAGAAAAAGAAAAAGGTGTCTCCTGTGAACTTTGGGGGTGATTTATGTGTTGCCTTGAATTATTCTGGATTTTGAGATAATAGGGGATGTACTATTATTTATTTTCTCTCTGTTGGGAAGAAGGTGATGTCTGGTTAGCTAAGTGAATGTAACTACTGGAAGACAGGGACAGTTTTCATATTTTTTTCTTTTGTATCCTTAGGCCTAGGTCATGAAATGAGACTCATTCTAAGAAACAGTGCTCAAGTAGGGATGGAAAACTGGAAGGGAGTGGGATAGTGAAATGTTGGAAAAGGGATATGGATAGAAAAAAGGATTAGGATCAGGGTCAAAGTAGGGGTGGAGCCAAAGGAGTAAATGGCCAGTATTGGGACTAGGAGTCAATAATGAGGGAGAGAATGGCATGACTAAGTTTGGGGTTTGGTTTTTTCTTTTTTTTCTTTTTTTTGAAGGGGGAAGGCAGGGCAATTGGGATTAAGTGACTTGCCCAAGGTCACATGGCTAGTAAGTGATAAGTGTCTGAGGTAGCATTTGAACTCAGGTCCTCCTGACTCCAGGGAGGGTGCTCTATTCACTGTGCCACCTAGCTGCCCCAGGACTAAGTTTCAAGAAGGCTGAGATTTAAGGCTCAGAGAAGATGGAAGAATTGATTTTACCATCAAAGTCTGCAACATCCAGGAAAGATCTGGCTTTGGCCATGGTTTGCTTCAGGCTGACATAACGCAGAGAAGGATGATGGTATTCAAAAAGATAATAACAGACTAGAGTGTCAGGCTGAATTTAATAAGATGAAATTCAGTTGAAGTTGATGTTGAATCTTACGCTTTGGTACAAAAATCAACCTCACATATATAGAATGGGGGAGGCATGGTGAGAATATATTTGCCTGGGGGGCAGGGAGAAAAATCTGTTTTAGTGAACTGAAAACTCACAGAACTGTGCAATGTATCAACCAAAGAAAATGTGAGGATGCACTGCTTTAAAAAGGGCATAGTTTCCAGGATTGGGAAGATAATGGTCCTACTATATGCTTTGGTCAGATAGCAACTATTTTATTGCAATCAAAGTTTAAAGACACTTAGGAGGCCTACTAGAGAGCAAAAAAGATGGGGAAGTCTTGCATCCATGTCATATAGGGAACGGATGAAAAAACTGAGGCCATTTTGCTTGGAGATGAGAAGATTCAGGGTTGACAGGGGATATGATAACTGTCTTCAAGTATTTAAAGCTCTGTTATTTAGAGTAATACTAATAATTAAAAATTGCTAACATGTATATAGCCACCACCACGTGCCAGTTGCTATGCTAACTGCTTTACAGATACCTGGTTTAATTCTCAGGACTGTGAGGTAGGGACTATACTCTGTATACTATACTCTGTACTATACTCTGTGAGGTAGGTACTATTATATCCCTGTTGTACAGGTGAGGAAACTGACTTGCCCAGGATCACTTAGCTAGTGGCTGTCTGAGACTGGATCTGAGTTTGGATCTTTCTAACTCTAGGCTCTACCCTAGCATGGAACCCAGTGTTGAATCCATGCTCCGTGTTAAAGGAGAGCTCAGAGTTCAAGCAGGTTAACATGGCGGTCAGTCTTGTCTGGAGAAGCAGTCAGTTAACATGGATGTCAGTGTTGGAGTGGAGCACAGTCCTAGAATCTGAAAGGACTGAAGTAGGCGATTCATGACATTTTCATCTCTCATCCATGAGTCAGAGAATCAAGATCAGTGTACCAATTTATAGCAGTGATTCATGGTTTAACTGATAGCATCCTCAACACTAAACAAAAGAAAGCTCTTGATTGATTTGATGACTCATAACTGAAGTTTTGACTTCTGAGTTAATCTCCATTTCTGCTCTTTTTATAGTGTGATAATCATCATTATCCTTATCATCAAAGATCAAGTACTAAGTACCTACCTGTGCGTAACAGCTTCTACTGTGCCAGTTGCTATACAATGCTAAATAGATGAACCCTAGGAACTTACCCCCTCTCGGAGATCATCATCCAAGAGAATTTATTATCTAGGTTACCGCCATACACTACTCCTATCACTAATCATTCACAAGCATTCCATATGTTGACTGAGAAGAACGTAGTTTTACAGATGAACAAATGCTGATACAAAAGGGGGATTCTGTTCCCTCTTTAAAGTCTTAAAATTTGCTCTGTGCAGTGAAGATGCCAGGAACTGTTAGATGAGTATTCCTTACCAGACCAGATTCATTACAAGAGTGACAACACATTGTAGAGCGCCAAGATTAAGCCATCAACCAACAAGCATTTGTTAAATGCCTTGAGCCAGGCACAGGGCTAAGTTCTGGGGGATGAAGGCCAAAATAAAAACAATGGTTCCTTCCTTAAGACTTAATGGGGGATGGAAAATTAATGTAACAGTTGATAACTATGATAGATTTTAATTCTGCATTTATACATTGCAAACCATACCTAAGCATTTTGCTGCTTAAAAATGTATATTCAATATTATGTAAAAGAAGTAGTATGACCTACATGATAGAAAGTCAGCCTTAAAGATGGGAATGAATGGGTTTAAGGGCCACCTCTGACAGATACTGACTTCATGATGCTATGCAAGTCCCCGTCCCAGAAGCTCCCTAAGCTAAGACCATAAGTCTCAAAAGAGTTGATAGTCTAGATTGGTGAATATTTTTCCTCATCAAGAATTCATTATGTTAATCAAGCTACAGGTCCAGGCCATCATGATCTGTACATACATAGGTATATGAATTTACATATATAAGAGGAAACTGAGGACCTGAGTGTTTTGAGTTATATAGTGACCAGGATTTGAACCCAATCTGTAGGTATATGAATATGCATGCCCATATGAACATGTATGTGTATGTATGTAACAGCCTGCTAAAGTAAAGATTTTTGGATTTGGAGTCAGAGGGCCTGGGTTCCAATCCAGGTAACTGTATATACTTGGGTAAAATGCTTATTTAACTCTGAACCTCAGTTTACTCATCTGCCAAAAAAAGTTAAAATATGTCATTTCTAAGAGCCCTTCTACTTCTAGATCTATGATCCAATGAATATATGATGATATCTTATAATTGACATAATAGCAGCAGCTGGGGAAGTTAGGTGGTAGAGTGAGTAGAATGTCATGTCTGGTATCGAGAATACTCATCTTCTTGAGTTCAGATCCAGCCTTAGACACTTACTAGCTGTGGGACCCTGGGCAAGACCTTTAACCCTGTTTGCCTCAGTTTCCTTATCTGTAAAAAATGAGCTAGAGAAGGAAATGACAAACTACTCCAGTATCCTTGCCAAGGAAAACCCCAAATGGGAGATTACATATACACACGCACGTACATATACACATACACATATATCCCTTTTGGTGTTATGTGTGTGTGTATGTGTGTGTACAATCAAGATATCCCTAATCAATTGACTACCTTCAGTCCAACTGATAAAATGACAAGATCTAATGGACAGGTAATGCTTTTAGTGGTGTAGCTTTCCCTCTTCTCGTTGATGTGGCAGTAAAAGAGAGATTGGGAGTAGATTCCAATTGTCCTTACCTACTATGGTGCAAAATTGCTGCCAAGGGAATGAATTTGATGATATCAATGGGAAAAGTCTATAGTTTATTCTAGTCAAGCATGGAGACATGAGAGATAGAGCATAAAAAGGAAACCCCTCACGACACCCCAGAAGGAGCTGGGGCAGAAAACCAGGCTTCCAATAAACCGCTTCTCTTCTGATAAGTTTGTCACTTACCTGATGCGTTTGGGGAAGGACAGATAAATTCCTTCTCCCACCTTGTTGTCCTCAGCTAGAAGCATTTCTAAGAGCTGGCTTCCTGGACACTTATTGTTGGTTGCTAGCAGGGTTGGCTCCTTGCCTTTAGATGCTCCATCCTGTATATGTATAAGCTACTTCTTTTGAAGAAAAGCATAAAGAAAAGCACAAAGATGGACTGTGCACATTTCGTTTTGAGGGACAGTGAGCAGACCATCTGATGGACAGAGATTGTATTGAAGACTTCTTACAGAATCAAACAAAACAGATTGAAATCAGTTTGGGGAAGGCCTGGAATGCTGAGTATGGAATTTTTATTTCATTTTGAAGGTATAAGAGTCTCTTTGGAGCTGTTTGTTAAGTGATATTATCAAAGTCGTAGTTTAGCAAGATTCATCTGCTCATGGTAGATAAGGTAGACTAGAAACAGTAAAGCCTGGACACAGAACACTTAGAAATAATCCTGCATAAATCACTTTAGAACTAGTGACCTTGGGGCGGCTAGATGGCACAGTGAATAGAGCACCGGCTCTGGAGTCAGCAAGACCTGAGTTCAAATCCAGTCTCAGACACTTAACTTGTACTAGCCAGGTGACCTTGGGCAAGTCACTTAACCTCAACTGCCTGTGTTCCCCCCCCTCCAAAAAGCAAACAACAACAAAAAAAGGTAGTGACCTTATTTCTGTCATCATCTAAGTATGTAAGAAAAAATAATAGAAGGGCATTTGATTCAATCTTTCTAGTCTTCTTACTAACCAATCACATTAACTATATGATGGTTGTTTTTCATATTCTACAGAATTACTTTAAAAAGCACATGAAGAAACATCTACTCTCATCATATCTGCATTGCAAAGGAATTTACCAATTCTCATTGATTTTGTCTTACTTTCAGTGTAAAATCACAGTCATAAGTCAGATAAACTTGATCACAGTAAGAGTTCTACCATGTAACGTGATAGACTATTGAATTGTACTTATTAGACGTCAACTGACTGATCAAAGATTTCATGCGCCATTCACTTGCCTAAACTATTCTGAACCTTTGGCTGATTTAGAGAATTACATGCATCCAGCACAACTATTCCAACCACTACCCTAAAAATAAATGACTCCTTATAATCTACATAAAATCATGATTTGAAATGCACAATAGTGAACTATGTCCATGTTTTTCAATCTATTTTGCTACTTACTTCCTTTTCTACTTTTTTTTTTCACAGGTCCAAGTTTGATCATTAAGTATGACTTTTATGTCAGAGTTTCCCTTCAGACACAAAAGACCTAGACACACTTTGCAGGGTTTCTTACTTCTCTGGCCTGCTTTGCCATCTCACACGATCTGAGAACTTTAGTATCCAGCATTCACTCCCCTAAAGAGGCACAGGCTCACAAAGCTAAAAACATGAATGGTTCTATTAGCAGGTTATGGAAAACAAGCGAGACATGCAGAAAATAATTATACCCATCAATGAGCGATACCCATAGATACTCATATGGTCTCTATCATTTCTAGTATTACCCTGGAGACGGAGCCATCAGGGAGCCTGGGGGTGATTCCTCCAGTTTGATTATACCTTCCATGGCTCCCAGATCTATCTGCATATTGCTGTTTATCTTAGGCTCTGACTCCAGTCAAGGCCTCTGCTCCTTTAGCTGTTCCATATCATTGTCCTCTAAACTTTCAGAAGATGGTGACTATACATCACTCTCCTCTAGAGACTCCCTCCTTGACATTGTTCTGCAATCCTTTGCCATGCTGTCTTTCTCAGTCTTCAGTAGATGGTAACAGATGCGTCTGTCTTACAAGGATATACGTAAAGTTCAAAAAGCATCCTTTCTTACCTGTATGACAATATTTTTGAGATTTTATTTTGTACTATATTTCTAGGCCCTGGCATACAATTTCAATGAAGGTTTCTTAGTAACTAAAGAAACCTATTCCCATAGCATTTCATTTTACAAGATCTCTCTCCACAATTTCAAATCAGATCATGATAACTTAATAAAATTTAAATCCCCTTTCACCTACGTATGCCACCTATTTACATGAGAAATTACTGCTGGCCTATAGATCTAGGGAGAAAGACCATACTCTAGGCTCCATTTTTCTTCAGTTTCTTGAATTCCTCTCAGATGATTCAAATTATTTGGGGATACTTACTAGAATATTTAGGATATGAAAAATAAGAAGGAATTACTCATTAAGGAGAAAAAGATTTCTAATTCTCAGTGTATATGAATATCAATCTTTTAGGAAAAATTTAAAAGTCAGCATAAACTGTTAATTATTGGAAAAATAAATCTGGTTAAGAAAATACTGTCTGGGGGCAAGTAGGTGGGGCAGTGAATAGAGCACTGGCCTCAGGAGGACCTGAGTTCAAATTCAACCTCAGACACTTGACATACTTACTAGCTGTGTGTCTTTGGGCAAGTCACTTAACCCCAATTGTCTTGCCTTCCCCCCTCCAAAAAAGAAAATAAAAAAGAAAATACTGTCTCCTAAGAGGATTTGATTTTGTGAAATGAGCTTCAAAATATAAGAGTTATAGGCTCCTGGCCAGGGATGAAGTACACCCAAGGGATTCCAAGAATTATTAGCCTAAAGAATTTAAAATCTAATTTAAAGGACTTTAACCTAAAAAAAGAATGTAAAGCATGAAAAATGACTATATTGCTAAACTAGAATTCAAAGAGAGTAGCTACAATGTAAAAATAAAAATAGTTGTAAAGACACCAAGAAATTTACAGGTAGCAAATTTTAGGAAAGGATTCTGGTATTTTTAGAGAATAATAATCTCTATATGAGTCCCACTTTGATGTGGCAGCAAAAAATAAAAAAAGCTTATACTATATTAAGCTACATTAAGAGACAAACAGCTTCCAGGAAATCTCACTGTACTCTTTCCTGGTCAGACCACATCTGAGGTATTAAGTCCCTTCTGGGTGGCACAATTTAAGAATGCAGCAAGTAAGCATTTACTAAGCACTTATATATTGTATACTTTGTCAGGAGACACACACAAAAACACAAAAATAAACAGTCCCTGCCCTCAGCCTACATTGTTTCTGGGAAAACAACATGCAAGATGTTGTACTGTACAAAATAGATGCAAGATTAATGGGGAGCAGGTACTAGAGACTTGAAGGATGAGAAGAGGCCTCATTTACAAGGTGGCACACAAGCTGAACATTGAAGGGAGATAGGCATTTCAAGGGGTAACGTTGAGTAAGGAGTGTATCCTGTGCATGGGGCAAGTATTTGTGCAAAGTCTCAGGAATGGTACTTTGTGTGAAGAGCAACCAAGAAGGCCAATTTGGCTGAGCCACATATTGAATGAAAGGGAATAATAAGTGATACAGCTGGGAAGATGGATTAGAGCTAGATTGTAAATGACTTCAAACACCCAAAGGAGACAAGAGGCAGACTTTGGAGCATCTTGAGCTCCAGAATGGTCATGCTTTTCCAAAGAAGAACATTGATAAGCAGAGAAGTTGCAGAGAAGGGAATCCAGAATAATAAGGGAACTGTAGTCTATTTCATAAAAGAATTGGTTGAATGTTTAGCCTGGATTTCTGGGTGGCAGAAATTAGTAGAGATTATAGCTCCCTCCAAGGGCAGACATGTGGAAGGGGTTCTAGATTTGTCCTGCTCCCCTGAGGGCAAAATTAGGAGCAGTGATCAAAAATGGGGTGGGAGGGACAAATTTAGGCTTAATATAAGGAAAACCTATATAACAATTATACTTCTCTAAAAGTAGAATAAATAACCTTTGATGATTGTGGGTTCTCACTTACTGGAGGTCTTTAAAGACTGGGTGACTACTTATCAGTCGTATTATAAAGGAGATCTTTTTTCAGGTCTGAGTTGGATTAGATGTCCCCTTAGGTCCCTTTCAATCCTGAAAATCCGTGGTTCTAAATGTTTCAATGTGGCTATATACATACAAAATAATTTTGGGGAAAACACAGTTGAATTCATTTTTCTAAAACTAAAATTCTAAAAAGCTTTGGTGGATAATAACATATTTTAAGCAAAGCAATAATTTATTAATGAAATTTGTCTTTGTGGACATTCACCACTGTCCTGGTCACAGTGCTGAACACCTAAAAGGTATTCCTTCCTGTTTGACTCTAGTCAATGGATAAGCATTCATAAAGTACTCATTTTGTGTCAAGTACTGTGCTAAATAATGAGAATATGAACACAAGCAAAAAGAAAGCTGGTCCCTGCCCACAGGGAGCTTTCATTCTAGTGAGAGAAGACAAAACATGAAAGGGGAACTGAAAATGGCTGGGAGGAGATGGCACAAGTACCTAGGAAAAGATGGGGGTGAAATACTAGAGAAGTCCTGTGGAGACGTCAACAGTGAAGCCTGGAGAGGAAAAGCTAAGTCTGTAGTTATATTTCCCCTATCTCTATCTCAAGCTTAGGTCATTTGTATGAATTCAGCCAAATTTCAAACCAGGATGTCCATATATGCAATTTCAGTCAGCATTTACACTTGTCATATTCACACAAGTATTTGGATCTTTTTATAATCATAAATATAATAAAGACAAATGCTGACATTTTTTTCTTTGGTTCGGCTGTCAGTATGTGGGTGTATCATGTAAAATTAACTCTAACCCTCCATTAGTGGCAGAGGATATTTATAAAATTAATAATGTGTGTTCATATATCTTAGGGAGCTGATTGAATCCATACTAGAGAGGAAGTTGAACATAGTATGTTAACACTTTCACCTGTGAAAAATTCCCTTTCACAGAAAGAGCGAAGATTTAGAAATCCTAGGCAGGTACACCTTTGACTGGCTTACCTCCTCCATTCATTTGTCTGTTTTACATCTTTCCTCATCCAGTAGAATCTGAACTCATTATGATTTTACTTCAAGACCACATATTCAGCACAATAATTGCTCCTCTTCATGAGAGATACAGTATGGTATAGCAAATGTAATGGATTGATAAGGTAGTCCAAGGGCTTGAGTTTGGATCCTAAATCTGCTATTTTCTATCTGTGACTAAAAGAAACTCATGTATGAATGGAGGGAGGAGCTAAGAAGGAATGAAGAAGCATTCGATAACTGTGTTCAAGTATCTAAAGGGTTGCCATATAGAAGAAAGATTAACTTCATTCTGTTTGTAACCAGAACTAGAATTGTTGAGTAGAAATCTCTCTCTCTCTCTCTTTTTTTTTTCTTTTTGGAGGGCAATTGGGGTTAAGTGACTTGCCCAAAGTCACACGGCTAGTAAGTGTGTCAAGTGTCTGAGGTCGAATTTGAACTCAGGACCTCCTGACTCCAGGGCCGGTGCTCTATTCACTAACTCACTTAGCCACCCCTTGAGTATAAATCTCAAAGAGAAAATTGAGGCTTGAGGTAAGGAAAAGCTTTGAACTGCCTTAAAGTGGAATATGGTGACTAGGGAGGATTCCTACTCTTTAGAGGTCTTCAGGCAGACAGTTACTTGATGGGTATGTCAACCTGGGGATTGATTTTAGGAATAGGGATTAGACCAAATTTTCTACTGATATCCCTTGCAACTCTGGGATTCTCATTCTGTATGATGTTGGGCAAGATGGCCTCCAAGGTCCTTTTCTTCTGTAAATCTGTGCGTTAAGACTAAATGATCACTGAGTCCCCTTATAAATTTGAAATTCTGCAATGCCATAATTTTATGTAATGTTGGCCATCACTTTGCCTCTCCTGCCCTCAGTCTCCATATATGTCAAATAATGGAGGATTGATCTCTATAACATCTAATCTTTTCTAGTTCTAAGTAAATGATGCTATGACGCTTTTTTGAGGAAGGGGAGGCAATCTTAGTTTTGAAATTGACTGGGAGAGGGTGGAAAATGTCTATAATTTACTTTGTATCAACTATTAATAAGAAAATGGTAGTTCTGCCGCAAAATGCTGTTAGGAAAATCCAAGTTGGTCTGGCTCCCATCAAAATGATATCAATTTGAACAGGAGATACCAGCGCCTATTTCTATTAGAGAACAAGAAGCCCTTTCTACTCCATAATATGCTCAATTACCTTCGGATTGATCCATGAATAAATTATAATCCGAACAGGCTTCTTCACCTTAAAGCTTTGCTGGTTTAAGGTATCATTGTTGATTCATTACATTGTCAGTTTTCTATTGGCAGTGTAATGCTTTTTACATGTGGACAGAGACAACTGTAGTGGAAGATACTGTTATCTTTAAATGAGTAGGATTTAGCTTCTATGGTGAGAACAAATTCATCAATGATGAATCCCCCGAGAAACTACGGAGACAAAAATCTCACTGCCGCTCAAGATTTATACAGTTCATCAGTTACAAGGCAGTTTTTGATAGCCTCAAAAATTAACTTTTCCCCTTTGGTTTAAGAAATATAACATGCATATGGAAATATGTTTGGCCTGACCTCACACATATAATCAAAATCAAAGCACATGCGCTTTGTAAGGGGGATGGGGCAGAAATGGAGAGAATGTGGAACACAAATTTTTTTTAATATTTTAAAAATTATTTTACATGTAATTGGGAAATATTTAATGAAGTTTTTTTTTAAGTTAAGCATAACATGATACTCAAAACCCCCTTGCTTTGAGTTACTACTGGATGCAACTTTGGCTGAGAGGAAATAATGAATGGAGACTTAAAACACCTGCTGCTTCCCTGTCTACAACAGAAAATCAATTAACTATATATTCAGGCAGAGTTTTGAGCTTGATGGTTTATTAACCATCACTGATTCCACACATAGACAGTGAGTGTATATTCATCTGTAGTCTTTTTTTTTGGGGGGGAGGGCTGAGTAGAAGTATGAAAACAATTTTAAAGATTGATGAGTCTTTGAACAAAAAGAAATGATCTTATAACTTTTAAAATGATAAGCACCCCAAACTCCTGGTATTAATCACATATATTTTATGTGTTAAGTACATGTAATACAACATGGCGATTTAACTTTCTTGAAAGAAGCTTGGACAGAACTGGCCTGACGGGAGCACTGAAGCTTTGAAAGGCTATACTACTTTCCATCAGCCTTTCAGATTGCCTTTCATGCCCCTGTAGATGTTAGGCCATCTCCTTGAAGATTTTCATATCCCTTTTTTTGGTGATAGTTACTATTTGGATTGAACTGTTTTGTTCCCTCCTCCATTTGAACAAAGGATTAAAACGAAATGTTATCCCTCGGATTTATGTTACAGAGAAGACAGAAGATTTGCCAAATATACATTTGGTATAACCTTCACAGAGCTTACCTATTAGATTTCTGATGTTTACCAAGCTACTTGTCAAACTGCAACAACCCTCTTTCACTGAAATGTATAAAATCAGGTGAAGTAATTAGTTTAAAAAAAAAGGGAAGGTCAACCAAACTGGAGATTCTTTGGACTCCAGGATTTCCTAGAACCAGCATTGATGAGACCCAGGAGAATTAGATGCTAATACCAGCTCTGTCACAGACTAACTCTGCTTGCCCTTGGGCAAAACTCATGTCATCTCTTTGGACCCCATGTTCTTCATCTACAGAAGAATTGGTGACCAAGACCTATGCTAGATGCATCCCAGCTTTAAAAGTTTCTGAGTGCAGAGCTATTCAAATAATGTTAAAACAGTATCAGGTTGGATGGATTTGTCCAAAGCTGGAACCAGCATAGTTAAAGATTTTTCCAAGCACAGTATGTTTCAGCAAGAGAATGGGATTAAGGTAACCATGATGTATAAAAGAAGTGTGATGGATTAGGGAAATTCAAGAGAGAGAGAGAGAGAGAGACAGAGACAGAGACAGAGACAGAGACAGAGACAGAGAGACAGAGACAGAGAGAGACAGAGAGAGGCAGAGAGGGACATAGAGACAGAGAGAGAGACAAACAGAGAGAGACAGAAAGAGAGACAGAGACAGAGAGAGACAGAGACAGAGACAAGGAGAGACAGACAGACAGAGAGAAACAGAGAGAGAGACAGAGACAGAGAGACAGAGACAGAGAGAGAGAGACATAGAGACAGAGAGAGAGAGAGACACACAGAGACACAGAGAGAGAGTCAGAGAGAGAGAGACAGAGACAGAGACCAAGACAAGGAGAGACAGACAGACAGAGAGAAACAGAGAGAGACCTTCTGGGAACACGTCTTTGGCACCTAATGAGGTACTGACTGTATTCCAGGGACATTTCCTGTATAGAAAATTTCTGACCTCACTAATCCAAAATGGACTATTCCTTCCAAGTGGAGGATTTATTCAAATACATAATGGTCTATGAGGACCTTGTTTATGTTAACTAAAAGTCATCTACAGCTAATTTTGTTGGACTATAGTTGTGAAATGGTCCCTCCCCCCTCCAACCACATAATTATTTTAGGAAAACAGTAATGATAATAACTTACATTTGCATAGATTTGTAGACATTTTTCTCAAGAGGCACATCAGTTTAGTGGGTGGCCCAGTATATCATTCTGAGCTGGCTGTGAGACACTGGGCTAGTCACTTGACCTCTCAGTGTTTCTTTATAAACTGCAGAACTGCTTTGGAGGAGGGAGTTTCCTCACTTGAAGTTCCTGAGGCTGATGAACTGACAGGCCCTATTTAAAAAGTCAATGCCTTACAATAATCTATTGAGATGAGCAGTGTCATTATACTCCTTTTATAGACAAGGAACCAAGAATCTGAGAGGTTAAGTCACTAGTCCATAATCCCAAAACTAATGAATGCTATTGTTCTATCTGCTACTATAAACACCTCAGTGGGATCTCAAAGATGAACAAATATTGAAACATATTTCCCTCCTCTTTGCAGAAGGTTGGCAGGGGAATTATTGGGGTAAAAGATTGTGTAGATTTGTAGACCTGGTCACTATTTTAATTGCTTCTATTTAACTATTTTTTCTTTATATTAAGGGAGGGTTCTGGGGATGGAGGCCAAAGGGTTATAATTAAATCTTAAAGCCATCAAAAAATCTTATTAAAATGAAGTGCGTGGGGTTTTTTTAATCTGTGATATAGAAAGTGGCCATTAATTGTATACCAGTCGAGTAGGCCCTGATGCCATTATTTCTGCTTGGCACTACCTTCACCCCTTTATTCCACTGAAACGCATTAATGTTCCAGGTAACAATCTTACATATTTACACTTGAACAAGCTCCTTCCATGACTACAAACTGTGTACTGAAATCTCAGCTGTAGCTTGGTTTGATTGTGGGCCATAGTTGAATATTAGTTTACCCACTCTATCAAGGGCTCTGGAGAACTGGAAAACTCGTTTTCCTGGGGCATTATGATGTCTGGAGAATGAAGCCCAGTGTTTTAAAAACAAATGTGATGCAGTGCAGCACTTGCCAGGTCAGAGATCAGGATGACCTTGGAGCATTGCAATGTTCCAGACCTCCATCAGCTAGATAAATGGGCCTTATTCCATGGGAGCGAGAAAATGTTTTTGCAATCTTCTAACGCAGCCCTAGCAATTCCAAGTTACCGACACAAAACATTTGGAATTCAGTGGTGTCTATCAGCACACATATTTGCCATGAAAAGTGAGGAGGAAAGGTTATAGAAAAGGTTAAGGACAGGCTGGAGAAAAATAATTGCGGAATAATAAAGAAACTAAGTGCATCATTGTGTTAACTTGATACTACTTAGCATTCTTCTTGGAAGCACAGAGGATCCTTAAACTTTGTCTCTTACTAAGTGAACTTTGGAAAACACCAAGGAAGAACCTTGAGGCTTTGTACTGTACGTGTGTAATCTTGAATACTGATGCAGCCATTTGAGTCTATTTCCTGTTGTGTGTTTCTATTTTCACTGTCTTTTATGCAAACTAAAAAAGTTGTTGTTTTCTGTATGCAGAAATCGATATTTTTACTGCTTTGCTTTTTAGCTATTCTGGGAAATCACAATCAACATTCATCATGATCACTAAAGGGATACATAGAATGATTCAGCATAGTGTCCTTGAGAAACACAGCCACAGGCAATCCAGAACCTCATCCCAGTTTTACCAACACACGGTGTGACTTCAGGCAGCTCTGGGACTCAGTTTCCTCAGATGTAAAATGAAGAGATTGAATTGGGTGATCATAAAAGTCCCTTCTAACTCTTTAGTTATGGAGTGTCCCTAGCTGGGGCTGAAGAGTTATCATCCTCATAGATTCAAAGAGTACTTCCTGTGTCCCAGTTCCTAAAACTATAGTTCTCGAGCTCTTCCTAACAGCGGATTTACTTAAAAGTCAGCCATTATACACAACTAGAAAAAAGCAAAGGCACTCAGATAGTATAATAATGTTGTTACAAAACATACCTTACCATAAACCTGAGACCCATTCTTCTACAAATACACACAACGTCTACAGGAAGAATAGTCACAAACTTGGAGTAGGATGATAGTAAAGAAACTCACAGCTCTAGTTCTACAGGTCTCTAATGTCTTTTTCTCTTCTTATAATATCCTCATACTTCTCTGCTATTTAATGATTATTATAATTAATAATAATAATAATCTTTTGTCAATGATTATGGGTATCCCTTCTTGATGCTATAACAAATCCAAAAGAAAGATAAATGCTGTCAATGAGTGCTTCATCCAAATACCACCAAGCAAAAGCTCTGTTAATATTTTAAATGAACAGACTGATTGTTCTAGTGCCATGTATTTTATAAAATGTATAAATGTATGATTATCATTAGTATTAAGTTAATAATGCATGAATATTGGCTGCAGGGATTAGGATTGTTATTGTGTGTAGAAATGAAATCTAATCCTTAGAAGACCAGTCACCTCAGGCTATATCAGAACTTATGATCAACACCATAGATTTAAAGCTGAGAGGCTTAGAAGTCATTCAGTCCAACCCTGTTATTGCACAGATGTGAAACCAATGGCAAAGTAACTGTCCAGCATGGGTGATTGCATCAGTGTAGAGAACACTTGACTTGGAAAGTCATTCCATTCACACAGATCACAGATTGGCATATCACCCACAACTTAGATTCTTAGTAAGATAGATGAGGCACTGAGAATTTGAAGGATCTGCACATGATCACTTAGTATGTATAAGATATAGAACCTGAATTCAGGATGCCAAATTGCATCTCATTGTAGGTTGGGTCAAATCAAAATATACAGCCCACTTAATATGTATGTTTCCTAATGTTTGCATATAACTCTGTGTGTAGCTGACCTCTCTATCTGTTGTCTATTTTTATTAGAATGTGACTTCCTTGAGATCAGGGACTCTTACATTTTTCTTTACATCCCAGAGTTTAGGAGACTGCTTATAAATGTTACTTTGTTGATTCATTGAAATCTATATAAAGAACTAACATGACTGCTTGTTTGTTTATTTCTACTTTAGAAACTGCCAAGCTTTGGTCCTTATCTTGAACTGCGGAAAAAAATTGTGGCAGAGAACAAGATGAAACTGAAGGAGCAAAATGTAGCTTTGTCACCTTTGGAAAAATCCTACTTTGTTCCCAAGAAGCCCATTCCAAAAATTAAGGTAACAAAATTAAAGCAAATCCCCAAATAGAAAGAATTGCCAATTGTGATGTTCCAAGTGTTCATTAACTTTAAATGATTTGTGTAAGCTTGCAAAAAGATACATGGACATGCCCACTATTAATCCATTCGCACTGCATGATAATTACTGACATTTATTTAAAACTTTGTACTTTCCAAACTACCATCATATGCCTGTAACACAAAGTAGCTGGGCCTAGTAAAAGCCATAGAATTGCAAATATGGAAGAAACTTCAAAAGTTATTTAAAACAACCCTCTACCCAAAATGTGAATCCTGTCTATATAACACCTTAGAAGTGATCATATAGTGTTGGGAGCTCATTATTCCCCAAAATAGCTTAAACTTGTAACAACAAATACTCCAGATATGGATTAACCAGGGATTCATGTAATCATCATAAATGTCACCCCAAAACAGAAGTATCTGGAGGACCTAATCTACTCAAGCAAATTGCTCTTCCATGATAGAGGGAGACATATATCTCTCTGATTTATGCCTCAGTTGACATTAATAAGCAGGACAATCATCAGACTTGTCTTTGTTGCTATGCGTTTCAAATATGAGGGGAGATTTAGTTTCTCCCTCTTCCCTTATCAGATGTATTCACAGAAAGCCAAGAGTAGAAAAGATGGTATTGAATTGATCATCTTTTTACAAGGTGTTGACTTGATCTCTTTGTAAAAGGGGAACACTTTTCCCTAAATGAATCAGAAAGAACAACAGTGTTTGCCTGGGCTAAAAAATAGGTCTTCTCCCTGGGGGTTTTAGATAGGTAGGCCCTAGAGAGAGACGAACCTGGTGTTGCATTTGGAGGAGATCCTTGTAGAGGAGGAGAGAATTGCCTCTAGCAATGGAACACCTGGCCCAAAAGGAGATACTCTCTTCAGCATCTTGAGACACATCTGTGGGAGCAGAGAAACAGGGATGCAGAGAGGTAATTGCTCAAAGATGTCATCTTGAAGGAGTTGTTCCTCTGGAAGCAGAGATGAGAGCTAGCTATGGATATAAGAGAAAGTTGGATTGGGCAATTGAGAGTTGAGATAACCTGATATTAGAAATTTCATGGGGCATCTTTATGAGGACTCCTCCAGAAGAATAATGATTTCTAGGCATTCCAATGACAAAGTAAGAACATTGGTCACATGTGTCTGCCTCATTGACATTGTACTGTATGTATTCTTCTTCCCATGGATACCGTGTATATTAGTGGGAAAACATGCTGTAGGTTTCTTTGCTAAGAGTAATTGTGTCTATAGACTGTTATGAGGAAGCACAGTGGTGAAAGCTCATTGACAACATTATTTGCAGGGTACTTCCCTCCCCTACTTGCTACCTGATATTAGGCAAATCTGTGGGAGCAATTTGGGGAATAACCCAAGTATCCCCATTCCTTCCACTTCTATTTCCTTTCCTCTGAGATTACCTCCCATTTTCACTGTCTATATCTTATATGTATATAATTGATTACATCTTGTCTACCCTATTAGAATGTAAAGTCAATGAAAACAGGGGTTATATTTTGCCTTTCTACCACCAGAGCTTAGCTCAGTGCATTAGCTATGATCAAGGATCAGTGCTTTTATCTTCATGAGTACTCCCTTCATTGATAGAAAATCAAAGTTCCTCTATAAATTAAAAGATGGGTTTCGTGAGTTATTGTGTCTGAAAAAGTCATCACCCTTTAAATACCTTTCTGTGATGAGTCTCTCTGATCTTAGTTAAGGTTGCTCCTTGGACAGAAGATATAAAGTCTAGGCATGAACCCAGAGCTTGGGTAGTCTGCATAGTATTTGAGACTCCAGAGTCACCTATATTTCCCAATTCAGATTAGATGACTGTAGAAAAGATTTTAATATGCTGTGTGTTTTTTAAGTCTCAATTATTCATTTGCCTCCTTTGTATTCTTTATATCCTATATGCTCTTAATGCCTAATGGGTAATTCCTGTCTGCAAAAGTGGGTGAAAATTTAAATCTTGTGAATTTTTTCTGCATTTTGCTTTTTCTTTCTTAACATATACTTTAATCTAGTCTTTACAAGATCATTTTCTGTATATTGGCAAAGGTAGGTTGCAGTGAGAATCAGAGTTTCATGAAAATGTTTCCAGTTTTCTCACCCTCTGTCCTCATGATGACTGTATCAGATACTGGAATTTCTCCTTCACTCTGTGGCAAAGTGAGCTCCCAACTTCCATTTTTTTATATCACACACTTTTCTTCCATCTATATTCTATGATCCAGTCTACATGCTGCTCCTCACGCACGAAACTCTTCCTCCAAATTCTACCATTTGTCAGTCTTTACTAAAATTTGGGTTGACAGTGTCTGCTAAATATATAGAACTTTTAATATGCCCCTCTGACTGTCAGTGAAACAATGTTTCCTAGGTTGAAAGATTTAGAGTTTAAATTCCATTTGATTTGTACTTCACCTGTTGGACAAAGTCAAAAGACATCCAGAATCATAAAAGCCAAGATGGAAGGGAGTGGACTCAATGTGCTACACCACTTCATTTCTATGGCTCCAAATAAAATGAACACTTGGGACTTTTAGCTATTTTATAGTCTCAGAGTCTCAGACACTCTCTGGAGCAAAAAGTACAGGTTTGAAGAAAATTTATTTGTTCTAGGAACCTTGACCGAATTTCCGTTAAATCATTTCAGTGCCATTAAATGAATGAATTGTGCATACTGATAGGGATGAGAGGACCAGAAACTGTTGTGCATTAGCCTCAACCCACAAAGAATAGTACTTTGCAAAACCCTTTTCTTTTTGTGTTGGTTATAAGACAATCATTTTTTTGTCCTTTTTTTTAAGTTAGTGGAAACTTCCATCAACTCTTTTTTAATATAAATTAGTAGTTCTCGTGCTCTTTGAAGTACACTCTCAATCTCTGGTCTACTTTCTTCTTGTATATAAGAAATCTCAAAGAATAAAGTTATTTATATTTTTTTTAACAAAGGAAGAGTCAACTGCTTCCAAGGGCAATTTGACCTTCTGGGATTTTTCAGTCCTATTCTCTTTTCAGGTAGAGTTTTGGTATTATTTGAAGCAGGGAGAGAATCAACTCTACTTGCAGTAAGACTGCTACTTCACTATTAGAAATAAAAGCCACAAAGACGTAAATAAATCATAGAAAGTGAAAGTTCAGAAAGTGGGAGTTGAGAAAGACATGAAAGTAAAGGGCTAGAAAAAATGAAGACAAGTTTGGACAATTGAAAGGATGAAACCCAATTTTTTGAAAGTCAGACACCTTCACAATCCCCCAGTGAAAGAATCTCACTTTAAAGCTCAGTCCAGAATAAAATATACAGTGTAATAAACTACAGAAACCCCAGAAAAAATATTAATGACTGACGTTTCAGAACTTGGACCACATCTCTGCACACTCGCTAAGAACCCTCTGCTGGAGAGGAGCAGTCTCATTGTTAGTGGGGAGCAGTCCTACTCACCTCTGTTTCCAACCAGAGAGGCTGTCCCCGTTCCTGTTGCTGTCAGATCTTGAAAAATATTGTGTCCAAGTAGTGTGCAGTCTGGAAGTAGATATGAAATATGTGAAATGGTAACTACTGATCCATTTTGGTACAATTGTCCCTTGACTAGATAAAGAATTAAAAGTATTGAGGCAAGTGATTACTTGCCCAATTGATTATAGATTTGGAGCTATAAGGGACCTTGGGAGTCATCTATTCAAACCCTTCATGTTACAGGTGAGCATATTAGGTGATAGTAAGAAAGACCAGTTAACTGATCCAAGATCCTAGGTAGAGCAGAGCTGAGATTTAAAGCCAAGATCTCTGACTCCACATCTAGTACTCTTTTCACTGTTTTCTGGCTCCTGCTAAGTTTTCCTAATCTCCTGAGTCCCATTGAACTCTAGTCCAAATTCAGGAATGTGGCATATGATAGAGGTAGAAATTCATACATTTTTATTCGAAGGGGAGAAGGCTTATTTTCATAGAGTCAGTTCATCCTCCACTCACCTGCCAAAGTACAAGTCACCCCTCTACTGAATAAGCAACAGTAGCTCCCTATTAGGTCCCAGATCAAATATAATGCACTTTGATATTTAAAGTCCTTCACATCTTGCCCCCTCCTGCATTTCCAGTTTTTTTTGTTGTTGCTGTTGTTGTTCCTGTTTTCACTTCTATTTTTTATTCTTGTAATTAACAAGCATGTTACATTGAAACATGCTCAAAATACAGTTCCAGACCAGAGTACCTTCATTTCTGAAGTTATCCTTTTTCCCTGAAACGTTGGGCCTCGTTGAACCTTGCCAATGGTCAGGATCACATTTGGCTCTTTCCTGCTGAGTCTAGAGTATCAATGTCATGCTTATTCATATTACTAAATATCTTCTCTCCCTCGCCCCTTAGTGCTGTGTCTCTTATCCATGTCACTGCTTCCCACAATTCTGGAGACTTAGGAAAGTCCTCCATGGTTTCAAGAGTCCACTGTGATTCCCCATGGAGTTATTTAAATGACCAGTACCTGATTCCAGAAGCATCTGGAAAGAGGAAGAGAGGCAAGCATTCCCTGGCATTGACCCATACTAGGAAGAAAAATGTCATGCCTGCTACAAAACCATAAATAGCAACATAAGAGATGTTCACTTACGCTGAATGGAAGTGGTTGCTCCATTAGAATACCTACTCATGCTACCAAAATATATTATAGAGGTCTAAATAGCCTCTCTAGAACCTCTAGAACAGTGTCAATATCAAGTTAAGAAGCATTTATTTAGGACCTACTGTGTACTGGACACTCTGCTAAGTGGTGATACAAGGCAAGGTAGCAGATAGTTCCTGTTTTCAAGGCACTCACAGTCTGATAGGGGAAATAACATGAAAACAAGACATACAGGATAAATTGGAGATTATTATAGAGGGAAATCCTTAAGATCAAGGAGGTCTGGGAAAGGCTTCTTAGGGAATGTCAGACTTTAGCTGATACTTAAAAGAAGCCAGGAAAGATGGAGTCAGAGATGGGGAAGGAAGAGAGTTCTAGGTATAAGAGACAGCCAATGAAAATGCCCTGAATTGAAAGATGGAGTTTTATATTATATGCCTACTACAATAGAGAGGATCAATCAATCAATCAATCAATTAATCAATCAATCACTATTTATTAAGCCCCAAATATGTGCCAGGTACTGTGCTAAGTGTTGGGGATACAATAAGAAGCAAAAGACCGTCCCTGTAAGAAAGGAGCTCAGAACTCAATGGAAGTGTGATACCCAAGAGTCATTCACAAGCTCTGCACAGCCTGCGGCTGTAGCACCTCTTGTCACATCTCCTATAGTAACTAATTTCTTCTTTTCCATATTCAGTAAAGCAGCTGTTATTTACTATGTCTATAAAATTGTTATTCAATTTATTTCTTTCACTTAACATATCCCAGCTTATGTCTGAGGAACTGAAAGTCCTCATCAATATTGTCTCATTCTTTTTGTAAGCTTTTAAAAGTTTCTTCTATCACCTTTCCTATCATATTGCTTTCTGTGATAAGATAAATGAGCTGTAAGAAATTCTCACCGCCACCTTATTCAATTTATTATTGTTTAATTTGATCTATTATAATTCTTCTCAGATGTTCATCTTCAAATGCTTCTTATAGCAATTGCTTCTTACATCTCACTTAGCTAGAGTGGTTTCAGTATAGAAGAGAAGATATAGTACCACGTTGGCTGTCTTCAAGTATCTAAAGGGCCATCAGGTAGTAGAGAAATTAGACATTCTGCCTCACCTTGGAGGACAGACCCAGAGGTAATGGATAGACTAGAGGCAGATTTAGCCTTGATAGATAGGAAAACTTTCTCTGGTGTGAGTTGGCCTGAGATAAGACCAAGAGCCCCAGGAGGAGCACCACTCCCTACCAGACTCCATATACTTTCATCAGAGCCTTCAAAATCATCAGCAACCGCAAATTAACTCTTGTGGAGAAGAGGTCAGCCAACCCCACTGACTAGCATCTTGGCCCAGACAAATTAAACCATGACCACCACCTCCATCCCCCTCCCCCAACACTGATAGAGATAGCCCAAGACCATGAACCCAAAAGTCTCAAGAATGGTGTTGCCTTCCAGTCTGTTGCTCCTCCTTCCAGCCAAGAAGACACAGCTGTCATTGAGGGGAGTGCTATCAGTGGTATGCTGGTAATTTTTAACAACTATCTCTAAAATTCTGCATTATTAATATTTCCTCTAACATATTAACTTTAGACAATAAACAAGCACTGATTTCTAGCTTTTTTCCAGTTTCCAAGATGTAAATGTTCACATTGAGAATTTAACAATCACCAGTATACCCTTGAGAACAATTCCTGTGGAGAGAGCCTGCCTTGTCACCACCAATACCAACTGCTGATCAGCCTCCACTGATAGGAAAATAGATACAAGAACCCCAAGAATGGTGGCTTCTTCTAGACCACTGGTCTTGCTTTTAAGTTCAGCCCCTCTCTCCCAAACTAGTATCCAGGAAATTACCTCCTGTGGTAAAGGAGACAACCAGTACTATCTACAGCACAGATACGTAGTCTAACTGAATCAACAAAAGCATTCTGGAGGAGAAATGGGAGGTGCCATGGACCAGGCAAGTCAAACCACTCCTCTTATCTGCCCTGAGAACTGGGTAGAGACTTCCAAGGGCCCTGGATCTGCCTGAAGTGCTCCACAGGTCTGATCTGGTGGGCTCAGCAGTCATCATGGAGGAGAGCAATCGCTGTGGGAAGGGGATTCTAGTTTAATGGCCCTCCTTTCCACTATACCACACTGCCTACTACTCCTGCATCCATTTTTCCTGACTCTCCTTAAAGGACCTGGATACTTTATAGATCTCTTTGAAAAGAACAATCATTTTACTTTGGGGAAAAGGAGGCAATAATAAGCCTTTATTATGTGTTCTAGGTACCAGGAACTGGGCTAAGAACTTTACAAGTAATTCAGTATGATCTGATCCTCACACAAACTCTGTAAGGCAGATGCTATTTTGATTTCCATTTTAAAGTCGAGGAATCTAAAGCAGAGGATAAGTGACTTGCCCAGGGTCACACAGCTTATACGTGTCTGTGGTCAGATCTGAACCCAGGTTTTCCTGACTCTAGGCCCAGGCCTCTGTGCACTGTGTGACCTGGCTGCCTTTAATATCAAATTCTCTATATACATATCAGTGTGTTCCTTATATGCCTCTTCTTTTATTTCCTACCCACTCCTTTGGTGTACACACACACACACACACACACACACACACACACACACACACACACCCAACACTTTCTGTGCTGCCATCTGAGGGCTCTTTATTATCTTTTTGGTGTCCCCGCTAGTGTTTCTTCAGTTACTCACACAATCTATCATTTTTTCTTTTTTTGCCTTTCCTTGTTTTGTTTTGGGTTTTTTTTTTTTGGTAAGGCCTGAGTTATTGTCTTAGTGTTTAATATTTTCTCTGTCCACCCATCTGTTTATTTTAGCTCGTTTCTTCCTTCCGCTCTCTCTCTCTGCTGGCCTCTTTATAGATTCTTCTGTTCGATAGTTTAAACTCCATGACACTGCTTTGTTTACCCTCTCAGCTCACTCAGTGCATTATTCCCCATCTGCTGCAGAGAGAGCACCCCAGTGTCCCACAAATCCAACTCCCTCTTGTTTGAACTAGTCTTTCAGTCAAGCATTCAAATTTCTCATCTACCATCTCTTCCCTTGGTATGATTGTGACATAGAGGTTATTTCTCAGAAAAATCAAAACTGTTAAAGACCTCATTGTTCATCTTTTCTTTCTAAATGCCTGATGAAGCTCTTATTAGTAGTACCATTATCATCTTAAGGCAACGAGGTGCCCCAGTGGATAAAGGGCTGAACTTGCAGAGGCATGGTTCCAGTCTTACCTTAGACACTTATTAGGTGTGTGATCCTGGGCAAGTCACTTAGCCTCTATATGCTTCAGTGACCTCATTTATAAAACAAGGATAAGAATAACATCTATCTCCCAGGGTCGTTGTGAGTGTCAAATGAGATAATGACTGTAAAAAGCACTTAGCACAGTGCCTGGCACAGAGGAAATGAGATCTCTTGTAGATTGTATTTGTATCTTAGCCCCAAGTACTGTCCTTGCTCAGAGTGTTTGTAAGTGCCCATGAGGCATTTTATGAAATACAAAATATAGATGGCAGAGTCTCTATCCCCCCGAAGCTAACAATTCAGTAAGAGAGAGACAAAGGAGAAATTTACATCCATGAAAAAATAAAGAACATCTAATCATTTAGGTTGAGTATTGACTGTAGGTATGATAGGAATAAGGGACAAATCACTTATCTCTGAATCCTTCTTTCCCCATCTGTAAAATGACATTTGTACTATTTATTTGACAAATTTGTTATGAAGAAAGCACTTTGTAAAGCTTTCTGTGCTATAATGATGTAAATTATGATTATTAAGGGTTCAGAAAAATAAACTAGCAACTTTTGATATTTTCCTATTTTTCAATAACATTATAATTCCAATTTCCCTGGTGCTGTCTTGAGGAAGAACATGTTGCATCAGGGCTGGGGAACCTAGTGATTAGCGGAAAGATCTAGGCTCATCTTCCAAGAGTAGCCTTTGTAGAAAGTGATGGAGTAGATAAAGAACTCAAGCTAGTTCTGTTGCCAGCATATGTTTTACTGTGCCTCCCTACCCACTGGACGAGTACAGAGTATCTCAGACAAACCCCTTTAGGGTAATCCAACTCTGGTACCGGGAGAGATACTGGATGCCCTGATGACACAGGCAAAGAATATTGGCTTGGAAAGGGAGAGGCTTGAGTTACGTTCCTGGTTCTCAGAACTGCCTACTATTAAGCCTTAGGAAAGTCACTTCATTTTTTTTGGTCTCAGTTTCTACTTCTATAAGGCCTTTTCCATTTCCGAAACTCTATGTACCACCTGGCAACAAATCCAGGATCTTTACCCATGACCATTTTACAGTGAAATATTATCTATCCTTTATATCCACTTACCTTGAGCTGAACTTTCAGGAAATGACACATCATGTAGTGCTAGTAAAAGCATAGAAATTCATATTTAATCAAAATGTTTAAGCATGAGCATAACTCAAAAGGGGTGTGATTTTCCCCCTTTGCCTTCTCCCAATTCAGTACTAACCTTTTAACAATAACTCGTGGCTCCCAAGAAATACTGAAGATGTTAATGTCTAAAATACTTTTGGTTATTTATGCAAAGGAATCAATTGACTAGGGATTCCCCCCAAATCAAGAATGAACTGTTTAGCATAATTAGTTAAATAAAATTATTTAGACTGAATCCTAGGGCATTTCATAATACAAGTTTGACAGCATGTATTGAACAGATGGATGAGGATACGTATCTTCCTTCCTCCACATCCTCTCCTCCAAATTGGACGTTTTACAGTGTGTAGAATTTAGAATAACTTATTCTTGGGGCTCTCCCCCAAAGGGGATGCCTGGAACAAATTTCTCGACCTTCAATTATCCACACCCATCTCTAAATAATGATTGCTAGTTTCCCTAATCTCTAAAGATATTTTTCCAGTAGGGACCTGTCTAACCATATGTGCTTAACTGATTCTAAGTCTTTTGACTGATTCCAAGATCCAAGGTTTGTGCTCAGGAGGTTCATCTAGCCTTTCAATGTTCTTTGAAGGTTTTATGTTTTTTAACCAATGTGTAGACTTTTCAACCATATGAAAGAACAATTTATTTTAATACCTAATGCAAGTATAACTTTACCTATTATATGGTCATAATAATTATTTCTTAAGTTCAAATATCCATTTTCAGATAACTGTATGGAAATTTCCCTTAGAAAATTTGGAAGATGAAGGGGAAGTTTCACCATACCACAGAGTTATAAGAGCTAGAGACTCCACGTGTTTTAGCCCATTTAATTTCACATCTCATTCTAATGTTTTTAATAACTTATTTTCTCAAGCTTCGCTCTAAATCTGAGGCAAGTTTTCTTCCTCAGGCAACATAGGACCATTAGTAGTCACTAGTGGTTTGATACAAACATAGAAGGAGGTCTCCAATGAATGCCCCAGAGATCTGCCCTTGGCTTTGTATAGTTTAATACTTTCATCCATGACTTGGGTAAAGGCACGCTTATCAGATTTGCCAATGACATAGTGCTGGGAGGGACAGCTAACACAGGCTGACAGAGTCAGGGTCCAGAAAGACCTTGACACGCTGACTAGAACACTGGAATGGGTTTTAAAAGATCAAATTTAGTAGGGACAAATAAAAAGTCTTACACTGGAATGCAAGAAACTGATTTCACACATGAAAAATGGCAGAGTCATGGTTAGATAACAGTTTGAAAAAGATCTGTGGTTTTTAGTAGATTGTTTGTTATGAAACAATAAAATAACATAGCATTCCAGAAAGCTAATGCATTTGGAGGCTACACTGATCTGAGTAGTTTCTAGGCACAAGGAAGTAATAATACTTCTTTGCTCGCACTAGCTAAACCACACCAGAACCACTATGCTCAGCTCTACATACCACATTTTAGGAAGGACACTGGTAAGATGAGGAAGAGAGGAGGAGAACAAGCAAAATAGTTAAAAAGTCTTGAGTCCATGTCACATGAGGATTGGATGAAAGAACTGGAAATGATTAGCCTAGAGAGCGGAGGGGTTCAGGAGGGACATTATAAATGCCGTCAAGCACTTGAAAGACTCATGTATAGAAAAGATTAACTTCTCTTCTTGGCCTTCATGGATAGATTCAGGGAGTGGAAAGTCCAAAGAGGTAAATTCAGGCTTGATATAAGGAAAAATATAATTAGAGCTGTCTAAAAGTAGAATGGTGTGCCACAAGCACCAATGATTTCTTCACCACTACGCAACTTCAAGCAAAATCTAGATGACCATTTGTCAGGGGCATTGTAGTAAGGATTATTTTTTTCAGGTTTGAGGTGGACTAGATGGCGGCAAGTCCCTCCTTACTCTGAAAAAAATCTGTTCTTCTGCAACTACTTCCTTCAAGAAAAGAAACTGGAAACACTGGCTTTCTTCTCTGAAAGCACCCTTTGCTGCTTATGAGACTCAGTAGGGTAATCTGTGTAATCGTTTTGACTGAATCAACTCATCATTTCAAACAGTGGACCAGTTCAGCCAATGACTGTTTTGACCAATGTCTTTACTGAAATGACAGGTTGTTTTGTCATCAATCAGGCACAGCTTTTCACGGCTAAAGAGTTACTTTATGTATTTATTCCACAAGGTTACTGGAAAATATTAATCAAGGTCTGACAGATTGTGATCCTGATACGTACTCATCATCTTTGTTTAACAAACCTCAAAGCACATTTCAATTCAGCCTAGCATAATTTTATTCAATGCCTCCTCTGTGCCAGGCACAGTGCTAATAAGCACTGAAGGTACAGAGATGAAGACAATACAATGTTCCCCCAAGGAGTTTACATTCTATTGGGTGAAAACAACATTTGCACATATATCAAAGGAACAAACTAGTTTCAAGGGGCAATAAGAGCTATAGAAAACAGAAAAGGCTTCTAAAAGGAGATGCTGTTTGAAGTGGGCCTTGAAGGGATCTGGAGACTTCAAGAGGCGGGCTGAGAAGGGACAGAATTCCACATGAGGAACGGCCTGAGCAAAGCCTAGAGGCAAGAGATGGAATGTTGTGTACGAGGAACAGCACACTAAGTCAGTTTGGCTTGAATGTCAACTGCACAAAGGGGAATAATGTGAAATCAATCTGAAAAGATAAGTTGGAGTCAGATTGTGAAGAACTTTAAATATCAAGAAGAGGGGCTTTTGTTTTATCGCAAAGGAAATTGGAAGAGAAAAGAAGGATCTTGAAAAGGGGAGTGACCTGGTTGCACCTGTACTTTAGAAATATTAATTTGGTGACTTTGTGGAGGATGAATTGGAAAACAGACATGAGCCATGGAGACCATTTAGGAAGCTGTTGCAATAGCTAAAGATGAGAAGTGATAAAGTAATTAGGGTGATGTTCAGAGAAGGGGACAAATGCAAGTGTTTTGGAGGTGGAATTAACAAAACTTGGCAAGTTATTAAATATAGCAGGAGTAGAGAAAGAGAAGAGTTGATGTTGAGTTTAGGGATCAAGCCTCAATGACAGTGGTGCCTTCATAGAAATGGGGATGTTTAGATTGAGAGAAGGCTTAAGGGAAGAGATGGAGGAAGGATCAAGACCAAGTGAAGAGACTCCCACGACTTAATTCAAGTCAGTACCCTCTATGCATTTTACTGTCTTGAAGCATTGACTAAAGTGCTAAAAGTTCCTGTGACTTGCCTGAGGACACACATCCATTAAATGTCACAGGTGAAACTTAAAACCAGTCCTCCTAGCTCCAAAGATAATTCCCTGTTCACAACACTATACTTGTTTTAGGAGGGAAATATTCATTTTTGTTTTAGACTTGTGCATGAAATTTCCTTGATGATGCCTTTTATCTCAATACTTATGTACAACTAAATGTCATAATCTAAGCAATGTGCATTCTTTGTTGAACCTTTTGCTCTATGTGACTTGGGCTCTCCTCTGTTAAGTGATCATGGATCTCAGTGGGAAAACCCAATGTTATTCCAGAGCTAGATGCAATCATTACAATGCTAGACCAACTTTTGTCAGTTGATTGACTGGGAATTTTAAAGAGTCCCTCCTACAACTGGATTTTGTGCCTCTTCACTGACACTGGTAGACACTTTTGGTAAACAGTGCCACCAAAGTCCCATACCCATGCCTGTGATGTAGAGGTGATCCTGTTTGATTCTTGCAAACTATGGCAAGACAACTGTGAGCTCTAGTAGGGTCTTCCAAGATGAAGAGGCTTTCTATTATATCTACCAACTAAAAACCAGGTTAGCTAACAAGAGGCTCACTGCCTGCTACTGATGGCTACTAGGTAATAAAGTTTTAGCCATGATTATCCTTAGTCCTAGAGGGAAAGGTAGGAATTCACTCTTACATAATAATTAAATCCTCTTCTCCCTAAAGAAACCAGAGTTTGGATTGGATTACAATGAAAATTCCTTGAGAGGAGGGATTATTTTAGGCAGCTAGGTGGCACAGTGGATTGAGTATTAGATTTGAATTCAGGAAGATCTGAGTCCTGCCTCAGCTATTCACTTAGTTTTTTTAACCTCTAGGTAACCACTCAGCCTCAATGTCTCCTCATATTATAAAGTGGGAATAATAAAAGCAGCTACCCCCATATAGTTGTCATGAGAATCAAGTGACGTAACATGTTCAAAGTGCTTTGCAAACCTAAAAGTGCTATATACGTGCTAGGTATAACATGGATGTATATACATATGTATACATTGATTGGTGACTGTCCATGATCAAAGACAACCAAAGTGACATCACTATATCAGGCTCAAAGTACAGTATGTCTGACTGGCTGATCAAGCCAATGTATGATAAATGTGGGAAGGTCCTTACAAATCTAGAGGGCCATATAAATAGCAGCTATCATTATTAGAATTATTATTTGTATTTAAATCCACTGGGTTTAATGCGATGTTTGAGCCATAAGAGATGGTTAATAAGCATTGATTGATTTTTAGTTTGAAAGCTATATTGCTGCTAGTCATGGGAATGCTAAATGGTCATTTAGGGTTCAAAAGAAGTATTAAGAGATAATGAATCAAGGCCATGATAGAAGAGCAAAGAATTCTGTAAAAAAAAAAAAAGGAGAATGTGCCAAGATGGCCATTTTCCATTTGTTTTAAGACAAAATCAAGTATCCTAGAAAATGGACTTTGAATACAAACTAAAGAATCTGTTCTTAAAACTTAAGAACAAAAGCAGAAATTCTTGACAGTGCCCTGCATTGACAAACATTGTTATAATTGTCTGTTTTGTTTTATGAAACAAAGTGTGTTTTATTGTTGATGAAACATTGTCTGTGCTCTACATATTAAAGCATACTTCCAATTAATATGAAGAACAAAGCAATGTATAACAGCCTAGAAATCCTCAGCCGTGAAAGAAGAAAAACCTAGTTCTTTAAATGTAAAAGCACATCTGATCTGACTATTGGATCAGCCTAATTTATTATCATAAATTAGAATATTTTAATAGTGAAATATATTCTTCTAGAATTGGATAATTAAGCAACAAGATGTGACAGGTGGGTGTATTGCCAGATAGCTGTGCTAAATGAAAATTAGAATCTAAAACAGTGAAATAAATTTATGACATTCATACATATAGAATTTCTTCCCCTATTCCCATCTATCTGTTTTTCTACATATTTGAATGTCCATTAAAATGAATGTTCTTTATCTTTCTTCTTGTTTCCTTAAAGTGTCCTCTCTCCTCTAGGGGAGACCTGGGACGCTGGTCAAAATAACACAGAAGAATAGCTACCCAATACAATGAGCTCACGTCATTCTAAGCTACATATGTAGATGGCCCATTTTTCAGAAGACAGAGATTTAGCTGTAACTATATTCTGAATTTTTATGAGCATTAACATATTTTATCTCCTTCGTGCAATCTGAAGTACAACACCCCAAACCTCCTGTGTTACTAACCAATGACATTATGTTAAAACTCAAAGTGATGTTCATTTAGACCTGGAAATACCCCAAAATGTACATTCTAAGTGATTCAATGCTTTATATTTCTAGGACATAATTGGGAAAGCGCTGCAGTACATTGGAACATATGATGAACTTAGCAAAATAGAGCATGTTGTGGCTCTGATTGATGAAGAAATGTGTATTAACTGTGGGAAATGCTACATGACTTGCAATGACTCTGGATACCAGGTAGGAACATAGACGAAATTAGCCAAAAGATCCAGGGAAGTGTCTTTTGGGATGTGTTGACAAAAAGAATTCTGTCATTAAGCATGTGATTAAAAATGGATACACCAAGTATTCTCTTCACCTCTGGTGTATCTTCCCATCCTCTTCAGCTGCCATTAAAGAAAGTAGCCATAACTTACAATACAAAGTAAGCCATCATCCAAAGTATGATAATTTAATAGATAATTTAAAGCATGATAGTTTAGTAGCAATAGCAGCAGAACTCATTTTATAGGAAGGAGAAAACACGGGCTACAAGAAAGGCACAGGTGGCCACTAGTATTGAAAAAATTTAACATGCTTTATTGGTGAACCTCAGTATTATTTACCTTAAGATTCATTATCAACTGCCTGTTTGGCTTAACCCTTATGAGTAAGAGAGGGTTCTTAGCCATTCAATTTTTACTGAGCTCCTAAAATAGGGATATACATGAGCCTAAACCTACTTGTCACTTGGACAGGTGAGTTCCATGGGGACTTTCTTTGCAACTTTCAAAGATAGATAAATAAAGCTGGTGTGTTCTCAGGCCACTGTTGCTCCTTGTAGGTAGCCATAAACTCCTGAATCAGTGTTCTATCTTCTTACCAGAGAGCTAATTCTATAGGAAAACCCCCAGGGACACTAGTTTCAGATAAGAATAGAATGTAGTGAAGCAAATAATCATTTAACTCCCTGTAGTCTCTTCTGGATCAGGTTGCTATTGACTTCAGGAAACTCTCTAATTATCCTTTCGGATAATTCTTCTATTTTATCTGCAAAGATTGAGGAATAATATGAATTAACCCTTTTATTCTTGATACCAGCTATGTTATGATAAAGGAAGAATGGTATGATGGATATAGAAGGCTGGCCTTGGAAGAACTCTGTAAAGTCTTGTCTCTGACACATACTGACTGTGTGACCATGGACAAGTCATATAACCTCTCAATATTGGAGGCAACATGATACAATAGAAGAGATCTCTGGCTAAACATTCAAAGAATCTGGAGTCAGATCCTGCCTCTGACACTTAGGGCTGGTCACTTAACAAGTTAGACAAGTCACTTAACCTTCATTTCTTCCTCTATAAAATAGGGAAGTTGGAAATAAATTGTCTCTGAGGTTCCTTTAAACTCTAGATCTATAAATCCTATGCCTGAGGAAGTAGTCATCTTAGAGAAGTCACTAATTTCCTTTGGCAGAGGGAATTTCCCTAATGGGAGTTCATCACAGATGAAATCACAGATCTAGAATATTTATCTCCCCAGGAGGGAAAAAGAAAAAAAAGAATGTTTAACCCTGGATAGAGTCTGCATATGAATGCAAGGTATTTATGCCTCTATGTTGTTGTTTCAACATTCGTTTTATAGTATGGCATGGGATAAAGAATTTCCTTTAGAGACTGAGTTTGGAGTGGTGGTATTAGAATGCTAGAACAAATGCCCCAAATAGGATGACTAATAGAATGTTTTACAACATAATTGGACTCATAGCTACAGTGGAGCAAGGGAAAATAAGATCTTAGAAATATGTCACTTGTCTGAGGAAAATGGCCTCTAGACAAGTGAATAATGTCCTGCTGGTAATGTCTACAGTGTGCTTTTTAGTCACTTCACATCAAAAGGTTAGATACAGCTTGCTTCCTGCATTATTTTGCTTATTACTAATTTAGTTATAATGATTAAATCTACAAGTCGTTTTCCAGTTTCTTATGATCATCATTTAATAGACTTGTGTGTATCTATTTTTTTGCAACCTTAGTAGTATTTTTAGATCAGTTCTGTCACTCAATTTCTATATCAGCACTTGACTTTCTTATCTCTTGCAAAAAAAGTTCTAGTCATTTTTTTGTGGAGATAGCCTAAATATTAATAATCATGTCACAGACAATCCTGAATTAATTAACAGTGTGTGGGTGGGAAGGTCTAGAAGACTTCTAACTAAAGTCATAAAATAGAGGGTTCTGTGCCTTGGATGTGGACATTTTTGTTCTCATCAAATATTAGAATTTTACTATAACTTGCATACTGGAGTCGGTAATAATGGAGAAAATATAAAAATCATGCATAAAAAACTGGCTCTTCATAGAAAGTTTTTCTTTTGTCTCTGCCATCTCAAAAGGATTAAATGTCAGAATTTGAAATCTTCAACTCAATGTAAGGTTTTGTGTGTCTGAAATTTTCAAAGCATAAGATTTCTAAGACACAAGTATCTTTTTAGTCCTTTCAAAGATGTCACTTGGATTTCTTTTTATGTAAAGAGGAAAAAAACTGAAAGAAAAATTTCTTTCTCTAAACCCCTGCTACAAATTTCATCTTACAAAATATGGCAACTACTTCCATGGAAGAAATATCTTAGAGAAAAGGTTAAAATATCTACCGGAATGAGTTTCAGTACAATATAACCTGGGTTCAGATATATTTTGAAAGAGAAAAAAAATAAGCAACAAGGATCACATATGTTTTTGAAAACAGATAATATGACAGCAAGTGGCTTCCTTTTGGTACTTTGCTTTTCATATATGATTATCTTATCATCACCAAATGAAAAACACCGAATTGTTTACATACAAGGGATTTGGCACACCATTCTCCTACTATTGGAATAGATCTACTTGATTTATAACTAATTATTGTTTTCAACCCACCCCCCAAAAAAGAGAAACCTTGATTCTAAATTGGAGGAGAATCTTTTATTCTTTTTACAATAAAAATGTAACAATTTTTCATATTGAAGATGATTATGAAACTTAGATTTTAGGAACATAGAAAGACCATGCCCTGTACATTCAAAAACCTCAAGATACATTTTTCGAAGTAGGTACCTGATGTACCCAAACAACCAAGGGAATCTGCCCCTGGTGACCCAGCAATGTGTTTCCCATGTCTATTTCTTTCCATTAGATTATGAAGAGAATAAAAAGGTTGCTGAGGGAGGGAAGAAGGGGGGGAGGGGTGTCACATAAGAACAGCAGGGCACACTCCCAGAGACAAGAACCCTCCAGAACTGAGAAGACCCCTGCTCAGAACAAATACAACTGGTGAACTGCAATGTTACTGAGAAATGTTTCCTCAGAAGAAGAAAAATATCCTTAAAGAACTTTTAACTTCATATGTTTAATATAGAGGGATCTCTCTCTCTCCCTCCCTCCCTCTCTCTCTCTCTCTCTCTCTCTCTCTCTCTCTCTCTCTCTCTCTCTCTCTCTCTCCCTATCTCTCTCTCTCTCCCTCCCTCTTTCCCTCCCTCCCTCTTTCTCTCCATTTCTCCTTTTTTTCCTGCTAGCTAAACCGCTGCTATACTCACACTACCACTCTCTGGCAAGGGTTTCTCTAGCCATGATACTACTGCAGAAAATGGGGGGCATGCCTGACCTTTCCCAAGAATGACATCAATACCATTTGTTTTTGTTTGCAGGCTATACAGTTTGATCCCAACACCCACCTGCCCACCGTCAACGACAGTTGTACGGGTTGTACTCTGTGTCTCAGTGTCTGCCCGATTATTGACTGCATCAAAATGGTTACCAGGACAACACCTTATGAACCAAAGAGAGGCTTGCCCTTAGCTGTGAATCCAGTGTGTTAAGGTGATTAGTTTAACAGTCGTGGCAAACCAAAAGTCCCCGGTGGAAGTGGATATGCTTTCTAATTAGATCGTTATTTTTAAATCTCTCTACATAAAAATAACAGGAATAACAATAGTAACAGTAACAAAGTAATAACCTTGATGGTCAGGCTGCCCATTGTCATAAATTCTAATGATTCTTTTGTAGAGAAAAGTTTTGTGAAATGTAAGCTATCCATTGGTTAATTAGATGTTTTCTGTCAATTCTGTCCATTGTCGAGAAACATTAACTTTTCTTTGGCAATTAATGCTCCAGTTTCCAAATTACCCTGTGCTGGGCTCTGTCTTTAATTCCTAATTGTAAGTGAAATTAAGTATTTTGGAACAAAGTGCAATTTAACATACAAGAAAACCGTTGCCAGGGAAACATTTTATAATTAAAAATTACATTTAATTTTAACACTGTTTCTTCGAAAATGTAATTAGCTCCATAAAGCACAAATGAAGCAAGTTATTTTACTATGGAAAGAAAAGAAAGGAAGCTTTAAATAGGGTTATAAAAGGTGGATTAAGTACTCCCAGCCAACATAAAACCTAGCTTCTGCTTTGTACTATGCACACACACACATGCAGATACAAAGCATGAGTGTGTTTGCTAAATATACCACCATTACTACCATCATGCTTAAGAAAAGTGTTTCAAATCTGTACCAATGGATACAAAGTATGTTTTCCTTTAAAAGTTCAGTCCGCATTCTTAAATTCTGAGCTGTTCGTATGCAGTTCTGGTCTACAACCATGTTTCTACTGCATAATGAACTTACTCTATATACTTTTAATAACTCCCAAAATTACATGTTGAGAATCAATGTGGCAGAACTGGCCTGCAAGTTGGAAACCCTGGGTTCAAATTCTGCCTCTGACACACACTGGCTGTGTGATTTGGGGATAGTGATAAACTTTTAGGACCCCAGGAAACTCTTTAAGACTTTTAAGTAAAAAATATGATACTTATCTATATCAATATACTAACATTTCTATACCAGGAGTTCTTTAATGACTTCACAGATACATGCCAATATACTAATATTTGAGCAAGATTTAAATTATATGGTGGCTCATGTATTAAATTACTCTAGAATGAAATTATACACATAAAGTAAATTTACAAAATCATTCTTTTCCTATTCTTTAAGTTAGTAGTTATATTTCAGTAGTATATATTAGTCAAAAAAGAAATTAAAATTTTTGATATTTCTCAGTAATATTTTAGTATGACTTGATCTTTGCAGAATATTTTCATAAGTCTATTTCTATTTTAGAATTTCTACATTACATTAATGAGCTATGACGTGTCTACCTAGTCCTGTGCCAAATAAGATCTAAAATTCTAATTGTATGTTTTTTAGAAATCCTTGTTTAACCCAGTTTCTGTATGTCAAATAAAACACAAATGAAGTAAAAACAATTTTAAGCAACTCAGCCTTTTGTTAACTCTTTTGCAAAACCCGACTGGAGTCATGTGGATTATGTTGGGAAGCAGTCTTTCCTCATTTCTGAAACTGATGCCAAATGCCTGGTCCAGGAAGTCAGGTAAAGGAGGTGGGGTTATATTAAATTAAATGCTGCACTTTTGTGCCAACCCCACAAACAATCAGTGCTCTTTTGGCCCCTGCCAATGATGACTCTCTTAACGCTTCCTGAATTCCATCCCTTCCCAGCTGGCCAAATGTGCACATGTCAGATAGTACCTTGGGACAGAACATGGGCACAAATCAGTGAGAAGGAATGGGCAGCTTGCCCTTGGCAACTCCCCAAGTTGCTTGCTACCCTGGCTCCCTCTTTTCCTGTTGTCATTAGGATAGGGGTGGCTTGGGGCTGGGGGACATTATCTAAGGATGACTATAATATACAAGCACTTTATTTAGCAAAGCTTACTAGTTTCCTTGGAAGAGAACTTTGCCAGATGCTGCCATAATCCATTTTCCTTGCTTCAAATGAATGTTTTCACCCTGGGAGCTCATCATATCTTTGGGTAACATTAGAAGGAGACATTCAGTGCCTGTTTGCCCTGAATCCTCTTCAGAAAGCTGACTGACAGGCAGCATGTCCTTTAATGGGGCTTAGAGAAAAGGGTAATTCATAACCTCTGCAACCTCTTCTGATCATGGTTCAAACACATAAAAAAGAGTGGACACGTTTCAGGGAGCTCTTTGCTATAGCTTCTGCAGGGGACCTGAGGAGATGCCAGGCCTTGGAGTCATGATGCATGATGCCAAGATAGCGCACTTGCTTGATTCTCACCTGCATTTCCCCTTATCTAGCCAGTTTCCTGGGAGTTTTAAAGAAAAATCTTTAGTTTATGTTATTTTTACTTTTTACTCATGACGCAAATAAACATTTATCCACCCTCTAAATGTGAACTATAGAGTAATAAAAGACAGAATAAAATACTAATCACTTCTCACCCAAAAAAAGAAAGTTAAAAAATTAATCAGGTACCATTAATTAAGCAACTACTCTGTGCCAGGAGGAGTAGGTGGATCATAGGAGTTATGTAAATTGAGCCAGTATGAACAGACCATGTACAAAACGAAAATGCAAGGTGGTGTGGGATGTAGGATGTTAGTGCCCGGGAGGTTCAGGGCAAACAAATGCACATGTGCACACACACCTCCCATTCTTTATACTTCCATACATTTAGGCCAGAGAAGGCTAGAAGGAACAACCCTCAGCAACAAGTGTGGTTAGTCAGCATGGTATTTCTGGAGCAGTACCAGGGATGAGAACGGCAAAGGTTGTGAGTCTGACAAATCCAACCTCCAACATTTAGTGGCTGTGTGACCATGGACAAATTACTTAACTTTTGCCTCAGTTTCCTCAATCATCATTGATGATCACCATGCAGATGATAAGAACATCTTCCTCACAAGGATGTTCTAAGAATCAAATGACATGATATTTGTAGTGTTTGCCATAGGGTAAGGCACAAAGTAGGTACTACACAAATGCTTCTTCCCTTCCCTTAACTCCTGGCAAGCAGAGAAACCTCTAGAAACAAAAGGAACTAGAAGATAAATCATCATAATAACTAGCATTGATTAATATACTATGTCCCTGGCACCGTGCCAACATATCATTGATCCTTACAACAACCCTGGGAGGTAAGTGCTGTTTTATAGCCTCATTTTACAGATGAGGCAGACAGCAGTGAGGTGACTTACCCAGGGTCACACAACTAGTAAGTAAGTATATGAGGCTGCATTTGAGCTCATATCCTCCTGTCTCCAGGTCCAGTGCTTTGGCATGACCTGAAGGGTGTCTTAGACACTCTTCCTTCCCCTGGAGCCAAAATATCTCTTCAAGGGTCCTTGAAATACTTAACAAACAGTAACTGACATTATATAGCTCTTGATATGTAGATATCACGTGTGATATCTTATTATGTGATATAATATGTGAGCCTCACAGCAATCACAGATATTGCCATCCCTGCTCCTGAGAATTGAGTGGTTTAGTGCATTGCCCAATGACACACAGCCAGTTGGTATCAAGAGCAGCATTTGAACTGGGCTCTTCCTGACCTTAATTTCAGCACCCTGCCATTTCATTGTTGTGGTTATTTCCTCAGATCATAACCCATTCATATATTTTTCATCCTGTGCAGTTCTTGGATATGTCACAGGGCTCACTTCTGGATGTTTTATACTGTGTGGGTAGTGTGAGTCTTGGATTTCTGAAAAGTCCTGATAGAATCTTTTCTTTATGCTAAATCAACCAATAAAGCAGCTACTATATTCTAAACACTGTCCTAGGCATAGTAAGGAAAAGTGATAGTCCCTGCCCTCATGGAGCTTATATTCCAATCAAGGCAACATTCTTCCTTCACATGTATAGGTCTATGCAAAACACATACAAAACTGATAAAAAAAATAAGGGAGTGGGGTGGTTCGTGTAAGCAATGTGGGAGTCACTGGCAGTTGGAAGGAGCACTTGATCTAAGTCTTACAGGAATCTAGTGATTCTTTGGAGATCACATCTAAGGCATAGAATACATTCAGTTCAAAGGCCAAGAGAAAACTAATGACATTAGAGAAATCACTTTCATATAATAACACAGGCAAAATTGCAGAACCAGAATGCTACCTGTAATCTTGATTTTTACCATCATTCACAATTATTCTCCTTCCGTGATTAAAAACTCTGAAATTCCTTTAGATCATCATAATCTCCTATCATGCCGTATCTCACTCTTCCCAAAACAATCCTTTTTTCTCAGCATGACCTCCCATTTCTCCACCCTGTAATTCATTGAATCAACACCACACTGTACTCGATGCTCAAATCACTCTCTCCCTTGCCTTACTACCACTAATTCCTTTCCAAATATCAATCCTAGATTAGTCACACATCTACTTACTCCACTCCTATCTACTCATATAATGGAGCTAGAGAAAGTCGTGTTGCAGGGTTGACCGAGTCCACTACATCATCCTAACCCTCACTCCATTCTAATCCTTGTACCCACAGCCTTCTTCCTAATAATAATTGGGGGGAAACCTAATTGCTGTACCATTACTCCCCAGAGTTGGGGGGTGCCTTGCTATCTGACCTTAGTTAACCCAACAAACCCAAAGTATAACCCAGCCTTTCCAAATGCCATGGAGATGAATCCTCCTTTAAACGTAGCCTTACCCAATTAAAATGTGAGCTTCTTGAAAGCAAGAACCATCTTGCTTTCCTATTTGTGGTCCTAGTGTGGTCCTTAGTATAGTGCTGGACATGTAGTAAATACTTAATCAATGCTTTCCATATCTCTCATTCCTCATTGCTCTTCTCAACCTTCTTTCTCACCTCAAACTTCCTTACATCTCTGCTCCCTTTAACTCCACAACTGAAGACCCCAATTCATACATTAATGAGAAAACTGAGGACATTGTTCCTTTCTCTCTCACAATCCTTTCACCTCATCTTTCATTCTCTCTTTCACTCCAATCTCTGCTAATGAGATGTTCCTTCATATTTAATTGTCTGTGAGTACCCATGATTTCATCCCTTTTCCGGCAGATTGCTCCCCTTGCCTGTTCTTCCACTGTTCTATTCCCTCTCTTTCAATGGATTCTTTCCCTACTACCTATAAATAGTCTCTCAGAACCCATGCCCCCATCCTTTAAAACTCCTCACTACCATCTTCTCAAGGCAAAATCTTTTATTATTCCTCCCTTTTCTGAGCCCAAATTCCCAAAAGAACTACCCGCAGTCCTTGTTTCTGCTTCTTTTCCTTTCATTCTATTGTTCTCCACCCTTTGAAATTCGGGTTTCTGATCTCATCACTCAACAGAAAGTATACTCTCCAAAGTCATCAATAATATCTTCAATGTCAAATCAGATTAATTTTTGCTCCTCAGCCTCTATCTTTCTTGATAATTCAATAGGATTTGACATTGTTAACAAGTTGTCCTTTCTGGATTCTCTTTCCTCTCTGGCTTTTTATGACTACTCACTCTTGGATCTCTGTACCTTCCTGTTCAATTGCTTCTTCTCAGGCTTTCTTTTGGAGCATCGTCTTTGTGACAGTCACTAACTGGGAGTATATCCAAAGGCTATGTCCTAAATCCATATTCTCATTCTCATATTCTCTCTCTCTCTCTCTCTTTCTCTCTCTCTCTCTCTCTCTCTCTCTCTCTCTCTCTCTGTCTCTCTCTCTCTCTCTGTCTCTCTCTCTCTCTGTCTCTCTCTCTCTCTCTCTGTCTCTCTCTCTCTCTCTCATCCATCTGACCATCTCTCTGTCTCTCCTCAATAGTTCACGTGTTTAATTATCATTTTGTGTTGTGACTGCCACTTCCATATTTAAAGCCCATATCTCCCTCCTGATCTCTCACATAACCAAGTGCCTATTAGAAATTTCTAACTGGATGGAAAAATGGATAGGTCCAAAACAGAAGCCATTATCAATCCTCCGAAACCTTCTTCTGAACTTCCTTCTTTTTAGAGACTTTAAGCATTTTTCCAATCATTCAGGTTCAAAACTTTAAAACCATCCTGAACTACAGTCTTTCTTGTTTGACATATCTAATAATTAACCACATTTTGCCCTATCTTTATGACATCTCTCACATCCACTCCCTGCTTTCTACTCATATAACTTTTAGGTCAGGCTCTCAATACCTCTTGCCTGATCTGGCATAGTGGTAGCCAACTAATGTGTCTCCCAGGCTTAATTCTCTTCCCATACCAGTTTAGTCTCCAAGAAGCTACCAAAGTGATTTTCATTAAGTTTAACATTGACCATGCTGCTACCACTTTCCCCCTGTTTAATAAACTCCCTAATACTTAAAATATAAAAATTTCATGATCCTTAAACTAATTGTTGATTTGGGGATTTATTCATGCAGACACTAAAGTAAGGGGCAACTAGGTTGAACAGTGAATAGAGAACTGGCCCTGGAGTCAAGAGGATCTGAGTTCAAATCTGACCTCAGACATTGAACACTTACCAGCAGTATGACCTTGGGCAAGTCCCTTAACTCCAATTGCCTTGACTTCCCCCCTCAAAAAAACAAGATACTAAAGTGGTTTGCTGTTTCCTTCTCAGCTCTTTTCATAGATGAAGAACTGAGGAAAACAGGGTTAAGTGATTTGTTCAGGGTCACAGAGGTATTAAGTGTTTGAGGTCAGATTTGAACTCAGGAGTTTGTCTTCCTAATCCCAAGCCGAGTGCTCTGTCCATTGCACCACCTAGCTGCCCACCTGGCCCACAGTAAGCACTTAATAAATGTTAGCTTTGGAATTTTATCTATTCTCTGAACCCTTTTGATTTTCAATATATTTTTAAGAAGAATTAGCTACACTCAGCTCCCATTATGTTCCAGGGACTGGAGGGTACAAATACCAAGAATGAATCAAACCCTGTTCTCAAACAGCTTACATTCTAAGAGGCAATAGGCTTATTCTCAAAAAGGAGGTTGAACACAGATGATGGGTTGAAGGAAATTAAGGAAAACTGGGATGTTGATGTAGTGATATGAAAGTTCACAATGAAAAAAATGAAAACAGCTAGCTGGAAATGAGAAATACTTTACAAGACTGATATTAAAGCATCTGGAGAGCAAGGACTCTGTTTTCTAACAAATAGGCAACCAAACAGTATGTATTTGTTTACCTCCATTCTTATAGATATCCACACTTTGTCCAAAGGATTATACTCTGTAGATAGCACTCTTCAAAGTATAATACATTCAAATTGGTTGTCATGAGACAGATAGTAAATTCAAGGACTTCGTCCTTCAGAACCCTATGCCTGGCCCAATTCCAGAGTTATTTGCCCTGAATGAATGTGACTATTTCAAATGGCATCTAGCAGCAGGGTGAAGAATTCCCTGTCCTGAACTCTCTGTTTCAGAACCTTGTGACAGATGGGACATGGGACTTGAAGATGCAAAAATGAGGAAAATATTGTGCCCCAAAAGTCAGAAGATAAAGAGGCTAAAAAGCAGAGATGATGGGGAGACTGGGGAGGGCACTGAAGATACTGAGCTGGCATCTCCCTCAAAAGACATCTGGCAGATGGAAGGAGCCCAGCATTTCTCTTTTATGCAGTATGTGATATATATGTAGAACATTTGGGAAACTCATTTCTAAAGCTACCTGACAAAGGAGAAAAGCAAACAAAAATGTGGGTAGTAACCAAGGATGATCAACAATGCTGACCTCATTAATCCATACCTCCAGATGGGGAAGTTTGAGGGACTCAGACTCAACCATCTCTTATCCTTCACCAGAGTGTCCCAATTTTTCAAAATACTACCAAAACTGTATGTCCTACATGTAGTATTTTCCTTATGTTACTCATCTTCAGGAGAAATGCCAATCAGTTCATGAGATAGGATGGCATGCTCTGTAGTATACAAAGCTAAGCTTAGTTATCTATGTCTAAGGTAACTAGGTGGCATATTGGATGGAGCAGGGGGTATGGAGACAGAAAGACCTGAGTTTGCAACCTACCTTTCATATTCACTAACCAGAATGACCCTGAGCAAATTATTTGATTTCTCTGAATATCAGTTTCTTTACCTATAAAATACCTACCTCCTGATAGGAAGATGATGAACTCAAGGTAAAGATGAACACTTTTTTTGGACTTGGCCAATGAAAGAATTTGTTTTGCTTGATTATACATGTTTGTAACAAGGGTTTTGTTTTTTCTTGCTTCCTTAATGGGGGAATGGAAGGAAGGAAGGAAGAAAGGAAGGAAGGAAGGAAGGAAGGAAGGAAGGAAGGAAGGAAGGAAGGAAGGAAAGAAGGAAGGAAGAAAAGGAGGAAGGAAGGAAGGAAGGAAGGAAAGAAGAAAAGGAGGAAGGAAGGAAGGAAGGAAGGAAGAAAGGAAGGAAGGAAGGAGGGAAGGAAAGGGAGTTGAAAGAATGCAAATCTGAAAATAAAATTTAATTAGAAACTAACAAAAGACAAGCTTGGTATGTTGGTGGGGGTAAAATGGGGAAGAACTTAACCTGTACCTAGAAAGCCTAGATCTTTAAAAGCAGAAATGAAATAGGGTAAAGATTATCATGAATATTAAGGGCAAGATGCAAGATCCAGCTCATAATACTCAATCTTACATGGTGCTTTAAATTTTCAAGCATGTTAACGTACATATGTCCTTTTATCTTCACAGTAACATTGAAAAGCAAGTGGGAAGTAGAGGGTAAAGACTTCCAGCCACTTGCCATGAATCACGCATGCATTCATTCATTCTACTCAACAAATATTTATTAAGTACTCAATACATCACATTGTACTAATCTCTGGGGCTATAGAGACAAAAACAAAACAATCCTTGGCCTCAAGGAGCTTAAATTTAATAGAGGAGTACAATATGTACATGAATGAATACAAAATATAGAGAGGGTAAATACAAACTGATTGGAGGGGAGAGGGAAATGGCACTAACTTCTGTGGGGATCAGGAAGGGACTTATGGAAAAGGAAGCACTTAGGTTGAACTTTGAAGGATTTTAAGAGACAGAGAGGAAGACATGGAGGACGACCTCTGTAAAGACATAGACATAGGAAAGGAATAATGTGGTGGAGGAATGGCAAGTAGGCTGGTTTGGCTGGGTAATTTGCAGGTGGATCAGAGGTTAGTCACCAAGACCCTAAAATAGGCACCAGGCACTGGTGCTAAATCCTGGGGATACAAAATAAAAATCCAAAAAAGGAACCCCAAAACCCTAATCCCTGCCCTCAAGGAGCTCACATTCTAATGAGAGGAAGCTATATGCTAACACTCAGGTAGTACAAGATAGATACAGGGTAAAAAATAATCACAGAGGGAAGACACTAGCATTAAAGGGGATGAAAAAAACTTTCTTTCAGAAAGTAGGATTTTAGATGAGAATGGAAGAAAGCCAGGAAAGCCAAAAGGCAGAGGTATAGAGAGAGAATAGTCCAGGTCTGGAGAGCAGCAACCAGTGAAAGTGCATGGAATAGGGACCTGGAACTCTTTCTAGAGCACCTAGAGGCAGCTAGGGGTGAAGTGGGTCTGGAATCAAGAAGGCCAGAATTCAAAGCTGGCCTCAGATCCTTCCTAGCTGCTTGACCCTGTACAAGTCACTTAATAACCGTGCCTCAGTTTCCTCAACTGTAAAAATGGGAACAATGATAGCACCTAACTCCCAGGGCTGTAATGAGGCTCAACTGAACTAATATTTGTAAAGAGCTCAGCATATCGCCTGGCACATAGGAGGTGCTTAATAAATGCTTGTGTCTCCTCCCATCCCCCACATACCACATACACATACATAGGGGCAGGATTATACTTGGTTTATACAACATGGACAAAGGGAGTGTTCTATTCATGTTTTCATGCTCTTAGCTAACACACTAGACAAATCATTTGCTGAGTCCTAAAGGGTTAAGGGAGCTGCCATAGCAACGTGATCCCACTGGTTTATAAGAGCTCCTGCCCATTTCTCTAGCACCAAAGCACTTTCCTCACAACAACCCTGGCAGCACCATTTTTATTAGCCAACTTACTGAAAGTTAAAACCCTGTCTAACTCACCTGGTCTTCCAGCTCTAAATCCAGAATTATTCCCACATTGGAAAGTTTATTCCATGAAATTGATTCTATTAGCAGGAAAGCCATTAATAAGCTTCTGTTCCCTCTCCTCTAACAATAACATTTCCTTTGGCCATCAATGTGCACCGTGTGGAGAAATGAAAACCATCTCCCATATAAAAAGTGGTAAGGGTGCTGAAAACTGTGTCTCCAAGTCTTGACTCTTATTTTATTAGTTAATATCATACCGCCAAGGTTTATACTTTAATTGTTTCAAAAATTGCCAAAGACACCTTCAAACTGTTGGCACATGCCTAGCTTGATCCCACATAGCTTACTGTTCCTTGGCGTGAGTTAGCCTTTCATTAACTGATGTATAGTATTTATAAAGGACCTGATACTGTTTTTCATTGCATCCATATTTACTATTCCTTTAATATGTACCATAACCTGCTCTACTATAAAAGAAGCCAAGTCATTTTGTCACTGGTAAATAGCCTATGGGAGTGGATCGTATTGATTTATGTATCTCTATATAGTTATTTATTTATTGGATTTATATAGCGGCTTTCCATGCACTACATTCTGCAGGCTCTAAGCAAGCCTCTCTGTATTCCAGTCTTGTTATGCCCCTGTCTTCTTTCTTACACCACCACTGATGAATCAAGCTTATGTATTGCTAGCATTTTTTTCTATCATTTGCATTAATCAACATCTGGGTCAAGGCCTCCTCTCTCCTACCTGTAATTTTCCTTCCTGTGATTCAATTGAAACTGAGATCTCCCTGTTTATTAATAGTGTTTATTTATTCATCTAGCCATGTTTTCTATGGTGTCTGTCTCCGTGGAATCTAAGTATTCTGCCATAGATACAAGACCAAAACATACCCCACAAAACAAAAAAAAAAGTATTGAAAGATTGAAGATTAGGGAAAGGGTTCAGCGAGTGCCTACATCCTTTTTTTTCCTCCATGAGAAGAATGAGCACAAGAGTGGATGAGGATAAGAGCCCTTCAATTCAATTTGTGGTTCTGCTTCTAACTTTAGGCAAGAATCTCAACCACCTTTTGTTCCTATCATTCCAGCCCAGCAATTGTTGAAAGAAGGGGGAGGCAAAGAAACATGTGAGAATAAGGCAATCAGAGTGGCCTCCCAATTGTCCTGTGCTGTGGGTCTGACTCGGGACCCCAATCTTTCTGCCTCCCTTTCAACATGTGTGCTACTCACAGATGAGTTTCAGGGGGGAAAAGTGGGTGATTCAAGTCATCAGAAGTGTCACAAACAAATAAATACTCAAAAAAAGCAAGGATAATGTCTATGCTCTGAGGATGGAGGTGGTGGCCTCTTATGTCCGCCATGACCAGCCTTTTATAAGGGCAGACTGATGTAACCTTGGGAAAATCACTTAAACTCTCAATGCTCTAGGCAACTCACCTGGACTCTGAAGTTTCAGAGAAGGTGCCAAACCTACACAAGGTGGATTTGGCTAGATGGAGTTTCTTCATCTGGGAGTTCCCCAAACCAAAAGATCAGGGGTCCAGTCCCTAGCCCTAACAACCATCTAAGAAAGAAATCCAAAGTCCCTCTGTTTTGAACCAAGCATAACTCAGGCCAGGCAGATGGTTTCAGGATTTGAACAAAATGATACACATAAAGATGATCTACACTTAACCAAAAGAAGTTCACTTTACAATAACATAGAAAGGATGTTCAGCAAGGATACAGAATGGATACAGGTGACCTCACCCCTGCCTCCTCATTTGCACTTTCCTGGCAACCTGACAAATCTAGGAGCACTAATTACTTATGTATTATGCTTTAAGTCTTAGCATGATACTACTACTACTACTACTACTACTACTACTACTACTACTACTACTACTACTACTACTACTACAACTACTACTGCTACTACTACTACAGCTACTGTTGCTGATACTAATAATAATAACAATTGCTAACAATTTTAGGGGCCACTAACAAAACAAATCAATAATAGTATTGAAAAATTGATGATTGGGGATGGGGTTCAACAAGCATCTAGGTGGTGCAGTGAATAGAGTGCTAGGCCTGGAGTAAGAGTCATCTTCCTGAGTTCAAATCAGTCCTCAAACACTTATTAGCAGTGTGGTCCTGGGCAAGTTCATTTAACCCTGCTTACAGCAGCTCATGTGTAAAATGAGCTAGAGGAGGAAATAGCAAACCACTCCAGTATCTTTGCCAAGAAAGCCCCAAATGGATCCCAGGGTCAAACAGGACTAAAAATGAATGAACTAAACATAATTTTTAGGTTTGCAAAGCACTGTCCACATATTATTTTATCCTCACCTAAATCCTGTAAAATGGTAAAATAGGTGCTATTATTAATCCCATTTTATAGATGGGGAAGCTAAGACTGAGAAAGTAAACTGAGATAAGTGAGATGAGAAGATAAGGCTGGAATACAATGCTAGTAAATGCATGAGGCTGGATTGGAGTTCAGGTTGTTTGGATTGCTCTCTTATTGCATCCTGGGCCATCTGCAGTCATCCTGATGAATATCTTGTCACTGGATCCTGATGGCTCTGGAGAAGAAAGTGAGGCTGGTGTCCTTGCACAGCCCTCCTTAACTCAAATCGAAGTCAACTGCAAGTCATGCCATCATTTCCCTGATGCCATGGCCCTCTTCGAAAATGAAGGACAAACACAACCAGTACTCCATCCACTATGCCATCCTGCATCTTTTGTGGTTGTGAAAAAATGAAAAACAAACAAACAAAAAAGGATTGGCCTTGGAATCGGGAATACCTGGCTCCAAGTCGTGTTTCTGACATGCATTATCTAGATGATTGTGGACAATTCACTTAAATTCTTGAGGTTATAAGATAATAACAACTTTCTAAAGAGAAATTAATATATCTATAGGAGGAGTTCCCAAATTGGGAATCCTCTTTTCAACAAAAGCTATGGGTTTGAACCCATCCCCTTAAGAGGAAAAGGGGAAGGGGAAAATAAAAGGGAAAGGTGACTTAATACAACATAAACACTATTGTAGGAAGGATAAAAAATGGTACAGCATATTTAATTGGAATATTAATATCATGGGCCATTCAGGAAGAGTACAAAATGGTGCTGCCTCTTGGACATATTTGCAGTATCAGGAGCAATAGTTTACATAGGGATGGGAATCTCCTCTACAATACAGCCTAACAAATTATTGCTTTACCAATAAAAATTGGACTATATTAAATTACTTAAAGAATTTGGCTTCAACATTGTAAAGCCAAGCACCAGCAGATTCCCAAAAGGATGCTACTGTGAACAGCTTTTAAGATTCGGATTACACAGTAATAGTCAACACTCTGTTTATTCCATTACAAATCAAGATTCAGTACAATATTCACAATATAATATTCTCAATATTACATCTTATTACAGAAAGTCACAATATAGTGTTCATAAGAGCTTAACATTAGAATGGCCATACAGTTTCCACTACAGTAGCCACAATATTTAGAACAAGGAACAAAAGAAGAATCACCTGGTTTCTCTAAGGGGGAAACCCTTTTCACTTAAAGATTAAATCAATCAATTAACAACATAACAATCTTCCACTCATGGGCAACCATTAACTTAATCTGTCACTCATCTAGCAGTCAGTCACTAAGCTAGATTCCCAATGACTAAATATCATTAGTCAC
>CM053593.1:332222501-332256888 GCA_028646575.1 Pseudocheirus occidentalis | reverse complement strand
GCAGATAGCTGCCAGGTTCTCGTCCAGTCCTCAAAGGTAGACAGCTCCCTGGTCCCTGTCCATTCCTCAGGACAATCCCCAGCACACACTGAAGTTCACAGGGTTCAGCACATCTCAAACACTTTACCACTTCTCTTGCTTGGAACTCAAGGATCAGTCAGGCCATGAATAAACAAAGTCTTATCCTGTTCATGTTTCAGTCAGCTTCTAGATACTGGGATAGGAGCTCTCTCTCTCTTTCTGTCCCCCTACTCAACCCCCCCACCCAGCTGGCTTCAGTCTCCATGAATCTTCTTTCACTGAGGAGCCAATTCCAATTCTGTCTCTCAGTCTCCAGAATTCTTCTTTATATACAGCACTGGCTTCCCATCTCAGCCAATAGCCTTCTTCCAAGTCAACAGGGGAGTTTATGCCTTCTCAACAATGGACAGAGTTCACACCTTCCATACTTAGCCCTAAGTTACTAGATGCTACTTATCCCTAAGTTACTAAGTGCTAAGTATCTGATAAACTGATTACTATTACAAACATCTATATAAGAAAATCTACAAGGCTGAAGTGAAGAACGTCTATTGTCCAGATTATGACATACTACTGATTTGATATTCTATAGTGCTTACTCCTCAGTCTACTTGTATTTATGCTTTATGTGAATGAGTGAGTGTGTATGTTTGTGTATGATAGGACAGAAACTGCAAATGCAAAATGAGCAGAGCAAGAGAGGCTGGTTGAATTGTCTTTGAGAAGTTACACATCACAGATATGTAACTGTGAAGAAGACTTGTGAAAGAAACGTGAATGAAAAAGAGAGTCTAGTTATAGGACAAAAAAGAGGGATTGCCAAAGGATAGCTAAGATGATCCATTGGTATCTTTGTGAAGTTAAGAGAAAATGAACAATGCCCCTGAGTATGTTAGTTTCCTGTGGAATGTAAGATGACACAGGACACAGGACACAGACAGCTCTGCACTGGATGGGCAGTCATGGATGAGTTGTGATTTGCACCATCCATATCAATGAGAACAAAACAGAATGCACCAATAATTCAACTTGTCAACTTTTGAACAGTGCAAATTATTGTCTTATAATGATAGCAAATTCATGGTAAAATCATTGTCTTATGGTGATCATAATTTGCTTTCACAAACTGATCCCAGAGGACCTCATCAACGCTCTCCCTTTTACTCTTTTTCCTTTCACAATATTCCCAGAATTTTGTCTGCCGATGATCTTTGGTTTTCTAACATTGCAAGAGCTCATGGACAAGCTCTAATCTTTGTGTCTTCTAGTTATATATGTCATAATCTGTCTGTCTTTCTCTTCCCGTATACTTCCCTCCTTTCTCCCTCCTTGCCTTCTTTCTCCCTTCCTTCTCACTTTCTTTCTTCTCCATTCTTCCTTCACTCCCTCTTTTTTATACTCTCTCTATTCTCCCCTGACTCCTTTCTTTTAGTTCCTCCTCTTCTCCCTCTATTCTTCCCTTCTTTCCTTCCTTGAAGCAGAGAGATAGAGTGGAAAGAGTGCTGAACTTTTAGTGTCACTAGACCTGAGTTCAAATCCTGATTCTGCCACTAAGTGATCTATGTCAACTACATGACCTTGAATAAGACACTTAGTCTCTCTGGATCTGTTTCCTTATCAGTAAAATAATGGAATTAGACAAGATGACCTATTGGGCCCCGTCTAGCTGTGGTGAAGGAATAGCCACCAAGGGGCTTGAGCTTTACACACAAAATCTCTAATCAATACAATGACGCAGAAGACTGATTATGACCCCCAAGACCTATCTCCTGACAGAGAAGTAAGGGATACAAGATGCAAAATGAGACAGACATTTTTGACAGGGGTCATATACAAATTTGTTTTGCATCACTGTGCATGTTTGCAACAAGGTGGTTTGGTTTAGTTAATTGGGTAATGGGTGGCAGCAAGAGAAAAAATGTTTCTCAAATTAAAAATAAAACAAAGGGAAGAGATTTTTTAAAACCATGCAAATGCCTCAAACTGAAGTAGGAAGGAAGATAATGTTTGCAAGAAACATAAAAAGCAACATAAAACCATCTTTTAATTGAGTATGGCAAAGAAATGACAAAGGAAAATGCTATTTCCCAATAGTTATAAAAGAGTCAAGCAGCTGATAAGACTGAAAATAGGTAGAAGCTTCTGACATATTTTTAGCCTCTACCTTTAAAAATGTATTAAAAATTGAATCACATAAGCAACTAAGGGTCACCAGTCATGGAAGAGCAAAAATCCAAATTACTTGGCCACAAAGGTCCCTTACAATTTTTAAACTCTGCCATTCTACAGGAGAAAATGGATGGAAAACATTTGCAACATCTGGTTGCTTTCAAATTAGCAGGGCCTAAAAACATTTGTCTTAATTTAAAGTATTAAAAAAAATTGATGGATACTTGTACCAGGAAAAAAAAACCAACAGCTCTTATTTTATCGGAACTTCTTTCTCTTTATCATCTAATGTTACCCAATGGGGAGAGGGAAGGCTTAATTCATGTAATTTCTGAACTCTGTAATACTAATTTGGACATGTGGACTAACTACAATATTTTAATTGTACCTTTTTTCCCGTTATATATATGTATGTGTATGTATGTATGTATGCAGTCTAGCTCAGACAAATCAAATGTGCAATCCACCATGAAAAGCAGCTCATGTTTTCAGTCTAAGAGAAAATTTGAAATTTAAACTACCACAGAAGAGTGAACAGGCCACTGAAACTACCCAGGAGTTAGAGATTGTTAATCCAGCTGTGTTCAAGATTTCAAGATATGACGGGTTTCATGGTTTTCTGCTCTGAAGCACAGGAGTGCCAAAAGAAAGAGGAGAGAGGAGAGAAGAAAAAGAAAAAAAGCTAAGGTATTGAAGACTTACTGGCTCTGAAAAGATTGTCTCCTTGACCAATTAATAGAGTTTAGATTCCAAGTCAAAGACTGGGGCAAAAGAAAATTGAGAGGAAAATCTTATTAATCTTTGCCTTAAGAAGATAATCATGATGAGAAGACTCAAGTATTACCTAGAAGAAAGGATAAAAACTCCTATGACTGGTGAGGGAGACCCCCAGCAAAAGACATTCAGAAATTTGCAGATTATCATTACACTAATTTTATTCTGAGAGATGTTAAGAGACCAATTGTTATCATCTTAGTTATTATAATATTTATTTATTAAGTATCCTTGGGTACATGTACTATGTTAAGCATGAGATTATAGATTGCTTTTCAAAGTTAGACTAATACTATAGATTAATTTTTAACCCAAAGACAGCCAAGGTCTTGTATCATTTGACACCAAGAAGACCTACAATCTACCAGAAATAATTCATTGGCAACATGAAGCCCAAAGCTATTACTCAACCTGCCATTTTGACTGATACATGAATACTACAATAACAAAATAAAAACGACCTAGACCAGAGGATCCTAGGCAGAGCACAATTCCCTCAACAGTGATTCGTATAATGTGATTTCCAGACCCCTCCCTATGCTACTTAGCCTCCCCAGTCATATTTTAGTCTGCAAAGTGAAGGATTAGAAATAGATAAAATATTTCAGACATTATCTGTGTAGCACTGTGGATATTCGGGATAATTACTCTGCTTTATCCAAATTTGCATTAATTTGGTTCAAGATCCATTAGTTTAGTTTAGTTTTGTTTTGTTAAAGCAGCCTCATAACCCTGTTGAGTGGCAGTGCAGAGTAGTAGATACCGTACACTATATAAAGGGTTTGTGGCAGCACCTAACTCTTCCAGCACTGTAAGATATAATTCAAATAGAGATCTAAACTCCAGTTGAACGAGTCATTTAAACTCCTTGGCTCTATCTGTACAATGGGATAGTATTACCTACCTTGATTACTTTACAGTAGACCTTCACAACTTGGCAGTAAGTAGGTATAATGGTAATTAATTTGAGTTTGAAGACCCCTTTTTTGTATTGGCAAGTAAACAGGTACTTAGCACCTTGTTTCAAGTTAAGCAAAGGTAGCGGGTACTTAGCAGTTAGTAACTGATCTAGCCTCTGTTGGGGAAACAGAAGGTATGAACTTTTGTCTCCTGTTACTGACATAATAGGAAAGGGTTGGCTGAAACAGGAAATCAATGCTGTGTGTATATAATAAAAAGCCCCAGAGAGGCACAGTTAGAATTTCTTGAGACAAAAATCTGGTGACATAAACTGTTTTTCTGGGGAGAGAGAGAGTTTCTCTCAGCAGCATCTGGAGGCTGGGCTGCTACTGCTGGACTGAGAACTGAGTCAGAAATGTCTTCTGGACAAGAATCATGGAGGCTGAAGCTGCTGCAGCCAAGAAAGCTGAAGAGGAACCCCACCCCCTCAGGCTGGAGGAAATTATTTTGATTTTGAAAACCTGGGAGGAGTGATTTTGATTCTGGGAGCCCAGCTGAGATTTCTTCTGGGTCCTAAGGCCAGCAGAACTGCCGAAGGACTGAGGAGGCAGGGCTGTGGTATGGGAATTCTGTCCGTCTGTTCTGATGTTGTTTTGCCAGACTCGTTTGCTAGTGAAGGACAGTGCTGTTGTTGCAGAGGTCCTGGAACTTGCTGTTGGTTCAGAAGCCCTGAAGGAGGATTTTTTTCTTGTATGTTTATAGAAATCCTGGAAGAGGGTATGAGACTGTTCTGCAGGCAGAGAGTGAATTGATGAGGACACTGGCAATGTATATTGTGGTTTTGTTAAGCTTTGTCTCCCCAGGAACAGAGATTGCTGAGAACTTGCCTCAGGTCAAGATGAAGAAAAGACCTCTTCTTGAGTATTGAATACTGTGATGATAGTGTGGCTTACTAGTGACCTAGGGGTGGAGGGTTTGTGTATGTTCTAATGATTATACTTAGTGATTAATGAAACTTAGTAACTGTGAATCTGAATAAGCGACTGAGTGAGTTAACTTAGTTACCCCATGAGTGGAAGACTTTGACGATTGTACTTTAAGACTGAGTAAGGAGGCAAACCTCCTTAGGGATACCTGATGATTGTTCTTTTGTTCAAAACTTTGTGCCCACTATAGTGGAAACTATGTGGCCATTTTAATGATAAGCTGTTGTAAATACTATATTGCAATTTTTTGTGATAAGTTGTAATATTCTGAATGCTGTACCTTGATTTTCTGTGAATGTTTTGCTTTGATTTATAATGAAACAAATAGTGTTTACTACACTGTGAAAGCAACCTTAAAAGCTGTTCACAGCAGTCGTCCTCTGGAAAGCTGCTAGTGCATGGCATTATAGTAAGGGCCAAAATTAAAACAGGTTAAACTTCTATGGGTGGCAGATCTTAGACATACTGATGATGGTTGGTTACAGATCACATAACAAATAGGAGAGTGCACAATGTCAACCCTGCATTTTTCTCAGGCGCCCTAAAATCCTTTGGTGGGCCACCTGAAATCCTTTTGTGGGCCACAAGTTGTATAGGCCTGTTTTACAGGATCATTATAAGAATATAAGACCTTGAACTTTTTCTGTAAAGTTTTATGTAAACTTAACATATTACTGTTATTCTTTAAAATAGCTACAGTAAACCTGGACTCTAATATGTCTGAGTTCTTAATGATGCACTACTGAACTGTTCTTTATACTCATATACTCATGTCTACTGGACACTGCCATCTGGATGTCCCAAATTCAGCGTGAAATTTCTAAAACCGAACTCATTATATTCCCCTTCTAAATGTGCTACATCTCCTGATTTCCCTTTTTTCTGCTAATATTACCAATACTTTCCCAGGTAACCCAATTCAAATCCTTAGAGCCATCTCAGATTCCTCTCACCATCGACTCCTCCCCCTTAGTCTCTAAGTCCTGGTGATTCTACTTCTGCAGTCTCTCTCATATTCATCTAACTGATGTTCTGCCTTCATTTTCTCCCCTGTCCAATCCATCTTCTCCCTTATTTGCAGTTCCCTTACCTCAGAACCCTTATCCAATCCATTTTTTCAATCCTACCTTTTTACTATCTCTCATATCCAGCAAAATGTTCTTATTTCTAGTGGTATCAAATCAATTTACTGGGAGATAACTTGGTACAATGGGAAGAACATTGCTGTAAAGTCAAAAGGCTTAGGTTCAAATACCACTTCTGATAGTTGCCCGCTCTGTGACCTTACACAAATCATTTCTCCTTCCTGGACTTCTGTTTTCTCTGCAAAGTAAGGGGGTTAGACTAGTTAGCCTCTGAGATCCCTTCTGGCTCTAGATGTCTATTCCATTTTACATGCCACCCCTTTATCCCTGACCCCATCCACCCACCATTCAATCAACCCTGGGTCCTCTCAATTCTATTTTTCTCAATATCTTTCTTTCTTTTATTTTCCAATTTTTAACACTTTTACTTAAAGCTTTGAGTTCTAAATTCTATCCTTCCCTCTTTCACTTCCCCTCCCCTCTCTCTGAGACAGTAAGCAATTAGATATAGGTTATATGTATGCAATTATGTAAAACATTTCCATATTAGTCATTTTGTACAAGAAGAATAAAAGAAAACAAAAGAAAGAGAGAAAAAGAAAGAAAGAAAGAAAGAAAGAAAGAAAGAAAGAAAGAAAGAAAGAAAGAAAGAAAGAAAGAAAGAGAAAGAAAAGATAGCATATTTCTGTCTGTATTCAATCAACATCAGTTCTGTCTTTAGAGATGAATGGTATGCTTCCTCATCAATCTTTTGGGAATCTTGGATCATTGTATTGCTGATAGAAGAGCTAAGTTATTAATGGTTTTTTATGGAAGAATGTTGCTGCTACTGTATACAACCTTCTTCTGGTTCTTTTCATTTTGCTATGCATCAGCTTGTGTAGGTCTTTCTAGGTTTTTCTGAAATTATCCTACTTGTCATTTCTTATAGCACAATCATACCACAGCTTGTTAAGCCATTCCCCATCTGATGGGCATCACCTTGATTTCCAATTCTTAACAACCACAAAGAGCTGATATAAATATTTTTAATAAGAGTTTTTCCCTTTTTGCATGTCTTTAGGATACAAACCTAGTAGTGATATTGCTGGTTCAAAGGGTATGCACCATTTTATAGCCCTTTGAACATAGTTCCAAATTGCTCTCCAGAATGGTTAGATCACTTCACAACTTCACCAACAATGCATTAGTCTCCCAGGTTTCCCACATCCTCTCCAACACCCAACATTTACATTTTTTGTCATATTAGCCACTTTTCTAGGTATGAAGTGTTACTCAGAGTTGTTTTAATTTTCATTTATCTCATCAATAGTGATTTGGAGCATTTTTTTTCATATGACTACAGATAGCTTTGATTCTTTTGTCTTAAAACTGCCTCTTCATAGCCTTTGACCATTTATCAATTGGGTAATGATTTGTATTTTTATACAATTTACTCAGTTCTTGATATATTTGATAGATGAGGCCTTGATCAAAGATAATTGTTACAAAATAATTTTCCCAGTTGTAATTTTGGTTGCATTGGTTTTGTTTGGGCAAAAATTTTTGGATTTTAGATAATAAAAGTTATCTGTTTTATATTTTATAATGCTCTCTAATATCTTCTTCAGTCCTAAGTTTTTCCCTTATCCATAAATCTGACAGATAAACTATTCCATGCTCTCTTAATTTTCTTATGGCATCACCCTTTAGGTATAAATCATGTACCCATTTTGACATTATCTTCGTATATGGTGTGAGATGTTGGTCTATACCTAGTCTCTGCAATACTGTTTTCCAGTTTTTCCAACAGTTTTTGTCAAATAATGAGGCATTTATCACACACTTCATTTCCATGGTCATTTACTATAGTATAATTTGTCCCTAATCTATTCCACTAATCTACCACTCTACTTCTTAGCCAGAACCAGATTTTTCTGATAATTACCGTTTTATATTATAGTTTCAGATCTGGTAGGGTTAGGCTACCTTCTTTTACCTTTTTTTTTCATTGAGTCCTTTGATATCCTTGATCTTTTGTTCTCCTAGATAAATTTTTTTAACTAGTTTTTCTAGCTCTATAGAATGATTTTCAATAGTTTGACTGGTATGGTACAAATAAATGGATTAATTTAGGCAGAACTGTAATTTTTATTATGTTGACTCTGCCTACTCATGAGCAATCAATATTTTTCCAATTGTTTAGCTCTGACTTTTTTTGTGTGCAAAGTGCTTTCTATCTCTTGTTGCAAGACTTTGTTGGTAATATTTAGAAATGCTGATGATTTATGTAGGTTTATTTTATATCCTGCAATTTTGCTAAAGTTGTTAGTAATTGTGAGTAGTTTTTAGTTGATTCTCTAGGAAAGGGGTAGAGAACCTGTAGTCTCAAGACCAAATGTGGCCCTCTAGGTCCTCAAGTGCAGTCCTTTGACTGAATCCAAACTTCATAGAACTCCCCTTAATAAAAGGATTTGTTCTGTAAAACTTGAACTCAGTCAAAAGGCTGCACCCAAAGGTATATTTCTTTGTATTCTCATCCAATTTTCTCCAGAGATATAACATATCTAACTTTTGCAGAATTTCACTTACTTCCTTAATTTCTTTGTCTTATTTATTTTTGGTTAGATTTATCTAGTTCTGGGAGGGGAAGTTTGGGGCTCCCTTCTAGTACAATTTTATTATCTATTTCTTCCTATAACTCATTCAACTTCTTCAAAAACTTAGAAATTATATCACTTGGTGTCTCTATGTCTAGTATTGATATAACTTCATTGTCTATGGCGCATTTCAGTAAGATATATTTTCCTTCTTTATCTCTTTTAATTAAATCTATTTTTGCTTTTGCTTTGTCTGAAATCACGATTGCTACCCCTGTTTTCTTTGCTTCAGATAAAGCAGAATAGATTGTGCTCCAATACCTTTACCCTGTGGGTACCTCTCTGCTTCAAATTTATTTCAGGTAAACAACATATTTTAGGATTCTGGTTTTTAATTCATTCTGCTATCTGCTTCTATTTTATAGGAGAGTCCATTCCATTCACATGCATAGCTATAATAATTGTATTTCCTTTCATGCTATTTTTCACTTGTTTATCCCCTTGTCTTACACCCCACCCTTCTCCTCATCAGAAGTGTTTTATTTCTGATCACCACCTTCCACAATCTAACCTCTGTTTTACTAGTCTCCCCACCCCCTTGTATTATGTCCATCTCTTTTTAGTTGCTCATTGGGTAAGATAGATTTCTATGTCCAACTGAGTGTTATTCTCTCTTTGAGCTAGTTTTGATAAAAGTAAAGTTTAAGTTTTGTCCATCACCTTCTTTCATCTTCCCCTCCATTATAATAGCTCTTTCATGCTTCTTTTATGTGAGATAATTTACCCCATTCAATCTCCCTCCTCTTTCTTCCAATGCAATTTTCTTTCTCACCCCTTTATTTTGTTTAATGGGATATAATCCCATCAAAGTCACCTTATATCCACACCCTCTGTGGGGTGGACATATAGTCCTTCTAATTGCTCTTATAGTAATAAAGTTGTTAAGAGTTACAAATGTTATCTTGCCATATAAAAATATAAAAAGTTTAACCTTATTTAATTTCTTATGTTTTCTCTTTCTTATTTCTTTTTACAATTTTTTTTCCCTTGAGGTCTTACATTTGGAGGTCAAAGTTTTTATTCAGCTCTGATCTTTCAATTAAAAATGCTTGAAAGTCCTCTATTTCATTACATGTCCATTTTTTTCTCTGAAAGATTATATTCAGTTTTGCTGGGTAGGTGATTCTTGGTTGTAACCCTAATTCCTTTTCCTTCCAGTATATCATATTCCAAGCCCTCTGGTTCTTTAATGTAGAAGCTGTTGAATCCTGCGCAAGATTGACTGTAGCATGATGATATTTGAATCCTTTTTGACTTCTTGAAATACTTTGTCCTCGATTTGTGAGCTCTACAATTTGACTATGATGTTACTGTGAACTTTCATCTTGGGATCTCTTTCAGCCAGTGATCAGTGGATTCTTTCCATTTATATTTTGCCCTCTGGTTGTAATATATCAGGTCAGTTTTCCTTGATAATTTCTAGAAAGATGTTGGCCAGTCTCTCTCTCTCTCTCTCTCTGTCTCTCTGTCTGTCTGTCTGTCTGTCTGTCTCTCTCTCTCTCTCTCTCCCTCTCTCTCTCCCTCTCTCTCTCTCTCTCTCTCTCATTATCTATCTATCTATCTATCTATCTATCTATCTATCTATCTATCTATCTGTCTATCCGTATTCTAGGTCAGTTGTTTTCCAATGAAAAATTTCACATTTTCTCCTACTTTTTTAACTTTTAAAATTTTATGTGTTGTATCTTGATGTCTCTTGGAGTCATTAGTTTCCATTTGTTCCATTCTAATTTTTAAGGAATTATTTTATTCAGTGAGCTTTTGTGCTTCCTTTTCCATTTGGTCAATTCTAATTTTTAGGGAGTTATTTTTCTCAGTAAAGTTTTGTATATCTTTTCTCATGCTATTGACTCTTTTTTCCTGTGATTCTCTTGCATTACACTCATTTCTTTTCCCAATTTTTTTTCCACTTCTCTAATTTACTTTTTAAAAATCCTTTTCAAGCTCTTCCTGGAATTCTTTTTGGGCCTGAGACCAAATTACATTTTTCTTTGAGGCTTCACATGTAGCCATTTTGATGCTATTGTCCTTTCCTAAATTTATTCTTTGATCTTCCCTATCACCATAATAACTTTCTATAGTCAAGCTCTTTTTTGTTATTATTTTCTGCTGTTTTTTGTGACTTGATGGTTTTATGTAAGAGTTGAGTTCTGATGCTGCACTGGTCCCAAGCTTTTCATACTGGGGCTCTGCATCTTACTGTTGGCTTTCACTGGACTTCAGGACTTGGTTACTTGCTTTTTCTGGGGAGTAGATTTCCTTTCTAGTTTATATTGTGAGGGGGAAGGGGGGAGAAAGGCTTCCTGTTAGCCTCACTTGGGTGTGAGATTTAGCTGTTGACCTGTTCCAGAGGTGGGGCTCTGCTGCTGGGTTGCTATGGAAACATGGCCTCTCAGTGGCTAGAGGTGGAGTTGCCAGGGTAGGACCTTACTCTGTTGCAGAGACTGCTCACTTGCCTAGAGGGTGGCTGGCTTTCAGAAGAACTGGGCCTCACTAGTGGATTTCCCCAGTCTTGGAACCTTGCTACAGACCCCCTGCTTTGAGGCTGCCAGGGGTGGTGGTGGCTGCTGCTCCTCTCAGACCTCACTCCCATCCCACCCCAGTGAGAAAGACCTTTCCTGCCAAGCTGGTAAGCTGTTTCCCAAGGTTCCTTCCTCACTCTGCCATCTTGGCATTGGAAGTCTCTACCTCCATATTCTCCCCTATCCAATCCATCAGTTACCATATCAAATTTCCTAATTCACAATGCCACCCATGTTACTTTCTCATTCAAAAAACTTCAATAGTCCCCTATTACTTCCCAAATGAAATCCACATTCCTTAGAGAGACATACAGAATCCTGCTCAATCTGCCTCCAACTTATCTTTGCAGCCTTATTTCACACTTCTCTCCCTGTTTTAAAACTGTATTCCTCACTGTTCTGTGAAAAGTCTTATCTTTGCCACCCCTGTGCCTTTGTTGTACTATTTCTCATACATGGAATGATCTCTCACCCTCTCTCATCCTTCAGGGTCTAATTTCTTCCATGACCCCTTCCCTGATTTCCCCTTCACCTCTACCCAGTCACCCTAGCCAAGAATGATGCCATCATCCTAGGGATGCAGTAATTTGCATGTATGTACTGTATACTTAAAATATTCTACTTTTTCTTATAATTATTTATGTAAATCATAACCCCTTCCTGATGTCATATGATTGTTTTTATATGAAATTTAGTATCTAGAATAGGGCCTTATATGACTCTAATAGATGCCAAATAAATATAAGGATGTGAATGAAGCCAAAAGGGACAATAAAAGAAAAAAAACTCTTTTTCTCCCGTAGCTTAAGCAGCAAAAAAGAATGGTATCCTAGGTCTAGAAATCAAGTGATGTGGATGGGTAAGAGGAGAATAAACCATTCCAAGGGCCAAGACCTAGAGATGGAACATTGGAATGAGAAATAGATAATGACATGGAACATCTGGTCAGTTTCTATCCATTTCAGATATTTCTGTGTGTCCCCTTGGCTCAGGTGCCTGCTTTTCTGCACCAGCTAAGCCTTATAACTTAGCCTGAAACCAAATTTTTCAGGACATGTGAATGGAATGGTTCATTAACTAATTAGAGCTTGTTCCTCAGATTAGGTTGTTCTCACCTAGTCTTTTCCAAAGAGTCAAAAATTACTTCTGTCTGTCTTCAGATTTCCCCAGCTGTAACTAAACTGTAAAAGGTGGTTATTTCCCTCTTCCCTTTGCTCATGTGTCAATCATGTAAGTCAGGGATGGACGCACACCTCACTCCTAAAACTCTGCTCCCTAGAGGCTCATCTGACCTTGTTCAATCATGTGTTGGCTGCTGTTCTCAAGATCGTAGCATGCTAGGCTTAGAAAACTTAGTTCCTTTTGAAAGGTGACAGGAAATTTATTTGCTTGAAACCCACACTGAAAAAGTGGTCATAACCAATTTAAAGCAGTAAGGCATAGATAAAAAGAGTGCTGGATTTGGAGTCAGAAGAACTGAGTTAAGATACCCATGCTACCACTTTCCACTTGGCCAGTTACTTTACCACTTCTTAAATGTAAAAGAAAGGCATCGGACAAGTTGTCCTAAATTACAATATCAGGTTCAAATCTATCTTTTCAGATTTGTTTTTAATTCTCTTTCACAAACTCTTCCAAACAAACTGTGCTATTTGCCATTCCCTATATAGGATAGTCCACATGGACAACTCTGGCTTTGTCTGTTTCTTTTGGGGGGCAGGAGGGCAGTTGGAGACTGAGTCTCCTTAATCCATTCATCCTTGAAGTGTACCACCCATTCCTGATCTATTCCCTCTACTCATCGACATATGAGCTTTAATCTGCTTCATTTTTCTCACCTGGGCCACTTCAGCCCTCCTTGGGCAGTTCAGTGGTCCTTCTGTTCACTCTATGGGCACCAGATTTAGTGTTGCCACTCAACTAACTAACTTTATTTTTTAAATTAATTATTTTATTTATTTTCTCATTTATATCATTCATTTCCACCAGATTTTGAGTTACAAATTTTCTCCCTTTCTTTCCCCCACCCCCAACCCCAAAACAGCGATCCCACTGTAAAGCCCCTCCCCCAATCTGCTCTCTCTTATATCTCCTCCATCGCCCCTCTAACTTTCTGGTAGGGCAGGGAGGGTCTCCCTACCCCAATACCTGTATATCTTAATTCCCAGTTGCATGTAGTTAATGATAATAATAATAATTATTATATATATATATGTGTGTGTGTACATACATACATATATACATACATACACACACACACATATATATATACAAATATAGAGATAGAGATAGATATATATTTCCTTTTTTAACATTTGATTGTAGAGCTTTAAATTCTAGATTCTTTCGGTTTTTCCCTTGTCACCCACCCCCACTGGAAGGACAAGCATTCAATACAGGCTGTACATTATGCAGGATATCTTGTGAGAGGACGATTATATGTCCCTCCTTCCTATCCTGCCCCCACCTTGTTCTATTCTCTACCCTGTCCCTTATCCCTTTACTGAAGTGTGTGCTTCCAGCAACCCTCCCCTGACCCTGCCCTCCCCTCTGTCATCCCCCCTCTCATCCCCATGCCCCCTACTCTCCTGTGTGGCAAGATACCCAGCTTAGAGTTTATGTCATTCCTTCCCTAAGCCAAATTCAATGAGAGTAAATGAAAGTAAAGTTGTAACAGTTATCCCTTGTCTCTCCCTGTCTCCTCTCATTCTAGTCGTCTTCCACCTCAGAATTTCATCTTTTAAAGTATCTTCGCTTCCTATTCAATTGATCCTGTATCCTCTGTGTACACATATACATGCTCAGATATGTATTCATATGCACATATACCTTCCTATATAGACATACGTGTAGGAATACATATATTTATATACTCCTTTGTATTCCCTTCACCTATCCTCATACTGAGAAAAGTTTCATAAGTTACTATTATCATTTTTCCGTGTTGGAATGTAAAAAGTTCAACTTTGATAAGTTCCTTATGATTTCTTTCCCATGTTTACCTTCTCATGCTTCTTGTGTTTGAATGTCAAATTTTATGTTCAGGTCTGGTTTTCTCAGCAAGAATGCTTGAAGGTCCTCCACATCATTGAATAGCCACATTTTCCCCTGGAACATTATACTCAATTTTGCTGGGCATCAACTAACTGATTTTAGCCCCACTGCAGCTCAGAAATCCAATCGAGCTTTCAGATGTTTTCAGATTTGCAAAGCAATATCACTACATTAATTTATCTGGTAATCACAACAACCCTGTGAGGCTGGTGCTGTGTTATTCCTTTTACAGGTGAGGAAAACTGAGGGTGAGAGAGATTACCCTTGCCCAAAGTTACAAAGCTAGTAATTATCTGGAACAGTATTTGAACAAAGGCCTTCCATATTCCCAAGTCCCGTGTTCTAGCTTCTACACCCCCAGCTTTTTATCACCCCCTTAGCCTCTCCTCAAATGACTCTGTCAATGCCATGGCAATCAAAGAAGTGGTGGCCAGGTTCAACCTATCCTTTCTGCATCCTCTCCAACATCCCTCCTCTGCTATGGGGAAAGACCATCTCTGCTCATTTCTCTAGACATCACTGCAAATAGTTTCTCCCTCAAGGGAGGGGAGAAGAGACTGTCACTTTAGACTTAGCCTTTCCTTAATCCACGGATCATAACAAGTCAAAGAAATCCATCCTAGTCAGAAGACCTTCTACTCCCAATTGTGAATGCCCCTAGAAGGGAGTAATAACAAAGATTAAATAGGGGTACAGATTTAGAGCTGAAAGGAACCTCTGAGGCTAAACTGGTGATTTTACCGATAAGGAACTAAGACCCAGAGAAGTTAAGGGATTTACCAGAGCTATCCACATCTTAACAGAGCTGCAATCTGAACTCAACTCCTCTGCCTACAAATCCAGTATGCTTTCTCCTATACCATGCTGTTCTGAGTCAAAAGCTCTCAGAGACTTAGTTTCATCATAAGTAAAATGATGTTAATTTTATTCCCTACCTCTCGAGGTAGTTTTTAGGAAAGGGCTTTGTAAATGCCAAATGTTATAATAGTATAGAAATACAAGATATTATTATAATTTGGGTTGATGAGGAGAGGTTTGGGGAGGAGGAAGAATGAGAGTGGCATTTGAATGATGGATAAGACACTAATGGGAAGAGGAAAGCCATTTCTGATAGCAATACTGATGTAAGCCAAGACAGAGAAATGGAAAAAGAGTACATTCAGGGGCAATGAGTAGACCCGTTTGGCTGTGGCATCAGGTAGATTTGACCTGAAATGCATTTAAGCACGCACTGTGTTCCAGCCACTGTGGCAGAGGATAGTGATATGAAGATGAAAACAAAACAGTCCCTGACTTCAACATTTACTATATGCCAGAGATTTGGCAGCTGATGGTAGGAACCAAACAGTACCAGACCACAGTCAGTCAACAAGCATTCATCATACCCCTACTACATTATCACACATAGTTCTAGGTGCTGAGATTGCAAAGACAAACTACAATAACAAACAGTCCCTTGCCCTCAGCAAGCTGACATTAAAAAAGATAAAGATAAAGATAAGAGATCAGGTTGAGTTGCCCCATCCTTTCCATTTCCAGGCTGAAATCAGAGTTGAACTTAAAGCATTCCTAGTTCAATTGCTCTCGCTTGCAGTGAGATATTCTATTGCTTAGAAATCATCCCCCAATGCTTGTGTTTCTTGAAGGCACTACAGTATCCTATCAACATTTAAAAGAGCCCTGTCTTCTAACTTAATGCGGCCTCAGGGAGGAATCAAGGCGGGAAATAATACAGGTGTGAGGGGTGGTGATTGCTAAGGATCCAACAGGTGAACGTGAAGAAAACTCTTGGGAAAATGAATAAAAGCAAAGAAAATTCAAGCCACCCACATTGCTGATTTTCAAGGTCTTTCCCATCATCAGCAGACAGGATGGTGAGTTGATTTTTTTTTATTACAAACATTTAAAAAGGTCCAGATTTGTTTTTCTCTTGTTTTACCCATTCTGAATGTGGGTTCCTGATTCCCCTATAGTTGTTAATATTATCACTAAATGCAATTAAGAGCTGGATTTCCATATCTTCCATAATTGGAGATGTTGGCAAAGGGTACAGGGAAAGACACAGAGGGAAACAGAGCTTTTCAATTATGGCATTTTATCTCAAAGTCAAGCATAGTTTTGAGTCTGTTATTTCTGAGAGCATGAAAAATACTTAAATGTAAAAGAGTCATGATTCCCTAAGTTGGGGTTTTTTTTGTCATTTATCTCTAAACTCCAGTAAATGAGCAATGTACAAAGACTATTTTCTCTACTTCATCTCTGACAATATATTTATGGATGTATGAGCCTGTATATGGTGTTCTGCAATTATGCCTTTCTAGACAAGGCAAAAAAATCTGCATAATAATTCTTTCTTTGAGTTATGTGGAGATGTATAAATCCTTTAGCATTTTATATCTCTTAGCATATTTAAAGGTTTGTAAATATTCTTTTGTGGCATAAAGAAATGAACTGGGTGGATGGGAAGATGTAGAAGCTGTATCATTTCCTTCAACATGCAGCAGCTCTTCTCTGATGAACTGTGGAAGATGTTTTTTTTGCCCTGGTAACATCTGGCTACCTGGCAGATTCAATAGGCAGCTGGGTTGGTAACTTTAGAGTTGCTTCTGGGCCTTTCACATAATTAGTCTGCTTATGGGCCATCTGGGTTGCTTTGATTTCACTGTTGCCATTTCTGCTCTTTCTGAAGAATTTCTGTGCGTTTATTCCTTTGTGGCTCTGTCCATTAATAAACCTGCCTTTAGATTGGGGGACATCAGGTTTATTCATGGAATGTGCCAATAGTGTGCCCTTCCAGAAATTCCATAGCAGGAATTGCCCTACACATCAAAAGGGGATGTGAGACTTTTATTAGAGTAGTTTAAAAAACAATGAATAGATTCCTGAGTGTCCAGAAGTTGTAGTGACTCAATGACTCCTTGCCCCACCAGTATCCCACCAGCAAGGAATGCATATTCTCTAGAAGTGTTGTGATTTTCAGATTACTTAAGTATCAATTAGCTAGGCTAATGGGGAGAAGAGTACTAACATGAGCCCTAAAAAACAATCATCAGAATAATCTGTCCTAGTTTGTGGCAAATATCTCCCATATAAAGATGATGCTACTGGCCAAAGTAGAGTGTATCTCAACCACATTACATCATCATCACCCTCGTTCTGGCCCTTGTCACTTCTCACCTGAATTGTAGTAATAGCATCCTAATTGTTTTCCTTCCCTCAAAACCTCTCTCTTTTCTGATTATTCTCCATGATTCAGCCAAAGTGATTTTCCTAAAGCACCATCTCACTCTTTGTTCCAGAAACTCCTATTTTTCTACCAAAAAAAATGCAAACTCCTCTGTTTGACATTTAAAACTCTTCCCACCTTGGCCCCAACTTCCCTTTTCATTGTCCTTCTGTGTTATTCTCCTATCTGCACACCACAGTCCAGCTAAACAGGCCTTTTTGCTGTTTCTTACAAGCTCAGCTCCATCCTCTGTGTTTGTAACTCTTCACCAGATGGCTCCTATGTCCCTACTAATCACCTACATTTCTTACAGTCCCTAGTTTCCTTTAAAACCAAACTCAGTCCTTGGAGAACTGAAGAACAATGTAAATTAATGAAAGTACATATGGCTAAACTGTGACAATATAATACAGATATTGATGAATAGATTTAATGCTGTACCAATAAGACTATTAAGGGACACTTTCTAGAGCTAGAAATAATAAACATTTATCTGGAGTAATAAAAAAGATCATATTCAAGAGGAAAACAATGAAAAAAGTAGGAAATAAGGGGAAATAACACCTCTAATCCCCAACTATGAGATAGAGCAGTAATCATCAAAATAGTACGTCCCAATTTAAAAAAATAGATCTCTGGAACACACTAGACAAGGAAGAATCAGAAATAACTAAATTCAATAACCCAGCATACAATAAACCTGAAAATATGATACACAGGAAAGAACTCCCTGTTGGTGAGAATTCATAGGGAAATTGAAACGCATTCTGGCAGAAATTAGGTTTAGACCAACATCTTATACTGTATTTCACAATAAGTTCAAAATGGATAAATGCCCTGAATATTAAAACTCTTACCATAAAAAAATAGAACTGGAAGAAAACAGATCAAGTACCTTTCACAGCTAAGAATTGATAACCAAATGGGAGATAAAGGTGATATAAAAGATGAAAATGGATAATTTTAGCTACATATAATTCAAGGGCTTTTACATAAATAAAATTAGTGAAACTAAATTAAGAAGAGAAATAGCCACCTTCGTGTGTGTATATATATATATATATATATATATATATGTAATAGTATAATAGTTTGAGATATATACATATACATAGAGAGAGAGAGAGAAAGAGGGAGGGAGGGAGAGACTACAACAATATAAATGGAAGGAATAATAACAAAGTAATGAGAGTGAATGCTGTGTAATTATAATGACCAATCTTGATTCCAAATAAGAAATATGAAAGGCACCTCCTTCCCTTCTTTGTAGATATTGAGGATTTTTGGTGTAGAAGACTATAGATAATGTCAGACTTTATCTATTAGTCAATGTTATAAACTTTTTTTCTTTTTAAAAATTCTTTGTTATAAAGATCAGTTTTCTGTGAGATAGGGGGATATATAGGGAAACATAAAAGACATAAAAACCAAATGATATTAATGAAATAAATTTAAAAATGAAAAAAAATCAGCTTCTACATAAGACCTTTCTTTACTGATGACTCAGTTTGGTAGTATCTTCTTCCACCTCATCTCTCAAGTATCTAATATTTTTTACATATTTTGTAAATAGAAGTAGTGTGAAATCATGACTAAAGGCTTTAAGTCCTGTCTTTGCCTTTGAACTATGTGACCCTGGGCAAGTCATTTTATGTCTCAGTGCTTGAAGCAATTCTCTAAGACCAAGTTCTAGAGAAGGTGCCTACGTATGTCAATAAGAACAGTTTACTCACTGGAGTTTCCTGTATTGATGATACCAGAGACTGTCTCTAACACTATATGCTGTCTCCATGTACATGTTATCTCCTCTGATAGATATAATGTAACTGAAGGTAGGGGAAATTTCATTTTTTATCTTTACATCCCAGGGCCTGGGGTGTACCTACTATGTGCCAGATACAATTTCTGGTACATGGTAGGCACTTAATAAATTCCTGTTGATTGATTGAAATTATTTTTCTCTTCTATATTCAAGGCTTAAATGTTACCTTTGACTCTTCTTTCTCCATCATTTCTCATAACCAATTGGTTGTCAAGTCCTGTTGATTCAGCCCAATAAAACCCTTCCATTCATTTTCTCTTGTCTATTTCCATTACTAAGACTTTTCATCACTACTTACCTTGACTTGTGCAGCCACCTCTGAAGTGACTTTGTCATATCAATCCTCTTCCTCCTTCAAGAATCCCATCAAATTTTTAAACTACCATTGAACTTTTTCACAAACTCAGCCCAAATTTGTGTCTCCCTGCCTTCTTTACAGTATTACACATCTCATCGGTACATTGAAGGGGCCATCGCCAGTCATCCTGGCTTATATCTTGCCACTGGACAAATGATGGAGAGAGTGAGGTTGATGACTTTTCACAGCTCTTCCTCACTTAAATCCAATTCACTTGCAAGTCAAGACATCACCCTCCTGATGTCTTTGGTCCTCTTTGAGACTGCATGACAAACAACAATAACATTTAAGTCAGTATTAACTTAATGAAGTATTTAAGTGTTTAATATGGGCCAGGCATGGTCAGGATAAAAATAAAGGCAAAACCATTCCCCATGATGGGGTTCACATTCCAGCCTGGGATATAATATGTAAATAACTGTACATCTAAGATATATATCAAGTACATGGAAAAGTAATCTCAGAGGGAAGGCAAAAGCTGAGCGGACCAGGAGAGGCCTCCTAGCGAAGGTAAGATTTGAGGCGAGTCTTGATGAAAGTCAGGGAAGCTGAGAGGCAGAAGTGAAAAGGGAGAGCATTGCAAGTCTGGGAGATTGAGGGGGAGACAGGAAATGGAATGTCATGTTAAAGACCAGCAGAGCTGGATCTTCCCGTGCGAGAAAGGGAGTGAAATATAAAAAGAATGACAAGGTGGGAGGAAGCCGGGTTGTGAAGAGCTTTACATTCCAAACAGAGGACTTTGTATCTGGTCCTATGGGTTATAGAGAATCAGTGGAATTTCATAAGAAAGGTAATTCCTGTTCTTTAGGAAAATGACTTCAGAGGCTGAGCAGGGCATGGATTAGAGTGAGGAGAAGAATTTAAAACAGCCTACTTCATTCTGACTATTTCTAAATCATCTTAGTGTCTTCTCCCTGTTCAGCTATAGGTTTCTCAGGGACTGGAAACCTGTATCTACCTTTGTGGTCTCCTTTACACATAGTCCCTAGTTTGATGTTGGGCATATAGTATGTAGTATCTGCTCACTCAGTCCCTACTGATATTTTGATAAAGGGGCAGCTCATTGGCACAGTGGATAGAGTGAACCTAAAGTCAGGAAGACCCAAGTTCAGATTCCACTTCTGACTAGTAATAGCTGTGTGACCTTGGGAAAGTCACTTAACCCTGTTTGACTCTGTGTCCTCATCTGTAAAATGAGCTGGAGAAGGAAATAGCAAACTACTCCAATACTTTTGCCAAGAAAACCTAAAATGGGGATAAAAAAGAGTTGGGCACGATTGAATAACAAAGAAATAGGAGGAGAGGAAGCATGTTCTAGTAGATAGAGAGGCAAGAAGACCCAGGTTCAAATCCTGTCTCTGACACTTACTAGCTTCTTGACCATGGGTAAGTCACTTAGTCTCTCATTGACTCCAGGCAACTATCTAAGATTACCCTGTACATATATTGCTAACATGTAATGCTGAATGGAGTCTCCATGCCAGAGTTCACTTACACTGATAAAAATCACAAAGCCAGGTCCAATCCCCATTAAAAAAAATGGGAAATTATTGCATTTTGTTTTTCTTAATTGAAAACCTAAATTCGACTAATTATAATCTTACTCTCAGTTCTCTACTCTGGGGTCAAATAAAAAGATAGGAAGAAAAATCCAGGGTATAGAATAATTTTCTTCATGAAATCCACCCACCAACAAGATAAGAAGAGCCTTTAAAAAAATTAATTTCCCCCATCATTAAAGCTTCACAACCAAATAACTAGTTCTCCAAATTTTACCTTAGAAATCAAGAAATGCATCTCACTTCTGAAAAAGCAGTCAATGTCAAATTTCTCCTCCAGGCAACCCACACGAATAATTCCCTTTCATATTTACACATGAACAACCGGATAACTAGGAGTCATCATATGCCTAAAGAACAGGCTCCTTATTCATCTGTTCTTGAGACTTCTTATAATCACAGTTTCCAGTTACCCTTATTAGAGGAAGGTTTGGGCCTAGTAATAAAAGATGAAATATCCAATTTCTTGAATTTTGTGTTGTACAGGAAATGAGCTAACAAATATCACTGTAGATTAGATGGCCTAGGGATAAAAGCACCCCTTCGCCTTGATTATGAATATAATGGCCATTCTTTGTCCTGATTCCAATGACTGAGGAATACACTGACAGTATTTATTTAAAGGATGTCAGAGCTGTGTTAATATTGGGGAAAATTCCACTTATCTGAATTTTGTAGTAGAATCAAAAATAGAGGTGTCAGATGTCTGGCCTAGCATCTGCTTTGATGCAAAGTTAGATGTAAGGCTGACCCCAGGAAAAATTGAGAATGCACCAGGTTTGTGTATGGCAGATCCATTGCAGCCATCCACACTAAACCCTGCACCACAGACCTTTCCCAGACATCTCATCTCCAAAACTGTCTCACCTTCTGTATGTTCTATTCCTATGACTGACTCTACTCCCAAAATGAAAATTATAGCTAGCTCATATCCACTTAATTTACAAAGGTTCTAGGAGATTTAAGAGCACTGATTCAAGTCAGAGGATGGAGGTTCAAAACCCACCTCTGTGTCCTTGGAAATGTCACTAAATAGCCTTGGGCCTCAGCTTCCTCATCTGTAAAGGATGGAGTTGGACCATATGGCTTCTGAAGTCCCTTCAAACTTCACATCTACAACAATGAGCGCGTAGTGTTTTATGGTTTACAAAGTCATTTATGTTATCTCATTTGAGCCTAACAACAAGGTGAAGTGTCTTGTTATTCCCATTTCACAGTTGGGAAACTGAATTAGATGACTTGTTCACAGTCTCCCAGCTAAGTATGTGTCTGAAGCTAGATTGGAACTTTGGGCATGCCTGCCTCCAGATCCAGCAAGTCCAGAATTCTCTCTGCCTACCGTGTTCTGTGACCCCATCATCCTAAATCAGTAAATAATAACAGCAAACATTTATAGAGTGCTTACTATGTGCCAAACACTCTGCCAAGTGCTTTACAATTATTCATTTTATTCTCACAACAACCCTGGGAGGTAGATGTTATTATTATTCCCATGTTACAGATGAAAAAAACAGAGGGATTGGTGACTTGCCCAGGGTCACACAGACTAAGTTCCTAAGGTCAATTTTGAATTGAATTCTTCCTGACATAAGGCCCAACACTCTATCCATTGTTCCTCCTAACTGCCCATAAAGTCAGTCCTATACGTATCATGAGCTCCATTTTTTATGGGAAGAAATTGAGGATTGGACTAAAATATCATACAGATATTGAGCTATCAGACAGAAATAACAGGGTTTTCTCCTCTCAGTTGTTGGCAGCAGAAAACAAAGACAATTACTAGTTGTGTCGTATCACTGCTTTATCTTAAAAATCAGGTTCTATGATTATTTATTCAAAACCTGAAGTGGAGAAATGGTTATAATCTTTATATTTGTCATTTTGATCATTTATTAACTCACTACAGAGACCAGCAGCCCAAATGCAAGTGTGAGGCCCAGGCCAAAATGACTAGGAGAAGAAATCCTACTTTGGGTATCTATTTCCCCCTTTGTGTATACTTCCCCTGATTGGAAAATTAACGCTGTGTTTGAAAATTACCCCAATTTCCCATTTGAACATATTTGCTGATTTACGTCCACACTTGTAAAAAGCTCCCCCACCCCCAAGAACATATGTTTACTCTTGAGAGTCTTCTTAAGATTGTGCATAGGTAAACGTCTTTTATAAGCTTTATAGGACACAAACATGTATTCCTCTTTATACCACTAGACGATTTATTGGATTAACCAGAAGGATCTGATGTGAAAGCTTAGGATGATATTGAAAACACATCACTTCTATTGTAGCTAAGAAAATCAGCTTTAGAATTAGAGAGACCTTGTATTGGGCATTATGTATAGACCTTTAGCTTTTTATCACAGCGGTTCTTTGTTGCCATGGAAACAGAATTAACCATTTCATTAATATCACAGGAGAAATACACACATTTATGCATTTCGGTCTTCGGAAAAAAAAAATCCACATTCTTTTTTCAAGGGATCAGACCAGTTTCTGTGCCTGTTCCCCACTCTACTTCTCCTCCTAGCCCCCATCTCTTCAAAATATTTTTGCTGAATTTTTCTGTAGGACTTTGTAATGTAAACTTCATTTTAAAAAAAAAATTAAATTTCAACTGGCTGCATTGGTTTGGCTGCTGGAAAGGGTCCCTTGAGCGAAGAAACAGACTTCAGAATCAGAAGCTGCTGAAAGCAATAAGCATCATACAAAGAGACTCAGTTGTCTGTTAGCAGGGAAGCCACTTGCTTGGTTTTTTTTGTCTTCCTTTGTGATCAGCTTGGTGAAATGGGTGTTACTAGCAGCACCAAAGAGTAATCCCTAATCAAAATGAATAACCTAGTTATTCCTATCCCCAATAAAAAGGAATAATCCAGCTGTTGCTGTAGACTGCAAGGTTGGGTAGTATAGGCTGATTGTGTTGGAGACAGAACACCAGAGGAAAATGTCCTTGGAACAGGAAAGCCATTCATTTCATAAATAGCTACACAGGAGACCCATGTTTTCCAGCCTGGAAAACTAGGATAGCTTCCTACATGTTTGCACTGAGCCTTTCTGGTGGAAATTTTATCAAAATGGTTAACTTTTACTCTTTGGTTGATGTATTTATTATAGTGCTATTCAAGAAAAAACACACACACACACACACACACACACACACACACACACCTCTCAGCCAAAGGGTAGAAGGACAAAAGTTGGGATACAATTTGTATCCAGCAGTTCTGCACATAGGAATTCCTGTATTATGATGTCTCTCAGTAAATAATGTCTCTTGGCAAAACCAAGTAGTGCTACAACTTTACGTTTGTAACTTTTTCTAATTTACAGAATGATTAAGGAGTGATCACAGTGACTTGAGGAATTAGAAAACTCTAATGTGGGTTTATGATCCAAGTATCATTGCTCGGAATAAGTTTCTAATGTAAAAAATGATACAGAAATAGAGATTTAATTTACTCCCAATTTTGCCATTCATTTTTGTTTGAAAATATGCTTCAAAACACTATATACAATGACTCCAATCATGTTTTTAAAGGGCCACTAAAAGGAAGTCAAATTCATTGTAATTTTAAAAAAAATCCATGGCAGTCTCAGAGAACAGATAATGAAATATGCCTCCTCTTCATGGCAGAGACATGGGGGACAACTAGGGAAGAATCCTGTTTTTATCTGAAGCATCACTGTTTCTCTTGTTTTATTTAGTTATAATTCTTTATTGCAAGGCAGGGCTTAAACTAGAGGGGTTTTCCTCAGAAATGACTGTCATGTAAAGACAAAAGGAATCTTTAAGAAATTTTAATGATGATGATGATGATAAAAGAAGAGGAAGAGAAGGCAGAAGAGGAGGAAGAAAAGGAAGAAAGAGAGAACACAGAAGCAGCTTGGGATAGTGAGCCAGCCTCAAAGATCAGTGTGTAACCCTGGACAAATCATTTGACTTCTCAGTGCTCTAGGCAATTCTCTAACACTGTGTTGTATAAAAGGTGCCAACTTTCAATGACAAGAGTTTCATCATTCAAGAGTTCCCTGTACCAATGAAATCACAGATCCAGTCTTTCCATCATCACATCATCATCATCATCATAAATGATCATAAATAAAAAACACAAGATGATTATAATCATTTACATTCCCCTTTCACTGTGGAAGAGCTAACAGTAAAATTTCTAATGATTAAGCAGATGAAAATTATTATAACTGCCATTTCTTCAGGACTTTAACTTGTACAAAACACTTTCCACCCAACAACTCTGCATAGTAGAAAGTAGCAATTATCTTCATCCCCATTTTACAGATCAGGACACTGAGGCTCTCAAAGATCTTCAATGATTTATCCAAGTGTTTCGCAGACTAGTATATACCAAAGTAAGAATTCATATCTGGAGCTCAGGTCTTTCTTGAAAGTCATTCCTTTTCCTCCTTATACCTGCTAGAAGATAGCTCATTTACCTAGGAGGTATAATAAGTCAAAACCAAAGCATCCTGTAAAGGATAACTGGATGACATGCCAGTCTTGACTTCCAGTACCAAGTAAAGGTCTGTTTCCAGCAGCAATAACAAGGAAACACTCTATTTGGTTATAGATGCCTCTCTTCCACTAAGATGGTGCTTCAATTTTCTCTGATTTCTAGAGACTTCATGGAACTCAGAACAATAATCCTTATGCAAACATTACTTTCACATTCAGTAAAGGATGGACTAGAAAAAAAGCAATTAATTTATATGACATTGCTTCCAGATGCTCATCTTTTCAATGATGATTTTCATACAGAGAGTAAACTGTTTCAATTGTTCATAGCAGTTTGGTAAACTCTTTTCAAACCAAAATTGAAAAGAAAAACACTGTCATGCAACAGATTTTGTTATTGTTAATATTTTTTTATTATTATTCCAGCCTTTGTAGAGAAATTATATACCTACATTGCTCAATCAGGAAATACAATAGTATATTTTATTTCTTCAGTGGACTGAAGTCTAGACACTCTTTTTCAAAAGATAAGGGAGATGAAAATGTCACCCTATTTTTATTTATCGGAGCAAACTTGTTTTTTTATTCCTGTTTTAGTTATTTCTCACTTACTGATAGCCACAGACATGTAAGAATAGTTCAGGTTTCTAACTCAGGTGCCTTTTCTCTCACCCTCATTGGCAAGTCAACTATTTTGCATTTGAAAAATAAATGTACCATTTATTTGGTGAAAAGTTCATTCCATCTCTCTGTCTCTGTCTGTCTCTCTCTGTCTGTCTCTCTCTGTCTGTCTCTCTCTGTCTGTCTCTCTGTCTCTGTCTCTCTGTCTGTCTCTGTCTCTCTCTTTCTCTCTCCATTAATCCATCTATCCATCCATCCATTCAATACTGATCAGATATTCTTGGGAAGAGCATATGATAGTTAATCTTTGGTCTGACTTATATCAGAAAAATAAAAATCATTATTCACAGTAAGTAGCCCACAAAGTAAAAAATGAGTCTATAATTGGGAAATGGGACCTTTAATTTGCACATGAATCTATATTTATTTCCAAAATAAAAAGATACTCAAGCCCTGCATTAGATGAAAAGAAGCCATGGATGCTTTTCTCTGCTGCACAAGAGGGCAGTCTTTCACTAAATCCAAAGGAAACCAAACTTGGGCAATTTTTTTTCCAGTTGGACAAGAGCTGCCCCAAATGGCTTGATTCCTTGATGGGATTCCTGAATGGGCTTAGCCCTTTGCACAAGATTGAACTTTGGTTGTAGTTAGCTTTTAAAGAACTGTGTGAAGGTAACTCCTGCCTGACCTGAAATAATCTGGAGTCCTAAGTAGTCCATCTGAGAAAATGCTGTCACAAAGATAAAAGTACAAATGTTTGCATGGTCATTGACATTCTCCCTCTAATTTTACATAAATGTTTGCCTTTCTCATACTGCCGTGGACAACTTCAGGTTTCAGTAAAGAGCCTTAGGTATAAGCTATTTTAAAAAATCTACTTATGATGTCAAATCATTCAACCCTAAAAGATGTATTTCCCCCCGTCTCTCTTGAGTGTTTTCATACTGGTTACTCATAATCAGATTTCAAGGATTTCAGCACAGACTGCCAAAATCAATTTGAAATGGGTAATAATTTCTATTGGGACAATTATGTATTTAAATTATGAGACTACAATGGGAATGATTTACAAAGAAATTAAGGGAAGCAAAAAAAGTGTTGGTAATATGCATTTACATTCAAAATAATTAGCTCTGTTTAACTAAAAATGCATTCTTTAAATGTATTATGAGTAAGGCAGAGTCATGCCATGAGAAAAGTCTTGAATTTGGAGTCAGATGACATAGGTTCAAATCCCAGCTCTGACATTCCATAACTGTATACACAACATTGGTCAAGTTGTTCTACCTCTCTAGGTCTCAGAACCTTTCTCCAAAAAATGAAACACTAGGGTAGAGAACCCGTACGGTTCCTTCCGACTTTATGCCGATCATGGTCTATACGAAGTAAAAACACTGTTGAAAAGGGAGTTAAAAATCAGTTATTACCCATAAGGCTAAATAACATTATCTTGATTGTTAATTTAACCATTTGGGATTTTTTTTTCTTTAAAAAGCAACATTATATCTTGGTAATAGGCCTCCTGTTTGTCCAAAAATTTTGGCACTCTGGCACTCCTTTCTAGATCTCTGGCTGAATATTATTGTCTTTGATTACATAAAGGGTTTGATGAGGAGAATTTTGATCAGATACTCTATGGGTATAGAGGTGGATTGTTATTTGTGTTGTATGATTATCTATCTGTCTGCCTGTCTGTCTATCTATCTATCTATCTATCCATCTATCCATCTATCCATCTATCCATCTATCCATCTATCCATCCATCCATCTATCCATCTATCCATCTATCTATCCATCTATCTATCCATCTATCTATCCATCTATCTATCCATCTATCTATCCATCCATCTATCCATCCATCTATCCATCCATCTATCCATCCATCTATCCATCTATCCATCTATCCATCTATCCATCTATCTATCTATCTATCTCCTAAAGGACTGAAGATCAATCTCACCCAGAAGGCAAATGGTAGGCATGGATGGCCTGCAGCACATCCCAATGAGATGTTTCAAAGACCAGGAGTAAAGCTTGTCATCAAGGAAATGTATGATAGGAATAGAGAATAGGCTGTTCCTATGGAAAAAAAAATAACAGCTAGGTATCAGTGCTCCATAAATACTCCCACAATGTTAAGAGAGATCAAGGTAGGCCTTGAGCAAAATAATAATATAATGCAAATATGTATACATATGTATACATACATTTTTACACAAACACATATATACACCCACATATATTTGTACACACACACATACACATATATGTATATAAAACTTTAAGGGTCGCATACTTTATAATTATTGTCCCATTTATCCTCACAACAACCCCGGAAGGTAAATGCTATTATTATACTCATTTTACAAATGAGGAAACTGAGGCAGACAGCAGTTAAGTGAATTACCCAGGGTTACACAGCTAGTAAATGCCTGAGGCTGGATTTGAACCCAAGTCTTCCCGAATCCAGGCCCAGCACTCTCTCCACTCTGCCCCTAGCTGCCTATGGTGAACTTATAAATGGACATGGACAAGAGTTACACAGGTTTGGCTGGCATGGATGGGTTAGAGTCTGCGCTACTGGAGGGAACATGCAGATCAGTGAGATTATGGCTCTATATTTATTTGTGTGGATTTGAAATCACGTATGAGTAGAAAAATTAAAAGTTTTCTAAGAGATGTCAACATGTCCCCAAATAAAGTAGTTAGATCTCTCATAACCAGCCAAGAAAAGCCAGGAAAAAGGTACAGCCCTTCAACTTTCCTCTGCCTTCCTCCTTTGGAGGTGGTTTCAAGTGTATGTTTTTATGTGAATAAGTAGGAATTTGGCACATCTTGTTTATAGCCATTGACTTTAATTTGCCACTAAATGGTCTCTTCGGGGAAAAACAAAACAAAAATAAAAAGAGAAAAGCCAGAAGTATTGCTGCTGCACACTGCAGAGACAATGTTTTTTCTGATTCCAACACATTTGATCATTTCCTGCATATGAACAGTATTCCAGGGTGCAGCGCCCTCCTAGCCATTACCATCAGATTTCACATTTAAACCAAACTCCTGATCCTCCAGTGGATCTGTGATTTCATCAATGCGGGTAATTCCTTCAACTCTACAGATTATAATCTATCTACACTGACCATTCTGAGCAATTCCTGGCTATTTCCTCCCATAGGCTTGTTCCAAAGGGCTCGTCCTTCATCCTTATGTCTTTTCTTTCATCATTGGGGGGGGGGGGGTAGGCAATACTAAAAAAAAAATTCCCAGGCCACCAATCACTTACCCTTCACTCTCAGTATGCAAGCCAAGTATAACTATACTTCGTATCAACTCTCTCAAAGTACCTACCCTTTCCACCTTCAGTGGGAAGGGAAAAGACCTTCTTTAGTTCATATGCCTGATCAGATCAACCCCCCCAGGGGTCCACTTTTTCTGACCAAAAACTCCAGAGGTCCCAAGAAGCCTCACCTACCAACAGCAGAAAGAGGAAAGTCGCCTATCAGTCTCCAGGTGAGGTCTGCCACTCTCCTAGTACTGGCTTTTATCCCCCAGTGAGGTTAATTTCATCCTCATATATGTAGAGTGGTTTTTATAGCTGTCACATTAGTATGGAAACATCTCTTTGAGGACTTAATCTTTCTGTGGAACATTCCCTATCAGCTCAATGCTGAAATGGGAGGTATAAATGATGCATAAGACTTCAAGAGCCAATATAAGCTTAGCTTTTTATAACAAAATAAAAGATTCTGTATTGAACTATGAGGCATCACACTTCCATGAAATAAATTAAGGAAATGGTCTGTAGGGTTGTTTTACACAATTTATTGTCACTCTCTGCCATCAACTGCGACTCCAGGCTCCATCTCCTTCCTAATGTGGCACCAGTCCATGTAACTCATTAATGTAAAACATGAACCCACACATTGAAGGTCATTTTCAAAAATGCCATGGATGATCGTGTTCCGAAGCACCTATATGTGGGGTGGATTCTATCTTATGCCAACCTCTTCTTGACTTTTTTATGTTAAAAAGTGTTGGGTAAGATACTGTTCCTATCCTTTCAAAGTTATTTCTCTCCACTGAATTTCTGCTTGCCTTCACTACAGCAGTCCAGAGTTTGCCAAAAAAAATTTTTTTTCCCTTCTTGACATTTCATTTTTAATTAAAAATGACATTTTAATTAAATGGAAACATATGTAGAATAAACAGAATAACTCACCAACAGCAGTGAGCTGGGCTGTTCTGTCAGTTCAGTTTTAACCTTTCTGGCTCATGAAAGCCTGTACTGGGCTCCTTGGCAGGGGTTGCCAAGGCACATGAGATCAATGGGGGGAAAGAGGACTAGCTATAGGCCAGACCAACCCCACATTGGGAAAATGCCAAAAAGAGCTGAGGATGGCAATCCAGAGAGGGCCTCTCCTAACCATACCATGCCACACACAGGGCATTTGGTTTCCACAAATAGCTGTCTCACTTCTTTTCAGAATATTGACACTATCCCTTTAGTGAAAGACCCCAGTTTTACCACTTTCCACTTTTACAGATGGTCTGACTTGGCAATTTTAAATGTTAAGGGAATTAGAAATCTGGTGAAAAGTAAATGCTGCCAAAAGCAAACCATTACAATTAAAAGAAGCCACCCTTCTACGGCCGTTTATAACTTGGGACTGTTCCAACCTCTAGAAGGTGCCCTGCCCGATACGCTGGATCAGGTATTGGTATAGTCAACTGTAAGCGTTATTACGAGAAGAAAGGCAGCCAAACTTCTCCCATGGAGTGAGCTGGCAAACTGTATGTGAACATATTGTGGGTATGAAGGGAGTGCAGTAAGATAGGAAAAAAAATAACAAAGAAAGAAATAAGCAATGGCTAAGAAACGAATATAGAATGGGCAAATGATATCCCTGAAAATGAAAACGCAAAACCTTCTATGGGCTCCACTCTGGTAACAAACCCATGCTCATTCATGGCCCTCATGGTGCTTTAATTTGCTTGCTATTTATATTATATTTGCTTACAGGTATATATGTTGTTTTCCCTAATACTGTGGAAAAATTTTGAAGGCAAAGACTATTTCTTTTTAAAACTCTTCATAACCCCAGAGCCTAGCACAGTTCCTGACATGTAGCAAGTGCTTAATAAATGCTTGTTGGTTAATTGGTAAGCTATTTAAATGGTAATGCAGGGAAGCAACAATTATAAATAGCATAAAGGACCATAGCCAGGTCGGTTTAGTTAAAGGCATTACCCCCATTTGGGTATAATTATACCTCATCTGAAATTTCCCTTGCATTCCATACCTATTTCTGGGCCTCCATAAGTTCAAAAGTCTTGCTTATGATCCTAGTACCATGCCACTAGACAGCCCAAGACGACAAATTCAATTCAGTGAACATTTATTAAGCACCTTCTATGTACAAGGTCCCAGAGATGTACTACAAAAATAAAAATCTCTTCCCACAAAGAACTTTTACACCACGGGCGGAGAGGAGGAGATATAATATGTACCCAAGTAAGTAAATACAAACAAAGTCTGTTATAAAACAATACAAACAGACTTGGATGGAGTGATGACCTCATCAGTGGAGTATTCCCTCCAATTGACTTCCAAATGGAAAGAGTGCTAATAGCAAGGAAAAGGGTCATGTAAAAGGTGGCACCTGAGGTGTCCTAGGAAATTAGTGAGTCAGTGAGGTGAAGGCGAGGAGGGGATACATTGAAGATACATGCATAGAGATGGAGAACGGAGCATCACCTCTGGGATGAGAAAGAACTAGCAGGCCAGTATGACCGGACAGAAAGACACGGTGGGCAAAATGCATACAAATTGCAGTGAACTTCAATCAACTGTCCATGTAGGAATCACAGAAACAGGAGAAGGGGAAAGGATTGGAATAAGTATTTATTAAGGTCCTGTTCTACCCAAGCACTGTGCTAAACACTGCAAAAATTACCCTATTTGATTTGATCCTCCTAACAATCTAGGGCAGGGATGGGGAACCTGAGGTCTCTAGGCCACATGGGGTCCTCTAGGTCCTCAAGTGTGGCCCTTTGACTGAATCCGACCTTCACAGAACAAATCCCCTTAATTAAAGGATTTGTACTATAGCCACGGCGGCACTGTCTCTAGTTTGAGGAAATGGACTAATTTGCCTTCAAGTTAACTCACCCTTCTTCAATTATTTTGTGCCAATTTAATTTCTCTGTTCCTTTTTCTAGCGAAAAAAAAAAAGCCCTGTAATAAGGCTAACAAAACTCCTAGGCTAGAAATTCCAAGAATTCACACTTATCATAGTATCTACCAAAGTGCACCAAATTTTGTTGAAATCAACAATTATTAGGAAATTTTCTATGGTAGGTTCTAGAGAGAAAAAGGCAAAAAATGAGGTAGGTTCTGTCTGCAAAGACCTTGCCTCTCACTGGAAGGATGCACGTGTACACAGGAAAGTAAAATTAAAAATAAGGAGGAAGTGGGGAGGGAACAAGGTCACTGCGTGACCACAGATGAGTCACAGAATTCCGTAAGCCTCCGTTTCTCTTCTTTAAAATAGAGTTTAAAATATTTGGATAGTCAGTTTCACAGAGTTGTTGAGAGGCATTAGTGGAAAGAGGACCAAATCTGACATCAGAAGATAGAGGCTAAACTCGCATCATTATTGCTGCAGACCCTTTTGACATCTGTAAAAGAAACTCTCCCATCTCCCAGTGCCACTCGGAGGAAGGCACTATGCAGTAGTCATTTAGTATTTCTTTATGCTACTACACAACTCCTAATTATTGTTATTAATAATATTCTAATCATTCCACGATTTAATAGATCATCTCCAAGAGATGCTGCGGTCCAAAGATCCCATCACACTTCAGTCATTCTGTTGAGGAGCTTTTCTGAATTTAACTAGACTCTCCTTAGGCAACAGGCATGCAGTTTATCCCCATGTGTGGACTCGATATCCTTCTAACTTTGTAGGGACTGTTTGGCATAACCTTCAAGAAAATAAAGTCACTTCCATTCCATGATGAATCATCAGCAAAAGTAATTCAGTGTTAAAGTAACAGCTCCAAATTCTGTGCTACAAAGTGCTTTTCTCACAACCAACCCATGAGGTGGTGTAGTGTAAGTATAATAGTAGGTAGTATAATTGATATTAACTGTTTTGTAGAGGAGAAAACTGAGGCTGTTTTCTGAGATTATGTGACCTTCCCAAGATTACAGAACTCTTGAGTCAATGGCATATACAGGACCACAGATTTAGAGGTTGCCAAGATCAACTCTGTTGTCCAGATGGTGAAACTGAGGCACAGACAGGTTAAGAGATTTGCACATAGTTCCATAAGTCTAAGTATCTAAGGCAAGATTTGAACCTCAGCCTCCTGACTACAAGTACAACACCCCATCCATCACACCATGATACCTCAACTCTGACTCTTGGACTATAGGTTTTCTGCTCTCCCCATTACTCTACAGTTAGACCTCCATAGAAATAAAAATGTGTTGAATCCCCCCAACCATCTTTTTCTTTTATCTTGTAGTCCAACCTCCTCATTTTTTATTTGTTTTTTTTATTTAAAAAATATTTTTTGTTTATTTTTAGTTTACATCATTCATTTTCACAAGATTTTGAGTTACAAATTTTATCCCCATCTTTCCCCTACCCAGCACCCCAAAACAGCAAACTCACTGTCTACCCCCTCCCTCAATCTGGTCCCTTCCAAATCCTCCCCCTTCCTCCCTCTGACTTTTTGGTAGGTCAAGATGGATCTCCATACCCCAGTGCCTCTCTTACTTCCCAGTTGCATGTAAAATAATAATAATAATGAATTCCAGATTTTTCCCTTCCTCCCTTGTCACCCACCCTTACTGGGAAGATAAGAAATTCAATATAAGTTGTACGTGTGTAGCTACACAAAACATTTCCATAATGGATATATTGTGAAAGACTGACTATATTTCCCTCCATGCTATCTTGCCCCCCACTTGTCCTAGTCTCTACTTTGACCCTGTCCCTTTTCAAAAGTGTGTGCTTCTGGGGGCGGAGCCAAGATGGCGGTGTAGAAGCAGCAAAGCACCACAGCTCCCACACAAACACGCTAAAAAACTCATAAAATGGGACGCTAAACAGATTTTCAAGCTCCAAAACTCTCCACAAGACAGGAAGCACTACAGGCAACGCAGCAGGCGGGGCTCT
>CM053593.1:332196551-332222001 GCA_028646575.1 Pseudocheirus occidentalis | reverse complement strand
AACAAATAGGGGTACTATGACCATTCCTCACCAATTCTTGTCCTGCTAATCCTGCTTTCCATTTTCTTCCATTAACCTTTTTACAAAATGCCAAAATGAAACAGAAAAAGACATGCATATTTCCTATTAAAGCTTTCTTTCAATTTTTGGCTTACTACACTCACACGAAAATGACATCATTATTCCCTCCTATCCTCTCTTTTCTCCAGTCTGACGAAGAGGTAGTCCCTTTTTACTAAAGGATAATCCATCCTCTTGTGTTCTTGATCCCATCAATCCTATTTCAGTATAAACCCCTGGATCACAATTATTTCCTTTCTGCCTCTCTCTCTCTCTGTCCCTTTTTCCTCCCCCCTACCCCCACAGATATGTGCTTTATGAATACTACTATATTACTTCCGCAGCTGTGTAAAGTAGAGCTTATACTGGAGAAAGACTTGAGGTCGGAGACCAATTAGGAGGTCATTGTGTTAATCCAAGCAAGAGTTGATGAAGGCCTGAACCAAGGCAGTTGTTGGTTAAGTAGAGAGGAAACGTATGAGATGTCAGAGTTAAAAATCAACAAAACATGACAAATTATTTGATATAAGGAATCAGGGAGAATCAAAGACTTGAGTATGACTCTAAGATTGCAAACCTGGGTGACTGGAATGATGACTAGTCCTTTGATAGAAACAGAAAAAACTTGGAATAGGGGTACACTTGGAGAAAAGCTAATGGGCTCCCCATCTTGTATGCGTTTGGTTTGAGAAATTTATGGCTATTAAGCTGGAAATGTTTAATGGAAGTTGGAGATATGTGACTGCAAGCTCAGGAAAAATCAAAGCTATAGATACAAATCTGGGAGTCATCTCCAGAGATAATGATGAAATCCCCAAGAGGGATAATAAAGAGAAAAGAGGGCTAAAGACAGTCTTGGGGTACACACACGTTTAGGAAGCCAGACACCTGTCCTGGAGATCTGTAATTCTTTTTTTTATTAGAAAGAGACTGAGAACTTCTGGAGCACAACAGAGAAGCCATCTGATGGCATAGACATAAGTAGGGGAGAAGGAATATAACTTCAGTCACGCCCCTACCTAAAAAAGCTTGCAGTTTCTGAGTAATGGCAGGGACAATATAATTAATACCATGACAATATACCTGGGTTACTACTAATACGTTTAAAAATATATTTTAAAAAGCAAATATTAGAAAATTACTACTTTGCATCTTTTGAATACAGATAATTTAAAATAACTAACATTTCAAATTATACAAAGTGTTGTCTTCACAACAGCTTTGTTACGTAATTTTATTGATGTGGAAATAAACTTTTATAGATTTAAGCAACCTGTCTATAGTCACAGCCAGTGAGTTTTAGAGTTTGATGCTGTTGTATTTAAAAACCACCTAGTGGAAGGTGTCTTACTCATCATTATAACCTTAACTGTGCATAGCACAAAGACTTCCCCCTTTTAAACACATTCAGATGGCAAGGGGTGGATATGACCTTTCCATCTCAATGTTGTTTCTCATTTTCCTTTCCCTCACTCCCTTCTCCCACCCCTAACGACACAAAATCCATGGAGACAGCTTGACTTCTCAAAGTCCTCAGATAAGATGAGCATCACCAACTTAGTTATTCCTGGTGAGAAAGAGTAAGGCCTTACCATTCACAACCTGCCATGAGTTCCTGAGGTCTTCTAGGGCTTTCCAAGGACTCTGCTTCTGTACCCTTTCAGACAACTGACTCTCATGGGACCAACCCATGTAGCCTAAGGGCCTGGGCTAAGCCATCCACCCCAGAACTAAACTTCTACTTATATTCCCCAACCAAACTGTAAGTTCAAGAATACTGGTTACCCTGCTTTTTTCTACTGCTATCTCCAGCATGCAGCACAATGCTTGAGACATAGTAAATATCGAATAATTGCTTTTTCGTTCACTGATTCATTCATTCATTAATTCCCATAGAAGGCACTTAAATGTTGAAATTAATGAATAATTATTCATTAAATTCACTGATTTTCAAAAATGCTTTTGTTGGAATCATATGTAATTTCAGTGAAAATTTCCATGGGGCACTGAATATACTTCTGTGTATATATATATATTTTTTTTTTTTTGCTTTTTGGAGGGCAGTTGGGGTTAAGTAACTTGCCCAAGGTCACACGGCTAGTTTTTTTTTGTGTTAAGTGTCTGAGGCCGGATTTGAACTCAGGTACTCCTGACTCCAGGGCCGGTGCTCTATTCACTGCGCCACCTAGCCGCCCCCTGAATATACTTCTAATATCTAATTACCCATCATATATGATACCAAACGTTAGAGGTTTTATCTCTTAAAAAAGATAGTGTTTCTGCTCTCTATAGAAGTGCATAATCCATCAGGCTGCATTAAACTATCTAGGAATCAAGACAATACGACCAAATTTCAGCAGCACTAATTAACAATTTCAGTAGTTACTTATACACAGTGCCAGGACAATATGTAAAAACAATAAGTATTCAATAAATACTTGTTAAATTGAACTGTAATAATGTCAGATAATTATCTAGGTGCAAAAAAAAAGCCAATGTGCAGGAGTACTGTAAACAAATCTAAAATATTGGGATCTATTTTGACAAAAATCTCAGGTTGTTGTGGTAGAACTGAACTACACATATTTTAAGTTACACTTTTTAAAAACTGGCAGAATATGAAATACATAATCCATAAAAAGGCACAGAAAAAAATTTAACTACCCACATATGCTGGCAGTCATCCATATCCATTGAAAGTAACCCATATTTATTTTGGCAGCTCTTAGCTATGAATACCTCTGACTCTTAGAAAATAACCTTGAGATTTATTGCTGGGGGTACCCTGTTCCAACCTGAAAATCTTAGAAACCAGAATACTTCTTGTCAACTCTCAATTCAGTGCCATGGCTATTTTGAGGAATAGAAAAATCTTGGCTTAAAATAGGACCAGTTAGGCAAAAAGAGAAGCCTGCTGAACCACAGCAAATTTCAGTTCAAAAGCCTTTCAGCTTTATAACATGATCATGCTGAAAAATAGATAAGGCAATATCATATACTTGTTAGGAAGGAAGCACCAGATTATTTCCAAAATCAAAAAAATGAGATTGTAAGTATGCATATATATATACATGTATCTTTGTATATAAGAAGCATTTTAATGTAGTGGCTAGAAGGCTGGCCCTCAGGAGTGAGAAAGGATGGATGCCATATCCTGCCTCTGATACATATACTAGTCGTATATGTCCCTGGAAATATTTCATGACATCTGTATCCAAGGCAACTCTCTAAGCCTATTAGTTACAGGAATATTGACAATCCCATTAGATTGTGTACTCCTAGATAGCAGGGACTATCTTTGCCATTCTCTGTATTACCAATATTTAGAACGCCTGGCACATAGTAGGCAAGAGTCAGGAAGACCTGAGTTCAAATCTGGCCTCAGACACTAGCCATGTAACCTTGGGCAAATCACTTAACCCCAACTGCCCTGCCCTCCTCTCTCCAAAAAGCAAAAAAATAAACAAATAAATAAAAGCAAAAGAAAAAAAGTTGCAGAGAAAAGCAGCTATTCACAGGAGAGGTTCTACAGAGTGTAGTAGCTCAGTGGGGGTTAAAAAAAAATTTCTGTTACTAAAAAATCATCACCCAGTCTACCCTGTTTTTATGATAATCCCTTTAAAACTTTGTTAGAATAGACTTCTGATGATATACACATAGACTACGTCTTGGACCTTAGTGGAAGTTTTTGCAACTTGTTTAGAAAGTCTTACACTAGGTAATAGACTCCACTGACACTGACTTTCAGGGCCCAGTGTCAATACTATCTATTTATTTGTGTCTCTATATGCTAAATATACTTTCACTCAGTGACACTTAGCCACTATTTTTACATAGCCACAGCAGGATAACATCATCTAAGAGCTAGAAGGAAATCAAGAAAAATATATAACTCAAACAATATATAAGCAAGATAAGTGCTATATAGATTAGATACTACTGTAGTTACTAATACCCAATATAAAATACCCCCAAAGTAGTCACTAATTCCACTAAGTCATTACTGAAGACCCCTGGTAAAAGGTAACCCATTCCCAAGCAAAGCAGTTTGCTTTTGGACTAAATGCAAAATGGTTCTAAATATTCTAAATTCTAAAAGTTTTTCCTTCCCTTCATGGAAAATGAGGGAGATAAGTAATGTAAGTATGTGTATATTAAATACAGAGTACTCGATTTGAGTTCTGGATTGCCACATGCTAATAACTACATGATTTTAGTCAAATTATTTAACTCTTTTGAGCCACTGTCTTGGGAGGTGCAGGTGTCCACTTATATCAAGGGGTTTTAATGCATACATTATAATACATAGGTTTACAAAATAAATCAATTATACTGACGTGTAATTACCAAAATATTGACAAAATAAGCCCACAGATTACAGGTTAAATACTCCTGATCAAGATGATCTCTAAAACTGCTTTGTAAATGAGTACTCTATGATTATTGATACCTTCATTTAAAAAAAGTCATACTCACATGTTAAAATGTATAAACAGTTAAATACAGTATGACTAATAAAAATATTTAGTGTTCAATCTAGATATAAACTGGAATTTAAAAATTAAACAGATGGCAAAATGGATATATAATAACGAAATAAATCTTTCTCTAAACATATCCACGAGAAGGAATTCATTACTACAGTTACTATAAATACCACTACATTGCCCCCAACATAACCTAACATCATAAGAGAAATAGAAAGAAACCATAAGCAAGGTCTGTGAGGATCATGTTCCAAATAGGAAAATTAATAGAGGCTATGAAATGCTATATATAAATACACACGCCATTTCTCCCCATAGCATTATTTCTGTTTGTTTTATCTGACTGGTTCAATGTTGTACTAAATAAGAAAATTAGATTAGCACTTAAGAACATGCACAAGGACACCAGATGCTAAAAGACAGTAATGGTATATCAGAGTATGAAGCGTAATTAAAGCTAATGAGAGTTCCACATGTATCTTGTAGATTTTTGCTTTGCTTTGTATTCCTGTGATATTTTTTAATGAAACCTGCGAAGAACCTTTAGAGTTCTGTCCAAATAACATTCATGTGCTCTCACCTGAGAAAAACAAAGACTATCAAAAACAACTTACCAACATTTTAAAGAACTGAGTGTTTGGAGCAATGTAACAGAGTTTAAAAGATGCCTTCCAATTAAACAAAGTTGGAAGAATATATTTCAGGGAGCAAAATCCATACCTAAAAGAGATGTCTCCTTAGCAAATGCTGCAGCAATAGCTGGGTCCAAAGCTGGTTGTCCATCACCAGATGGAAGATCAGGTCGAGTATAGTCTCTACTTTTATCATTGTTGTACTTTACATTCAAATTTACCAGTTTGGAAAAATCAATCCTTAGCGTACAGCATGCATTATAAATATTTTGACCATCCAAAGCCTGAAAAAGTGAACAAAATGTTAGTTTAGCAATACATAATTAGTAAAAATTTAATAAAGATTGATTCTCATGAGCTAACTAGTGAAAAAACTGTACTATACCCAGCAAGAAAGATACCACAGATCACATATCAAATTTTGTAGACAAACCTGAACAGACAATAGAGCAAACAAGAAAACTGCTGAATAATAAAGTTACTAAAATTCAAGACGCATTTATGATTTAAACTGAGACCTACTCAAGAAGCACTGATCCGAATCAGTAAGTTTGACCTTAATAAATTAGCTAATATTTATTTCATGTCTACCATGAATAAGGTATTGAGGTTAGAAAATTATTGTTTGTAGTGTAATTGTAAAAATAAATTTTTAACAGGGATAAAAACTGTCACTACTTCAAATAAATGCATACAGGACTCATCCAAAGTAACCAATCATTTGTTAGGAAATTTTAAAAATATATTGACTTTATTTTAATACCTATGAGGTTCTAGGTAAAATCACTAGTAAATATGTTTATGGTTTATAAATTTTTACTAGGCTGGTCCTTTACTTATTACGGAACATCCTCAGGCTAGATAAGTATCTATATGATGCAGACAATCCAGAACAAACTCACATTCTATTTTCAAGATCAAGACTACATGGGACAAACATTCCCAATATGTCCTGTATAATGTTTTTTTGAATACAGCTGTTTTCATTATTAGATTGTGAGCTCTTTGAGAGCAAATCTTTTACCTTTCTTTGTATCCTTAGCACAGTGCCTGGTACACAGTAAGTACTTAATAAATGTTTACTGGCTGATTTGTAATATTCTAAAGATTGCGCAGTCTACACCCAAGAAATAGAAGATCTCAATTTCCTGAGTGTTTAATTTCAATTTTATTTAATTTTCAGCATATGCAAATTTTTTTGGGGGGGGGGGGGAATGTTTGGAGGCAGTGTATAGGAGGCAGGTAGAAGGGCCATGGTAGGGTAAGAGGTAGAAAGTGCTATGAAGAAATAATCATAAAAGATAAATAACTGGACCGTTATTTAGTAGTAAACAGCTCTTATAATTATCAGTCATTGACAATATTGATTTATTTCAGTGCAATAATTACCAATATAAAGCTTGAAGACCTTATATTGATAAATGACGTAATTTCCCAAAGACACTTACATGTAATTATATTTCTGGCTTTTTTGAGGGAAGGATGTGGGAAACAGGGAGGGAAAAAAAAGATAAAGAGAAGAAAGGGATTTGACCTAAATGAAAAGGAAAAGGAAATTGTCTAAGTAATTTAGAATAGTGATCCAGAATGTAGAATTTGGCAAAGAGAAATAGAGAAATTAGAAGACCAAACTTCCTGTCTGAATGAGACACAGTATCAAAGTAGCTAGGTGGAACAGGGGGATTGTACTGCACACCTAGAGTAAGGAAGACCATGGCTCAAAAACCAGCCTCGGGCACTTACTAGCTGAGCAAGTCCTTTAACTTCTGTCTGCTTCGGTTTCTTCATCTGTAAAATGGACATAACAGTAGCACCTACTTCCCAGGGATTTTGTTAGGATAAAGTTAGATATCTGGTACATAGCAGTAACTTAATGCTTATTTCCTTTCTTCCTACTGAAAAGATTAAAAGAGCAGAGGAGTGGGAACATAAGAAAACTGAAGAAGATAGTCAGAAAGACAAGGGAAAATAACTAAGAAAAGTTAAGTGAAATAACTGGAAGGCAAAACAAACTTGAAATGGTCTGGTGGCTGGAACAAAATCTTAAAAAAAAACCAGGCGGTTGCAAGGAAAGATGGGAGAATGGTAGTAGAGCTGTTGAAACTAAGTAAGTTAAGTAGAACTGTGAAGTTATTAAAAGGTGATAATTAGCTTTAGGATTTAAGAGCTTTTGAAGTATAAAGACTCATAAGTAGTTTGTTTAAAAAAGGAATGGGGACTTATTGTGTTCATTCAAAGTGGCTGTCTAGTCACACAGGGAAAGACCAAATGCATGAAGATGTATTGCCTGGATTCTAAATATACATCCAAATGAACATGCAATAACAGAGCATGTCCAATAGTAGGTATGTCTTAGAAGACAATACAGATGGACAATACAATGAACCCAGAATTTTAAAAGAAGAGGGTTTTAGATTAAATTCAGGAAATTGCGAAGCACTTTTACTAACCAAATTTTCAGACAAGAACAAAGTCCTATCTTTTCAACCTATCTTTCAGGTACTGATGTATTACATCAAGACTCTGAACATCATTACCTTTGAAAAATCAAGGATGAGCATCATGCAGTGGGTTATGGAAAGGCACATGGTAGGCATAAGCAGGTTTTAACATATAACTAAAGAAGAATGCCAAAGAATAGGAACAGAGGATGTCATCTAAAAATTATTCGACAAAGAGCAATTGGGCTGGTCACTTGGTAAGAGAAAGGGATGACAAGTGGGTGGTTAGTGTTCTACTGGTACCTCTCTGATGTCAAGTTAAAGCAATGAGGGAGGTGAGTTTCTGGAAAGATTGGAGGAAAGTCACACAAGATGGCCAAGCATGCATAAGACATTTGTATCCCCTGAAGAAACTTTCTCTATCAGTACTAGCCAGTAGCTTCTCTGTAACATGTAGTCTTAGGGAGCTGCCTGAGACAACGAAAGGTTAAATGACTTGCTCAGGGTCATATAGCCACTTATGCGTGAGGCAGACCCTATCTCGTATGCCAGCTATGTCTAGTATTTTTTTAAAGGGGGAAAGCAGCTAAAAAAATCTCAAGAGTAGAAAATAGGGGAAATTCTGCTGTCATCTGAATCAAACATGCAATATTTGCATTTCTGACACAGCTCAGAATCAGTTATCTACCTAGTCATTATAATCTGTGTTTCAAGGCTGATTATGCAGGTAAAAAAAAAGGACAATGAAATATGCCTAAATCAAAAGGAAGTGTGGCTTAAATAAGGAAAAAAGGAATCTGAGCGGGAAGAAGGAAGACATGATCTTTCCTTATCAGACTGCTATAAGATGTTACAAATGAGAATGGAGAAGCCAAAGATGGCCATAATACTACAGCTTAATAAGAGATATGAAATATCTTCCTGAAAAGGGAGCTGAATGTTCAAAAGAAGCAGCTGGTTATCTTCAAAAGAATTACATAGTAGAACCAATAAAGAAAGCAGGTGAGAGATCATCCAGTAAGAAATAAAGGAGGAAAAAAAAATCAAAGAAAAGTACTAACATCTGGCAGTTCAAAGGATCACAGATTTGGCACAAGAGACTTAAGAACTCATCAAATCTTTTCATTTAATCAATCAATAGACAAGAGGCCCAGGGAGGTTAAGTGACTTGGACAGAATCACATGGCTGAGGTGGAATTAGAGTCCAGATGACTCCAAGTCTAGTACTTTATCTACTACAACAGTTTTAGCCACACTTTTTGGTTTAAGGATTTCTTTACATTCATAAAAATTATTGAAGATTCCAAAGAGCTTTTGTTTATGTGGGTTATAAGTATCAATATTTACTGAATTAGAAATTAAAGCTAGTAATGTTTTATAATATTTATTAACTTACTTAAAAATAACAAATTGATTACATAAACATTTTTAAGTAACAAATAACTATATTTCTCAGAACAAAAAAAAATTGGCAAAAAGAATTCAATCATTTCCATGTTCGTAAATCTTTAACATCTGGCTTGGGGAAGACAATTAAATCCTCAAATCTGATTCTCAATTCAATCTCTTGTGATGCTTTTTGTCTGAAGTTTATGAAGAAAACTGAACCTCAGAAAGATACTAGAAAGCAGAAGCGTATTTTAATAGGCAAATAATGTCTTAATATTATTACAAAAATAATTTTGACATCATGCAGTGCTGAAGTCACTATTTATCATCTAATAATTACCCGAAAAGGTATGCTGTCTTACAACAATATGTATCTAAGACATAAGACCCTCCCAACAGTTATCAAAAGAAATGACAACTACCAACCTCTACTGATTTAAATGGATGCAAATGGCACTACCAGAATGAACCTATAAAGTATTGCCAAAGACTATGAAATATGGGTAAGAATAAGTGCAGAGGTTGAGTTTTTCTGTTGCCTACTGAAAGCAAAGCCTATAGAAGAGAAAAACTTATTTGGGAAGTGAACTCACAGCTAAGAGGATGGTGTCTTAGAAGAAGATATGCATTTCTGAACCCCAGCTTAAAATAAGGGGACAGGAGAATTTTGATCAGAGATGGAATACATCTAAGAAAGGTTTGTAAAAACATATCTGCCAAGTGTCATAAAAATCCAACTAAAAAATGGGAGGTGAAGAAGGCTACATATGTGTGTATATGTGTATGTATATATGTATACACATACTCTGTCTCACTCTGTGTCTCTGTCTCTCTCTCCAAATACCAAAGAAAGCTACAGTAGCCAGAATGAAGAGTAATAATACATTCTGGAGTTCACAAAATAGAAGAATTCAGTTTTTCATTAAAACCTCTGGCCTTAAATGTCTACATATAAATATCCAAAATTTAGGCAAGAAGAAAGAAAAAGTAAAAATCCTAAGACAGTTAAAAAAAACCTTTGACCACATAAAGAGAAATCACTAAGACCTCATTGGATAAAACTCTTGAATGGATCAGTTTAAATTAAAGGGTGAGGGGAACTCAAGGCTGAACTGCATATTAAAAAGGTATACTCTTGTAAAATAAAAAATTTAGGACATAAAGTGAACAAATTCAGGAAACCTAAGAGGGAAACATGGTAAAAAAACATTTTGGCAAAACTCATGGGGAAAAGCAATTTTATCCTACATTGTGATGGGAGTGGGGGAAGTCACTACAATGACACTTTTCAATTTTCATGGTCACATAAATTTTTTTCCAAAATTCATGGGATTTAGTCAGCTGACCAAAAGGATCATTTTAGGGGACAGAGGGTATAATTACGTTATTAGCCGCAGAGGACAATTTAAGTCTAAACAAAACAATAAGAGGATGAGGGAAGTTAATTAAAATCATATGCAAAAAGCTCTGACACCACAGACTTAGCACCAGAAGAAATGTTTCTGCAGAGCTTACAGAAACATATATATAATTCTTTCAATTATATGTTAAAATAGAAATAAAGGAATAGGCTTCAAGTAATATATATATATATATATATATTTTTTTTTTTTTTTGAGTAGAACCCACTATAAATGGCTCATTTGTTACATGGATTTGGTTGTCATTTCTCCCAAAATATGAAATTCTAGTTATTCTGAAATATTAAGAGAATTTTAAAAAGATAAACCCTGCTTCAATTTATATTCTTAAAAGATTTCTTATAATGTATTAGTTCACTTTGTTAAAGAAATGAGGACACCATTTTCTCTATATTTGATTAGCACAGAAATAAAAATGGTTGCAGTTATTATTCTGAATCACAATTTTCATCATTTTAAGCAAATTTTCTACTATAAACAAAGAAAATATATATAACTGACCTATTTGAATACTGATTCCCAGTAACAAGTATAATAAATAGTGTTAATCTTATCTCCTTCCCTCTCCCCCAACTCCTAATAAATCCTGACTGACATAAGCTTGGTGATCTCTCTTTACAAGTGGGCAAAAAAAAAAAAAATCTGAGTCAATGGTTTTGACCAAATGATGTTAAAGGATTTTAAAAAATAAAACCCCAAGTTTGATTTCCAAAAAATATAACACAATATTGCATACTATAAAATCTGTGGTATACTAAATACCAGGAGTGCCAAAAAAGTTATTTTGTCAAGTTACTTGAAAGCTATTTACTCTGAACAAAGGGATTTATATAGGATTCCAACTCTAAACAAATACAAAAGAAGAAAAGTTTACATTAGGGAACATTTTTGGTATGACATCTGGAGTGATGATATAACACATGGCAATCCCACCATAACCTATGTTCATTGAAAGTTAGGTGTCGGCGAAAAATCTCATCATCTTACAAACAACATTATGATGAGCTTCTCTGAATGCTAGCTGATCCTGAAATAAGATTATAAAATCCTTCACCATGTCTATGTGTGTACATGTATGCTTATACACAAATATAGGCATCTATACTTTTTCTACCATTACAGACTTCTTCAAATGGGACCACAGGATTTAAGAGCTGAAAGAAATGTCTCCACATTTTGCAAATGAGGAAATTAAGGCTCAAAAAAGGTTTAAATGATTTAAAGGTCTCACAGATGAATGGCAGAAGCATCATTGTGTTTTGCTTTCTCTGCATCCCCAGGACCTAGTACAGTGTCTGGCACTGAGTAGGTACTAAATAAATGTATATTCACTGAATGAACCTTAATGATCAAATATAAAATCCTTTGTTTGAAATTTAAAACTCTATATAACCTGGCATCTTCCCACATTTTCCAGCCATCTTCACTTTAACCCCCTCCACACACATTATAATTTAGCAATGCTGGCCCAATTAGAATTTCTTGATTAGAACACTCTTGTCTCCTTTCTTCACACCTTTGCACTGAATGCCTAGAATGCTGTGTTCCCTCATGTCTGTCTCTTGGTATAGAGTTCCTACTGGGAAAAGGCCATAAAATATAGTATTAAGAGAAAAGCTTAAGCTCTGTGGAAGGTAGAAGCCTGAACATGGTGACCTATTTAAAACCATAACTTAAAAAGAAAATTATATTTTAGACACATCTCAAAACTTAAGATACTATTACCTATGAAAGCCATAACAAGAATATTGTGACCAGTACATAATATATACACAAACTTACATTTGGCCATACCACTCGCTTTAACTCCCAAGCTCATTACCAAGCAGAAAACCAAAAATATCCACCAATCAGTGATGCACTCTATAGATCCTCCGTCCTTTATCTGTTTTCTATAATTACCATGGGGATTTCTGGGGTTCTCAGCAAGGATTCAATAAGCTGTCTGGCCAGCACCCCAGGCTAAAGATTGCCTGTTTTGTAATTATTCATGATTAAATTACTACCTATAATCAATCTAGAGTTCCATGACTTCTGCTATCAAAAGAACACCCCCCTGGCTATGGGAGAAGTACAGGAAGTACAGGGTTCCCCAGTCAGGAGGACTCCGGACCTTACACCTGAAGGAGACTCATCTCAACACTCCACATACTGTGTGTGTGTGTGTGTGTGTGTGTGTGTGTAAGAGAGAGAAATAGACACACATAGGTTTTACATGTCATTTCTCCCATTAAAATTTATGATCTTTAAGAATGATTTTTGCCTTTCTCTGTATCCCCACTACTTAACACATTTGAAGTGTTTGATAAATGCCTGCTGACTGAGAGACAAAACTCATAACTCAGATCTTTTTAATTCAGTGCTATTTTCACAATACTAATTTTGGCTGAAGACCAGGAAACTAACAAATTAAAAACTTCTAGTATTCCAACTACATACAGGGGCTAGAGATACAGTATTTTCTATTATGACATCCACCATACTGATTATGTATAACTATGAATAGACCAGCATTCTTGTTGCTGTTTTGATTTTTGGGTTTTTTTTTTTCTTTCTGGAGGGGGAAGGCAAGCCAATTAGGGTTAGTGAATTGCCCACGGTCACATGGCTAGTGTTATGTGTCTGAGGCTGGATTTGAACTCAGGTCCTCCTGACTCCAGGGCCAGTGCTCCTAGACCAGCATTCTTAAAGCCCAAATCCTACCAGTTCAGGTTATTTAACCAGTAGACAATATGTAGCAGGATTAACAGAGGCATCTAGATGGCATAGAAGACAGAGAAGTGGACTTCTGAGTTTGACTCATGCCTCAACACTTAACTAGCCCAATATGACACCAAGTAAGACATTCTTTCTGTGAAGTCTTTTCTCAATCCACATTAATTCTAGTGTCTTCCCACTGTTGACTCTTATTTGATTTATCCTGTATGAATCTGGTTTGTACACAATTGCTTGCATGTTGTCTCCCCCATGAGACTGTAAAATCCTTGAGAGAAAGCATGGTCTTTCCACCCTTCTTTGTATTCCCAGTGCCAGGCACATATTACAAGCTTGAGAAATGCTGCTGACTGACTGCTTCCGTTTCCTCATCTGTCAAAAGATAATGAAAGTAACCTACCTGAAAGAGTTGTTCAGAGCATCAAATGAGATAATACATGTAAAGCACTTTGCAAACCTTAAAAGTGCAATATAAAAGTTAGCTATTATTATCAGAAACAAAGACGTAGGTAGATACTACTAACACAGACTAGTGAACTAAATAAAACTGTTTAACTGAAAACTACTCAACTAGACTTCATGCAAGAATAATAATCCAATTTACTTTCTCCATAAGAATTGTATCTAAACATAAGACAAAATTAAGTTTCAAATGTCCCTCTCTCAGTCCAACAGTGATACAGGATAAAGGAATACATTAAAGATACAAATAACTATATTATAAAATAGAAACTGGTTAACAAGAATGACCAAAAAAAATCAAAACATTATCAAGTGCCTACTGAAAATAAACAGAATACTAAGCAATTGTAGAATTATGATGATTTGCTTTGAAAAAAGGTTCTTTCACTCATGGAGCTTAAAAGCTAAAAACGGGAATAAAACTAGTACACGCTGTAATTATATATTATTTAAGATGTGCATTAGAATCAACAAAGAGTTACGTGAGATATGAGGAGGAGGGTTAGAAAAGGTGTCACAGAGGAGAATTTTGAGTTGGCCTTTAAAAATATGGGTAGGAATTCAATAAAGGGAAGAAGAGAGTGATGTATGCATCTAACATCATGATATTCATTTGTATTTTTAAGAGACTCCAGAAATCATGTGATATAGAACTAGGACAGGAGACAGCCTAAACCTCCTCATTTTATATATGAGGAAAACTGGGGCTCGGAGCGCCTGATTTGCTAAGTCAGATATGTTGCACATATTAATGCTGGGGTCTGAAAGTTAGGTCTTCTGACACCTGTGTTCTTGTTACCGTACCATCAAGTAACTTTTTTTAAATAGTTGTTTATCCCTGACAATGGGTAAAACTAAATGTGAATAATTCTTGCAACTGAAATCTTCAAATCCAAAGCAAAATGTTGTTTTGTCACAAAAAAAAACTATTAGCTCCATGATCTAGGACAGACCTACTCAATTTCACTAAGTTAAAAAAACAACAACTATGCAACAGAAAAATGATATATTTAAAGATGGTAAAATAATATTTTTAATTACAGGAGAAAAACATCTGTACATCTCTATTTTTTTAAATAGAGAATCTTAAAAAGTAAACAAGTCACTTTACTTTTCAAAATCATATTACTATATTTCTGATATACAGATGTTTCCTAACTGTATCAAATATATTACTGAAACACATTCTTTCCTACTGACTACATTCAAGAGCTAGAAGGGACATTAAAATCATAAAAGAATTATAGATTTAGAGCTGCAACTGAAACTCAAGTGATTCTGGAACTGAATCTTGTAAACTAAAAGTAAACAAACAAGCCAATAAATAAACAAACAAATGAATTAATGAATACATAAATAAATGGATGGATGGATGAATGAATAAATAAATAATAAATAAAAAAGATTTAGAGCTGCAAGGAACTTTAGAGGCCATCTACTTATTTAATCCAATTTTACAGGTGAGAAAATTGAACTCTGAGGGTATTACGTGTAATCTCCAAAGAGGCAAAGCTAAACAGCAGATATTAAATTTGAACCCAGATCCATCCTTTGACTCCAAATCCAGCATTCTTTCCACTATGCCACCTTGCATTTTTAAAAGAAATTATAGCAATGGCAGGTACACCAGTAATTGAGGTCAAATATAAAAGCATGGAATGATTTTTTAAGAACAATGTGAGGAATGATCAAAATTAAAGAATAAAGAGTTAATAGGAAGTTGATGCTCAAGATAAATAATGATAGTTACATTTCAAGGTCCTAAGGAAAACCAATGGATATGACTACCGAAACACTAGTTACCTATGGAATGGGGAACACAGAAGGTATCCCAGGATGGGAAAAGGGCAAAAATAATCCCAATTTTCAAATAAAAAAAAATATAAGTTTACACAGTCAGGGGGGCCAGGATTATTTAAAAAAATTCTCCAATTTACTACTGAAGGATATTTACTGAAACACAGCTTTGTTATAGGCAGGTCACACCAAATTATTTCTTTATTGACAGGGTTGCTAAGCTAATAGACCAGGGGAATCCTACAGATACAAGTTTAACTAAATTCAAGCAAAGCATTTGGTAAATTCTCTTATTTAATTCTTGTGAAAAAGATGTGGGCCAAATGGTAACAGAGTAAGGAAAATTTTAAACTAGCTGAATATCTAGATTGTAGATTAGCTACTAATGAATGAATGGTTCAATGTCAACTTGGAAGAACTCCAAGAGAGTTAAAAGGCTGTATGTTTGGCCTTGGATGACTGCTTGTGTCTTATTTATCAAATTTTTAGGTGACATGAAATAGGAAAGAACAGCTAATACTGACACGATAAAAAAATACCTCCACAGGCTAAAACAATGAACCAAATTAAGGTAAAATTTAATAGAAATAAATGTAAAGTCTTACATTTGGGTTTTAAAAACCATCTTTATATATATAAGATGGGGTGATGTGACTAGAGATGCCATATGAGGACCAGTTCAAGAAAATGGAGATTCTGGTTGATTGAGGGAGATAGCTATCTTCAGGTATATCAAAAGGGATTAAATTTACGTTAGCTTCAGAGAGACAATCTAAGAGTAATGTGAGGAAATCACAAGAATGCAAATTAAATCCTGAAATTAGAAAAGGATACTGTCCCCCCCATTATAGTTACTTAAAAACAGAGTGTATATCCTAGGTGCATTTACCCTCACGAAAGGGTTTCAGGTAAAGTTAAGTGACTACTTTTCATTTACTCCCCAGGAAGTGACTCTTGTCCTTATATGGTTTGTACTAGGTAGCCTCTGAGTTCCCTCCAACTCTGAGATTCTATGATCCCGGGGAGGTAACTGGAGAACTATGTTTGAATCTTGGCTCTGGTACTTGAGAGCTTTATGGTCCACTTCCCGTAAGAGGATTCTGTTTACAGAACTTGAAGGGGGCTGAAGGGGGGGGAGGGGGGCACAGAGCCAAGATGCCAGCGTTTCGCAGCTCCCACACAGCCACCCTAAATACCCATAAAATATGACTTTAAACAAATTTCAGGGGTTCCAAACTCATAAAAATACAGAAAACACATCTCTCACAGAAGGCAGCTCAGCAGGAGGGGCTCATTGCTACAGGCTGGGGGCCCGAGGTCAGCCCAGCCCGAAACCAAAACCACAGCCAGGCCCCAGGGCAGTCAGGAGGAGCCCAGCTACAGCCTGAGTCTACCAGAGAGAAGATCTACAGCACCTGGAGCAATCTCCACATCTATCAAGTCAGGAAAAATAAGGATTAAAGAGGATTCTGTTTAAGCTACAGAGCAGTGGTTCTCAACCTTCCTAATGCTGGGACCCTTTAATACAGTTCCTCATGTTGTGGTGACCCCAACCATAAAATTATTTTCTTTGCTATTCCATAATTGTAATTTTGCTACTGTTATGAATCATAATGTAAATATCTTATATGCAAAATGTATTTTCGTTGTTACAAATTGAATATAACCCACAGGTTGAGAACTGCTGCTATAGAGGTATCTATGGGAAGCCTTACTTGCAATGCTTTTAGAGTGCAACACAGAGTATCACCAGTGACATCCACTTCTAAACTTGACAAAAATTTATAGAAATCTTAAAATAATGTACATCTACTCCATTTACTCAGATTTTCTGACTTACTAAAACATGTGATTGAAGCAACTTTTATTCACATTATGCATAAACTTCAGTGGCTTTTGCTTAAAGCAATTATTTAATAAAGTATAATTTTAAAAACTAAACTAGTTTTAATTAGATTAATTTAATTAGTTTTAACCAGATAGTATTATAACGTGGTGGGACATCCTAGACTGTACATAGATAAATAAAACTTGATTTGATTTCTACTAGGTCTAGCCTCCAAATGAAAAAAAAAAAGGAAAAAGAAAAGAACCCATATATACAAATCTGGATTTCATGGTGGAAAAGAATTAGAAACTGAGGGGACGGCAATCTGCTGGGGAATGGCTGAACAAATTATGAGAGATGAAGGTGATGAAAAACTCCTGAGACAGAGCTAATGGCATAGTGAGGCACCTAGTGACACAGAAGATAGAAGATGTATCCTGGAGTCAGAGGAAGACTTAAGTTCAAATCCAGCTTCACACATCTAGTTGGCAGCATGACTCTGGGCAAGTCACAACCTTAACTTTTCTAGCCCTCAGCTTCTTCAACCATAAAATGGGGGTAATAATAACATCTGCTTTCAAAGGGTTGTAGGAAGCCTCAAATGACATGAGTAAAAAGTGCTTAGCATTACAATACCTGAAACCACACAGTAGCGTATACACACATAGCAGACATTATATAAATGCTTGTTCTCTTCCCTTCCCCCTACGGAACTATAACAAATGATAAAGGGGACTGTTTCAGAAAGACCTAGGAAGATTTAAACAAAATGAAATGTGAAAAACCAAGAGAACAAGTTAGAGAACAGCAACAACACTTTAAAGACAATTAGCTCTGAAAGATTTAGGAACTCTGATTAACACAATGACCATGCACAATTCCAAAGGACTTATGATGAAACACGCTATCAATCCCAGGTAGAGTTGAAAGACTCGGAATATTGATGGAAGCATACTGCTTCTTCTTTCGTTTTCTTTGGATATGGCCAATGAAATTTTATATGACTATACATATTTGTAATGGCTTTTGCTTTTCTTGCCTTCTCACTGGGTAGGGGAGAGGGAGGAAAGAGAATTCAGAATGGAAAATAAAACTGAATTTTATAAGTTTTTTAAAAGATCTGGACTTACTAATTTTGCTTGTTGTGCATTTACTGGATCACCATATTGCAGCAAAGCTTGGAACTGATTATTTTTAGTAAATGTGATTATCTTCAATACAGCACCAAACTTGGAAAATATCTGTCATATCAAAACAACAAATTACAATCACATCTATTACAAACATTCTAAATTATTTATTTATATAAATAAAAAGAGCTTACCTGATGAAGAACATCAAGAGTTACAGGATAGTACATATTATCAATAATTATTCTAAGTACTGGACTCTGGGCTGGAGTTACTGCACTCTCACTAACCGTAGTGCCACTAAGAGGGGTATTTGCTGTCTGTACAGCTGTCACAGCCTGAAGAACTGCCTGAGCACGCTGAAAATTAAAACAGAAAACATCTTTGTTAAATAAAAAGCATTCTATTTCACTTGAATTTGACAGTATATTTCCTTTAGTTTCCTATATATATTTACTTGAGACCCTAACTTAATATTCATGAGCAATTTAACAGTATTCTAATGCTATATACTCATACTAACCAATACATTTGGGGACTAAAGTTGAATTCATGAATAGATACAGTGTAATTTATCTTCATCTGAGATCCTGGTGTGACATCCAGGAGGAGATAGATCGTAAATATTTAGAGGAAAAGCTACAGAACGACGGGAAAATGGTAAGGGCAGGAAATATGGATTTAATGATCATAGAATATAAAGCTGGAAGGGGTCCTTCCTTAGAAATCATCTAATCCAAACTCATTATTTTAAAAATTAAGAAAATGAAGCCTGAAAGATTAAGCAACTTGCCCTCTGACTCTAACTCCAGTCTACTATATCACATGCTTATTGAATAGTGTAGAAGTAATGGAGCTATGCCCTGCCCTCAAAAAACTTACATTCTAACAGGAACAGAACATATGCATAACTAAATACAAAGTAAATGAACAGTAAAATTTTGGGGGAGTGGGAGCACTGAGAACTAATGCAATTAGGAAAAATTCATGTTGGAGAAGGAGATTGAACTAACTTTTTAAGAGAAGAGAGGACTTTAATTTTTTTTAGGGGAGAAGGCAAGGCAATTGGGGTTAAGTGACTTGCCCAAGGCCACACAGCTAGTGTGTCAAGTGTCTGAGGCCAGATTTGAACTTAGGTCCCCATGACTCCAGGACCAGTTCTCTTTTCACTGTGCCACCTAGCTGCCCCAAGAGAGGGCCTTAACAAGGAAAGATGAGGAAACAGTACATAACAGACATGGGTGACAGTCTGTGCAAAGTCATGGAGATAGGAGATGAGTAATATGAATGGATAATAGTAAATTGGCTTGGCTGAGACACACAGTATGTAAAACAAACAAACAAACAAATGAAGTGTGATAAAACTGAAGCCAGATTGTAAGATGCTTTATAGGCCAAACAAAGGAATTTGTATTTGATTCCAAAAGCAACGGATAGTCACTAGATCTTCTTAAGCAGAAGAATGACAAAATCACTTTTGCTTTTAAAGTATAACTAGCAGTTTTATGGGGTATGGGCTAGTAAGGAGAGACTGGAGACAAGGAAACCAAATAAGAGACTACTGTAATAGGTTAAAAGGAGGAATGACACTTTCTGTGGAAGATAGAGGGAAGGAAAGAGAAAAGGGGTGATAATTCTCTAAGTTTTGAGAAGCTGAGGAGGGAAAATGAGATAGTCATCAATCTGACTTCAAATTTCTTACTAAAGTTTTAAATGTGTAGGGGAGATGGGGTGAGGACAGGTAGGTTTTGCTGTGAAGAATGGAAGTCAATAAATGTAAAGGAGCATTGCCAAGCAATAGAGATGGTCCACACTTAAGGTTATGTACCATAAATGAATACAGGGTAAAATCACCACTTCTTCATAACTTTCTCCAAGAATACTTAGCAACCCTGAAACACTAGCACAAGAATCAAACAGTAAGGGTTATTCAGAGTGGAAAATTAAAAGGCTAGTAACACAGAAAGGTCCAATGAGGACAAGAAATTCTAGAATGGCAGCTAGTATAGTATTAAAGTAGCCAATCAGTTTCAAGGCTGAGTATAAAAGAGTCTGCTAAGTGCTTTGCAAATATTATCTCCTTTGATCCTCACAACAATCCTGTGAGGTGGATGTTATCATCACCCTAACAGATGACGAAACCAAGGCAAACAGAAGTTAACGGACTTGCCAAAGATCAGAGCTAGTATCTGGGGTTGCTCTGCCTCTCTCAACTCCATGGAACCTCTGAGGCCCCTGCCAGGATAGATTCATCACTTCTGAATTACTCATTATGATGCTAACTCAAGCCTTGACTGACACCACCTCCCTTAGTTACCCTTCCCCTTTGACTGAAGAGCCAGAAGGCAGAATTCCAGACTTCTCCCAATGTCTTTATTTTAGGGGGCAAAAACGGACTCACTCCATTCTGGATCTGCTGCTCTGCCTGACTTCAACTCTGTGAAACAAGAAGTACCCTCTGGTGTCCTATTCTCCTCACTCCCACTTTACTGCTTCTTTTTGCATGTTGTCTCCTCTTTCAAACAGCAAGGTCCTTGAAGGCAAGGACTGGGTTGGTTTTTTTAAATTAATTATATCCCCAGTGCTTAGGATAGTGCATAACATGTATGAGACACTTAATAAAATTTTAATGTTCATTGTACTGAAATAGGAACTACATTCTTCCCTATTCCAGGTGCTGTACTCTATCCACTATGCTGTACAGAAGCAAGCGGAGGAGATGGAATGAAGAAAATGATGGATCAAGAGTATATGAATTAAAATGACAAAAGAACACAGTTTATGCTAGAAAAAATAAAGGACGGGAAGCTATGGTTGGAATGTAAAAGTTTGAAACTCAAGGATCATAGCAAAAAGCCAAGAGTATGAACCTGGATGCTAAAATATTTGAGGCCACAGGAGTGGAGTGATGTGGAGGTAGGAAGACAGAGGTTGGTACAAAAGGACTGAAGGAATTGGAAAGAGAAAAACCTGTGTTAGTCTGATCAAACCTAACTATAACAAAGAGCAAGCAATGAAACGTGTTAGCATATATGCTTAATTCTTATTCTTTGAAGAAAATACTAAACTCAGATACTGTTATTGCTCTTCTGGGTGTGAACTTTAAAACTATTTCCTTGTTTGAGCTATTACTGTTTTCTGAATCTTGCTATACCAATCTTTTTTTGTTTGTTTGATTGTTTTGCTTTTTGGAGGTCAATTGGGTTATTTAAGTGACTTGCCCAAGGTCACAAGCCTAGTAAGTGTTAAATGTCAGAGTCCGCATTTGAACTTAGGTCCTGCTGACTCCAGGGCCACCTAACTGCCCCTATACCAATCTTAAAGTAATAATAGCTTCTATTCACATTCAAGACCAAATGTAACAAATACTCAATTCTTAAATGATTTTGTTAGGAAAATGATTAATAACTCTTTAATAGGAACTTTACTGTGAGAAATGAAGGTGATGGGGTAGCTAGGTGGCACAGTGAACAGAGCACCGGCCCTGGAGTCAGAAAGACCTGAGTTCAAATTCGGCCTCAGACACTTAACCCAAAACTCACCATGTGACCTTCAGCAAGTCACTTAACCCCAACTGTCCTGTCCTCCCCACTTCAAAAAATAAAGAAAAAATCCCCAAAAGAAAGAAATGAAAATGAAATGAAGTCAGGAGCAAACCTGAAAACATATTTCTCATTTAAAGCACTGGCAGCACTATTCACAGAATGGTTTGTATTAATAATTAAACAAGTCCTATTTAATTAACCCTGCGTATTATTTCAAATTTAAACATCCAAGTAGAAACAACATGCTAATTCTGCACATTTCAAACATCAAATCTAAATTCTTTCAAAGAACTTTAGAATATGAAAACAAAGTTTCAAAGCATTTCCAAAATAATTCATCTATCAACATGCCCTGAGAAATATAATAGAATACCCTTATAATAACAACATAATGTGAGTTTTCACATTGATTATCTTATAATGACCAAGCAGAAATAAAATACTGATGGCTTGGCAAGTATATAACAGCAAAAAATTTTAAAAATCCAGAAACTTATATCCTCCAAAAATATTCATAGTACTCAAATGCATACTGTACAACACATCAAATTATGGAGCTACTAAACTGAAAATAAGAACTTAACTTCTGTGACACTTTAAAGAAGAAAATCACTTGGCCCTTATAATTCATTAAGAGAAAAAGTAAAAATTAAGAAAAAAGGAATTTTTTGGTGGACTCTCAAAAGTTGATAAACAATTTCAAATTATAAATTCCCCTAATTTTAAAACATGTTTATGAAAGGAGTGAATAGCAAATATTTACAAATCAAGTAAGTGTATAGCAAATGTTTACAAATCAAGCACAAGCTTCTCTCAATATATTAAATTATTCCCCACTGAACTCCCTTTTCTTAATTATGATTTTTTTTTCCTTTACAAGGTTTCTAATAGTGGGGCACATCTGTACAAAATATTTTTAAAATGGGATGCTCTAAAAATCAATTTTATGCCTATTTTTTGTTGCATTCTTAATATAGTACAATATACACACATTTAAATTCATATATATTCATATGTATATATACCTGGTTTAATGTATTATCTGTCTTTAATTCTTTATGATTGGAGTATTGAATATATATGGGTTGGTTTCGAAGATGAGGTGTCACAGCAGAATAGTAATTAACCATAGTAATAGCTGCTTCTTCAGTAGCTAGTTCCAAAAATGCCTATGGTGAAAAAGTTTTTTTTTTTTTACATTGTGAATTATTTTCAAACGAGTCTCAATAGCAACACAGTACATGTTAACTGATAAAACAGTCTGCTATAAAGTACATTTTAGCTCCCATTTAGATAACTCCACACATTACATTTCAAAACTAAGCACCTAAAAACAAAAAATTCATGCGGTGAAAAATAAAGAACAAACTAAACTAAATTAGCATTTTATAGAATTTTTAAAAATACTATTTCCTAATATCAGATATTGCTACCCCAGCTTTAGGAACAATCTTTTGTTATTAAATCAAGAATTGTTAACTTTACTTCTCACACCAAGCATTAGGTATATCTCTAAATGCAATGCTTAGAAACAAACTTCTCTGGACATTTAAGAGGACTGAGGATTACCTTGGTATGATAAATAAGGTTTTCTCTTTTAACTTCTTAAATTACCCTGTTGTCCCTTATAACCAAAATTCAAGTATAAAATGGCCTACTACTACCAGAGGTTTTAGCCTCTGTAGAGCCTTCAAGTATTAATACCATATTACAAAATTTCTTTGTTTTATATTATTCCACAATCTCAATTTCTAAAACGAACCTTTTGTATTCACTGTCTGACAGTGATCAACTAAGTTATAAGTAGGTTACTGCTTTTCTAAGATACACCAATCCCCAGGGTCTCAAGCTTTTCAAACATGATGAAAAGTATAGGGTTTAAAGTAGTTAGCCCTAAAGAAGTATACCTGATTTTTTCCTTTCAGCATTAGGATGTTGGTTACCTTACCAAAAGGTAAACCTAATGCAATAACTTCTGTTTCTGTCACTTCACCAGGTAATTTTCGAATATGAAGTACACGGGAAGGGGCCCCATCCATTTTATCTTCTCCCTTGAATTTCTTGCTGTCATTACCATTGGCTGAAAGATATTTTGAAATTAAAATTCGTGTGACTATATATTAATATTAAACAAACATCAAATCTTAACATTATATTTTCATCATCCATGTGAGAATATGTCAAAGCCACATTAAAACAAAGAATAAAAAGTCAAATAATAAATGTCAAATAATTATGGAATAGTTATGAATGGTGCTATGACTGTTTCTGAAAATTCACAAACATGCTCTCTCCAAGAAATGGAGAATATCACTTCATCAACTTTTAAGAAAAACATTACTGGACACAAGTTTTGCTTACACAGTGCTGAACCATAAAGATAAATGAGCAATACATGAAGAAATAATAAAATTCAAGAGGTTATTTTAAAAACCCAGTAGACAGAAGATTACATATTACATACTGACTTTTATATTATCATAAAGGTATAGTGACTTGGTGGACAGAGAACAGGCCTTGAAGCCAGTAAGATCTAGGTTTAAGTTCCTAACATATATTGTGACTCTGAGCAAGTCATTTAGTCTCTCTGCTCTAAGACTCTTAAGTTGCAGAAAAGGGAGTTTCCTCACCAAGGATTCTCCTAAACCAATTAAATTAAAGGTCCATTTTGTATCCTTATATCTCAACAGTTTTAGAATATTAGAAATTTTAGAATTTTAGTTAAGATTATAACTTTAACAGAGAAAAAAATTATTGAAAAGAGGCCAAGGACACTCAACAATCCATTTCAAGGGAAAGACTGGGACAAAATGCATTGGTAATTCTCAATAAACATTTATATATTCATGTATTTATCCCAAGTATTTCTCATTGACATTATCCCCAATCTACTTATACCTATGATCGATTACATCTTTCTATTTTAGCTGCACACCTAACATAAGTTAAAAGAGGAGTATGAGGAGGGGTGGAGCCAAGATGTCAGCGTAGAAGCAGCAACTTTTCACAGCTAACACACAGCCACCTTAAATACCCATAATATACGACTCTAAACAAATTTTAGGGCCCCCAAACTCACAAAAATTACAGAAAACACATCTCTCACTGAAGGCAGCTCGGCAGATGGGGCACATCATGGCAGGCTGGGAGCTGAGGCCGAAACCCAGGCCAGACCCCACGGCAGTCGGGAAGAGCTGCAGCTGGAGTCTACAGGAAAGTGGATATGCAGTATCTGGGGCAGTTTCCACATTTATCAAGCCAGGAGGAATAAGGCTAAGAAAAAGATCAGTGGAAGTCAAGCTAAATTGGAGGGAGAAAAGCAGGTCAGCCAAACTGCCCCCAAGGCAGGGAAATGGCAGGAACGGCAGAGCTCCTGGCCTGGAGATTGCAAGGGGGCCAGGACAAATGATCAGGGCCAACGGCTCTTGCGTTGAGCTGCCTGGATCCCAATTGTGGCCCTGGGTGGTGGTTCTGGGGTGCACTTTCAGTCAGCCAAAGTTGGTGGGGGCTGCAGCACCCCCCTAATAGTTCTGGCAGCTGTGA
>CM053593.1:332151065-332196051 GCA_028646575.1 Pseudocheirus occidentalis | reverse complement strand
ATTTGTAATGGAATAAACAGTGTTCACTAATACTATGTAATCCAAATCTTAAAAGCTGTTCACAGTAGCATTCTCTCAGGAATCTACTGCTGATTGACTTTACAATGAGGAAACAGACTAAATAATTTATCTGACTCATGTCTTCAAAATCTATATCATCATCATCATTTTTTACAAACCATAGGTCTTCCTCTAGATGAAACCTGCACAACTTGGCAGTAGGTAGGGACCAAAATTAAAATAGGCTAAACTTCTTGAGGCCACAGATAGGTTAGGCCAGACACAGACTGACAGTGGTTGGTTGTGGTGGGTCACGTAACAAACAGGAAAGTACACAAGGCAACCCTACATTTTTTATGGGCTTCCAAAAATACTTTGGTGGGCCACTGGGCTGCATGTTGTACAGGCCGTAGCACCAGTGCAATATTTACAGCTCCCACGATCGCTATAAATACACCTACATGGTGTTCAATCGCAAAATATAACACTCTTCATGTAGAAGAGAGGCAAAACATTTATTGACACCAGAAAACCAAATCCTAAAACTAGTAAGCTGATTCCACCATAGTAGCAAAGAAGTTCATAAACCATAACAGCATAGAGAGCCACAGTATCCTTTAACCTTCCCACAAACCAGTATAAGACCAATATTTACTCATGAGCCTATCTGTCTCCTTGCCTGACTGTGCTCTCCTCCCAACTGTCTATTTGGCTCTGACTTCCAGCTTCCTGTGGGATCTGCTGTACCCTTGTACCCTTAAGCAAACTCCTACCAGCAGACCCCACATGATTGCTACATTCAGCCTATTAGGGGGCAGAATATATTTTCAAAACAGGGAAGATCTTCAAATCCCCATTACCATTACACAGGCCTGCTCTAGGTCTTAACAGTACATGGAGACAAATAACACACTTAGAATGTAAACTGTCCATTTCAGAATTTCTCAGATGAGTAGTTTATTTTATGCCATATATTAATCATTATTGAATGATCTTCCTGGGCACAGATATGATCATGGTGCTCCATCCCTTTTTTCCTGTAGTAAACTCCAGTGGTTCCCATTTCATTATCTCTAGGATAAAAAATAAAATCTTCTGGTTGACTTTTAAAGAATTTAACAACCTTTCCAGTTTTCTTATGCTTGACTCCCTTCTCTGTATCCAACCATCCAGTATCATTGGCTTTCTTCCTCTTCTTTACATACAATTTTCTATCTCAGAACTCTTTACTTTTTTTGCTGGCTTTCTCCTATTTCTGAAATGTTCTCCTTATTTTTCTCTGCTTTATGGCTTCTCTGATTTCTTTTAAGATTCAGTTCAGATCTTACTTAATCCCATTTTTCACTGGAAGCTTTCCCCACTTCCTCTGAAATTTAATGCCTTTTCTGTGTTATTTCATACTTTTTAATCAGCATATGACTTTGCTTTGTAAATATTTCTTTGCATGTTGTCTCCCTTTTAGATGGGCAGGGACTGTTTTTTGTTTTTGTTTTTGTGTTTTTTTGCTTCATTTGTATCCTTACTGCTTAGCATAGTGTTTGGCACATAGTAGGCACTTAATTGTTTATTGATTGATTGTTTTTTTTAAGCCTCAATAAAAGCCCAATGTACAAACTGATAAACCAACAGAATTCTAAGAATCAGGGAAAAAAAATTGATAAAACTGCAAAGAAAAAAAATTATTAGCAAGTATAACAGAAATTGGTAATACCTGATGAAAGGTAGAGACCTATGGACTCCCATAAATTATGTAAAAGCAAGAAATCTCAGATTCACTACAAAGAGAAGTAAAACTTGCAAAAAAAAATTAGGAATGAATTTAGGTTAAAGCTACCTCAAGCGTTACCAACTAGGTACAGTAGAAAAACCTATCATGATTTTATGTGATTTTAGATAATCATATTTGGCATTTCATATCAAAAATCTTACAAGATCTTGTAAATGTTAAGGGAATTTGAAGATCTTCCCTGCCCCCTTAATAAGCCTAAGGGAATTTGAGGACCTTCCCTGATGTGTGAATATACTCTGTGCCCCAATAGGCTGAATGTGATCTCATGAATCTTGTGGTGGGAGGAGTTTGCTGAAGGGTGGAGCAGATCCCAACAGGGGATGCCTGTTTTTCAGGAAGACCTTACCTTGTTACTTTATAATTAGGCAGTGGGGCAGGAGGATGGTGATGTTCTCTGATCCTGGGGAGGTTTTGTTTTGGGGATCACTTATGGGAAGAGTTGTATGATTTGACCATATGAGGCTCTAGGCATCTGTTGAGCCCCCTGGCTTTGAAAACCCAGATGTTGGTGCTTTTCTTTCTGGGAACTATGTAGATATGTGATGGTCAGACAGCTAGTAGACCTGTCTGTTGGTTTGTTGAAATATGTTGTTTTCTCTGTATTTTTTGTCTGCTTGTAACTTCTGCTTGTATTCTGTGAAGTTCAGGGTGCTTTTTCCCTGAACTAGGTAAATGATATGTATTTGATTGAAGTAAGATTGTTAACTTTTTTGAGTTGCTTTCCTTTAGAATAGCAGATGAAAGAATCTGTGCTAGCAGCCATCCTGGGTATGTTAGGGTGCTTACTGTTACAGATGTAAATAGGGAAATTATGTAGTTCTTACCCCTGTTTGCCTGTGTGTCAAATTCTGCTGAGATAACAGGGACCATAGTGTGTTTGTACTCAGTGACACTAACATTTAAGGAGTTAAGCTATTTATAGTATGCCTATTTCCCTATGTATACAGTCCTTGGAATTTACTTACAAAATGGGCTTGAATTTATTGAATGATTTAATAGCTTTTTGCTTTACTGAAGCTGAAGGCCTGAATTTTAAAGTGACCTCTTCCTTATGAAATTAAGACTGGATGGACAGAATTGTTTTGATTTTTCTTCTAATTAGTTGCCTTCAGGAGAGAATATAGTAACAAATAAATCTTGAAGCTAAAGCCTATAATTAAAGTGACTTATTCAATTAAAGATAATTAGTTTTATTCAATAATAATTCCATAACTATATAGTAGTGTGTAACACTTTGAAAATCATTCCTTTCATATTGTATGTACTTTTGAAAAACAAATGAATTTTCAACAAATCAACAAAACTAGGTTTCCATTATTTGGCCCATTAGGCCCAGAAGAGTGTAGGAGGTAGGGAGAGATAAACTATACCATTACTGAAAATGGCATGGTATTTATATGAAAATTTTTATGTTCGTCCCAGATTTTCTTTGTAACCAATACTCTCAAAGAATACTCTATCCTGAGAATTCTTCAATTCAAGGAGACCTTAAAATAACATTTCACCATATAGAAATTCCTTGTATCTTCTGACCTTTAAGGGTCAGCCTCTGCTTGAGCTTTTCTGCTGATGGGACTTTACAAATCAGCAAGATATCTGTATTCAAAAATGAACTCTTGAGTCATCTTAATGCAATTCAGTAGTCAGGATGTTCAGTGGAATGTCTCTCAGTTGCCTAAATAAAGACTTCTTTTAGCTGCTAATTTGTTCTGAATTCTTATTTTGGAGATATTTTAATCTTGGATTAATATATTGCAGTCTGTCTAGTATCAACCTTTCCCTTTTTCTTATCTTTTAAATTTTATGGTAGTAAAAATATTTATTATAAATGTCATGATTAACTTTTCCTTTTGATTTTAAGATTGAGGTGTTTAAAATGCCCTTTTCAGTCCTTTCTTCTTCATGTTAAACCCCACCTCTCTTTTCTTAGAATTCTGAAATAATCCCTGGAAGAACTTTAGGTTCGATTTAAAATGTCAGTTTTTTTAGTTTATAGAAATTAGAATCTAAATAAATTGTCATAAATTCTTTACTAAGTTTAACTAGTTTATTCTAAGATTTCAAAGGAACTGGAATATAGGATATCAGATATTTTCCAGATATCTTCCAGGGAATCCAGAGGCAGAACATAAGGCCTAAGAAGAGAAAAATACTGAGAAGTTGTTAACATTTTTTATATCATAGACTCTTATGGATGACTCTGGTGGAGTCCAAGAACCTCCTCTCAGACTAATATTTTTGAAATGCATAAGATAAAATGTGGAAGATTACAAAATATATATTGATATATTGAAATTGAGTAAGCAAAAAAATTTTTTTTTTTAAGTTCACTTACAGATCAAAAACAACCTGGTTGAAGTAGGAAGCAAGAAGTAAATTAGAGTCCTTTGTTCTGAAAGAAAAGTTTCAGGTGTTGGTTATTATTGTGGAATGTAGCAAAAGGAAAAAAAATGGAATCCAAAAGAATTAGATAATAGTATATCTCAGGCCTTATAGATCAAGAAACTTCAGGTATATTTGAAATACCTAGTATAAAATACAGGTTCTATTTTTCAAGGGCAAAAGTTCTATAGGAGTGATTAATTTCATTATGGCTAAAGGGGAAATGAGATGTTGAGTTTGACATATTTGCTGATAGTCATAAAATGATTTTGTTACATTTTTTGTTTGTTGTGGATTTTTTGTGGAATCTACTTGATTATTTTTAAAGCATTTAACAGTTGATTCTGGATTTTTCAATCCAGAACAATCCAGTACTGAATTGTTCAGTCCAGTTATTCAACCCAAAACTGAAACTAAAGGATTTACTAATAATAGAACCTTTCCATTCTTTTCTTACTACAAGCCATTGACAGATCTTCTAATACCTTTCTTCTTTTACACTCTTCCTCTTTTTTTCCCTGTCATCTGGTAACTCATTTCTTTACTTAATAACTTACCCTGTTCTTCACTTATGTACCTTCTTTCTGTTAGTAAGAAAGAAAAAGATTCAGATCTATATCCAAGGATGCCCCTCCCAGTCTTCCTGTTTCTAATTTTATCCTATTTCTACTTCTCTCATATTAAATGGGGTTAAAATTTTTACAGGCTATGATGTGCTATTTATAATGCATGTTTCATTCATACATACATACATACATACATATATATATATATATATGTTTTCATGGGCTTCCCTTAGGGTTCCTAAATATTATTCATATTTGTATAAGAATGCTGTTTAGCTCTCAAGGTTTCATGCACAAAGACATAGGATATTTAAGAATATGGAACTTCAGAGGAAACAACATTCTGAGAACTCCTATAGGGTAAGTCTTTTCTATATTCCTTTTTCTCTATGTAAATTAATTTAAAATATCATGAACTCCTAGATCTATAAAGAAAACCAAAAGACATTCTGATTGTGAATATGGTAGTTTTGGCAAAACATTTCATTTGGATAAAGTAGATTTCATTTGTTTCCTTTTGTTTTCAAGTACAGGAGACATCTTATTTAAAAAAAGGGTCAAATTTTTTCTTAGGGTCTCTGTTCCTTAGTTACAAATTTGTGGTTTGTCCAGTGATTCTCACCTAGATCCAAAGTGATTTATAGAATAAACTTGATTTAATAAAATTGAAATATATAATTTCAAATAACAATTCTTAAGTGAACTTTTGATATTATCATTATTCCCATCTTGTAGATGGGAAGCTGAGACTAATAGAGATTGAATGATTGCCAGTAGTCAAAGAAGTACTTTGTCAGTCAGTAAGTATTTGTGACAGTCATAGTGTTAAGGGGGAAGATATCCAGCACAAGGACTTGTTGGAAAAGTCCATAGGAGTGCATTTGTGTGGAAAATGAAAAGGTGACTGGCCTGGGCCCCCTCCTTAAATGGGAATGATGCTTGGAAGAATTAGTGGTAAAGGAGGCCCCAGGGGCAGAGAATACTGATATGTTAGAGGACTGAAGTGATCTTCCATGATATGAAGAGATTCCTGGGCATAATAGAGGTGCATGTAGAAAAGTAAGCCATGTGCCAGCAGCAAGATTTATTTAATTCAGTTTTCTTTCCACTATGACATGTCATCACTCCAATAGGAAAAAAATACATTCTTTACCAGTGTTTTAATAATTGTTTTTGTTAAAAAGATTTTTTTAGAATAGTTTTTCTAGATTTTGTTCAGATCAGAATGTTTTCAGTAAACTTGTTTTTTTCCCCATGTGAATGTAATTTATCTAGGATTATACTAATCTAATCATCTAATTTATGTAATAATTTTATCCTGTAATTGGTTTTTTAAAAGCTCACTTTACTGTGCCTAGTTATAGTGCTATAGTAGATAGGGTACTGGTATTAGGAGTAGGAAAGATTTGGATTCAAGTCCCACTATGGATTTTTGTCTTGTAATGGTTGAAAAGTTCAAGAGACATAGTTTCTGGGTAATTAATTATTTTATTAATGATGCTAGATTTTACTAATGGAAGAATTAGTGACACTCTTGAATACCAAAGACCCCTTATAGAACCCACTCAGCACTTATATGCCCTTGGAAGGATGAGTGTTCCTGAGGGTGGCAATTGACTCTGATTGGTTAATAAATATTGAGAGAGAGAGTGACTATAATATTGAGAAGTGGACCTTTTCTAATGAGGAACTGGGGAACATGATTTTTTATTGTCATTTACTTCCAAATCACCCCTAGCCTTGGAGAAATTTAGACTAAGGATCTGTGTCCTCTACCCAAGCCTGAGTAGAAGACTGTGGACCAGGAGTATCATTTTATATTAAATTCCTTCCAAGGTTGGGTGGAGTAGCAATAGAATGTTAATCCTATCTACTGTCAGTCCCATCCTTCAGAGACTGAGCTTTGAAATGAGGACTTTAGAAAAAGGGGAGAATTCTGGATCTCCCCAGATCATTGGTTATTAATAATCATTTCTCTCACTGTATGACCCTGAGAAAATCACTTTAAGCTCTTTTTGCCTCCCTTTCCTCATATGTAAAATTAGGGGGTTGAACTAAGTGATTTCTAAGGTCCATTTGATCTACAAATCTATGAGCCTGTAATTGAAATGGTTATAATGCCAAATCCCAATAAGGCCCAAAAGTAAATATATTAATAGTTTTAATGATATTATGAAAAGATTAAGTCATGCTAATTATAATAACTTGAAATACTCAAATGAGATATTAATAAATATTTTAATATCTTCCTTAGAAAATAGCTTTAATTGGGCCTAATATTCCAGTGGAGGGAAATGAGTAAACTATAGTGATCCTCATTCATAAGAAATGATCCATGAGCTCTTCAGACTCTTTAGCAAGTAGGATGGTTAGTCTTTTGTGTTACTCAGATGTTCAGAATACTTTCATGGAAACCTGTAATGTTAGGGGCACATGTTTTTGAACTTACAGGGATTTTTATAGAAATAATTTGGATAAGTGAACTGTTAGTAATACTGCTGCCTTTAAATGTTAATTCTTGCCTTTTCCCCAAGTTTCCAATCTACAAGGAATTTTAGCAAAGGGAGATTAGATTCTTAAAGGAAAGTATTTTCTAGAAAAACTAAAGAAGGTTTGTTTAACTTCCATTGTCCAGTTGGCTGGTACTTTATATGGCTCCCTTTCCAGTGCGTGTTTCAAAAATGCTTTGTTCATCTGTGAAGGAAGTAAATTATCTTCTCTAGTTATGCCACAGGGCAGCTAAGTGACAGCGGATAGAGCCTGGAATCATGAAAACTCAATTTCCTGAGTTTAAATCTGGCCTCGGCCACTTACTAGCTGTGTTCTAGGCAAGCCACTGTCTGCCTCAGTTCCTTATCTGTAAAATGACTTGGAAAAGGAAAGGGCATATCACTTTGGCAAGAAAACCCTAAATGGGTTTTCATGAAGAGTCAGTGACGACCGAAAAAATGACTCAACAACAAATATGATACTACTTAGTATATTTACTTTACCATATTGCTGGGTCAATAGCAGTATTATAATGATTTTCATTTTTGTCTCATTTTCAATAGTTCTCTGTAATAACTTTGTATGGTGTTATTGTCCATGGTTATGGCATATACCTATTCCCACTTTACGTATGAAAACACTCACTTCCAGCAGTTGGTTGAATACGTAGCCTGTCCCATCTTATAAGAGTTTATACTATAAATGGTAGAATTAGGATAAGAACCACTAAAATTTTATTGGAGAAGCTTCTAAAATTCAGAAATTATAATTTGAAGGGAGTGTAATCTTCAGTAAAGCAACCATCCATTACCTAACAATAATTTGTGCCAGAGTTGCTTGGTTAGTGGCTGTATTTTTAAATATTTCCTTTATATAAAAGAACATAGGTAGTATGACTTATTACTTGAGGGGCTATGTTGTTATTGTTAGAGTATATATTCCCTTAATCTCTTAATAAGTATTTTTAATGCGTTCACTTTATGGCAAAAAAGTTTGTTTGACATTAGACTAAGATAAAAAAGAAATGGGTTCCTGTCCTCAAGGAACATACGTGTTTTTTGGTGGAAAGAGCATGAACATGGATAGATAAATCCAAATTAATATATGAAATAAATATTAAGTAATTTCTGGAGGAGGGGCACTAGCATCTTAGGTGAAGAGTTTATTAAAATAGCTAAACCTTAAAAGTAGCTAGGATTCAAGCAATAGAGGCATGGTAGGGAGTATCCTGTGCAAAGACATATAAGAAGATGTAATGTCATGTGTAAGAAAAGGAACTACTAATTTAGCCAGAATGTAATCTGTGAAGAAGAGAAATACACAGTAAACCTGGAAAGATAGACTAGAACCATGTTGTGATAGGCTTGTAGTGCCAAACAGAAGAGTTTGTATTTTATCTTTGAGTCAGTCGGGAGCAGGGGAGTAACATGGTCAGTCAACCCGTGTTGTAAGTACCAATATGTATTGCTTCTGAACGAAAACATAACATTAGACTTCTGTACTTGTCTGTTTATGTACTGTTTTCACATTTCTGTTATCTTGATTTCTGAATCTATCTTTTCTGTGTTACTTTTAATTTCTGTGTTTTTCCTTCTTTGTCTCTTAATATAAAGGCAACATCATCCACCTAGTCTCTTAAACTCAAAGCCTAGGAGTCATCCTGATCTCTTTCCCTCCCACTCCACCTCTCACCACCACATATCCAGTCTGTTGCCAAGGCCTATTGATTTTACCTTTGTAACATCTCTTTAGTATACCCCCATCTCTCCTCACAGTGCCACCACTCTGTTGCAGGGCCTTATTATCTCATGCCTGGACAATTTCAAGTCTGTGGACTTCCTGACTTGAGTCATTTCCCACTCCACTCTCACCTCCATTCAGCTACTGAAGTGATTTTCCTAAAGCTGAGGTTCATCCATGTGTTGTCCTGCCGTCCCTCCCCTTTTCCTGCTCAGACCTCCTTGTCATCTCCAAGATCAAATACAAAATGCCCTGTCTGGTGCCTTTCTATACCTGTCTACACTTTTTTTGGTTGCTTGGGGGTAGGAGGGGGGGGGAGGAAATTGGGTTTAAGTGACTTGCCCAAGGTCACATAGTAGGTGTTAAGTGTCTGAGGCCAAATTTGAACGCAGGTCTTTATGACTCCAGAGTTGGTGCTCTATACACTGTGCCACCTAGCTACCCCTAGCCTTTTTGACACATTAATCCACACCATATATTCTTTAGTCAGCAACTCTAGCCTGATGTTCTCTGTAAAAGACATTCCATCTCTTAACTCTGGGCCTTTTTTCTAGCTGTTCCCATGCTTGGAATGCTCTCCCTCTTCATCTCTGCCTAAATGGCTTCCTTTAAGTCCCACCTAAAATATTTTACAGCAAGCCTTTCCTAATTCCTCTTAATTCTAGTGTCTTTCTATTAGTTATTTCCTATTTTTCCTGTGTATAGCTCATTTGAATATATTTGTTTCCATGTTTTCTCCCACATTAGATAGTGAACTCCTTGAGAGCAAGGACTACCTTTTGACTCTTTATATATCCCCAGTATTTAGCACAGTGCCTGGATCATGTGAGTGCTTAATAAATGCTGATTGCTTGATTAAACTCTGGACAGTAGTAGAACCTAGAACTCACCTTTTCTCCTGCCTTCTTTCCCTGCATCTCCAAAAACAGATAAATGTAGCAGTTCAGCCACCTTCTTCCATCCAGCTATTCTGATTATATTAACCTAGGTGAATAACCTATGGGCACCTGAATTCCCAGGAATAGGAGAATAAAATCAAGTCACAACTGCCTTATAAATAAAGTTTTGTTTTTGTGATCAAAAATTATGTGTAAAAGCATAAATATATGCTAAAAGATGTTGACTTTTGAAGTTGAGAATAATGATTTCCCATGGTTTTGAAATACTGTATACCTTTTATATTGGAGAGATTTTAGATTAGATATAAGGAAAACTTCCTTGATTCTGGATTCTTTTAAAAATTCTACAAACAGTTTGCACATCTCTAATATTTTAGCAACCTAAGTTATCATTATATTTGAAGAGGGATGGGATGTATGTATTGGTACAGTGATTCCCTCTTATTTAAATTCTGCCCCTGATGCCTAAGGAGAAACAGTTGGGGAAGAAGTCTAGAGTATCTCAATACATTTGAACAGATAGTCCCAGAATGGCGATGGAAAATAAGGAAGAATAATTGGAGATACTGTAGATAGTGAAGGCAGCAGTCAAAGGCTGATGTGCCAGACTGGATGGCCTGATACGTCATTCTTTGATAAGCATGCTGGTAACTGCAAGCCTCAGCTATACTCTGATATAGAGTATTTGTTCCTGAAATAAATATTAAATATTTGTTTATTACTCCATTTTTTAACTAGTGGAAAAGTTATAGTCTTCTACTCCAGCTCAATGGGTCACTTATAAAAATGCAATATAGTCAATGGAATTTAAAAAGAAAAAATTCTTATGAATTTGCTGGAGTATACAATTTAGAACTACTGTTCTAAATTTAGATATTTTCTACGTATTAATGTTTATATAGGATGTTTCTTTTACATTTCTGAACTTCCATTCTATGCTTCTTGTCACAAATTAGCTAGATATTCTAGTTATAAAGCCAGATTTTGGAAAGAAAATTGAATTTAAAAGCAGGTTTATCTTCCAAATTAAGAAAATATTTTTTAAACTCCTGAGTACAGCCATCTTAAATCCTTTATGTAATTCTGCGTTGAATACATTTTCTATTACTTTTGAAGCTTCTTTAAGTACTTAATTAGATTGTTATATTTAATCATATAGTGGCATGTTGGAACTTCTAGAAGGAGTTTTTTTTCTAGAAAAATAGAATATCAGCACTGCATTGGATGTCATGCTTTAGATTGATAAGGCTACATTAGCTTCAGTTGTTTTTATATATTAATTCCAAAAGAATGCTATGTGTTAGAGGTAGAGAAAATTTATGAATGAAATAAATTTTTTTTCTGGGCTTTTAAAAAATGTGTTTTTTCATATCCTGATATGTGGTATGATAAAATAATACGAGATATGTGCACATTGACAAAGGATGAGAGGATGAGAAAGGATTGTGATCTGGACCAGTAGAGGGAATATCCACATAGATGAAATCATAACTCTGTTGAATAATGGAAGCATTGAAGAATTTTGAGTATGTAACATTGTGCAAACATTTCCACAATATTTTGTTTGACATGTTTTTTGTTTGTTTAAAAAAACAATTGATAGCAAATAGGACCCCATAACTTGCGAAGAAAATCTAGGCTCAATCCTGCCTTCCAACACCAATTAGTTGTCTAACCCTTGGCAAGTGCCTTTACATTTCTGTACCTTAGTTTTCTTATCTCTAAAATGAAGGAGTTGGACTTAACTGGCTTCTAAGGTCCCATCTAACTTAAGATCTATGATCCTATTCTTTAGTATCTTATGCAAAATAAGTAAGACCAGCTTTGGTTTTTAATTTTGCTAGCATACGTGACTAAGAATATTTAACATTTTATACTGAATTAGTAAGTTTAAAAGTAGAAATTTATCACCCTTTCCTATATGGGTAATGGTTGGTTAAACTCCTTAGTTGAACTTTTCTTTTCAAGATTAAATTGCCATGTTTTTTTTTAAAGTGTTTGCTTCCTTTCCAGTAGGATGATAGAGTTAGGACTGGAATAGATAGTAGAGATGTTGTAGCTCATAGTTTGTGGGTGACAAAATTCAGGTCCAGAAAGATAAAATAACTTGCCCAAGATCATACTAGAGAAGGAGCTGAGCCAGGGTTTGGATCAGTTTCTTTTCTGGATTCTTTGCAATATATCCTTGCTGTTCTGGATTAATGTATACTTCAAATATTTTGTAGAGGCATGCTGTTGTTGACTGTTTGCTGAATGCCATAAATCAGGCCTCTAATAGACTCTTATGTTATCCCCTTTGCTGGAATACAGACAGGAGTGGGAAGATGAGGGAATTAGAAACTATGTTTGACATTGGTAAATGAGTCTCAGATTTTATAGCAATATTGGATGTATGTGCATCCTATGCAACTTTTATGACATGATTTAACCATTCAAACAAAACTGTCTAAAAGAAGTATTGAAGAATGATATAAAGAAAAAGAAGACCCTTTTTGAGAGAAAGTGTTTTATTGAGAGGCAGCAGAGAGGTTAAGGAAAAATGAGAGTAGGGAAAAGCCCTTTTTAATATTCCTATAACTGCATTAAAAAACCAGTTAGAATTTCCATGAAGTGAGAATGTCAGAAAACTAACTGGAAAAGATTAGAAAATCAAATAATCTAAAGTAAAAGTAGCATGTCTAAATGGCATGCCCAAAGAGGTTACAGGGAGAGAATGAATAAATGAAATGGGAGACATCCCATTGTGCCAACTCTTCTGTGGTATGGTTTTTCCATCTTTGTATAGGAAAGATATACATCCCCCCTTCCACCTTCATATGGAATGTTAAATTAACTTGAGGGGATGAATTTGAGAGAATTAGTTGATGTGAAGAATTGAAAGGATTCTGAATTAATTAGAAAGTGAAAAGTTGATGATGATAAGAGGAAGAAATTCCACATTATTGAATTGGTATATCCATAAAATGGCTTTAATAAGAGGAAAACTATTTAAGAACGAGCAAAGCGGTGATGAACAATGAGTGGTGATGAAACAAATCAGTGAGGAAGGAGTAGAAAAACTAATTAGGAAAGAATAAGGGAAAACTCAAAAGTGCTCAGCATGGCGCCTGACACAGAAGCTACTCAGTAAAAGGCATGTTGACTGAAGTAATAAAGAACTGAAGCTGGAGAAAATGTGATATTCTAAATCCCTAGTCTTTTTATTCCCTATAAGTGAAAAAGTGTAATGTTTAGTAGAACTTGTATTTCTTTTAGCTGTTTGACTTGTGTAATTAACATTTTTATGATCTTTAGAAGGTTCGTTTTAGGTCATTTTGATGAATTAAAAATATGATACTATGGGTGATTTGTATTGATCTACAAAATGAAAAGATTATATTTGTTTCCTAAACTATAATTAGCTACCTTATTCCAAATGTGAGTTTGAGGGAAAGATGGCAAGAAGAAAGTTGCCACCACTGTTAGCAGTATGAACTAGTAGTATAATAATAATGATATTTCTTAATTATAATTTCTTGATGTGATCCAGTGAAATTTTACAAGCTTTCTTGAGATAATTTTCTGCTTAGAAATAATGTTCAGTATGATTTTCTTTTGTGTACAGAGGATTACATGTGAATTTAAAAGGTTGTACTTAATTTTTTACCAGTAAATTTAGGTACATGTTTGAGCCAGCACAAACAGGAGCTTCTTCATTTATCCCCAGTCGGTTTCATTTAAGCATGAGAAAGATCACCAACAGTTTGGTGTGGTCAGCTGTAAGCTATGCAGCCATCATGCTTAAGTAGATTTTTTAAAAGACTTGTGTGTGTTTCGTAAAATACGCTTTATTTTAAAATTAGGGCTTCCTGTTGCAGCTGTTCCAGGAGCTCTGAGTCCTTTGGCTATTCCAAATGCTGCTGCAGCAGCTGCTGCAGCTGCTGCTGGCCGAGTGGGTATGCCTGGAGTCTCAGCTGGTGGCAACACAGTCCTGTTGGTTAGCAATTTAAATGAAGAGGTTAGTGAAACCATTTACTAGCTTTCATTCTTTTAACTCCATTTCATTTGTGAAAGTTTATCATTTTTTTTTTACATTTTTCCTTATATATATATTAGTCAAAGTATTTTCTGTTTATGTCTACTTCTAAATAAAATTGAAGGACTCAAGAAAATACTTTATTTTCCTAGACAGTCATTTATATATTTCTTTATATATTGCTACCTATTTTTCCTAAGAAAAATATGGTTACATGCTATTGTTTGGCTTTTTTATTTTATGTTTTATGTTTTCAAAAGCAAATGTGATCTAATTTGCAAATTTAACTCTAAAACAGTTTTGCTCGTCTTTTCTGATAATTTGCTTGTTCATTTCATGCTTACATGTCATTGCATTTTTAAAATCTTATTTTATGTGAACTACTCTAATACATTTTTCTTTGAAGGTTCCCTCCAAAGATCTTGACGAGGCACTCTTCCAGTCTTTCTTAGTAATTTTTTCTTTGCAGTTTTTAGTCATTGTCTTCTTTTAAAAAAACACAACTCTTCACTTTAGTATTTTTTCTTTCTTGTTAAATCTGAAATCTAAGGGGTTTTTTCCTTTAGTTCTACATTTTATGTCTCGTATATTTTATTTTGATTGCTGTGAAAGCTGGTATGAAATGTGGGAAGCTTGATGTATCAATTTATGATGTCTAGTTTGAATATTTGTTTCATTTCAATTGGCCTCTGTTAATGTGAACATTAAGCTTATTTTATCATTTGATACTGTTTTGTCATCCACAGTTTTGCATGCTAAAATGTTTGAATCAGAGTGCCTTTTCTTTAAAAAAAAAAAACTTTTGCCTGCATTTCATAACCAGCCATGCTTATGCAGTTGAAGTTCAAAGTTTAAAATTCCTATTGCATGCTTTCTCCTCCCTCCCCCCATGTTGAGATGAAATGCTGTAATTTACTCTTTGATATGGATGTACTTTACCCATATTTGTCTTGGGTGACTACATTTTACTCAGTTTTTCTTGTACAGTACATAAACCAACCATTTTCTGACCAAATTCCTGCATTTCCTATGTACTGACCTATATTTTATTTTTTTTGTTCCCCAATTCCTTATTTTTCTTCTGCATTGCTGTTTCCCTTCCCCATTTCATCCTTTTCCCTATGTGTTCACCTTCCCTTACCTTGTCTTTTCCCAAATGCCCATTCCCTTCCCTGTCTTATCCTTTATTTTCCTTGTCCTTGTCTTCATTCCCTGTCTCCATTCCCTATGTTCATGCTTCTGTGCTTGAACAAATGTTCCTCGGACCAACTTGCCCCAATTAACCGCCTTGAACCATGATCCATGACCACCTCACCATTCTGCGGGAACCACCCTTCGTTATGGATGATCTGTTCATCTCCGCTCTTCCTCGACTCTTCTCTCTTCTTGTCTTACGCTGCTTGCTCTTCTCTCCTTCTAAAGATGGTTACGCCCCAAAGTCTGTTTACCCTCTTCGGTATGTTATTGTTAGCACTATACTTTTATTATTGATTTGGTTTTTGTTTCACCTTAATTCTTATTTGTAGCTAGCACTTTGGCTTAAAGTTGAATAGTAAATCTTTTGCTATTTTTCTTTTGCTGTTTAAAAACTCTCCATAGACACAAAATTTGTTTTAATGCATGCTAATTTATTTTGCATGGTCTTTAATTTAATATCATTCACATAGCTTTGAGGGTTTATCAAAAATGTATTCTTTTCAAAATTCACTGTTCAAAATCTTGATCTTCTTTACTCATTGGTATGAATGTTAAGATTTGAGTGAGTGATCTTGTTGATGTCTGAATGTTTCATTGATATGTCAGAATTATATTGCTAAGTTGACTTGCCCTTAAAATTAATTTCATTTTTGGATTACCTCTCTGACTTCAAAAAGGTGTTTATGGGGATGTGCAACGTGTGAAGATTTTATACAATAAGAAAGACAGTGCACTTATACAGATGGCTGATGGAAACCAATCACAACTTGGTAAGACTAGATTACATGCTTGTGCTCTAAATCCTCAATTACAGATTTTTAAACTATACTAATTCTTTTTAGTCCATTTTGAATGTTTTTGGTTGTATTCTTAATCTCTCGGAGAAAATAAAATAATAGCTTTACCAACTTTGCACATCAAATACTGAATAGTTGCATTTAATGCAAATATTTGTAATTGTTATTTTCCATTGACTAATTATTTCATAGATTAATTCTTTGGCCAACATGAAAAAGAAAATCTCAATAAGAAGCACTTTCAGTCATTTTCAGTAACATTTACTTTGGTTAATATACAATTTATTTATATTTAATTCTCCAGTATAATTTGTGTTTATTATTGCAATTTCAGTATTTTTTTTTAAGTGACTGCTGTGGCAACCCTGATGATGTCTCACCAACTTAGGTTTAAGGTTTTTTTGCTTTTCAGTAATTTAATCTTACACTAACTTTATTCTCTCCTTAGGGATCAGTATAGATGCAGACAAAGCTGGTTCTTATTTTTGCTTTCCATCTACAAAAGCTAAACCCTACCTATTCGTGGCTTGCTTCCCCTTTAGGTACTCTCTTCATTATTCCCATGCCAACAATAAGCTGCTCTTTACATAATTTATATTTCTCCCACCTCTCTCTGTTGCCTCACAGTCAGGTGTCTAGTTCAGAAGAAAAGAAGCCTTGAACTATCACCCTTCTTCATGTATCTTCCTCAGAGAGAAACCTGGGAAGAAGGGGAAAGGGGTAGGGTAATGACACCTGTCTTCAGAGAAAGATTAGGCTCCAGAGAACCAACTACAAGAGCTGGGTGGAAGTTTCAAAGAAATACATTTAGGCATTATGTCAGGGGGAAAATTTAATAACAAAACATTTAAAAGTGGAATGGGTTGCCATGGGAGGCTGTGAGTTTCCTTTCCCAGGGCTTTTCAAGCAGAGATTGGATAATCATATACCAGGTATGTATAATAAAGGATATGCTTATTCAGATATGTGTTGAACTAGATGGGAAGGGGGGAAAGGAAGAAGCATTTATCAAGAACCTACTCTGTGTATGTCTAAGCACTAGACTAAGTGCTTTGTAGATATCTTTTTTAGGGGCCTCCAGTGTTCCAGTTCTGAAATTTTGTGGTTTAGAAAACATTGAAGAAAAGATTTATTACAAGAAGGAATGTTGATTCTCAATATCAGGGTAGAAGCACTCCCCCATCCCTTTATTATTTTCCCTTTGCCTCAGTGTAATTGGCCTTGAGTGAGCCCTTGGAAATTAAGAGTTTGTTCTAGGTTGTTTTGCATATTATGATTTATTTAGTATGAGTAAAGAATATCCCAAAAGTATTGGTGCAGTTTTGAGCTTTTGTAGCTTTTTAAAATAGCACTAAAACTTTTAGAACATCATGTTTACTGAGCCTACACATTTCATTTGTAGAATTCATCATAATGGAGGTTTCTAATGTCATAAGGCTTGAAATATGAGAAAATACTGTATAAGGAGCTAACCTAAAAGCTTAGGAATACCAGGGTTTAAGTTTTCCTTCTGACATGTACTATGTGACATAAGTGTGACCTAAGTGACTCTGAAAAAGTCATTTTAACTTCTCAGTGTCTCGTATAACTTTTTAAAGAATAAAGAATTGCAGATTAAGTATTGCTCTTCATTAGCAAGAGGAGTTTTGCTCACATGGAGTTTCTTACTCATTTGAAATAACAAATTCATCTTAATCCCTGTTGGTTGAAATAAGTATTTCTTACATTACACCTAATATCACAAACTATGTACTCTTAAATCCTTTACTACCTTCATTTTTCTCTCTTTTCTTTTTAGCTTTAAGTTACCTAGCATGAATTATTAGTCTTCTGACTGATGAGAAAGAATTTGGAATTTCCTTAAAGTCTGTTCATCACCCTCATTGATGCTGTGGAAGATTATGTAATAATAATTTTAAGGAGTTCATATGAACACGTCTTTGAAAATACTCATTCATCCCCAAGGCCTGGGGACTTGGGCAAGGAGATTGAGACAATGGCCATTGATAACTGTTATCTTTTAGGGTCCACTGTCGCCTAAAATATAGCTTTCTGTTCTCGTTCTGCTTGGTTTTAAAGGGTATCCGTGTTCATGGGAGAATCCAGTGGCTTTCCTGTAAGGAGATGCTTTGTTTTGCCACTTTAGTAACAGGAACAATGAATATCAATGAAAATAGTGAAGGAAAGGAGTAGTAGATAATATTTAGGAGGAAAGAAAGGAATGAACATTTATTAAGTGCCTTCTATGTGCCAGGAATGGTGCTAAATTTTTATAAATATCTTCATTATTTCACATGAATAGGATTAATATATATTTTAGAAACCATATAAAATACGCAGACCAAATTTTTAAAACTGCTTGAATATCCTTAGAAAAATACTGTTTAGGGACTGATTTTTCCAGATAGCAACTTTTTTTTTTTAAGTTTAATAGTACTAGCAAAGAAAAAGTTCTTTTAAAATACATGTTCTGCTTTTCCCAAATGTCATACTATTTGGGTGCTGAAAGGTACTAGAAAGGTTGTATTACCACCATAGTAAGTTGTTACCTTTATTTAGGGGAAAAAAAAAACCTTTTCATAGTTTGATGAATTTTTCATTCTGCTTTTCCCAAATATCACATTATTTGGGTGTTGAAAGGTACCATAAAGGTTGTGTTGCCACCACAGTCAGTTATTTGTTAATTTTATTTTTTAAAAAGCTTTTACTTTTTGTATTTTAGTTAGCTATTTGCAAAAATATCTTCACTGTTTTCATTTCCTTATAAAGTTGGAATCTCTAAAAAAGCAGAACTTGGCTATATTATAGAAAGATCATGACTATAACAGCTTATACATCTTGAGTTGCTGAATTGTGTTTACAATTAATGCAGAATAAAAAAAAAAATGTAAGTCATCGTACACTATATTTCCTAGAAGTATTTTGCTCTGTGTGAATGTCTGTAAACAAAATCTATGTAACATTCTTTAAAAATTATGCCTGTTTGTGTAATCTTTAAATGTACAGGCTTTCTTATTTGGGATATGATTATTCAATTTCATATTATCTAGGTTTCTTAACTTTTATCTTTTCTACTATCTCTCTACTCTTTTCATTGAATGTACTTGTACTAGAGAGTATGCAGAGGAAATAAAAAGAAAGAAAACTTAAATTAATAGTAGTCCCTCAAATGAATAAGATTATGATCAGTCATTTTACGTGTGCATGTGTATATGCTCAATTTCCCTGCTGCTCTCCATATTTTCCTGCTATTTCTATTCAGTGTCCCATAGGTTTTTTTGTTCTTAGAGGTCTCTGGTGCCTTAGATTTTATTTCTCCATCCTTAGTTTAGTTGCTACAATTCTGAAGAGGAATCCTTCTTTCCTTTTCTTTCTTTCTAAAACTCAACCCTTATGGTGTTGTCTCTCCAGTTGTTACGTTCAGCATTTTAAACTAATAAAACTACTCGTGGATATGTGATCTTATCAATTTAGGTATTTTCCTCTGTGATACAAATTACAACCCAACCGTGTCTGCCCATCTTATGTCTCTTGTCTGTGACCTTCTGTAAGTTTGTCTCAGGGGGTCAGCTAAACATGTTGAGATTCGTTCTTACTTTCTCTTCCCATATGGAAGATACCATCCCATTATCCCTTGCATTTACAATTTTCCTTTTTGTTTGTACATTTCCTTGAAGACAAATGCTTTAAAATATGTATACATTTATTTGTCTCTCAGAAAAACTGGAATATATAAAACTGTTTGTTTAAAATATTGAGTAATTCATTGGCTTGAGTTTATAAGGCTCTTTAATAAAAGGATTTTTGGGGCGGCTAGGTGGCGCAGTGAATAGAGCACTGGCCCTGGAGTCAGGAGTACCTGAGTTCAAATCCGGCCTCAGACACTTAACACAAAAACTAGCCGTGTGACCTTGGGCAAGTCACTTAACCCCAACTGCCCTCCAAAAAGCAAAAAAAAACAAAACAAAAATAAAATAAAAGGATTTTTGTCCTCATTACTATGGATAATTGAAAGTTTTCTGTACTCATATAGAATGCATTATAGGATTTTATGCTTGAGTTTATTCAGGTACAAGTTATTGTGGAACGTTCTGCACCTTAAGGGGAGAACTTTTACATATTAGCACAGTTAAAATCCAAGAATCATATACAAATGCTGTAAGATCTTAAAAATGGAAGAAAAAAAGGCATATTTGCTGCCCTTGTGTTTTCAGAAAATACTTTCTATTTCTATGGCATTTTACTTTTCCCAAAGCCATGTTCACCTATAACCTCATTTGGTCTTCATAGCAACCTTGTATAATAGGCAGATAAGAAAATTTATGTAAACTAGTTTGTAAACCCAATCAGATTTTAAATTCTCTTGAGAACAGAGTGCATTGTCCTATATCTTCTCTTTCTCTCCCACAATACTGAAGATATAATAACATATACTTGCCATGATTTCTTTGGTATGGGAACTTACTTTATTGATCTAAATTACAAGTTCCTCTAGCTGCCTTAGTTTTAGTCTTTGTGAACTGTTAATGATTGATGGAGAAAATTATCACATGGTGATCAGTTGGTACTACAAGCCTTTTTGAACTGTGAGCAGATGTGTAGTCTGTCACAGAACACTGAGTCTCCAAAGCCTTTCTGGCTTGATGGTTTGTGAAATTATTCTACTTGTACCAATTTTCAAGAGCTTGAGATTTCACCATATCTGAAACTGGGGATCCACTTATAACTCATATAAAGTGACATAGCTCAGTAGGAATATTGGCAAGATTACAACCATAGGTGGTCTTGTTGATGATTTAGTGTTCTCCCTATTGTATTGTGACACTGCCTTTAACCTTTGTATTAATAACTTATTCTTAGCTATTTAATTTAAAACTTTAATGTGGTCAAAGTATGTGACCAATCAGGAAATGTAACTACTCTTTATGAGTCATGAGAGTGTGGGTGATGGTAAGATGTGAGAAATAGTTAATGCTTTTAAAAAATAGATTCTGTTTCACATGTGCAGAATAAAAAAAAATGGAAATATCTATGAAAATAGCTGTATTTTAACTTCCATTCATTATTCTATATTGATATTTATTCATATTCATTATTTCAGAAAGAATGGTAAACTGCTAATGGTTCCTCTTATTTACCTCAGATTTCATTACAATATATTGAATTGCAGAATCTTTAGTAGGTAATAATATTATTGTGGTTTACTATAACCTAAAAAAAGGTAGATCTTTGGATTAATATAAAATAAATTTACCTTGTTATTTTTTTATGGAACTTAATTTGTTTAGTGTTTTTTAAATAATGATTTCAAATAAATATACTAACAATGTTTAATTTACCCTTTGGCACATCATCACTATATTTGTATTGGTATATATTTTAAAATACACCTTCTTTCCTTAGCAATGAACCATCTGAATGGACAAAAAATGTATGGGAAGATTATTCGGGTTACTCTCTCCAAGCACCAGACTGTACAACTACCTCGAGAGGGGCTTGATGACCAAGGCCTAACTAAAGATTTTGGTAATTCCCCGTTACATCGCTTTAAGAAACCTGGCTCTAAAAATTTTCAGAATATATTTCCTCCATCAGCCACTCTTCACCTTTCCAATATTCCGTAAGTATTTCAGTAGGAAAATGTGAAGGGCATGTGTGTATATGTCATAAAGTAGAAGTTACTAACTCTTCCTCTTTTTTCTTTCAACTTTTTCTAGTCCGTCAGTAGCGGAAGAAGATCTTCGTACACTTTTTGCTAACACTGGGGGCACTGTGAAAGCATTTAAATTTTTTCAGTAAGCAAGCTTCCTTGTTTTTAATTTTTTAAAAAATATATTATAGAAAACATGTTTATTCTAGGTGGTTTATATTCCATCTCCTTAAAGAGATTCATATTTTTAATTTTTCTCCCTATGCTTCCCTCCCGCACAAACACACCCAATCAAGTATTTAGGTTCTCTAATAACTTGTCACATTTTTAACTTGGTAATTTTGTTTCAGAAGAGATCACAAGATGGCGCTTCTTCAAATGGCAACAGTGGAAGAGGCTATCCAGGCACTGATTGACCTTCATAATTATAACCTTGGAGAAAATCACCATCTGAGAGTTTCCTTCTCCAAATCAACAATTTAAAAAAAGAGATGAAGATTTAGGGTGAATCACATTGTCAGTGTCATCACCTGTTGACTGTTCAGAAAAGTGGGGACCAGAGTTTGACTTTTGGGTTTTTTCATGCTGTTATCATTCCTTGGTTATAATAAAATGAATTGCATATGTTAAAAGGCAGAGGTAGTAACTGCTTTTTTTTTTTTCATCTGTTGTGTAGGGAATCCATTTTATTGTCTGTTTGAAACAATTTCATTTAAATCCCACGGTTTTTATTTTTTTTTCCAACTTAGTTGACATACGTGCCTTAAAAAGGAAAACTAGTATTGCTAGAATGCATTTACTAGAAAAAGGAATTGGTTGTCTAGGGCACATTGTTACATGGGAATTAAAATATGTTTAGGCAGGGGTGTGTAAAAAGGTTAAGTTTTTGTTTCTCCTGCTTGGAACTTATTTTTTATTATTGGCTTATCACATTTCTTTCTATTTAATCTGATGAGATACATAACATTGAAAGAATAAAACACAGCATTTTATTTTTATTTTATTTTATTTTTATTTCTACTGCCTTAGGCTTTCTTCCTTTAAGGTACATTGGCCTTCTGTATCTCATGATTCTGGTCTAGATTCAGTTATGAATGTAGGCATTAGTTAAAATTAACAAGGGTGCAGAGTATTAATTTCTTAAGACAACAAAAGTGATTTCTGTAAGTTTGAGCCCTATGTGGAAAGCGTCGTGGAATCTTAACCTTTTTGTACACACTCTTGTGGGACGTATCATATAAATGTCAGCACTAAGTAATGTCTTGTTTGTGGCTGAATATTTTTCGTAGATGTTTTTGAAGTTGACATGACTTATGTGCATTTAAATATATATTGCCATCTTTAGTTTGTAATTAAGATTTGGAATATGGTTGTGGATTTCTGAGCATGTGCAGACTGGTCTAGCTAGTTCAGGAACTGGTGCATGTATTTTTCAAAGATAAAGAAAGTGTACTGCGAAAATTTGCAGGAAGATTAATTTTGTGGCAGTTTTCTAAAACTGACAACCAGGTGGGACCAAAGTTTATGTGCCTTTAGTCTTAATTTACCTTGCATTGTAATATTCAGTTTTAATAAATCTTCAAACTATTTTGTATTTAGGAATAGATCTGACTTTACTATAAACATGGCTCAGAATCTACAGGTCAAATTAATTTGAACAATTCTTGTCAATCTGAATTGTTGATTCTGTTTAAATGACCAATACTTTTTGAAATTGATGTACTTAGTTTCAAGATTCATAGATTCTGTTATCTATGTAGACAAAATGGTCATGTATATTTTCTATTAGTTGGGTTTTTACATCTTTAGAAATGTAAAATTCAGTATAGTTTGGAAGCGGCACAATTAAAAATTAATTTTCTAACAAAGTTGGGAGGTTTGACGGTTGTTTAATTTCATTTTATGTGTACTCTGCTTACCTCTGTAGCATGCTCAATAAACACTTCTGTAGCTCTGTATTCACCTTTTCTGTCTTTCTCTGCTGCCTTTTCTCTTTTCTCTTCTTTGTTTTCACTCTACTGTGCTTCTGAATTCATGTTTATTCTCTGCCAGGGTGGGAAAGGAATAATAATATAATATTTCTATGGCTTTTTTTATTATAAATCTAGATGCTGTGAAAATATACCAGCTGGATTTTTAAACATGAAAGACAGTAACTGCTTTTCAGGAGGACACATATTAAACATTTCCCACCCTGTTATAATCTACTGCTTTACAGACATAACTTTTATTGTAGCTTGTTAGTTCTCTCTATCTCTTTTGTTTTTTGTTTTTGTTTTTTTTTTAATTTTATTTTATTAGATTTATGCACTAATAGATCTTTCAGGTTTGCCATGCTCTCGCTGCAGTTTCATCTTTCATCTTTTGTGTCTGCTAAAGATTTCTTACTAATCATAAAAGTACCTTGTGAATATCAAGAAAGTTACTAATACTTTAATAACGTAACAGCAGACTATACAATGCTGAGGATGGGATGGGTGGATGGAAGTAGAGGATGGGGTTAAAGAAAATTCTTGAGTAGTATAACGATAATTTATGTGTTTACAAATGCAGGGGTTATAATTTTCACTTCCCAAAGACTTTCTGTCAAATGAATAACATGCTCTCTGCCAAGGTTCAAAACATTTTTCTGTCACTTCTCTTTAAACAGCTAGGTTTATTGATGTCAGATTACAGTGTGACCTCATGTCTGGTCCTTAGGTTTGTTCTTTTACCAATAAATATCTGACAGCTGTTTAAAGGTCACTCTATAACCAAGGGTTCTGCATTGGGAGAAAAAAATAAATGGTTTAAGGATTATGAAATACATTTAGGTAAGTTACAAAGCAAAAGATAATTCATTCATCTCCTCGAATGAAGCCTGTTATAAATGAAATTTTATCAGTTTTGAAATTGAGAAAGTATATTTGAGATAGGGAGAGGTTTTATTTTGACAACATTGCAGCTCTGTAGGCATTATAGATATTAAGAGTATTAAGTTTTAAAATGCCACCTGCAGCATTATCTATTTATTAATAAAACATCTGAGAGCATAGTATTTTTGATGAAGTGAGGAAGTAAAAAGCTCTAGTGCTGAGCACCAGGTGACAACTCTATATGCTTTTCAACACAAAAGGTTGCTTAAGGGGTTTCAGATTTACTCAGGGAGAATATACTTATATACACAAATTATTATATTCTGATTTGTATGAGAGAGAGACTGGGGGTGGTTCTGGCATGTAGTGACAGAGCTACCCTTCAAACCAGGAAGACATGGGTTCAGATCTTACCTCTGGCACTGGCTATGTGACCCTGAAGTCACTTTACCTCTGACTGCCTCAGTTTCCTCAACTGAGTAATTAGGATAATCACACTTATTTCCTTCCCAGGGTTGTGAAGATAAAATGAGTTTATATTTGTAAAGCTTTTTATCACTATACATCTTATTAGTAAGGTTTTCCTTATGTTGAGTTAAAATCCTCCTCCCTTTATTTAACTTCAACGTAGTTTTGTCTTCTAGGACCAAGTGCATGGAAATAAAAGAGAGGCAGGAAGCATGGCACATGTGAGTAAGCCAGTTTGACAGGAACTGTGAGTATGTGAAGAAAAGTAATGTGAAAATACTAAGGTAAAATCATGGAATTTTAGAGCATTTGGGGGAGTCAAGAGATGAATTTAACTCTGATCTCATGTATAAATTGCTTCAACAACATTTCTCATAAATGGTTTGCTAGATCTTGCTTGAATATCTCAGATGACAGGGAACTTACTAGTTTATGAGACAGTCTGTTCCTTTCTAATTATTATAAAAGTTTTTACTGAGACAAAATTTACCTTTTTTTGAACTTCATGTAATCCCCAAACTTTCTGAGATAGAAGACATCTCCAGTCATCTACTCCAACTTCTATTTGGCTGGTTATAAACTCTACAACATCCATACCAAAACTGGCAATCTGTCCTGTACTTGAAAACCTTCAAGTGAGAAGCAGTCTCACTACTTCTTGAGACAATTTATTCCACTCTTGGTTTTAAGATTTTTTCATTATGTTAAGCTAAAATATGCTTCTCTACAGCTTCTAACATTTACTTCTAGTTTTGATCTCTAGGGCCAAATAGAACAAATTAATTTCTGTTCCATGTTGTGCAGCATTTCAGATCCTTGAAGATTACTGTCATACCCCTTCTTAGTCTTTCGTTCTCTAAAATATCCCCAGTTCCTTCAAGTGATTCTTGTGTAACATGATCTGAAGAAAGACAATTCTCCATCTTGGATAATCTATCTTAGTTTGTCAGTACATTTCCTACAGCATGGCATGAATATATAAAGAGTGTTGAAACTGTTGCTTCTGTTATTCCGTACATTATGCCTGTCAATACAAAATAAAACCAAATTTGGTTTTGTGACTGCTCTATCATACTTTCTACTGTCATTCAGCATGCTTTCCACTATAGTCCACTCCTATGTTCTTGAACTCTGAAATTGCTTTTATCTGATGGATCTCTTGTGAGTCCACATTTCTCAGCTTTTTGAGTGCCCGTGGGACCCCCCCCTCCCCTCCAGCCCCAACTGGTTCTTGATTTTTATTGTAGCCTTCAGTCACTCTACTCTCAATTCTTTACCAGGCTGTCATATCACCCTGTATGCTGCCTAAACTCTTTTTCCCATCTCTATCTTGAGCTGAACCATTTCAGCTCAACATTATCCTCTTCTTGGGGCGGCTAGGTGGCGCAGTGAATAGAGCACCAGCCCTGGAGTCAGGAGGACCTGAGTTCAAATCCGGCCTCAGACACTTAACACACAAAAAAAAACTAGCCGTGTGACCTTGGGCAAGTCACTTAACCCCAACTGCCCTCCAAAAAGCAAAAAAAAAAAAACATTATCCTCTTCTCTTGATTCTCTTCCTCCTTTATTCTGTTGAAGATGTTGCCTGCCCTGCCAAGCCTTAGATTGTTGCCTTCACTTCTACTTAGATGCTATGCAACAAAGTTAGAGAAAATCACAAAACTGTACTAACTTGGCCTACCACAGATTTCTACTACATAATCACAACTAGACCTCCATTGTGGTGAAGCATTCCTTTTAGATCTACCTAGTTGATATACTTACCCTACACAGCACAGCAGCTTTTCCATACCTTTTCATTCTTCCTTAAACTTCTGGTGGCTACCTCTCCTTTCCGCTCTTTGAACTGAGAATTTTGCCTCATGTTTCACCAAAAAATAAAGCCATTCTCATAGAACTCCCTTTTCTCTTTAACACCACTCCTCCCATTACTTGAATGCATTTTCCCACTCTCATCCCTGACTTAAAAGAATAAGTGACCTTTCTGGCCAAGGCAGACCCCTCTAGTCTTTTTTTTTTTTTTTTTTTTTTTTGCGGGGCAGTTGGGGTTAAGTAACTTGCCCAAGGTCACATGGCTAGTTTTTTTTTTTTTGTGTTAAGTGTCTGAGGTCAGATTTGAACTCAGGTACTCCTGACTCCAGGGCCGGTGCTCTATTCACTGCGCCACCTAGCCGCCCCCAGACCCCTCTAGTCTTAAATGATCTCATTCTTCCCATCTCCAGGAAATTCCCTGTATTATTCCCACTCTTTAATATCTAAAATATGCATTCCCTATCCACTGAATACTTGCTTCAACTATCCCAGCTAACTATTGTTGCATATCCCTTTTATGGCTAACCACCTTGCAAATACCATCTGTGATTGATGCCTCCACTTCTTTGCTCTCTCTTCAATCTAGCTTCAGGCCTTATGAACTGCTCTCTACAAAGTTACCAGTGATTTCTTAATTCTAGATCTAAAAGGCCAGATCTAAGGGCCTTTCCTTTGTCCTTATCCTTAATCTCTCTACAGTCTTTCATGCTGCCTATCACCATTTCCTTGATAACTCTTAATTTTTCTGTTCAGTTTATATCAAGCACTTAATACTTGTTCAGTGTTGACTTAGTGACTTTTTCCATGACACTTCTCTCCAGTTTTTCCTCCTGCCCAACTATCCACTCAAGTGTTTTTGCTGTATATTCATCCAAGTCACTACTGTGGGTGTTCCCCAAGGCTCTCTCTGGAGCCCTTTCTTCCTATGCTATTTCACTTGGTGATAACATGAGCTATTGATTCAAGTAACATTTCTATATAAATAGTTCTCAGATATATCTGTCTGGCCCTAACTTCTCTCCTGATATCGTCTTACTATTAGACATTCCTAATTGAATGTCTCAGACATCTTAAACTTGTGTCTAAAATTGAACTCATAATCTTTCTTCCTTAACCTCTATAATAATCATCTGCCCCTATCTTCCCTCTCCTTCCTTCTCTCCAATCCCCTAGTTACCTGGCTTGCAACTCAGCTGTCATCCTCAACTCCTCATTTTCTTCACTCCTACCCACTGTTCCTCCACCTCTCATATCTAACGTGTTGCTGCGTCACATTGTTTCTATCTTTGCAACATCTTCCCCACATGCTTTCCCCTGCCACTGCCACTATTTTGTTGTTATCTCTCTGCTTTGTTTCTTTCCCTACTTCAGTCCTTCCAATCAGATATCAAATTGGGCTTTCCTAAAGCCCATTCCTTGTTCAAGCTACTTCAGTGGTCCTTATTACTTCAGGATCAAATCCTTATTTGTCTTTTGAAGCCCATCATAACCTGACTCTTCCTACCTTCCAGTCTTACAGTGCATAGAATAGTGCTTGGCGAATAATAGGTACTTAATAGATGTTTATCGGTTGATTATACCTTACTTATCCACTATGTCCTTGAATTGTCAGCATTTTTACTGACTATTAAACCTGCCTGGAATTTTTTCTCTCTTCATCTCCATCTAAAGGGTGGTCACAAAGTACAGGTAGTAATGGGTATAAGCACTACTCCTAGAAGTTTTTGATTAAAAGGGAGGGAAGAGAATGGATTATGTCTCAAAGGGTTAAATGAGCAACATAAAGAGAGGGTTTGGGATTTCTTTTTTGCAGTAATTCTAAAACTTTGGGGTCTCTATGCCCCTTTGCACTCTTAAAATTATTGAAGATACCCCAAAGACCTTTGTGTGGATTACATCTACCAATATTTACAGTATTAGACCTTGAAAAATCTTAGTATTATTGTTTAGATCTTGCACCACCACCCCCCAGCCCCCTGGATTCCTAACAATGCTTAAAAAATTCTGCTTTTAAGGATAAGGAGGGATATAAGCATATTTGAAGGTCAAGGACGTGGAGTTACCTGATGAGAATGATTTGAAAAATGCAAGATAAAGGTGGGAATGATGGGGGAAATTCCCAAAGGAAAGTATAAGGGAAGAATTCAAGGACATAGAGTGTTATCCTTGAAACAAGATTGTACTCTAAATGGTTTGTGGGGGGCAAAATTAATGAATGTATATAGAAGTTTTAAAATATGAGATGAATACCAACTAATGTTTAGTAGGAGTTAAGTCATGTGATACATGAAGATTTGTGAGATTAGAGCTTGAAAAGAAAAAAAGTTTCAAAAAGCTACTGTAGGAAAACACCCTAAGGAGTTCATAGGTGAAACTGTGACTTATAGTACAGCAGTGAAGGCTCAGCTACTATTAATATTAAGTAAGATAAATTTGTAGTGCTACCAGTTGAAAATCTTTGGGACTTAAGTAGTAAAATATATCAAAGGAATGGGGAGACTAGATCATGAACTTTGTACAGAAATCAGGATATATAGGGTGGATACAACAGAAAATCAGTTATGAAAGAATTAGTTTTCAGAAATGGAAGGAATGTTGGAGATCATCTACTCTAACTTTTTTATATATATATATATATATATATATATATATATATGTGTGTGTGTGTGTGTGTGTGTGTGTGTGTATATATATATATATTTATTTTTTTGCTTTTTGGAGGGCAGTTGGGGTTAAGTGACTTGCCCAAGGTCACATGGCTAGGTTTTTTTTTTTGTGTGTGTGTGTGTGTGTGTGTGTGTTAAGTGTCTGAGGCTGGATTTGAACTCAGGTACTCCTGACTCCAGGACCAGTGCTCTATTCACTGCGCCACCTAGCCGCCCCTCTAACTTATATTTGAAAAGAAAAAAATGACAAATGATCATTTGATTTTTGCTTTGAATATCTCTAGTGGGAAGGAAATTCAATACATCCTAATAATGCAATTCTTTGAGATAGCTCTTATGGTTAGGAAGTTTTTCTTACCTCAAGCTTAAAGATACACTTTAGAAACTTCTTTGTTTCTTCTAATTCTGCCATTTGAAGCTAAGCACAAGTCTAATTTCTACTTCTCATCTTATAAGTACTTGAAAATAGCTATCATTCTTTATGAATATTTTCTAAGCTAACCATTCCCACTTCCTTCAACTTACTTTCATGCTATTAACATGAGACCTTTTTCCATTCTGGTTACACTCTATTGAACATTCTCCATCTTAGTAAGGTCCTTCCTTCAGCAACTTATTTCTTGCAGGGTTGTGCCATGCTTTTGCATTTATTCTGTTAACTTTCCTTGCTTTTACCTTCTGACTTTGCATCTTTAAACTCTAACTTGGATCATAGGTTTAGAGCTAGAAGGGACTTTGGAAGCCAGAATTTCCAATCCCCTCATTTCTCAGATAAACCTGAGGCCCACAAAAGTCAAGTGACTTACTTCAAGTCACATAGCTAGCAAGCACCTGAGGCAAGATTTGAACCCAGGTCTTAGTGACTCCAAGTCCAGTGTCCTATCTTTTGTAGTTGAGGCATTTCAATTGTGTATGACTTTATGTGATCCCATTTGGGGCTTTCTTGGCAAAGATACTAGAATCATTTACCATTTCCTTCTCCAGTTAATTTTACAGAAGAGGAAACTGAGGCAAACAGGGTTAAGCAACTTGCCCAGGGTCACACAACTAGTAAGTGTGGGCAGATTTCAACTCAGGAAAATGAGTCTTCTTAACACTGTGCCACTTAGCTGCCCTACTGCTCTGTCTATTCCACTACAATTACCTCTGCATCTATGTTGGTTTCTTTAGATAATTCCTTCTTTCTTTAACAAAGTATGATATGTTATATGACATTATAGTTACACAAAATTTTCAGTTTTTGGAATTTAGTTTTCTCAAGATTTAGAGATTTGCACAGTAGTGTATGTACTAAAGTTTTCAGAATTTATGTGTAGATAGATTTTTAAAGTTTCTCTCTTCAATAACTACAGCTTGTTTCCACATCCAAAAAACTTCTTGAAAAGTATTGGGTTTGGAAGTATGGTATCTAAGAGGGTCATTGCTCCCATTAATAGCGTTTAGAATATTGAAGACTAAGTAGGATATGATATGTGAAAGGTCCTTAGAAATACATGTTTTTCTGCTTCACACTTCCCTTGCGAACAAACCCATATCATGCAACTTTTTAATCTGCAAAGCCAGGATGGTTAACTGCTGGGAGATCCACAGAGATTTTGGTCCCAACTGAAGATGGGACCTCATGCATAAATAAGTGTTGCACGAGTATAAACGTTTTGGTAGCCGTGTCTTATTTGTTTATTCTGATTTCGTTTGTATGGGAAATCCTTCTAGAAAGGAAACTCCCTATACCAGTGCGCTACTTGATCAATCAACAAACATTTATTAAATGCCTGCTTTGTACCAGGCACTGTGCTAGGTGCTAGAAATGCACAGAAACAAAAATGAGAAGGAAAGTCTCTTGATTGCTGTCCTATTGGGGAGATGCTTATGTATGTTAAAAATAAATGTAAAGTAAATCTTGTAATAGCAATCAGTTTAGCAGACACTTAGCCCTTAGTAACTTAGGGCTAAGTATGGAAGGTGTGAGCTCAGTATGGACAGTGTAAAGTCTGTCCTCTGTTAGTTCTGTCTCTCTGTCTGTAGAACTCTTACATATACACTGGCCTGCTGTCTCATCCAATCCCCTTCTTCCACAGCAACAGGGGAGTTCATGCCCTCTCTACAGGGGACAGAGTTCATACCTTTCCATACTTAGCCCTAAGTTACTAAGGGCTAAGTGTCTGCTAAACTGATTGCTGTTACAATCCTTCACTAGGCAAGGTAAAGAAGATTGTGTGTGTATGTGTACGCACATGTAAATATATGCACATTTGAAAATCGACATTTAAAAAGTAGTTTTTCAGTAATACTTATGTAGAATATGTACATATATAACTCTAAAAAACTATAGAAAACAGATTCAAAATGGGGGGAGGGGTGGGGGGAAAAGGGAAGAGGCAGAATGGAACACCTGGAAGGGCTCCATGGCAGAAAGTGACTCTTGAGCTAAGTCTTAAAGGAAACTCAAGATTCCAAGAGGTGGAAGTATCTAGAGAGCTTGCTCAAAGATGTAGAGAAAAGAAATGTAATTTCAAATGTGAGGCACAGCAAGAAAGTGATATTTTTTGACATAGACTGCATACAGGGATAGTTATAGTTAGTAAACCTAGAAAGATACATTAAGTTGGAGCCAAGTTATAAAGACATTTAAATACCAGAGGGATTTGTATTTGATCCAAGAGACAATGGGTAACAAGGATTTATGAAATGCCTACGATGTGCCAGACACTGCTGAGCACTGAGGGGTGCAGAGATAGACAAATGACAGTCCTTGCTCTCAAGGAGTGTACAGGCTAAGAGAGACTACTTGCAGATATGGAAAAACAAGATATATACAGGTTTCCACATCATGTGAATAGCAAGATTGAAGAATAGACATTTTCTCTGATTCCCATGACCTTTCAAACCTCTCCAAACTGAAAATTTTGTTAAATATAAAATAAGTTGTCTTTGTGGTCTAGGATACCTGAAATGCAAGAGAAGGCTAAAAACAAACTAACAAATAAACAAATGAAAACCACCCATAAACGGGTACTTGCTCACCCTGGACTTAGTGTCCCTTTCCCACCAGCTATGATGACAGTGGGGCTACATTAATAGACATGAGAACCCAACAAAACCTACTGGTCCCCTCCCCTTTCTATTGCCATTGAGATCTGAAATCCAGGTTGCAGGTGTTTTCCCAGATTGGTACAGCAAGCATGACTACATCCCTCAAATAGCAAAAACCTTCCAGGGACTACAACGCAGTAGCGAAGCCTAATTGTGGGTGCCTGGGCAGACAGTTTCTTGACACCAGTGCTAGAATGCTGTGAACTGTGGGTGCTAGGGTGAAACCACCTTGTGAAGTTACTGATCCAGTATCTCTCTCATTTGCAAGTCCTGCAATGAAGAACAAAAAGCAGGACAGGATACCACCAAGACGGGAATTGGGGGTGGAAGGACATTGAAGAGCTGTGTAGCAGCCCACAAAACCTGAGGGAAAAAGCACAGCATAAAGCTGGGGTGAATTCTGACTACCCAAAAGTCTTGCCTAGCATGAAAGGAGGCTGTACATTTTGAAATTCAGCTCCTAAAGAATCAGAAGGCGGGTAACAGAAAGTTAATAGGGAAGAAACAGGAAGAAGAAAACAAACCTCAGAAAGAAGCAAAAAAAAAAAAAACTCCAAAGACCTTGAAGATAAAATGGGTAAATTAACAGAAAACATTAGCAGAAGGAAATCTAGAAAAAAAAAATATTGAGACAAAGGAAACCTAACTCATAACTTGAAATGTAAGTGGATTAAACTAATAAAACAAAAAGGGACATATTGGATAAAAAAACAATCTTTTGCTTAAAAGAAACATTTAAGAAACAATGAGATTTTAAAACATTTACTATGCATCAAGTGAATCAAAAGCAGTTGTTAAAATCGTTATCTGACAAAGCAAAAACAGACATGCAAAAAAACCGAACAAACAAGGAAACTATATTAAGCTGAAAGGAACCATAGATTAAAAAAACAACGCCCACACCAATATCAATGAAGTTATGTGCTCAAGATCCCTTAGCATCCAAATTTGCAAAAAATATCTGAGCTGTAAGACAGTGACACAGCAATGATAGGAAATGACAGTATCTTCAGTTTTAATGAATAAAAGGGAAAATATGGAAATAAATTGCTGGAGAAACTAGTTAAAAGATAAATCGTATGTTCTTAATTTGTCAGGAAAAGGATATGTATATATTGCTTAGCAGCAGATGGAACTTTTACAAAAATTTGCTACGTGCTAAGGCATAGAGATGTTGCAAAGAAATTTTAAAATATGTAAATACAGCAAGACACCTTTTACAGACCATAACATAATAAAAATAGTAATAGGTACAGGGACCCAAACAAAAGATACAGACTCACATGTACACCTTACAATGTCCAAATAATGAGTGAATCGCCAAACAAATCGTAGAAACGACTATAGCAAAGAAAAATGATAATGAAAAACCAGTATAACAATTTCTGGAATTTAAGTCCTCAGGGGAAAAAAATCACATACTAACATACGTTAACAAAGTAGAAAAAGAATCAATGAACTGAATATGCATTTTTTAAAAGTGAACAAACCTAAAATTAGGAAATGGTAAACCTAAAAACTGAAAAAGTTTGAAAAGACTTTAATAAACCCTTAACTAATCTGACTAAAAACAGTGAGTAGAAAATGAAAAAAAGAATAATAAATCAATGAAATTACAACAAAACTGGGAGAAATAGTCATCACATCATATGTACTGTTTTGTGCCAACAAAACTTAAAAGAAATAGAGGGATACCTTCAAAAATGTAAAACACCTAAACTATCACAATACTAGATAGATATCTCAAATTATGGCCTCAGAAAAGGGAAATAAGACAAAACTATAGAACTATCAAAAAAAATTTCCTAGGCTTCAATTCACAAGAAAATGCAAACTTTTAAAGAACTTTTAGTAACCATGCTTTACAAATAGTTCTCAAAAATTGGGAAACTCCAGAATCCTTTTGAGACAAATATAATACTTTAACCGGTGAAAGAAAACAACAGAAAATAGGCCATTGTCATTAATGAACATTAACTCAATTTAAAATTTTTGTCAGACCATAGTAATTTATCCAAGGTATCATTATGAGCAAGGGGGATTTATCAATGATGGAATGCTAGTTCAGCGTTAGGAAGATAATTACATCAAAAACATCCAAAACTACATCAAAATATCTCAATAGATGGAGATAAAGCCTTTGACAAAGGCTCTTTTTTGCTAAAAGTCATATGAAGTACAGGCATGGAGGAACCTTTTTTGAAAAAAAAGTACAAAACATGCCATATGCAATGGAGTACACTAGAACCTTCCAGCAAATGCATGAGTGAAGCCAGGTTACCCACTCTCACCAGTGTTATTTGACATGGTCCTAGAAAGCAAATCAAACCTTTCAAAGGTTTCACCTTATACTCTGAATTGACAAAAATTACCCCCCCCCCAAAAAAATGCCAGTAGTCAATGTTGGAGGGGTAGTGGGATGATAGGCACAGTAATGCATTGTTGGTGGAGCTACGAAATAGTGCACCTATTTTGGAAAGCACTTTATGTAAATAAAGTGACTAAAATATGCCCTTTGAATCAAAGATTTCACTATTGGGTTTATACTGGAAGAAAACCATCAATAAGAAAAAGCAGCACTTTTTGCGATGTCAAAGAATTGGAAACAAAGTAGATACCCATAAGTTGGAGAATGGCTAAATAAATTATGGTACATGGATGTAATGGGAGTATTACTGTACTGTAAGAAATTACGTGGATGATGAATAGAGATACATAGAAAGATCTGTGTGATTTAATGCAAAATGAAGTAAGCAGAGTTAAACCTGTACACAACTACAGTGATACAAATGGAAGGTACACACACAGAGTAAACATAAAATTATAAAAATTAAACAAGAAATATGAAAGGACACAACTCACTGCTCCTTGGAGATGGGAGGTTCACAAGTGTTATGCGTTACATGTATCTTTAGTTTTTCAATGTTATCGAGTTGGGCTAATTTTTTTTCTCTGTCCAAAAAATACTGCTTGTCATATGGAATGCCTCTCTGAGAGAAAGGAGAAGGGTACTTAGGATGACTGTGATGAACGTAGAAAAAGAGATCCCAGAATAAAGCCATGAGATATGTTCATAGGGTGTAGGATGGATGATGATCCAGCAAAGGAAACTGAAAAGGAATAGTAGCAGAACCAAAATGGACAATTCTTTTTCATTCCTAATATGTCAGTGTACAAAGCAACATTTTGAAGATGCCAAGAAAAATTATTCTTGGGACTTGGCTCCATTTAGCTAATTAGCTAAAATAAAACATTCTACTAATAATTAGTTTTTTTTTCTGGTCCTGGGATTTTGTTAAGATAGGGAAATTCCTGTGAGGAAACTGCATCACTGTAGATTGTCAATCAGGATCATAAACATAATTTGGAAGATAGTATTTGAACTCAGGTCTTCCTATCTCCAAGGCCAACTCTGTATCCAATATAACGTGCTATCTTTCAGCCAATTGATTCTAGAATGATTAGTCTTGAAAGGGACTAAACCCTGCAAAAACTGATTCACTAGGGTAGAAATATTTTATACAAAATCCTTACTGAGGCCCCCCCCCCCAAAGCTAGCATTGATGTTCCTTGCTTTTGATTGAATCTCGGGATTCATCTGGTTAACAATCTTGGCTTTAAATGGAAACTAGGGGGTAGGGGGCTATTTATAGGGAAGTGAGGTTGGCCTCCTGGGTAATCCACTTAGATATGTTCTGCCACAAAGGCCAGTTTAGCTCATTCCGTAAATGATCATTAGATATGATCTACCCACTTAGGGTAGCGTTTGAGAGACTTCAGATACTGCCGTTAGCCAGAATTGCTGAAGATTCTTTGCCTGAACCAAAAGTTTCTTCAGGGTAGAAAATGTGCCTTATGAGACAGCTAATTTTTCAGATGTTTAGTCCAGCATGTTACAACTATTCTGCTTTTAGAGAGCACCCTCTCCCACCCCCAAACCCCCCAAATCTTCTGAAGCAATTACAATATGGCAAATGAATGTTGTTGTCAGCCCTGGGCTAACTAAGGGAATCAAACCATACATGTTCAATTATGCCTGGGCGGTGCTGAGGTCTGAATTAGTTTCCTTGGGTAAGTAAGGACTAATAACAACAAAGAAGATAGAACTGAAAAGGACTTTCAGACTCATCTAATTCTCCTATCTCCCCCTTCCCCCATTTTTTATGTTAATTAAAATAAGGATCCAAAAAGTAAGTGATTTGCTCAAGACTTCACAACTAGTAAGTAGCAAAGCCAGCATTGGAACACAGTTCCATGGAGAACAAATTCAGCACTCCTTCTATGGTAAATACATAATCTGAACTATGAGGTTCAATGGTCAAAGAAAATGAGACACAGGAAGAAAGGAAGACAACATTCAATATCAAATCTTAAGACTTCCCATAGAGAGGGAATTTCACCTTAGGAGGAAGCAATTGGTGTACCAAAGAATGATGGACATCTAGGTTGCATCAGAAGTCATCTAGTAGTCCTCTAGAGAGATGACTAAATAGTGGTTTGATTGCAAAGATATGCTAGAAGTAATACCTCATACTTCTACTTCTGGGAGATGTAGTTCAGAAATTCCTGGAACACCATTAACAGTAAAGATTTTTAAAAGATACATGTTGGGGGTGGGGAAGGAAACATTTGCATAAAAGATAGGTCAGATAGCATAGGAATACCAAGGGGCTCTACCAAGGGGCTGTAATAGTAGTATAAGAAAATACTAAAGCTTTGTGAGCTAAGGCTGGCTAAGTATGCTAAAGGAAACCCCCAAAAGGCTTATTGAATATGTGAATTGCTAAAGGAAAATGAGAAGTTCTAAGGCTACTACACCAAGCAAACGGGACAGTGGCCACAGGACCACAGAGAATGTACAAAAATACCTTTATTCTTGACTGGAAAGGACAGGGTAGAGTTGATTACTTATGAGTTGGAAACACTATATAAATGATGAAATGATAAAAGCCCTTAGCTATTCACAATGAATTCAAGTTACTGGACCTGAATTCAAGTCACTGGGCCTGGATGCATCACATTTTAAAGGGCTATGCACCTGTTGGCTATTGATCTTTGAAAAATCATGGAGACTTAGAAAAGCACCAAAGGACTAGAGATGGCCAAGCATCGTTATTTGGGGATGTAGATCCAAACTCTGGCACTTACTTGAACTGAGTGTGATCTTGGAGGCCTCATTCACACACACACACACACGCGACTAATTTTGGCCCACCTCGAATTTAGGAACCTCCAAATATATAGGTATCCACTGATTTGTGTAAAAGACTCACCAGTTCCTAGGCAAATGCACTTAAAACAGTGTATGGGGTAATAATGTGTACAGTCATTTTATCCTATAGAAAACATAAAACAACACAATCATAGTGCTTTGTAAACAATACAATTTTCAAAGCCTTTTTAGAAAGTCCTGCTTTCACCCTCAGACACCTTTATACTTTAAAGTACTACTGCAAGGGTTGGACCTTCCTTGTAAGTGAAACCAACTTGGGGTTGATAGAAATGTAACCCCCTGCCATTCCAGTGATTCCCATTTTTCCACTGTGGGGACCTATATAGGCCTCTAGGCTTACATTATTACTCTAAAGGCTTAACTTTATCCCAGAAAGGAAATAAACTTGGAGTTCAAAGAGACACAGACTGATTTATCATTAGATCTATATAAATAACTTGGCAGAAGAGGGCAGAGTTCAGGTTTTTGCACATTTTGTGGTTTAGCACCTTAGCTCTTCCAGCACCAGAACCACAGGCTAAATATTCAGCATTAAAATCTTTATGTTCCTCCTTGAGGCTGAGATTCAGAAACTCCCAGCACTCTACCACATGGTTCCCCCTCTCCCTAACTGCCTTGTGGAACATTATACTATTTCTTCACAAAGGAGACCAGGAACTCTATCCAGGAGTTGCTTATATACATCTTTTCCTTTGGGATGTAGTTGAGGACACCCTCTGTTGACTCTCAGTGTCACTTGTTGGGCCATGTGTATGGTGGGCAATAGGCAAGAAGACAGCAGCAGTTCAATTGAAAAAGTAATGAATGTGAAGCCATGGAATCCGTTCAGATCCTATTCCTTTCACTTATCTGTGGGACCTTGGGTAAACCATTTAACCTAACTGAGTTTCAGTTTCTTCAGGCTCTAATGTTGTCAGGTCCCATGCTCAGAGGTGCTTGCTTAACAGTTGGCCTTGTAAATAGGTCATAATAGAATGACTATACAGGGAGTATGTCATTGTAAAAACCTGAATAAACCTATTAGATGTGCTAGTTTGGTTCCTACCCTGACCTTGGTAAGAGAGAGAGCAAGAATAATAACTTTTCTTTATCTGCTGCGGATGTGTCTCCTATAACGCTAGTACAGTGAACTCCCAGGACTTTAAGTATTGGGGGAGGTCACCCTGACCCTGTTCTTGAGGAAGGTGATCATTTCTAAGGGAAATTAAACTTCTCAGTAGACAGACCGCTGGGCCTGGAATCAGGAAGATCTGAGTTCAACTTGGGCCTCAGACACTTAGTAGCTGTGGGACCTTGGGCAAGTCACTTAACCTCTACCTGCCTCAGTCTCCTTAACTATAAAATGAGAATAATAATAGCACCTACCTCCCAAGGTTGTGAGTATCAAATGATATATTTGTAAAGTACTTCACACAGGTCCTGTCACATAGTAGATAGTATATAAATATTCTCCCTCCCTCCACTTTTCCACTGGCATTACATAATTAAATTATGACAAATAGTATCCAGTCTTTGAATCATGTATCTTGCAGGTTGTGGACAGTACATATCACCAAATCATTTTCAACTTCCCTAGAGTCAGTAAATAGGCTAATTTCAAAAGGTGCAGTTTCATGTTGACATTGGACTACTATAAGAATCATACAGACCACATCCAATTGCCCAGTTGGAATGGCACCCTCAGGCCTAAGTCCTTTAGACTGGTGCTCAACAAAGTGCATTAGGACACCCATAGTCCACTGCCTCTTGACACTAACACTTCCTACCTGGGCATCCAGAAAGCCAGGCTCAAAGTACCTTGTGGGTCAGCATCCAGTCAAAGCCATAGCTCGTGAATGTGTTTCCTTTACTAATCAGAGGTCACATCAGTTTAAAATAAGAGACATTTAATAGCAAAAAATAAAAATAGAGAAACTACTTCATGGGGTGCACTATGTCACAAAGAGTGTCTCATTTGTTTCCAATTCCAAATCTGAATCATCCAATTAGCTGAGCCAGGCCTGGCCTAGAATGCCTATTATACATACTTATATGCCAGAAAAAAACTGAAACTCCAAAAGATATAGAGGATTCACTAGAAAAATATAAGATATACTAATTACTAGAACAAAAAATAAAGATCTCAAATAATTTAATTTCAGAAAAAGAAATTTAACCACAAAAGAACTACCAAAGGGGGTCAAGGAAGCATTGGTCAAAGGTGATATATACGAGATGTCTGTGAAGATTTATTTTTTTTAAAAAAGCTTTGTATTTATACAGATTATTCTCAAAAATTCAGAAAGGTAACATTCCACCAAATTCCTCTTATGAGACAAATAGAGTCAAAATACCTAAACCAGGGAAGAAAGGGAAAAAAACAACTATGAAACAAAATAATTAGTGAATATTTACTGAATTTTAAATAAAAAAGTAAAACAAGGCAATTAGATTTGCTTCCAAGAGCCAAGATGGTGGAGTACTCAGTAAATTGCTGTAATTCTCCCAATATTCACCTCCAAACAACCATAAAATAGTACCCCTAAATAGATACTGGCATAGCAGAATCAGCAAAAAAGAAATATGGGGTGAAACAGTTTTTTATCCCAGGAAACTTTGAAGATCAGCAAGAAAGGTCTGTCTTACCCAAATAAAAGGAGAACACTATCCAGTATAGGAAGCATTCCAGCAAGCTAGCAACCACCAACAGGAAGCTTCACCTCAGCGAACCAGTGGGAGTTTCTGAGCCTCAGTGCAGTAGAGCAGACAAACACCAACACCAGGATCCTGCATATGCTTCATCATAGCCAAGGGAACTGACAGGTTCCTGTTTGAGAACTTTCATATGTTTCAGCATAATCCTGGGCAAAGAGGCAATCTCCAGCTGCCAGACCAGTGAATGCTTCAGTATAGCCCTGGGGAAATGCAGAAACACCCCAATGGCCTCAGCACACACAAGACACAACCAGTAGGACCCCAACTCAGCACCAGGTAAGCTGCCATGCCATGCCTCCCCCCTCCCACCCCCAACACACCTTCTCAGCACAGCACCTAGTACATAGGGCCCAAGTAGACCTTAAGGCAACATCAGTGCAGTATGAGGTAGATAGCCAGGGCCTGCAGCCCCCTGGCACAAGAAGCCTGAAATACTGCCCTTTCAATCTCGGGAGCAGAGATCAAATTAAAAAGAAAGGAAAAAGGCAAAAAAAAAAAAAAGATGAGCAAACAACAACAAAAGAGTGACCATAGAAAGTCATGGTGATAGGGAAGATGATGACAAAAAGTCAGAAGGGGACAACAGTGTCAAAACACCTATGGATAAAGCCCCAAAGTAAAATGAAAAGTTGTCTGAATCCCAAGGAGAACTCCATGAAAAAGTTTTAAAAGGAGCTTAAAAATCATTTAAAAGAGGTAGAAGAAAATGGAGGAAAGAAATGAGAGTGATGTGAGAGAATTATGAAAAGAGTCAACAGCTTGGAAAAAGAAAATGATGCATGAAAAATAGAATTGAACAAATGGAAAAGAAAGTGTAAAAGCTAATTGAGGTAAACAACTCCTCAAAAGTTAGAATTGGGCAAGTGGAAGCTAAATACTCAATGAGACATCAAGAATCAATCCAACAAATTCAAAAGAATGAAAGAATAGAAGAAAATATAAAATACCTCATTGGAAAAACAACTGACCTGGAAAGTATATCCAGGAGAGACAGTATCAAAATCATTGGGCTACCTGAAAGCCATAATCAAAAGGAGGACCTGGACAGCATTTTTTCAAGAAATTATCAAGGAAAACTGCCTTGGAACCAGAGGGCAAAATAGCCATTGAAAGAATTCACCTCAGAAAAGAGATCCCAAAATAAAAACTCCAAAGAACATTATAGCCAAATTTCAGAACTATCAAGTCAAGGAAAAAATGCTACATGTAGCCAGAAAGAAACAATTCAAATATTGGGGAGCCACAGTCAGGATTACACAGGATTTGGAAGATATAACATTAAAAGATCAATTAAAAAAAAAGATCAATCAGAGGCCATGTAATATGATATTCTGGAAGGCAAAGAAGGTAAGACTACAACCAAGAATTACTTAGCTGGCAAAGTTAAGCATAGTGCATCAAGGGGAAAAAATGGTCATTCAATGAAATGGTAGGATTTCAGACTTTCAGTAGGAGAACACCAGAATGAAAACAAAAATTTGATCTCCAATATAAAGACCCCATGAAAAGGATAAATAGGTAAAAAGAAAAAAGAAAACATAAGGGATTCAATAGAGCTAAACTGTTTACATCCCTACATGGGAAGATGATACTTGTAATTCTTAAAAATTGCATCTTTAATAGTACAAGTAGAAGGAATATATGTAGGCAAGAGACTATGGGGAGGGGACTAACAGAAGGGAGGGTAGATCAGGGGAGGTGTAGGCAGAAGCAAAAATGTGTGAACTATGATACATTATACTAGGATGTAGTAATGACCCATCGTTAGGAAAACAACATAATCAAAATAAAATTATACAAAACTACATCTTTATAGAAATAACCTTTGGTGAAATAAAAGTTATGCTGAAAACTGTAAATTCAGAAGAACCTTTTTAAAAATATGACAATGTATTTATCCAAAATCAAAAGCTAGAATTACATGTAATAGGAAAAATACTTTAGAAGCTCTCTAATTAAATCAGGAATAAATCAAAGAAGCCCTCTTTTCCTGCTGTTATTTGTCATAGGTCTAGGTAGCATTAAGATTACTTGAATATATAAACTCTTTGCAAGTAGGGATGGTTTAATTTATTGTGTTTCTATCCTCAGCACTTACCACACTTCCTGGCACATAGAAAGCACTTAATAAAGTCTGACTGACAAGAGAGAGAAACTAAAAATAAACCATCCTTATCTATTGATGACATGATGATTTACATAGAAAATCTCAGGCAATAAGCAAAGAAACTAACTGAAACAATAGCTTCAGAAAAGAGGCAGGCTACAAAATCCATCAATATCAATTGGATTTCTACCTAATAATAACAAAATCTTAAATCTGGCACAATTCTTTACCCAGTAAGGATAACCAAATGCAACAGAAATAATTTCTATAAAATTGAAGAGGTTTTACATGAACAAAATTATTACAAACTGATAAGGGAAGGGATCAACTAGTGAAAATCTTTGTATTGAATATCTCTGATAAAGGTTTGACATCTAAGACAGACGGTCAACTAATAGAAATATATAGACTAAGAAAAATTCCCTAGTGCTTAAGTGGTCAAAGAATATGAACAAACATCTCAAGAGAATTGTGTATGCACTATGTTTAAAAATGCTCCAAATTACTAATAATAGAAGAAATGCAAACAAAAACTTAATTTCACTTTATACCCAGAAAATTAGTAAAGATGACAAAAGATTGGCAGTGTTGGAAAATTTGTGGAAGGATGCACCCACTGATATACTATGGGTGAATATATGAATTATATCATGTAGGTGATATAAAAACAAAAGGTAGTGATAAAAATTTGTTATTAAAAATTTAAACAAATTTACTTTTAACCAAAAGTAAATCAACCACCATTACACAGAATAAAAGATTTTAGAAATGATTTTAAGCAGCAAGTAATTTGCTCTTCCCAAGCAAGATATAGTAGCCAAGAGCAACACTGATTTGAGTAAAAATTGACTTGTAAAACTTTTTGAAGGAGAATGTTGAAAGATTATGAGCAGCCATAAAATAAGTAAGCAGTGGAGAAAAAAAAATGTAAAGAAAAAACTTGGTGACTTTACTGACTAATACTAATACTAATACTTTACTGACTTTACTACTTTACTGAATAATACTAATACAGGAGGACTCAAATCATGTGAGACTTATTGCTGGCCACATGTAGCTAATAAAGATAGGAAGGGTGATGCCTCACTCTTTTATTTGGGAGACACAAAAGATCTCAAGGAATTGAAAAAAAGTGGGGTTACAGACCTATATTTGGACAATTTGTTCAAAACCTTCAAATGATTTTGAAGTTGGATGCAGGTTGGCATTCAGTCGTTGAAGGAAGTTTAAAAGGACTTCCTATCTTTGAATCAGATAGAGGCTTAAGAAAGATTCAGCTCCTCAAAGGAGGAAGTAGGGAGATACGTTAAATGCCTACAGCCTCTAATTCTCTGGCTTCCAAAAAAATTTAACTTTAAGGGGGCAAAGGCAGGGTGATTGGGGCTCTCCTTTTTGAAAAGAGGCACTACAAAAGAATCTGGAAGTGGCAAGATTTCTCTGTAGAAAGAGAAAGGAGCTAATGGTTTTCTCTCTGATTGGGAATGGAAGATCTTGACTCTTACTCAAAGAATTGACACATATCTCTGAATTGGAAGCTAAAAGAGATATGAAAAGGCCCTTTTCTTCATAGGTCTCAAACTCTATCACCTCTCTGCCACCTAGCTGCCTCTTCAGTATACTCATATTAAATGAGTAGTTTTACTGAATCCCAGAAGCTTAGCAAAGTGCTGAAACCACATGTCCAGAAGAACTTGAAGACTTGAGTTGGAGAAAACTCACTGTTTTCTGGGTAGCTGTAATAGTAATCAGTTAATCAGATACTTAGCACTTAGTAACTTAGGGCTAAGTAGCAACTAGTAACTTAGGGCTAAGTATGGAAGGTGTGAACCCTGTCCATTGTTGAGAAGGTATGAACTCCCCTGTTGACTTGGAAGAAGCCTATTGGCTGAGACAGGAGGCCAGTGCTGTATATAAAGAAGAATTCTGGAGACAGAGTGACAGAATTGGAATTGGCTCCTCAGTAAAGGAAGATTCATGGAGACTGAAGCCAGCTGAGAGAGAGAGTTCCTCTCCCAGTATCTAGAAGCTGACTGAAACATGAACAGGATAAGACTTTGTTTATTTATGGCCTGGCTGATCCTTGAGTTCCAGGCAAGAGAAGTGGTGAAGGATTTGAGATGTGCTGGGGATTGCCCTGAGGACTGGACAAGAACTTGGCAGCTGTCTCCTTCTGAATCCAGATGATTGGCAGATTCAGGAAGGATCTGGGCCTATGGAAGGAGATCCAGTGAATCAGAGAGACCTCCCAGACTCAAGATGAAGGAAAGGCCTCCCCTTGGACTAAACTGAGGTTTGCTGGAAATCAAGGGATGGAAAGTTTGTGTGGTTTTCTAATGACTGTATTAGTGACTAATGATATTTAGTAATTAGGAATCTAGCTTAGTGGCTGACTGCTAGATGAGTGATAGATTAAGTTAATGGTTGCCCCATGAGTGGAAGATTGGTATATTGTGAATTGTTCATTGAATCTTTAAGTGAGAAGGGTTTCCCCTTTAGGAAAACCAGGTGATTCTTTTGTTAATTGATTGATTGA
>CM053593.1:332130977-332150565 GCA_028646575.1 Pseudocheirus occidentalis | reverse complement strand
AAGTGGAAGAGGGTGTCTTAGACCAACACCATCTTAGTCCCCAGTCTCCAAAATGGTAGCACTAAACAGAAGGGCACATCAAAATCAGGTTTTTTAATATTTCTGGTGAAGCTAGAGTGGATGTTTAGAACCATTTAAAAGCAGTCCTGCTCCCTGGGATTTCATAATAAATCCTATCCACCTACATGGACATCCTGATTCTATGCATATTACAAACAAAGCAATTGAAATCTTTGTTTCAACTAGATTAGACCATTTACCATCCTCCAGAGAATCTGTCTCTAGACTTTTCTTCATGCTGTCTTTGTCCTTCTTCCTTCCCTAGCTCCACCTCTGTTCCCTGCCCCCCTTACTACAGTGATTTACTATCTTTAAGGCCTAGCTCTGATTTCATCATTGCCATAGCCCTCTGTGCTCTGTTCCTTATTGGAATCTCTGTGTCAGGTTCACAGCGCAGTCTGATCTTGTATTACCCTCTGTTTAATTGATTGTCAGCTGCCAGTTTCTTGACTAGGGGATGATATGGAGACCAGTGATTTTGTTACTGATCAGGGAGAGGAGGAAACAAGCATTTATTAAAAGACCTGCTATGTGCCTAGCACTGTGCTACCATGTTTAACAAATATGTCTTCTGGTCCTTATAAGACGTGGAAGGAAAGCAAAATAATAGTAAACACTTGTGCAGCGCTTTAAGGTTTGCCACGCATTTTGCAAGCATTATCTCAGTTTATCTTCACAATAACTCCAGGAGATAGGTGCTATTATTGTCCCCACTTAACCCAGGAAGAAACTGAGGCACAGAGAGCTTAAGTGGCTTGCATTATACAAACTAGGATGTGTCTGAGACCAGATACTGACTCTGGTTTTCCTGATTCCAGGTCCAGAACTCTATCCACTGTGCCACCTAGCTGCCTCTTCAAAAAAAAGGCATGAATATAGAACAAAATGTCAGGCTACCTAGTGTGTGGAATGAGTGAAGACATCAATTTGGGGGTGTTAATATTTCCTTCTTCCCTCCCCTTCCCTGGCTGCTGTCAATCACTCTTACCTTCCTTTCTCTGTTTTCCTGCCTTGGTGGGACCCTCCCCACCTCTCTTCTCTTACTATCCCAGTTGGGAAGAATTTGGTGAGGTGAGCATCTCCACTAATGAGAGAGGAAACAGTCGGGAAAGGGGGCCTGATCAAGTTGAGTTATAAATTCTGGTTCTACCCTTTGAAACGGGCCCTCTGCCCCATATTCAGACATGGGATAGATTGCCCTCTTCTCCGGAGAAGAGAATAAACTCCTGTTCTTATCCTAAGGCATCTCTGTGTTTACTTTTCTTACCAAATTAAGGATAAAGGGTATTTTTCAACCCAAACACTAGGTAGAGCTTTTGACTTCTCCATATTGCCCCAGCCATGCAAACCAACTCAGGGGCAAGACTGAAAGGATCTAGCTGGTGGGATTGGTACCTCTTGCCTTATTTTCTATTAGCAACCCAAATCGCTGCATCCTATACATAGATCATAAGGTCCTTGAGAAGAGAAACCATTTTACATATTTGTTTTATCTCTCACCATTCCCTCGTGCCATTTTGGACATAGTTATCAATGCAATGGATACTTCTTTATTGACAAAAGTCACATCAATAGACAATTATTAAGTGTCTAATATATGCTGAGCACTTTGTGGTAGCATAGTATGTGGAACATAGGAAATATTTAACAAATGCTAGATTGAATTAAAAGCGGTTCCTTGAACATGTAGAATTTATTTAAGGCACTTTTTTAACTTTCATACTATGGTCAGAACACAACCTTTTTCTTATTTCTTCAGTGCTTATTGACTATAGAGAGATTTGCAGAGCTACAGTGTAATTTCTAACTACTAGAATAGATAGGTAAGTTTTAAAAAATTATTTATTTTTAACTTTAGTTTATTTTAGTTTACATTATTCATTTCCACGAGATTTTGAGTTATAAATTTTCTCCCCATCTTTCTCCTACCCACCACCCCAAAACAATGATCTCACTGTATACCCCCTCCCCTAATCTGTTCTCTCCTATGTCCTCCCCCATCACCCCTCTCACTTTCCAGTAGGGTAAGATGGATCTCCCTGTCCCAGTCCCTGTATATCTTAATTCCCATTTGCATGTAATTAATAATTATATATGTAAAACATTTGATTATAGAACTTTAAATTCTAAATTCTTTCCCTTCCTCCCTCATCACCCACCCCCACTGGAAAGACAAGCAGTTCAATATAGAGTGTATATATGTAGTTAATGCAGAGCACAATGGACATAATGTAAAAGACTTACTATATTTACCTCCTTCCTATCCCACCCCCCACCTTGTTCTAGTCTCTACTTTGTCCCTGTCCCTTTACAGAAGTGTGTGGTTCTAACAACCCTCCCCCCCACTCTCCCTTCCCCTCCATCATCCCCCCTCTCATCCCCATCCCCCACTCTCCTGTATGGTAGGATACCCATTTTAGAGTGTATGTCATTCCTTCCCTAAGCCAAATTCAATGAGAGTTAAGGCGACCCATTCCCTTTTGCCTTCCTGTTCTTCCCCTCCATTGTAACAGTTATCATAGGTAGGTAGTATACCAATATGTATCTGCCATATGAGAAAAAATGGAATGTTGTATGGAATGCTTGGATTAGGGCTTAGACGCTTAGTTTGGAAATACTGGTCTTGTGTGTAACAGTGTCAAATAGTTCTTTAATAAGACACAAGGATACAAGGAAGCCTTGTTCCTGGACAGTGGTACTAATGTGTTATTATTGTACCTACTCTGTGACTTTGCTTAAATCTTATATTTGTTCTCATCAGAGGGGGTAAGAGGACCCATTTATGTATTATACATTATAAATATAATTAAAATAATACATTTAAATATAATTAAATGCAGTAAGTGATCACAGGAGAAGTTTTGAAAGGCTTAGAATAGAAATGTTTAGTCTATAATTCTGTAAATGTATAACAAAGGCATCAGAATAGCAGAAACAATTGATTAATCACTTTCTGTTATTCCCTAGACTGACTATATACACATATATGTATGTTATATGCATACAGTACACACATGTGTTCATGTATTCACTGCTACATGCACATATATGTGCCCATATGTGTGTGTGTGTGTGTGTGTGTGTGTGTGTGTGTGTGTATATATATATGTATATTCAATGCACATTTAACACAGTGCACTTCAAAGTGCATTAAACTTGATTTGTAGAACTTGGAATCAGCAAAACTGACTTCAAATTTCAGCCACAACAATTTTTATTTTTATGAGCTTCTGAAAGCCATCTAACTTCTCGGAGCCTCTGTTTCTTCATCTGTTTAATGAAGACATTGGACTAGATGATCGAAAAAGCCCCTTTTGGCTCTATATCTGATTCTGTGATCTTACAACACAAGGTAAAAGGCAGCACAGTGTAAGTCAGTCATTCAGTCAGTCAACAAGCACTCACTAAACACTATTTTTCAGACTCTGTGGAAAGTGCTAAGCACTCAAAGAAAAGCAAAAACACGGACCCAGAAATCAAGAAGCTTACATTCTCATAGGGGAAGTGGAATGATAACAGGTAAGTAACTAATATATGCATAATGCAATGGAAGGTAATCTCAGAGGGAAGGCACTAGTTGGGGGTGGGGAGAGCAGAGAGTAAGGAAAGACATTCTGCAGAAGGTGGTCTGTGTAATGACCAGCGTGCTGAACTTGGAATTAAGAGGACCTGGGTTAGAATTCTGCTTCAATACTTATTAGCTGTCACTTAAACTTCTCAGTGTCCCAAGCAGCTCTCTCAGACTTGAATAGATAAGTTGCCATTTTGTATTGGTGGAGGGATTTTCTATATTGGGAGTTAACTGTACAGCTGCAATCATGGTCAGGACCAAAAGCAGACAAACAGCATGCCTTTTAGAGCTGATAACTTTAGCTCACCATTTAGCTATTTATCATCTGTCTAACAATTTCCTGTGTGATATATACACACATGCATATATACATACATACATAAACATAATACACAAACAGCATGTGTTATATGTGAATGTGTAGTCTGCATTGATATAACACGGCATGCTAGAGAGAGGCCTAGCTTTGGAGTTGTTTGGATTCAAGCCTTGCCTCCTAGTAATGATCTTAGAAGAAGTGGACAATTCGGAACAGCCCCTCAGTGCCTCAAGCAACTAACTCTAAGACAATAAATTAGAGAGGAGCTGTGGTTCTGCCTAAGAGGAAGGAGTTTACAAGTGGAGAGTTGTGTACACTGCTTAAAGAATGGGTCCAGATCCAAAAAACACCTCTCCATCTCCTCCATACACATCATACATTTCTGACTTAAGGTTAGATGGACACATATTCCTTTAACAGATGACTCATTTGCTTTCTGCCTTCCACTTCCTAGTTTAAATCTTCACTTCCCATCCCCACCCCCACCCTTTCCCTTGGTCCATTAAAGTACCAGAGTTAAATGAGCAATTTTCTAAGTTGTCCTTGTCAGGCAACATTATGGAAATTATCTGAATATCATTGCTAAGCCAGGTGAGCCATTTAAAAATGTAAATAACTTTGCAATACCATGAATCTAGCTGATGAAGAGCAAACTTAATGCTGATTGATTTATTAGAATCTTTTCCTGATTAGTAATTGCTTCAGAATCTCTTTTCAGTGGTTCAGTTTATCATGTCAGTACCAGATCTTAATATATTTCTGTAGAGCTATCAAATCTATAATAAGTGTTTTTACATCATTAGTCTTAGAACTTTCCAACAGACAATAGCATGCCAATAGCCGTGCTTTTTTTTCACAGCCATTGACTACTCATACTAATTATTGATCAGACTTTATGATATTCAAAAGATTAGCACTGATTGTCCTTATCTTATATAAGTGTATATATTTGTATGCATACGTGTGTTAAATTTTAAATTGTGGAACCAAACCAACATTCAGATTCTAATATTACTGTTAGTATTCTTGACCTTCTAATCCTTTTACTCAGTAATAGTGGGGTACAGAAAAGGTAATATTCATGAGCCTAGGATATTTTGAACTTTGTATGAAATGCACAAATATATTTCCTCTCTAAAGAGACGGAAAGTCTTCAGCATTACTTTACATTTATATTAAGATTTATAGCAGTTTCATATATTCTTTGGACAAATCATATAAGAAAATTAATTTGTTAAAAGTCACTCTAAACAAGTTTGTGTTTAAAAAGTTAGTTATCTATCCATTCTTGGGATATATAGCTCAGTCACTCACAATTATTCTAATGTGTTTTGTATTCCTTTTCTTTAAAATGTAAACTGTAATTGAGAGTTCTCTGAGGGTGAATAACTGCCTTTGTATTGTGACTTATTGTTCATGAATCTTTATATATGTAACTACAGTTGCTATTGCAAAGTTTACTAAATTCTGCATTATTAAACATCATCGGATTCATAACTTGTAGTTAGCAAGGACATAACATTGTTATTTATTGAAATATACATAGGATAAGGTGGGAATCAGCAGCCTTGTCATTCGGTCCTCTTAGCTATAAAATGACAATCACATTCAGCATAGTTGGGCCCGTGTTGCAGTCGCTTTCATTCTGTGGTATGCTGTGAGTTCTACTGACTGACGTTGGCTGTGCAGAGTAACAGGCAGGGCATTTTTATGTCAAGCCAACTTATTTCCCTTTTCTGCCTGGCCCTCTTACATTCTTATTGGAGAAGGAAATTTCCATAGGAGTAAAATGAGCTGGTTTCAATCTGTTCTTGCAGTGTCCAATAGCTGAAAAGATCCTGTCACGAGTTGTGCTTTCCCATGCTGACTCCATAGCAGGCTGGTATCTGACATGGACAGATTCCTAAGCCAAGGAAGAAATGTAGTCTCCTTTACTTCTTTGTCTTGGTCTGCCAAATGGGTATATATACAGACAAATTTCACAGTTACTTATTAATAGAATCTGAGCTGTGTCTAAGAAAGACGTACAGTTCATACCATCCATCATCCTAGACAGGTTAACTGACCACTTCATGGCCAGATATGGACGTTAATAAATTTGTCCCCAGCCTAACTGTAAGATTCCTTCATCCCAAGACAACATTGCAAGGTGTCTCTAAAGGGGAGCAATCAGGCAAGAGGTATGGGAGAAGGGGAGTGGTACATCACTGCCTTTTCTTAGAAAAGGCTTATAGGAAGAGATGGAAGGGATCAATTCCTAGGAAATACAAGACTAAGCATAAGAGCAAAGCCTACGACATGCAAATAATAATAGCTAACATTTCTATAGTGCTGACTATGTATCAGGCATTATGCTAAGTGCTTTACGCTTACATCATTTGATGTTCACAACCACCTTGTGATGTAAATACTATTATTATCTCCATTTTACAGATGGAGATACTGAGGTAGAAGATGGGGGCTTGCCCAGGATCACACAACTAGTATCTGAGGTTGGATTTGAACTCGGATCTTCCCGATTCCACTGCACCACCTTAGTTGCATCCTAGCTATATTGAGACAGCTGTGAGAAATGGACCCCTACTCTGTTTCATCAGTATTAGCCTGTTCAATGTGATTCCATAGTGGGTAATGATTATTACCAATTATTAATTATTTAGTCAGTCATATAGCAGTAGTACAAGAATAAACATGTACTAATGCATATTTTACATAAATCATATAGGGATAAGATGGGTTCTTAGATAAGATAGGTTCTTATAATAAGCCCTTCTAGTAGGCCCCAAACTTTAATTCAGTATTCACCACTTTTTTTTTTTTACCAGTTATGAAGCTCATTTGTGCAACCACAAGAACATGGACAAAGATATCTCCATCTTGCTTTGCTCAAATTCCATGTCCAGTCTAGCGTTGGTGGGAGACATTGGCATAATAAGGAAAATTCCTCAATTTGTTTTTGAACCTCTGGACCACCCTTTCTTGCCCAACACAAGGAGGAAACTGTCTTATAACCACTTAGTCACTGGAGATAACTCTTGCCTTGTCCATTTTATGACTACTTAGTGGAAGTATCCCAAGCTTCTTCCAACCCATGATTCTCTTGCTGAGATATCATTTTTGTCCCTAAAGAGCAAAGTCTATGAACTAATGAGATTTTGTAATTTACCATTCCTCTTTTGCATGCTTGTGTATCAAAGCCAATAAAAGTAAGGGTACCAGGTGGCATCTCAGATCATGAGGAAGATCTGTGGTCCACTTCATTAGAGGGAGTCATGGACATTTTAATAAAGGGTTATTGATTTGGAACTTTGCCTCAGTAGTTTTTCTTGCAGATTCGACAGTTTTGGACTCCACAGAGCAAAGGGAATAATTATAGATCTGAACCTTTCAAGCTAATTCATAGGCCAAGAATACAAGCACTGTCCTCTAAAAAATGAATTGTACTTAGCTTCAGGGGAAGGGAGTAACTACACTGATGAAATCATGGATCCATTCAAATATAAAATATAGTAGCAAATGGTGGTATACCATGTCCCAAGAACTTTGCTGTTTTTACCTGCTTTTTCAGCAAGTTTCTTGCAAAACAAATCTTGTAATTAGTGTTTAGTATTATCAGTGGCACCCACATTATAATATCTTCTTTCCTTAGCAATTTTAAAATATTTCTTATTCCATGGTTCTGGGTATTTCACCTTTTTTTCCACATGCCTCAGCAGTAGAGAGTTTGTTCAAGCCACTGTTCCCAGAAGGATTATAGAACTCACTTGTGAGGCCATCACATTACTCCCAGGTTCCCTTCCTTTCTCTAGTGGCCTTTTGTTCTGCTCTGTTTGCCATGGATTCATTCATTTCTCTATTCTTTTACTTGTAATCATTCATGCTCTTCTCTCTGTATCTTTTACTTATTTATTCCCTTATTTTCAGTTTCTCATTTTGTGCCATTTTAATCTACCCATTTTTTTTAAGTTGCCTAATTCCTCTTCTTGAAAAGTTTTAAATGTTCATAAGGTAGTACGTCTTTTTTTGCTTGATTCTCCCTTTTTTTCTTATCTCTTTGCCTTTGTAGACAGAGACTTGCAGTTTAAAAAAATGAAGGAAAAATGAAATTGGTGATCCAGTTTTTTGATCTTCTCATCTGTGCTCTCTGTTAAACACTTTTACAAAGGATTATTATCATAAGTATCATTATCAGTATTAGTATTTCTTTAAAGGCTTTTGGTCTTTAAAGAAAGTCTCCTTCCTTGGAGAATTCTATTCATGCAGTATATGATCTGGAATTTTTTTTCCACTTCAGCCCTAATTCCCACTAGTTGGGTCCCATAGCTTGGCTGTCACATATCCTTTCAAGGGCAGAGAGATAAGCCAGAGAGGCTTAGGGGGAGTGGAGCAGTTAGAGGTTGTTCCTGTGGCTTGTGTGCCTCCACTGGTGTGGTTCCCCAAATGATTATTAATTGATATGTCAGCCAGACTAATTGTCTTTTAGAAATGGGTACTTACTACAGTAGTAAAAATATAAAACATCTTCTCAAATTAGGTGCACACTTTCTCCCCCACTTCCCCCAAGTACATACAGAGTCCAGGGTATGACGAACTCAGGCTTAGAAAACACAAGAATCAGAGGGGTAACTTGTAATTTTTGGTTACCGGAGACTTTTTTCCCCTTCTTGGACCTTCATAAAGTTTTCTTAGGTATGGTGTAGCTTTTCTGTTGGGATCCTTTCAGAGTCTTGAAACTGACTTTTCTTGGTATGTCATGCTGATTCTCAGCTCTTGGGGGACATCACCAGACACTACTTTCCAGAGGACACTACTAGAAAACCTAGCATGGCTAGGAACAATAAGAAGTCCAAATCTCCAAACTCTATAAAGTTCACAAGATCATGCTGTGCTTGGGGAGGGTAGGAAAACATAAACAGTTTCTCCTCCTACCTCTTCCACCAAGCAGTTTACCCTCAAGAGGAACTATTCTCTCAGTTATGGAAATTCTAAAGTGCTTGGGTTCAAAACCGGCTTTCTATTTTATAGAAGATCCCAAAGTGCATTACTGAGTCTCCTCAGCCAATCTGAAGGTGCTTCCTGTTGCAACGACTTGAAATGCTTTGCTTTGGTGGTTGGTTGACTCAATAGATGTGTTCTTATCTGAGTAAAATATAGTTAAGGTGGCATGATTAATTGATTGATTCAAAACTCTTACAATATATTCATATTTTAATAACATGTCCTACCACTCTATGAAAGGACCTTCCATTTGCTTTATTATTCCCTCTTATATTTTCAATTTCTTCAGGAGGAATTTCTTTATCCTTCAGAAACTTCTATGAAAGTACTACAGTACAGTACAGTAATCATAGTGTGATTGCATAAGTCAATAACATTCACTTTCTTTGTCACAATCTTGACCAAGTCCATGAGAAATTTTTTTTTTAGTAGCTAAGTTTGAATATTGTCAGATCAAGGGAAAGAATCTTGCAAAGTGAGAAGTGAGAAATAGTGAGGCCTATAAAGTAGAAGATGCAAAAGGCCTCCATGGCAAAAGAGGAAGGAAGGAAGGAGGAGTACAAAAAACTGTGTCAGGAAATCAAGGTAAAGAAGTATTGGTCTCTGTGAGGTGGCTTAGAAGAAGCAAAACCTCAAGAGGGAAGAGAGACATTTGACAAAAGGAGAAATTTTGATTGTACTAAAAAAAATGGCAAACGTAATGTTGACTGCTAGAAAATGACTAACATTTGCAAAAAATAGTGCCACCATCTCTGTATTACTTGTATTCACTTGTTGAGTACCACACATCAAAGCTGAAGAGACCTATCACAAAGTGAAAGAAGCATTTAAATGGACATAAAATGGAAATTACCCAGGGAAATATGGCAAGGTAGATAGAAATGCTTCACTTTAGAAAAAAACCTGAAGTCATATATTATATCATAATCACCTAGATCTGAAAAATGTTAAGAACTGTCCTGCTTCTAAAAAAAAGTGACCCAGAAAGTCTTAACTATTGTCTCTTGATTGTCCTTTCACAAATCATATGCTCCTTTAGCAAGAAGTACTAGAGAATTAAATATCTTGAAAATTGGAGGGTTTTCATCTTAGCTTTTAAAACATAAGGTACTGGTCCCTTTAAGATAAATGTATAGTATCAAATCCCTGTTAATTGTTTATTCCTGGATTACAAGAAGGTATTCAACTTGTTGTTTTATTTTACTAAGCCCTAATCACATGGTTTAAAATAATAGTTAGCCATCCACATAGGCAGAAGAGTATGTTAGCTATGTACTCATTCGTCGCATGGAATTGACAAAAGAAACAAAACTATTCAAAATGGAACATCTCCTCCACGGCTATATGGCACTCAGTCAATAAGCATTTATCAAACACACTGGGGATTAAAAAATCAGAGGCAAAAGACAATTCCTACCCTCGCTGAGCTCACAGTTAATGGGGGAGACAAAAAAGCAAACAAATTTGTACAACCTAGTTATAGACAGTCTTCAGATTATCCTAGACCAGTGGTTCTCAATCTTACTAATGTTGTGACCCTTTAATACTTGTATGTGGGTGTATTTGCATGTGGATGGACCTGCCTGGAGATGGATAGAGGAGCAGTGTCTTGGTTCCTAAAACCATTGGAAACATGTGTTTTCTGATGGTCTTAGGTGACCCCTGTGAAAGGGTCACTCAACCCCCAAAGGGATCATGACCTATAGGTTGAGAACCGCTGTCCTAGACCAAGACTGCTTACAATCAATTTATAGGTATTCTCTGGACCCAGGAGTAGTAGATTTGGTTATTTTATTCTTACCATGACCTTTCCCAATAATGGTCAAAAGAATATAGTAAATATAACACATTTCTCTATTGATGTTCAGCTTATGGTCACTACAAGCAACAATGTACAAATTTTGGGGGTGCAGAATAGGAGAGCTTTGGAGAGTTAGGACAGGTCCTTGTAGATACTGATTTTCCACAGATAGTTTTGTTGCAGGCAGCAACCTTCAATACTCTCTGACTGTGAAGGGATGGAGCCAGGATGATAGAGTAGGAAGAAGCATAGCAAGTTCTCCTCCCCACCAAACTCTTCCAGATAGATCTAGAAAATGCACTGAATAGAACCTGATGAGGAAAACCAAGAAAAAGTTATAATGAGTTATTTTTCTAACTCAATTTGGCATAGGGAGGCAGATGGAGAGGTCTGTAAATACTGAGGAAGGAGTGTGACCAGGAGCACACCATGTGGAACATTCCAAGCACAAGAGAAAGGCTGTAAACGTAAACAGGGCAAGATCCCCGTTTCCTCATGAGGCCCCATCATGGAAACAAGTCCTAACTAGTTCTGGGTCACAGATCTAAGGTGAATTAAGGAAGGTACTTGTGCCTAGGGGTATTCAAGGAAGAGAGCAGTAGTAGGTATACAGAAAGAGAAGCAGGTTCAGAAGTGAGCATCAGCAATATGACTCAGACCACAGGGAGGTCTCAGTTCCAGTTTCTAGAGCAATCTAAAGCCTACAGAGGAATAATCAGGACAGGAATTACAGATCAAAGGGGAGCCTTCAGTTCTGTCACTCTGAACCAACAGCTATCCAGCTCATTGATAATGACTGAGTGTATATCAGTCATCTATTTTTCTGACATAAACCTAGGTCAGAAACATGCAGAGTCAGTGACTTTGCCCGAGATCAAGCCACATTGGGAGCACTGAAAGTTTGCAGGCCACCAACCTGAGCTGTCCTTGAGATCCTGGAATTCAGCAACAGGCCAGCCCAGCTGCTCCCTCTAGAAGTGTGCAGTGCCCAGCCCTAATACTGAGCAAAAATCAGGAAGCAGACTAGAGAAATGAGCAAACAGTAAAAGGAATCACGCTGTTAAGAGCTATTATGGTGAAAGGGTTGCTCAAGACATACACCAAAAGGAGAAAGTGATTCCCAAACACTTAAAAACAAAGCCTCAAAGAAAAGGTTTCTCCACAAAGTCATACAGAATTCCTGGAAGAGACAAAGCAAGAGTTTGAGGGCAGAGTGGGGTGAGGGGTGGGGGTTAAGTCGCTTTTTTTTTTTAATTTCAAGGAAATGAGAGCACTAGAGGGGAAAACATTGAAAAGAAATGAGAGCTACAGAAAAAAGAACTGGAAAGAGAATTAACAACTTGACACAAGAGGTATAAAACCTTGCCCCAAAACAGGCTTTGTAAAAATGAGAATGGACTAAATAAAAGCCATGAGATAATAAGAAATACTAAAACAAAGTCAAAAGACTGAAAAAAAAATAGAAGAAAATGTAAGGTGTCTCATAGCAAAAATGGCTGATCTAGAATACATCTAGGATAACAAATTAAGAAAAAGCTGACTATCTGAACTCCGTGACCAACAAAAAAAGCCAAACATATTTTAAGCAATCTTAAATGACAGCTGTGTAGATTTCTTAGAACCAGAGGGCAAAGTAGACATAGAAAGAATCCACCAGTTACTTCCTGAACAAACCCCCCCAATGAAAACTGCCCAAATCCAGAACTTCCAGGTCAAAGAAAAAAATACTTAAAGCAGTCAGAATATAGATGTGTATAGATATACCCACATATACATATACTTACATATGTATATACACACATGTATATATACACATGGGCATATACATACATGTAATGCTAGTGGGATGCCCCTCATGGGTAAGGGTATACATATATGCAATGCTAGTACATATATACATATGCACATATATACATATGCACATATAAATATATAGATAATGCTAGTGTGCTATCCTATAGGGTATATGTGTGTATGTATACAAACACACACATACGCACACACGTGTACATATATGTATATGTGTGTGTGTATCCCCCTCTAATTATTGCTAGTCTAGGGATACCATTTTAGGGATTTAAAACAGAAGCTGCTTATTTAGTTAGACACAAAATTAGGTCACATTCACCAGTCTGGCTTCTTGCAAAATGCTGGCTACACAAATAGCAAATAAACTTATTTGTCCAAGCAAATGGCAAATAGAGATCAGAGAAGTTATAGATTAAAATGTACAAGAAAATTCATAGAAATGCTGAGCTCTTTAGGTGAGCGCAAGAGGAAATCTCATCTCAACCAAGAGAGGGCTTGACTTCCCTCCAAAAGAAAATCTTTCAAGTTCCTAGGGAGGTAAGTGGGGAATCTGAGACATGTTGAAAAGTCAGCATCCCCTGAATATCGGCAGTTTGCAAAGTTTTCCAGCGTCTCTCTTTCATTGAGCCTGTCTCAAATGAACTCTTATCTTTCCCCCAAGAAACTTTAGGAGGTGCTTATTGACTTGACTTCTTCCTTAAACATAAATGCTGTCCATTCCTTTGGGGGGGCAGGGAAAATCTTATGACAGATGGTAAGCATATACATGTAAGTGTCCTTCAATCTCATGTTCTTATGTATAGTTTCTAAATATGGGTCTTCAGGGGCAGCTAGGTGACCAGTGGATAGAGCACTGGCCCTGGAGTCAGGGAGACCTGAGCTTAAAACCAGCCTCAGACACTTGCTACCTGAATGACCCCGGGCAAGACATTGAACCCTGTTGGCTCCCCCCCAGCTCACTGCTCCCCAAACGGTCTTTATTGTTAAATTTTGTTTCCTTTTAGTCCTATCCACTTTTCTAAACTGCATTTATATTCTTTTCTTCAAATCCTTCTCATCAACCTTTTCTCAATTACCCAGAGCTCTTCACTTTCAGTTCACTCTCAGGTCTGCTCCTGTGACCACCAGCTACTTTGGGATTCCACTCTGAAGGCTGCTAGGAATCTGGAGAGTGTGTCTGGAATTTTCATATTTGGAGAATCCTCAAAAGCTCATTTTACTTTCAACTCATTAACCATCTGCTTGTCAACTGGCTCCCTCATCCCCATGCAGGATGGGACATGCCTTTTCCCATCTCTCCTTTTCAGTCCCTCTTTATGTTGTATATTCCCCCATTAGAATATAAGTTCCTTGAGAGTAGGGACTATATTGTTTTCATGTTTTTGTATCCCTGCTTACCACAACGCCTGTTATAGAGTAAATAATTAACAAATTATCCCTCCATCTCATTGCATGCAGAAAAGACATTGTATCTTTAATAACTTTCTCCCTTAATGTGTCTTTTGGGGATAATATGAAGATATGATTTCTGTATGGGGTTGTAGGTTGATTATTAGAAGGCCTCTAAAAGCCCTTCCAACCTTGGATTTTTTCACCAGCCTAATTCAGCTCAGAAATCATCTTCCAACTAAGATCTCATATTTTTCAAACAGATACATTAGGAGCTGTAAGCAAAAAACCTCACATTTACAGTATAAGATTTTCTTCCCTGATTGACAAGAATCAAGAGCCCTAAACCCAGCTTCTTTACACATGATGAATTTCTCTCTGTATTTCGCCTCTTTTCTCTTAGGATAATCATCCCTATTTCTTTTCTTCAAGACCCACAGGATGCCTCTCTAACTTTCTACAGTCCTATACTATTTAGTATTATGCAATCTTATTTTAGGTTCTGCTTTATTTTCTGATTTTAATCATCCCTTCCAGGCTTTCTTGGATTTCCCTCTTTTTATCTCCTCTTTTTCTATAATTTACCTTAAAAATCCATATTACTTTCCACTCATATTCTGGGACTTAGTTCCATCTACATTAGGCCTATTATCCTTATTCTCTGGGGCTTATTCCCCCATTAATTTCTCTTGCTTTTCTTTCCTCTTTGGGAGATTTCAGACATTCGCCTCTTTGGATGCAAGAGAACCTCTTCTTTTTCCCTCATCAAAAGGTATTATCTTGCTGTTTTCTTACTGCACCTGTTGCTTCTCCCTACTTTCTTTCCCTCTGCCTTTCCTTTCACTAATACCTAAAATCCAGTTTCTTTATTTCCCTTCCTCTCTTCTTAAAAGTCTCTTTTTAGGGTTGTCCCTTCGTCTTATAGCCCCAAGGGGTTTCCCTGCCTTCATTTGGGCAAATATTATCAGCTCTATTGTTTTATTTTCCCTTTCTTTCTAATCCCTCAGAGCTAACCTAGCTATGAGCTTTTGTTATCCCATAGCTAGGGGAGTATGCAGTTTCTATAGATATGTCCTTCTCCACAAAGGTTATTTAGAATCCTGTTTGGTTTTTTTTTTTTATAAAAATACTGCTCTTCCTTGTCTTCACACCAGAAACCCCTTTCCTGACTACACATTATCAATCACAATTTCTTGAGTAACATCTGTAACATACATTGGGCCAAATTCACAGTATCTCAGAAATGGAAGGGACCTCCATAGTCATTTAGTCTAACCCATGCTGGATCAAGAAACCTCTCTATGATATATCTGGCAAATGGTCTTAGAGTATTTGCTTGATGACCTCATGTGAAGAGAAACTTCCTGAGACAGACCATTCTACTTTGGGATAAATATAATACCTACGAAGATTTTCTTTACATTTTAATAGATGTAGAAAGGTCAGAGACAGATGGAAATAAGCTATTCCATCTTTACATCTTCAAATATTGTGTACTCCCTAAGTCTTCTCTTTGGTAGGCTAAACATTTCTAGTTTTTCCAACTAGTTTTCATATGTCATGGACTTGAAACCTTTTATCACCTTGGCTGCCCTCTTTATATTTTCAGGTTTAACATCTTTTATTATGTATGGTACCCAGAACTAAAGACAATAGTCAATAGCCTTGCACTCTCCTTGATTCTTCGCAGTTAATTAATTCATCTTGAGTCTTCTCTCTCTGGACTTCACTACACTGGCATCCACTGGATCTCTCAGTTCAGCTATCTCTTCACTTAAGGTCAGAAACCCAGTTTAGGTTTTATCCTACCCCTTGGAAGAGGTTACTATCCCTAGGGCTTCATTAGGGTCACTGTGGTAAGGAAGCTAATGTGTACCTATCCCAGAAGCCTCATCATGTTGTGTGGATAACAAGGGGACCATACTGGTTCAAGAATTCTGAAAGGCTGTTTTGTGAAAATGGCAGCTATTCAGATGGCTATAGAATCCCATGAGAAGCCGTTTGTTGGCCTTCTTCCCACTTTCCTCAGCAATACAAAATAGCCTGTCTCTGACTTTTCTACAGCTATTAAATTTCATCGTCATTGGTGTGGCTTGATGTTTTAGCTTGTTAAGATCTTTTCTGAATTCTGATTCTTTCATCCAGCATATAAACTACTTCTCATAGCTTTGTGCCATTTGGAAGTCTTATAATCACAACATCATTGACATTTTTTTGGTATCATGGACTCCTTTCACAATTTAGTGAAGCCTATGGACCCTGTGTCAAATATAAACCAACTAGAAAAATGGGCTAAATCTAACAGAATTATGTTGAAAAAAATTTTAATCTTTAATTTAAAAAAGTAACTTCAATATTAAATGCTTAAGAAACAGCATTTCACATAGCAGGTATTTGTGTTGACACATACAAAATGGCAAGACATAACAATTGATCAGAAAAAAATATTGGGATTTTAGTGGATTGTAAGAGTGAATACAATCTTGGACACTAGTGAAAGATGTAATATCTAGAATGAGAGAGATGACAGTCCTATTACACTCTGCTCTTGTCAGAGTATATCTGCAGTATAGTATTCAGTTCTGATAGCCATTATTTAATAAGAGTGTTGAGGTCAGAGTTGGGAGAGCTGGTTCATATTTTGAAAGAATTCACTCAGACTTTCTCTTTAGCCAACTGGAGCTTTATTGATACAAAAGCATATGGGCCTGAGATTTAGCAAGGAGCTAAACAAAGGCCCCAATAAAGGAAAAGGACCAGACTTATATACACAGAAACTACACCGCCTGAAGGATGATGTTATAATTTTTAGGGTTTCTAATGGCGGTTGGATGAGGAAGATGGATGATACAAGATAAAGGAGACAGGGGAAATTTTATGATCCGTGATGGGGGGAGACGAGGAATTCCATGGTCTAGGACAAGAGGGAAGTTTTATGGTGTTTCAAGATCAAGTTAGAGACTCTAGGAGGCCCTCAAGCTCAGGAGGGCCTCACAAGGTACTGAAAAAGCAACCCTTAATATTAGTCCTTAGGGCCCCTTTGTATCTACATCAAGAACATTGGCAAACTGAAGAATGTCCAGAAAAGGGAAAAGGGTACAAGATGGTGAAGTCCAGAGAGCGTGTCTCATTTGAAGAAACAGGATGTATAGCCCAAAGATGATAAGACTCATGGACAACTTGTAACATTGGAAGTGCTTTCATATATTGTCTTTTTTGACTTGGCCCCAGATTGAACACCTGATCTATGGGTAACAGTTGTGTCAAGGAAGATTCAGACTTGGTGGAAAGAAAATCATTGTCCTTGTAATAGTTAGACTTTCCCCCAAATGGAGAAGGCTTTCTTGGAGGTCAGTAGAATCCCTTCACCGTCTTCAAGTAGATCATTGCTATTTGGGAGTTCACCCTTCGCTATCTGTTGGACCAGATGGCCCCTGTTTTCCGTTTTGTCTTTGCGATTCTGTAGAACCAATCATTAATTTTTGACATATAAATATAAAAAGTCCCAGATCACATGACCCACCCACTTCACTTACAATACAGTCTAGTAATGATTGGTTACCAACACTTGGTCATTTACTTTATGTGATCTGATGGCCTTGCTCTAGCAGAAAGCAATGGCTCAAGGGTCAGCAACTGTGTAATCTTGTCAAAGCCTTTAAAAATAAATCATCTTGATTCACCACATCCCAACAGAGAAAAGAATAACATTTTCCTTGGAATTTTCCTTTCTCTGTGACAATTCTTATTTGCTGCAATTTTCTTCATCTTCTTTGTAACAAATTTGAAACTGAAAGTTAAAGCAGAAGAGACAGAGACAGGTAAATGTCATTGATTTATCTGTGCACCAGCTACCATTTGGCATGAATGTTTTCCCTGCGAACAAATCTCCTTCTAGAGGTTACTCTCCTTAATGTTCATAGCATCCTAATGCTGTACTTGTTTAAGATGAAGGGAAATTCGAGTAAATGCAAAATATGTGATATAATTTCATGAAAGATGCATTAAAAGTATATCATGTTTTGCTGACTCTGTCCATGTGCTGTTTTTCCTTCATTTCCTGATTTATTTGCCCAGTGGAACCTATAACTACCAGTTTTCATCTTCAAAGCATTTTAGGGACAGTCAAGGATTGATCCTTACAGCCCTCTTTAAAAAGTGTTTCTGTTATCTCTCTTTTAAAAGAACAGAACTTTAAGTAGGAAAGTTACTATGCTAACTGACTTATTTAAGGTTATAGAGGGCATTGTGTTAGTGAAGATCACAGTGAGGAAGTATTTAGCTTGAAGTTTGGTGCTCACATTATCTACTCCCTGCTCCATAAAGAATTGGTCTCAGCAAAATACTTACCTTACAATAACAGTTGTATTCAGAATGTGATTTCATTGGTATAAGGAACTCCCTCTACTAATACAGGTCCATACTTTCTCTGCAATATATAATCTTAGTGTTATCTAGAGCACTGAGAAGTTAAATGACTTGCCCAGGGTCACACAACTAGTATGTGTCCAAGGCAAGATTTGAATACCAGTTATGAGGCAAGCACTCTTTCATCAAGCTGCGTTCCATTGCTTGTGTTCAAGAAAACTAACTAGTATATAATAAACATCAACTGTTTTAAAAAACATGGTATACACACTAGTTCTGGTTTTATCTCAGATACACAAGGAAATTTGTGATCTCATTGATTTGGAGTGCATGATGAACATCTTAAGTCATTCTTGTGTGCCTGTCCACTATGGTTCTCTACAGGGGTTTGCCTTATCATGCTAGGGATCTTCTTTGTTCCTTGGTGGTAGGGAGATATGAAGACTTTTTTTTTTAGTCTTCATATTCCTAGAAAATAATACAGAGCCTAGAACATAGGAGGTGTGTGAGATGAAAGAGTTCAGAATCTAAGGTCAGAAAAAGTCTTTATTATTCTTTCTCATGAGAAAGGACTCTGCCCCTGTCACCCACATGGTGGCAGGGAGAGAACAACAGGTAGAAGCCCGCCCATAGTTATATAATCTTCTAATGCAGAAAACCCAACCCCCCAACTGGCCTTCACTTTTATGGGTAGGGGGACTGACCCACAACCTAAGCGCAGGAATCTTTCTGAGACAAAGGACCTGGAAAGTGCTGTCCAATGAAAACAGTCTTAACCTTATTTGGCATATCTTATGCTGAGCTGGCTCTGGGGGAAGGTTTCCATTACTCTAAGCCCCAGATTGCTTGAAGGTCAGGTGACCTAAACCTAGGCCTAGTGAAAACTGAAGCCATTCTAGATTTGATTTTTCAGAATGGGGAAACTTCACTATAAATGATTCCTCACAAATCCCCACTTTCTTTTTTTATACCTTTTGAAGTTTCCCCACTTTTCTTAACTCTTAATTACCCTTGCAGCCCTCATCACATTGACAACATACAACTGGGCAGTCCCCTTTATGAGTACAGATACAGAGATTCAAAAGAAAACAATAACAATTGTCTTTTCAAAGTCCAAAAGTCTCTTTTCACACTGCTGTCTGGATGTGAGGAAGTCCTCTGGTCATGTAGGATCATCCAGCTTCAGCTCTGCATTCCAGCTTCTCTTCCTTCTGCCTTCTTTCATTCATTTACGTACAAAAGGAACCTTGGAATCAACGTAAATGACAACTCC
>CM053593.1:332114846-332130477 GCA_028646575.1 Pseudocheirus occidentalis | reverse complement strand
ATCAGTGGGGCTTCTTCATAGTCTGAAGAAGTAACTGTTGTCTCTCCCCTCCTCCTTCCTGGTGGGGAATGGAGAAATTCCTTACTTAATCTGATAAGGGCTCTTTAGGCAATCTGTCTGAAATTAAAATTCACAGTAAGTTTGAATATTAAAAATATCTATACACAATTAATAAAATAACCAGAAACCTTGCAACATCTTTGTAAAATTACTATCGCTTTACAAATTTTAAATTTCTTATTGCCCCTTTCCTGGGACTGATGAGGTTTCTAGGGGCCACCTAACGCCTCCTTCCTTCCCATACACATTAACAGTTATCTTGTGTCTTTAAAGGTACTAAGGGGCAGGCTTCTCTACCTGAGCTTTCTTATCTTGTGTCCCTCATCTTATAACAAAAGGTCTTGTAAAACATTTCTTAATAAGAATATTCCCCTTCTTCAAAAGCGATTTATTCTAATATTATTAACTAATACACAATTTCTAAATTCTCTGGTCGTAAAAATCTTTCCCACTTAATTGACACAACTTAGGAGACTTCACTGGTCTTTTCTTCACATAATTACCAATAATTACTTCTCACAAATATATTTCATAAATGATAGCTGAAACTTCCTTTTAAATAAAGAAAAACTTGAAAGTTTATGATTTCTTAAATTACAATATTTCAAAATATCATAACACAACTGTTCACCAGTAACACAATTATTATGATTTTACATTCAAACTTTTAAATTCAAAACCAATTGATTACCATTCCAATGACATTAATTCAGCTGGATGTATTTTTCAAATTGAGCTACATCCCTCTATATCTCTATCCCTATCCCTATCCCTATGCCTATCCCTATCCCTATCTCTATCCCTGTCCCTGTCCCTGTCCCTGTCTCTGTCTCTGTCTCTGTCTCTGTCTCTGTCTCTATCTCTATCTCTATCCCTATCTCTATCTCTATCCCTATCCCTATCCCTATCCCTGTCTCTGTCTCTGTCTCTGTCTCTCTCTTTATATCTATACCTATACCTATATGTATCTATATCTATATCCATATCTATACCTATATCTATATCTATATCCATATCTGTACCTATATCTATACTTATATCTATATATCTATACCTGTACCTATACCTATATGTATCTATATCTATATCTATATCTATATCCATATCTATACCTATATCTATATATCTATACCTGTACCTATACCTATATGTATCTATATCTATACCCATATCTATATCCATATCTATACCTATATCTACATCTATACCTATACCTATATCTATATATCTATACCTGTACCTATACCTATATGTATCTATATACTGTATATATATGTGTATATATATATATACTATACATCTATACCTATACCTATATGTATCTATATCTATATCCATATCTATACTTATACCTATATCTATATCTATATCTACATCTATATCCATATCTATACCTATATCTATCTATATCCATATCTATACCTATATCTATCTATATCCATATCTATACCTATATCTATATCCATATCTATACCTATACCTATACTTATATATACCTATACCTATATGTATCTATATCTATATCCATATCTATATCTATATCCATATCTATACCCATATCTATATCTATATCTACATCTATATCCATATCTATAACTATATCTATCTATATCTATATCCATATCTATACCTATACCTATATCTATATATCTATACCTATACCTATACCTATACCTAAATGTATCTATATCTATATATCTATACCTATATCCATATCTATATATTTATGCCTATATGTATCTATATCTATATCCATATCTGTATCTATACCTATATCTATATCCACATCTATACCTATCTATATGTATATGTATATCTATACCTATATCTATATCTATTTTTTAATTTGCTCAATAAGAGTTCTACAAAAACACATTTCCAATTCACTTTGCACAGAGGATCATTCATAACTACAGGTAAAGGGTATATATTATTGATTTTCTGAATAGCAGAAGTAAGAACATATAACATTACATTTTACACAATTTTTCTCCATCTTTCAACCCAATTCTGATTAAAACTGACCCCATTCCTGGCTCTCACTCAGTTTTTACAATATACGAGGATTTTGCAATTTAGATACCATAATAACACAATGACATTATGCCATTAATTGCATTTCCAAAACGAGTAGAGGCTTTTCTCCTCCCCCCACCCCGTCTCCTTTTTTTTTTCTTCCAAGTGGGTGAGGGTATTTCCCTATCATTCCTAAGCCTTCTCTTTCTTATCACAATCTGATATTTAATTCCCATTGTAATTACAGGCTGGCCAGGTACTGTGAAGAAATGAATTTTACAGATTTCCCAAATTATGGTTATTTTAAAAATAGTACAACACTCAGGTCAGAATGTTGCATTCCTCATTTTCTATCCCTTTGAACAACATTTAAACAAACAAACAAAAATTGCTTTTGTTACACCATAGATAATATCCATTCCTGCTCACATTTTAGATCAGTTTACAATATACTGGGCTAATCATTCTAACTGCTTCTTTTGGTTCCAGTGATAATTACAAATATCTTTACCATACTCAGTGCCCATCTTTAAATTCAAATTAAGAAAGTAATATAGATTCCAAAACATTACGCATTTCACCTATATCCAATTTAACATACGTAACCATACCTTAGATAACTTAGCTTCTGAATAGGCGTAAGAAAATTGTTTTAACATCAGAGTTCATAAATATTTCCAAATTACATAATTTAGAAATGTTTAAAACTTATATTCTACTAAAAACTTTAGGTGAATGCATTTCCAAACCCCCTTACACAGGCATTAAATTATAACTTTATAACTTAAAAAAGTATTTTTAAGCCAACATGTGTGGGTGTGATCTCCATTTCATCTTCAGTGGAGTCTGGGCTCCCACCCCTACCCCATTCTTATCTATCTCCTACCTCCTGTCTCCTTTCATAGACAAAGGGTTTGAGTTAACAGTTAACTGGGTGTGGTTATCTTTTCTCTCCCTCAGGTTGGGGGGAGGGTGGAGGCCTTAAGAATTTAATGATTATGTAAACTTTTAGAACTAAATTCCAAGAGAGCCTGAAAAATGAATAGACATTATTCCTCCTAACTTCCTGGTCTGTTGGGTTTGAAGTCAGGCTAAAAATTCACTAGCACCATCTTCCAACCTTCTAAAGGTGGGGGGGGGGTAGTGACTCCCCCACCCTAACTAACACAATCAGGCCTTTTGCTTCTCCTTCCACCTGTGCCTTAGACATTTCAGACAAACAGAAAAACAAAGTTTCACTTACCTATTATCTGGTAAAGATCTGAATTCTCTCTCTCTCCATTCTAACTTTAGTTAGGCAGAGAAGGAAGATTTCTAAACTTCCCAAGGCTTTTCAGTCTTAATGGTAAAACATTTTCTTTTTCATGAATAGACAAACTTCACACATATCCACACAAACAAACAACAACAACAAAAAAAGAAATACTGAACACAATCTCAACCAGCTTTGCCAAATTTATCTCCCAAGGGATTATCAAGGGGGGTTTGAAGGAAACAGTTCTTCCCAATTGACTAGAAGTTTGTGAGTAAAAGCTGAAAATTTTTCTTTACCTGAGGTAGGTGACATGGCCTATCAGCCAGCCCTATCCTTCCAGATCCAAGGTCTGGCCAGACAGGTGGTCAACCTCTTGGTCCAGAACTTGGGGTGTCAAGGCACAAATTCTGAGGGGCCCTTGTCAGGGACTGCTCGTCAGTGTTTCCTCTAAAAACTTCCTCTTAATCTCCCCAACTCCTGGCCAGACTCAGTTGATCAGGTTGACCTTTCAGTCCAGGAATTTCCCAACTCCTGGCCAGACTCAGTCAACCCCATGCACCATGAAATCACGCAGGCCTCTCCTTGCCTGGGTCTGTGCACAGACTTACATGATTTTCAGTAATCTTTGTTCCCCACTTTTGGCATTTTCTGATCTCAGTTTCAGACCCCCTCGGGTCTCATTCTCCATAGAGGGGAGTCACTTCCCCACCTCGCTAAAAGGCCGCTGGAAAAACCCAACAGGATGTCCTGCCTGTTGGTCAAGGCTGGGGAGCCCCTCTCCTCTCCAGAGAGGAGTCCGAAAAATCTCAGTGGAACCTCCAAACTGTGTGAGATGAAAGAGTTCAGAGTCTGAATCTAAGGTCAGAAAAGATCTTTATTCTTTCTTGTGAGAAAGTTCTCTGCCCCTGTCATCCACATGGTGGCAGGGAGAGAACAACAGGTAGAAGCCAGTCCATGGTTATGTGATCTTCTAATGCAGAAAGCCACCCCCCAACTGGCCTTCACTCTTATTGGTGGGGGAGCTGACCCACAACCTAAGCGTGGAAATCTCTGAGACAAAGGACCTGGAAGCACGTGGGTTCCAGTGAAAGCAGTCTTAACCTTATTCGGCATACTTGTGCTGACCTGGGAGGGTCTCCATTGCTCTAAGCCCCAGATTGCTTGAAGGTCAGGTGACCTAAACCTAGGCCTAGTGAATGCTGAAGCCATTCTAAATTTGATTTTTCAGAATGGGGAAACTTTGCTATAAATTATCCCTCACTGAGGTATTTCGTAAACACTAGTTAATTGACTCAATGGTTGCCTGTCTGCACTGGTCCAGGGAATTTTCTCATCCATATCTGTATTAGCAAGCAACTAGCACATCCAGGATGGCCTGCTAGCACAGTTTCTTTGATCTGCTTTTCTAAAGGAAAGACATCTTCAAAGTGGTCAACAATCTTATTTTAATTAAACCCATATAAATCATTCACTAGTTCAGGGGAAATGTCAGCACCCTGAATTAGCACCCTGAACATGGAGAAAATACAAGCAGAGAAACAGAAATTAGCTCAGAAATCCAGTAGGCAGGGCTCCAACTGTCTAAACAAAGCAATAGATACCTAACCACCAGTCCAGGGAGCTCCAACATCTGGTTTCTCAAAGCTGTGAGGCTCCTTGACAACAGCTACCCAGAGTCTTGTCTGACCAACTCACAGACACGTTCTTCCCATGAGTGAGCCCCCAAATAAAATACCAACCTCCCAGAATGTATAGTTTTCAACTAATAGACTAAGAGCCAGAAGGTGTCACAACCCATGTGATTTAGTGCCTAATTGACTCAGTACCAAAAGGTGTGAAAGCCTCCCCATAAGCAAGCTTCTCCCAAAGCAAGCTCTTCCCCCAAGGCAATATATGGGTTCTGCTGTGACTCAAGATGTGTTATAGCTGTGAACTAAGCAGAGGTTCAAAGCAGCAAGACACCTTTGATAAAAATACCTGTGTACCTTTAGACCTGGGAACACGGCTCCTGTTCCAAGGGAAAAGGGGACACGTGATCATATAGGCCTATTAACGGGACAGAGAAGATCTTCCTATTCCATTAACCCTATAAGGTCCTACCAACACCTGTGAAATCACAGCTCTGGACAAAAAACAAACAAAACAGAAAACAACCAACAGTGCTAGAAATATTTGGTCATAATTTATACAATGCATTCAAAGTATTTTGTGGTTGCCTGCAAATTATTAAATTGCAAAAATCTCAGCACTCACCAATCACATTGGCTTCCTTAATTCACAACATAGCAAAGATTTTATTCAGGCCCCCACTGTCTGAGGGCCAGATGTATTACATTTCACCCCTTCCTCCAAGGTTATCCAGCACACATAATAAACACTCAATTTTATTTTGACAGAACTATTTTCCAGTAATCTTCCCCCCAACTCAAGTATTTGTCCTTTAAAAAAACTGCTTTTATGAATTCAAATCACGACCCATATAAACTACAGTCTTATGCATTAAAAGAATTGGTGGATAGTGAGCCACCGTCAGTGATCATTGAAAGATCATGGTGAATGGAACTGGGGAAGGGGAGAAGGTCTCCTTCTGTGTCATTGGTTAAAACCCCCATGAACTGTGTTTCCCCTATTTTAGAAGCCCAACACACCAGTTTTATTTAACTACTTAACAGATAAGATTGGATCTTATAAAAGAATATTTACTTGAAGTTATAACAAATAAAAACGTACATATCCCCCTCTCCCCCAATACCTGGGGCACAATCACCCTTTCACCATCTGAGTCTTTTGGGAAGAAAGTGGGATTAGGTTCCCAACTTTACTCAGTTCTAGCCATAGTCCCCACCAAATTCATTTCCAAAGTCCCTGGTCTTGCCTTTCATGACACTTGTCTCTCAGGTTTTCAAGTTGGATCTCAGGTCTTTTCCCCCTACTGCACAGTGTACATGTCATTTAGTTTAATTTAGTGAATGGGGATTTCACTCCTGGAAGGAGAAGAAGAGAGAGAGAGGGACAGGGAAAGAGACAGAGAGAGACAGTCAGAGCCAGAGAGAAGTTTAAAATTTCAATTTGAAGCAGCAGGTGAACTGTGAGGACTAATAATTGTATTTGCTAAGTGCTATTTTAATTCATACATAAAATATTTTACTGAATTTGAATAGTCTTGAAAATGAAAACATTCTTCTTTTAAAATGGTTGTCTTAAAACTAAAGAATGAATCAATAATAGAAAATGTTTCATCAGTAGTTTGATTTAGTAGTTGCCAAAACTGTCCCTTTTTCAGACTTCTCAGTTTCATTAAAATTCACTTATGAAATGGAATTGTTATGAATCTCTGCCAAATATCCATATGTTTAAGACTATTACTGTTTGTGTATTTACTGCTTCATGAGAAAGACCTTTTTGTAAATTAAATCAATTTTTAAAAAGTATTGGTTTATTATGAGTAAAAGTAGATGAACAAGTCCAGCTATATTTTCTATTGAACAGAAATACCAAAAGATTAATTCTTATGAAGTCACTGACATATTTGTAGACGTTAAGGCTCAGAAAGAGAAGCTGTAATATTATTGTTCATTACTTTGACAGACCAATAGGTAGGTATATTTTATTCCTTTTTAAAAATATATTAATGTAATTAAAAATATTCATCCATTACTTTTTACCTTTTTTCCTACTGTGGTATTTTAGTTTTGATTTTTTACTGGCATGATTATATATAGGAAGTTTAATAAAAAATGTTCACTATCTGAGTATCTTTTCTATTATTCATTTAAGTTCAGGATTATTACTGAAAATAAATTTGTCATAAAGGAGAGATTGTTAAAAAAAACCAAAAAACAAACCACATCTGTTTGATCTGAATGTCTACTATGTTAGATATACCTCTGTTCTCACAACAATTAAATCTTCAGTCCAAATTTCCAAAAACTTGGGAAAATCAACCCCTACCCCCAATCCCCCACATAAAGAACCCCAGTGATAGTTCAACTTTATTGTCATACTCATCATAACATTGATAGGAAAGGGACACTCATAGATTAGTCAAAAGACTTTGCAATAATGTATTTTAGTTGCTTTACAACCATTATTTAAGTACATATAAACACACACATGTATTTGATATACACATACACATGTATCAATGAATCAACAAGCATTTATTAAATACCTATTTCATGCCAGAATCTGTGCAAGGCATTGGGATGCAAATACAAAAAAAAAAAAACCTTTAAATTGTCTCTGATCTCCATTATTCTAATCTATCAAAATCTACTTGAATCTTGACTTCAGATCCCTTGTGGCAGTGTGTCATCCACAAATTTCATAAGCATGTCATTGAGCTTTATGTGAATCATTGGTGAACAATATTATATTACACTAGGCTAATCACAAATCCTTGGTCTTGGGGCGGCTAGGTGGTACAGTGAATAGAGCACCAGCCCTGCAGTCAGGAGGACCTGAGCTCAAATCCTGCCTCAGACACTTAAAACAAAAACTAGCCGTGTGACCTTGGGCAAGTCACTTAATCCCAAATGCCCTCCAAAAAAGCAAAAACAACAACAACAACAAATCCTTGGTCTATTCCATAGGAGAACTCATTTCAGCTGGACATTGATTAATTAATTAATTATTAATCTTTGGATTTGGCCTGTTAACCAGTTCCCAGTTCCATCTAATTGTACTATTGTCTAACCTACAGCTCTCTATCTTGCCCAAAATAATGGAACAAGAAATTTTGTTAAATGCTTTGCTGAAATATGGGTAAACTCTAGCTACAGGATTGCCCTGATCCACTGATATATCCTGTCAAAAAGGGAAATGAGGTTAGTCTGGCATGATCTGTTCTTAATGAAGCCATGTGAGCTCTTTATGAGCACTGCTTCCTTTGCTATATGCTCACTAACCCAATTTCCCAAAATAATGGGTTCCTCCTTTCTTGACTTTATGATTCTATGAAGTCTGAAAAGAAGCTTCTAAATATACCCTTTTCCCTTTCTCCTTTACCAAACAGTCTAAAAGTTTTGTTTTAGTTCTAAATTAAGTTCAAATTCTATCTAATCTTACTTTCAAAGTCATTTTTGTTGGGGGGAAGTTAAAGATACCCAGGTTCTTTGATGAAATATTTAACAGAACATGTTTCTGAGAGAATTAAAAAGGAAGCTACAGAATAAGTAAAGTTTTTAGATTATGGATTAGAAAAGTTTTTTTTTAAATCTTTTCCACATAAACAACCAAATCATCATGAAATCAATTATATTTGAAAACTTCATTATAATTTTAAAACCCGCAATTCCAGGAGTCACCAAAAAAAAAGCATCCAATGTTTTTGGACAACGTAAGAGTTGTTGTTCTATCATTTTTCAGTAGTGTCTGACTCTTCATGACCCCTTTTGGGGTTTTCTTGGCAAAGATACAGAAGTGGTTTGCCATTTCCTTCTCCAGCTCATTTTACAGATGAGAAAACTGAGGCAAACAAGGTTAAATGACTTGCCCAGGTTCATATAGCTAGTAAGTGTACAGTAAGAGGCCAGATTTGAACTCATGAAGAGGAATCTTCCTGGCTTCAAGCCTGGTATTCTATCCCCTATACTGCCTAACTGCCCTGTTTTAAGAGTTGTATCCTAATTAAGCACTTTAAATAACTTAGTACCATCTTAAAGTACAAGGGGGCTATGAACCAGTCTTTGAAAGTTACATTTTCTTTATCAATTTTATTTTCATATTATTCTCTTTTTCAAAACTCATCAATCTTCTCATTTATCCTTTACCTTGTCTTCTGACTCAGTTTGCTTTTATTAAACCCAGGGACTTGATTAATGAAAACAAGATGCAATTTAGCAAAGGTTTTATTAAGAACCTACTATATGCTAGGTTCTGGGCACTGTGTTAAGTTCTGGAAAAATATCTACAAACCATAGAAAGATTTTTTAAAAATTAGTCTATAAAAATATTTTTAGATAAGGTTCATTGTCTTTATATCACAGTTATTTTCTACTCCAGATTAAACCCTTCTTATTAGACAGGTGGGCAAATATGTAACAGAGACATTGGTCAATAAGCCCAGTTGTAGTGAGCACACATAGCACGCTCTACTGGTGCAGTCCCCCTAAGGACTTCAGAGTATGCACAAGTATTGTTTCTAGTGCGCTTATCATATAACTGAGAATGCTATAACAGGTATTAATATCCCATTGTATATCCTTTTCTGCCCTGGCTGTATTGTAGTTAATAGGATACTCTGTAAATCTCTGGGTGGAGAGAGAGGCTTCAGGCCTTAATTTCCCCTTTTGGGCTCCACACATAGTTCTTAACATGCACCTTTGTTCTCTACCTCTTTGTGAGGAAAAAGACTATCAGGCTTGGCTTATGAACACGTGCATCATTTCCGCGAAAGTTGACTGTTTGCCCTGCAGAGGGCCCAAGGCCTGGTCAGGGCTAGAGACAGGGCTTACTGGTTCCACTCTTTTTGTCCACGATGTGGATCCCCTGACACTCGTTTCACTCTCATTTCAGAGAAGATCAGCAACCTGTATAAGATCCAGTTCCATAATGCCTTAAAGCCCCAGGGTCTAGATGCCTCCAACAGCTTGACAGAGCACCTTTTCTTCAAATTTCACCCGGACTTGGACTCCTCCTGTGCCCTGGGGGAAACTGGAATGTGCAGTATGGGAAGCAACACCAGGTAGAGGACCTGCAAGGTTTCTTAGGAGGCTACTCTGTCTACAATGGACTGCTTGAACAAACTCAAAGAAAATAAGGAATATCTGGAGTTCTGGAAGAAAAGAAGTGAAATGCTCCTGTCTTGGAGGAACTAATTACTTTTGGAATTCAGCTTCCAGAATAAACCTCAGCTTCATGGGTGCCCCACAATAATTGTAAGTGAAAAACTTGCACGTTGAAGCCAGGGGCCATGATTAAGTGGGGAAATAGCATCCCAAGCCATCAAATTCCAGCAATAGGACCAGGAAGCCTCTTCTCCCAGATCAGAGTTCTATTGTGGTCCATCATCTCTGAGCCTAAAAGAATCTGTAGCCCTAGGAAGAGACACACAATGCAGCTTGGAGAAAAAAAGGTCTAGAAAGAGAATGTGTATTAGTCAATCTGGTCTGAGACAGTGTCCCAAATTATGATTCCCTTGTAGATTTCACCCCCTCCAGTGACCCCAGAGATGCCTTCTGCATCCTTGGAGGGAGCTGATGGCCAGAAGACACCCAGATTTTATGTATCATTCTTTCCTCTGGATCTGGACAGGGCCCTCAGGAGTTAAGCTAGGAAAAGCAGAATAAAACCGGCAGTTCTGGTTTCTTCTGGTTCTCATCTACCAGTCCCCACTTCTATTCCTCTTCCTGTTTCTCATAGTTTCTGTGACTGTGCTACTTTCTAGTTACTGTGAAAATAGGAGCAGGTCAGTGGTTTTAAGTCGCTCAGTTGTGGTTGCCCAGGCCTAGTTTGCTTCCATGTAAACATCCTGGGTGCAGCCATAATTGGTTGTGAGGTCCTGGTGTTTAGAGTTTGGAGGAAGATAGGCAGGGACTAGGTCACCAGAATTTTGCCATGCCCACCCTCAGCTGCCAGTTTCACTGCTGTACCTGAACCAAGTCTCCTCTTTTGTCTCATGACCTTGGCTCCTGAAAAATGATTTTGAGCTAATGAAGGCTGAAAAGTGCTGAAGCTACTGGAGAGGGTTTTGAGACCATTTTCTTGAAGGATGGCTGGGTAAGGTCAGGGGAAGGGTGGAAGAGACGACTCATTGCAAAGGGTCTTGTCACTGGGTTAAAATTTAAGATACTAGGGGGAAGAGCCAAGACAGTGGTGTAGAAGCAGCAAGGTTTCGCAGCTCCTACATAGCCATCTCAAATACCCATAAAATATGACTCTAAAAAAATTTTAGGGCTCCAAAACTCATGAAAATACAGAAAACACATCTCTTGCTCAGCAGGTGGGGCTCATTGCAGCATGCTGAGAGCTGAAACCAGCCCAGCTTGAAACCACGGCCTGGCCCCAGGGCAGTCAGGAGGAACTGCAGCTAGAGCCTCCAGGAGAGTGAATCAGTGGCAGCTGTGGCAGTTTCCAGATTTATCAAGCCAGAAGAAATAAGGACTAAGTGAAAGGTCAGTGGAATTCAGCTAAATTTGAGGGAGAAAAGGGTCTGGCCAAACTGCCCCCAGGGCAAGAAAGTAGCAGAAATGGTGGCCTTGTGGCCTCCAGGTAGCTGCTTCAGAGCTCGCGGCCAATAGACTGCAGGGGGGCCAAGTGATCATTCAGAGGCTAGGTGCTCTTGCGTTGAGCAGCCTAGATCCGGATCATGGTCTTGGGTGGTGGTCCTGGGGTGCATTTTCAGTGAGCCAAAGCTGGTGGGGGCTGAGGCAACCCCCTAACAGTTCCAGCAGCTGTGAAAACCCAAGCAATTTGGGACAGAGCTTTCCCCTCTGGAAGCAGAGCTCCACAGAGCTAAAAAGACCAATAATTCACTGGCAACATGAGCAGGAAAAGGAAGCAAAGTAAGAACAGCAATAAAACTCTAGAATCCTTTTTTGGAGACAAAAAGGATCAAAGCACGGAGTGGGAGGAAGACAACACAGTCGGAACTCCCACACCAAAAGCTTCCAAGAAACATGAAGATTGCCTACAAGCCATAGATCAGCTGAAAGAGGACTTTGAAAACCAAATGAGAGAAGTACAAGAAAAATTGGGAAGAGAAATGAGAATGATGCAAGAAATTCATGAAAAGAGAGTCAACAGCCTGACTGAAGAAAATAACACCTTAAAGAACAGATTAACTCAAGTGGCAAAAGAGGCCCAAAAAGCCTCTAGGGAGAAAAATGCCTTAAAAAGTCAAATTTGCCAGATGGAAAAAGAGTCTCAAAAGCATTCTGAAGAGAATAATTCCTTCAGAATTAGAGTGGAGCAAGTGGAAGCTAATGACTTTATGAGAAATCAAGATACTATTCAACAGATCCAAATAAATGAAAAAATAGAAGGCAATGTGAAATATCTCCTTGAAAAAAACCACTGACCTGGAAAATAGATCCAGGAGAGAAATTAAAAAATTATTGGATTACCTGAAAACCATGATCAAAATAAGAACTTAGAAAGATTTAAGATACTACTGAATTCACCTGGCTAGGTGGAAGCAGCCCTCCCTTTGCATGTTTCTCTTGTTTTTGGACTCTGAACTTTGTTCCCTTCCATGTTAATTGTGTTGACCATCTCTGTCGTGGGGCCATTGGCCATCATCTTCCTTCTACTTCTCCCTGCTTATATTCCTCTTGGCCCCACAGCTTTACCCCGTGTCACTGTCTTTGATTGCTATGTGGGAGTCATTTCAGTACTTTAAGAGAGGTTAGCACCCTCAGCCGCCTGCATCTCAAAAAGCATATCAAGATGGGGCGGCTAGGTGGCGCAGTGAATAGAGCACCGGCCCTGGAGTCAGGAGTACCTGAGTTCAAATCTGGCCTCAGACACTTAACACAAAAACTAGCCGTGTGACCTTCGGCAAGTCACTTAACCCCAACTGCCCTCTAAAAAAAAAAAAGCAAAAAAAAAAAACATATCAAGATGATTTGGGCCCATCCCCCATTGGGGAAGCTTTACTGAGATTCACAGACTAATCTCATTAAATATTTAATAGGAAAAAATAAAAGTCCTCCAGAGTAAGCAGCCAGAAGTCTGGGGTCTAGAGTCCATGCTTGATTTTGTGGACAGCCTAGTGAGGGGTGAAATCTGGAGTAAGTTGCTTGACATGGCAGAGGAGAGAATCTGAAGCAAACAAGAGGGAACAATAATGGTATTTATGAACTTAGTGGAGGGTAATGCTATATGGCTATTACTTTCAGGTTGAGCCTCTTCTTCCTGGGAAACATGGGATGGAAGAAAGGGTAAGCCTCTAGGTGATGGGGGAGAAGGGCAGGAATGTTTTATCTTCTCAATATGTGTCCCTTCCGAAAAAAGTTAATTGATGTTAATTGGTTAACTGATATTGGAATGATAATCACTGGAGGGTAATGATGATTAGAGATACTAACAGTAACTGATATTTGATATGAGAAGAATACACTGGACTTGGGGCTCAAACCAATGGAATCAGAGAAAGATGCTGCTAATCCCTTGGGAGTACCTAGAACCCCTAGTACTCCTCTTACTAGTTAGCATTTGTATGTCGAGCCATTTTTCAGTCATGTCTGACTCCTCATGTCCCCATTTGGAGATTATTTGGCAGAGACACTAGAATAGTTCACCATTTCCTTCTCTAGCTCATTTTACAGATGAGAAAACTGAGGTAAACAGGGTGAAGTGACTTGCCCAGGGTCACACAGCTAGTAAGTGTCTGAGGCTGGATTTGAACTCAGGAAGATGCGTTTTCCTGGCTTTAGGCCCAGCCCTCTATCCACTGTATCATCTAGCCACCCTTACCTAATATTTACATAGCCCTGTAAGGTTTTCAAAACACTTTACAATTATTGTTTTACTTGTTCTTCACGGCAACTCTACAAGGCAGGCATCACTATTACCCACATTTTTCAGAGGAGGAAACTGAGGCTGAGAAAAGTTATGTGACTTTCCCAGGGTCACATAGCTGGGAAGTGTATGAGGCAAGATTTGAATTCAGATCTCCCTGGCTCCAGCTATCTCATTACAACAACCCTGTGGAGTAGCTGCTGCTGTCATTTCCTTTTTACAGTTAGACGTCTGAGGCTAAAAGGAGTAGCTGACTTGCTCAGGGACAAAGTAGCCAACAGCTGAGGTAGGATGGAAGGATCATAACCCAGGGCAGGCTTGGTAGCCCCAAGCAACGGTATTTTGTAATTCTACTTTCCTCCTTTTCTGGTTATTAAAGCGTGGTTAGCACCTAATCAGAGCATTGTTTTTTAATTAAAATTTAGGGCCTAATACTGTGTTCCTTTACTGGGAGAAAAAAAAAATCCCACGGAATAATCTGAGCGCTTCGGTATTTAAATTCAGTTTAAAACAAACCATTTCCCTGATTAGGTGTTTGCTGCATTTTGAGTTCTATAATTTAAAAAGTCAATTTGAGGATAATGACCATCTTTTAAAAGAAAAAGTTCCTGCAGTAAAACCACAGGCTTTGTCAGAGAGATGGCCCAGGGAGGAACTGAAGCCAGGAAGTAGCTGGGGTGATCAATTGTTTGGTTCCATCCAGGCCCCTGGGCCCTGATGCATTTCTAGAAACTTTGAGGGGAACCTCAGGATAGATGGTTCTTCTGTTGTCTTAAATCCATCTAAGCTAAGTTTATATTTGGGGGGGAGGCAGGAGCACTGAAATTTTCTTGCCATAGAAACTCATGAATACTCTCTGCTAAGGTTCTTAAAGTATTGGAGAAAATCTTCAACACTTTAAATCCTAACCTCATTCAGCAAATACGTATTCCAATGCTATTAGCACCCTGGTTGTTGCTGCAACAGATACAGAAGGAAAAGCCAAACTGAACCCATTTAAAAACCTTTTAAGTACAGAAAACATTGAGCTGTGTGTGTGTGTGTGTGTGTAAGGCAAAGTTTAGGTAAGCAATATTGTGTGGTGGTGGATTGGAGTTATTTGTGACACTAGTGAGGACAGCTCAAATTTAACCTTAGACACTTAGCTTCATGAACCTGGGCAAGTTACTAAACTTAGGTCTGCCTCAGTTTCTTCATCTGTGAAATGGGGATAAGAACAGCATTGACATCCCAGGGTTATTGTGAGGACAAAATAAGATCAGATTTGTAAAGTGCTACGTAACCCTTAAATTATAAATACCAGCTATTATTATTATTGTTGTGGTGGTGGTTGTTATGTATTGCAATGACAACAACCATAAAGGCAAAGCTTAGATAAAACAGTGGATCCTGACTCTTAAAGGATTTAGGTTACTGTTGTTCCGGCATTCAGTTGTGCTGACTCTATGTGATGCCATGGACTTTTTCCAAACATACTAGAGATGTTTGCTCTTTCCTTTTTACACATGAGAAACCGAAGCAAATAAGGGTTTAGTGACTTGCCCAGCATCACACAGAGAGTAAGCATCCGAGGCTGGATTTGAACTCAGATCTTCCCTGACTCCAGGCCGAGTGCTTGTATCCACTGTGCTATCTCGCTGCCCCTAAATGTCAATAAAAGTGCTTACACGCCTGCACCCCATCGTGTTAAAGCTCAGATGAGCCCATGAACATAAAGCATGTTGTAACCACAGTCTTATTGATCTCTGCGGCACTCTCTCCACTCCACCCACCCTTAGCACCTCCAACTGGCCAGGTTCAGAGGGAGCACTAAATGAGTGGTTGCTTTGAATGGAATAA
>CM053593.1:332090192-332114346 GCA_028646575.1 Pseudocheirus occidentalis | reverse complement strand
ATTTATAAATACAAAAGAGTTCTGCCCTTAAGGGACTTATATTCTAAGGAGGGGGTAACACATTTAAGGGAGTGGTAGCCAGTTAAGACTTATCATCTAGGAAGTCATAAAGATGGTGAATGGAACAATATGGAAAGTCTACTGACTTACCCTTTCCAAAGCAATGTTAGGGTTAATTTCAAAGGGATAGGTATGTGGCAAGGGGGAAATAGCTAGGGTGAAGATGAGACTACTTTGCTACCCAGACAAATTGCTAAGGAAGGGGAGCAAAGGAGGGGAAGAGAGAGAGACAATGGGAGAGAGAGACAGAAACAGAGACGGAAAGACAAGGAGATAGAGTAAGAGACAGAAAAAAGAGAAAAAGAGAGAGTTTACCTTAAGAGATTATCTAACAAACCCTCAAGAAGCCCTCTAAAAACCCAAAGGAATAGTAAAACATTCACAGTACTCTAGCTGAATATCTTTTGGTCTCCCCTAAATATTCTTATTTCCTAGATGATCGATAGTGTCCTGGCCTATAATACCTTCTATCTACTCTCAAAACTGTTCAATGGCTTCCTCTGGTTTCTAGGATAAAGTACACCATAAGCAGCCTGGGACTTAAAGTCCTTTACCATCACATACTCACCTACCTTTCCAGTTTTATTCCATATTACTCTCTCCATTTCCCTTCAAACTGGCCTGGGGTTCCCCTCGGATGACATGACATCTCTGTCTTTGCACAAGTGGTCTCCCAAGTCTGAGATGTTCATGTGTATCTCACAGAATTCCTACATTCCCTGAAAGCACAGCTCAGGTGCCTTAAATCACACCCCCTTAATCCTCACCCCCAATTACCAGTGCTTTCTCTCTCTCTTCGAATTGCTTTATATTGACTTATATATGTGAAGACTATATTTCTCCAGAAGAACATAAGCTCCTTGAGGGAAGGGACTGATTTATTTCTGTATTTGTATTCCTAGCACCAAGCAGAGTGCTTAACACATTGTCGGTAATATAAATGTATGTTGAGTTGAAATGAGTAGGACAGCCCCTGTACACATCATAGTTTCATATCCTGAAAGTTTAACACTAATTTTACCTTGGCTTTTTTTGGTGGAAATGAGGAACATAGTCTATAGTTCTACAAAATGAAAATTGCAGTTCTCTATCTTTGTCCCCCCCAAAAAATATAGCCTGAGATTTCCTTAGGAGTCTCATGGCATTCTATTAACCATCCCCCATTCCCACACCACTACCACCCACCCCAACCAGATTTTAAGTAGGAGGGACTGAACCTGAATTCATCTTTTCATCCTAAATAATCGAGATAAAAGATGTAGCAGAGGGGAAAAAAATCTTCACACAATCGAAAGCTTTATAATAATTTGGCTTAAGACAGGTTTCAATGTCCTGCCTCAAGCACTCAGCAACCTCAAGTTAATTTAAAAAACACTAGACATGCATTATGTGACAAAAGAGAAAAACTCAGCAAGCTTTTAGCCTGGGAAATTAAGGAGGAGAGGGCTTACAGCCTGATATTTTCAATTAACACCCTATATGTTTCTACAACCCATGACCTGTCTGAAATAAATGAAACCTCTTCTGCAAGCTGCCCCAATTTGTATGAATCAATCCAGAGTAGGAGAGAGAACAGAATGAGCAGCTTGCTTCTTTTTTAGCAGATTTTGGTGCCTAATGAAAATGCCTCAAAGAGAGGAAATTTCAAAACACACAAATAAAGACAGGTATCCTGCCATCCAAACTTTCTTCTTGGGGGGTGCACATTGAAGACGAAGCTAAAATCATTCTCTTGGGAGGAACCTAATTTTGGAGAATATTCTCGCTCCCCCAGACCAAGATAGCCATAAGACTACTGTTATAGGTTGTTTTTTTTCCCAGAAAATGTATTTCCCCAAAGTCTCAAGACCTAATTCTTGTCGTAGTCCTCTCAGAACTCCAAGGAAGAAAGATTCTGTTGACCAATATTTTTGTTCCATTCTGATTATAATTGGAACAGTGCTTGCCCTGAGTTGAAATCCCCTACTTCTACATTGTATAGTGCAGCAATCAGAATGTTATTAACATAGATTCTCCTCTGGTAATCTCTCTAGACTTTTTAATCTTATATTCTGTGCTCCTAAACCCAGATCTCCCTGTTTGGAGTCTCTTTAGACACATAGGTTGGGGGTTTGGGGATAGTGGAGAAATAATCATTGAATGGAGGTTCACCCTGAGGAGTCCATTAGACCTTAGCATAAACACACTTCAAATATTAACATAAGCACTCAGAATTCTGAGTAATCCTCCAATTTCTAGAACTCTTTACCTGGAAGAGGAGAATGAAATTGTTGGGGTTCCTTCCACTACATCCTCCACTAATAGTTCTAATATTCACTCTAAGGAACTTATTGAAAGCTTTGAAAAAGTATTATGCTACAGTATTTAAATGTGGGAATAGAATAGCAATGTTATTCCTGCATTATTATTGCAGTGTAGTATTATTATACAATAATCACACTGAATAATTATTGCATTATTATTCTTATATTATTATTGCACAACAGAAGATCACAGTTGCATCCTGCTAGTTTGTATTTTAGACAAGAATCGAGTGTGATAACTTCATCAGTGGAGTTCCCTACAACAAACTTGATGAGTTTACCAGGTGGAAAGCTTTTGCTTGCACCTTGGATTATATCTTCTCGTGGAAGGCATTGATATACCTCTGGGCACCTTTGGGGAGACAGGTTTCAACCATGTTCTCTGAATTAAGGAGCTATCTTTTTCTTACTGGCACATAAAAGGAAGCAGAGAGTCAACCACCCTCAGACCTGGTCCTTTTCCATCTTCTTGAGGGCAAGGCAGGGCAGGAGTAGAACTATAAGGAGGGGGGGGATCTAGGCAGGGAAAGGGATGGTGTACACCCTCCTAGGTACCATTAATGGCTACCTTGGAGAAGAAATACATGACAAAAGCAGACATGTTTTCACCCACTCCTTATGAGAGAAGAGTTCAAGGCCCCATACTTTGGGGAAGTATTGTATAAACTCTCAAACATGTGGTAGTTGTGTTGGTAAGAGAAGAGGATATAAAAAATGTGACTTCTGAAGCTGGAGCAGCAACAAGAGATTAAAGTCATGACATAGAGAAACAGAGGATCTGGTCTTTGCCTTCTGCTTTTTTTTATTGTTACATGTAGTTTCTTTTAAATTTTAATTAATATTAACAAGCATTTTTCTCTCCCTCCCACTACCATTGCAAAAAAAAAACAAAAAACACCACCCTTGCAACAAAAATGTGCAGTTAAGCTAGAAAAAAAATTCCCACATTGGTCTTGTCCAAAAATAGAAGTCTCATTCTGCCTCCTGTGTCAGTCCATCACCTCTCTGTTAGGGGAAAGCTCGCATTCATCTTTGGTCCTTTGGAATTGTAGTTGTGTTGGTCATCGCATTGCTTAAAATTAAGTCTTCATAATGTTCAGTAAGAACAGTAAGTATGAATTATTGTCCTGGTTCTACTCACTTCATTCTGTTTCTGTTCATACAGGCTTCTTCTAAGGTTTCTCTGAAACAGTCTCTTTGATCATTTCTTAGAATAAAATAGTATTCCATTACATTCATATACCACAAATTATTCAACCATTCCCCAATTGATGAGCATCCGCTTAGTTTGGTTTCTTTGCCACTACAGAAAAAAAAAGTTGCTATAATTTTTTTTTACTTATGGGTCCTTTTCCTATTTCTTTGATCTCTTGTTTAGTAGTGATATCACTGGGTCAGAAGGTATGCACAATTCAATAACTTTTTGCTTTGCCCTCTGAGATATTTTCAGGAGCCATGTGGATGGTGCAGGTCTTATGGGAAAGCAATCGTCCCCACAGCAACACCAAGTTCATTTCTATTGCAAGGGAATATATTTTCTTAGGGTAGTACCATAAGTCTAGATGCCTATCTGGATCTCTAAGATGAGACTAGAAGGCAAAACTCAGTGGAATGTTGGTGTGCTGCCTCTCCAGTAATCACTTGTGTTTTTCTTCATAGAGGAGTTCCAACCAAAATTTGGACAAATTTTGGACTTTGGAGAAAGCGGGACTCAGTGTAGAGGTAAGAGAATTGTATTGATTATTTATGGGATATTGTGTTTTCTGTATGTATTTACTTATATAGGATCCTATGAGTGTTTTGTATTTTGTATATTTTCTTCAGGGTTTTTTATCTGGTTTTTGTAATGTTACTTTAAGTGCTTATATGGGATCCAGGGACCTCTTTTATTCATATGTATGGAAACCTAGACCCAAGCTATATTTGGAGATTTTCCTGGAGTAAATTCCTCATAGTGGCAATAAAAGCCAAAGAGGGATATTTTCTGGGTTACCTCCAAGATTGAACTCAGTCCATGGAAACCCAGAACCCAAGATGCTGTGCTTGGTAACATCAATACTCCAAATACAAACTATTCCCAAGCTGCACAGGAAATTATATGTGAGGAGAAATAAGCAAGGGGAAAAAACAATTTTCAAAATTATAGCTAAAATTTTGTACAATCCATGTAATAGAAAGATAGGGAGACTACTGAGCTAAGAAAAACTGAAAAGGAGAAAGTTCTGCCATATTATAAGCATTGTTAATTTCAGGTATTTTAAGATCCTGTAATCCTATCAGTATGAACACTCCTGTCCCTGACCCCTCTATGATTGATCTTGACCACTCTATAATTAAGTAAGTTATGGATTAAGAGCTAGAAGGGATTTTAAAGACCATCTAGACTGAAAACAACTAGCATATTGTTCACAAGAGTTACTATGTCCAAAAAATTCATCACTCAGCAGCCCAGTGTACAGGACTATGGTCTGCTTTTGACTTAGGTGAAACAAAGAAAAGATGGTTGGAAAAGGGATGTACTCTGGCAGTCCTCTCCACCTTCTCTGGAAACAGTCAACCGCCTATAATATTTTTACTCTCTCCTTTTCCATCAAAGTTTTCTTTGGGATTTCCCTCCTGCTTCTTTGACTCCCTTCTTTACCTTGGCTGGCTGCTTTTGTCTTCTTTGCTCGCTCTTCCTCTTCCCCTCTCGTTGTGAATTTCCTTGAAGTCTCCATCTTTGACTCTCTGTTATTGATTTCTAATCTCAATTTTGGGGTGAACTAATCTACCCTTGAGGCTTGATCTTTGCAACTGATTCCCAAATCCATACCTCCAGGCTTACCTTATCATCCATACTACAAACTGGTATTTCCAATAGTCTACGGCAGTGGTTCTCAACCTGTAGGTCATGACCACTTTGGGGGGTCAAAAGACCCTTTCACAGGGGTCACCTAAGACCATCGGAAAACACATATTTCTGATGGTCTTAGGAACTGAGACACTGCTCCTCTATCTGTCTCCAGGTGGGTCCACCCACATGTAGATATGCCCACATACGAGTATTAAAGGGTTGTGGTATTAGAAAGGTTGAGAACCACTGGTCTACAGGACACTTAATTGGGTTGTCATAGGATTGGGAACTGAAAAGGACTTTAGACCAAACTTTTTCTTTCAGAGATCACAAAACAGAGGTCCAAAGTGGGAAATGACATGTTCAAGTTACAGAGAGAGTAATGGAACTGAGATTCTAATGAAAGTCCTCTGACTCCAAATCCAGGTCTTTTGTATTGCCTTACTTTGATTAGATGGCCTGCAGTTACATCATACTCCACATATACAAAATGAATTCAGCCCTCTGTCCCATTCTTCCTCCTTTCCCAAACCAGCCACCTTTCCCATTTATGTTAATATTACCACTTTTTTCTCATTTTCAGCCTAAAAATCCCTGACTCTTTTTCATAACCTGCATCCAAATCTTGTCATTTCTCCCTCCAAAATTGTCCTTAGAGTCAACCTTTCCCACTCCTATTTTGCTCACTCCCATAAACATAGAATTATAGACCTGGAACTAGATGGAACCATAAAGATCATTAATCCAACTTCATTTTATGGATGAAGAAACTGAGTTACCTAGAGGTTAAATGACTTGTCCAAAGTCACTTGACACATTCCTATAATAGCCCTAACAAGTTGTTCTGCATCCAATTTCTTCCCATATTAATTCATTCCATCTTCTGCCACCAGTTTATTTTTCCTAAAATACCACTCAAGACCTTACAAATAGCTTCTTATTGTCTGCTAGATTAAATGTAAACTCTTTAGCTTGGTTTACAAGGCCTTCTGTGTGCTGGCCTCAATCTACATTCCCAACTTTACCTCCTAAATATGCATCCTCCTCCTACATATTCCACCCTACCTTCTAAATATTCATTCCATGTTTCACCAACTGCATCTTCCCACTGGCTACAGAAGTCAGGCTATGCTCATTCTTCTCTCTTCCTATTATTTCCACCCAATCTGAAATGGCAGGTCTCTTCATTTCTACGATGCACATTCAACCAACTGTTCAAAGTCCAGTTTTAGTCCTTCCTCCACTGGGAAGCCTTCACCAGTTTCTCCAGCTAATAATGAATCTGTGGACAGTCCCACACTTTTCTCATTTTTTTCATGTACAGCATATTTTATACTTAAAAGAAGCATAAGTTCCTGAAGGGCAGGATTCATGACTTGGATTTCTCTGTATGCCTATAATGTATTGGGAATATTCTACTACAGTGTAAGCACCTTGGGGATATGGGAAATATGGGGAAACAGGCACATTAATAGACTGTTTGGTAGAGCTATGAATTGTTCCAGCTTGGAATTATGGCCCAAAAGTTGCTTAGCCACAAATACTCCTTGACTGAGAGATACCACTACTAGGTCTATACCCCAAAGAGATCAAAGAAAGAGGAAAAGGATTCACATGTACAAAAATATTTCTGATAATTCTTATTGTATTGGAAAAACACTATGAACTTAGGGAATATCCTTCAGTTGAGAAATGGTTAAACAAATTGTGGTATATTAATCTAATGGAATACTATTATGGGTTCAGAGAAACCTGAAAGACTTGTAAGAACTTATGAAGAGGGAGGTGCCCAGAACCAAGAGAACAACTGATACAAGAGCAAGAACATTATAAAGGCAAATAACTTTGAAATACTTAAGAATTCTGTTTAATACAATTACCAAAGATGATTCCAGAGGACTGATGATAAGAAATGCTAGAATCTGACAAAGAGGTGATGGATTCAGGATGCAGAAGATATATGAGCAATGTGGGCATTGGTTTTTCTTACCCATACAAATTTGTTACAGTAGGGATTTCTTTTTGTTTTTCTTCCTTTTCAATGGAGGGGGAGAGAGAAGAAAGAAAAAAAATGTTAACTAATTGAGAAAAATACTTTAAAAGAAAGAATATAAGTTTCTTGAAGGCAGGCACTTTTCTTTTCTGTGTCCACAATGATGAGCAAAATGCCTGGAACCTAATAGGTACTTGATAAATACTTACTGATTGATTGATAGGGGTCCAATAAGTAAGCGACATTCTTTTTTTTTTCTTTAATCATGCATGGTGCATCTACAGTTTTTTCCCCAACATCTCTGACCCCTGAACCTGTACAAAGATGGTGTTGTATTTAATTTGCATCTAAAACCATTATCCGTAGACTTCAAGGATAATATGGGAACTGTGATTCAATTTAATTTTAAAAGACCAAGGGCTCCACCCACCTACTCAACAGGAGAAAATATGCACTGGGAAAAAGTGTTTAAGAGTAGACCTTAATTTAAAAAGGCCAAGGTCTCTAGCTATATCCCAGGCCATTGCCAGTCATCTTGAATTAGGTCTTACTATGGATTCCAATGATTCTGGAAGACAAGAGTGAGATTGGTGACTTTGTATAGCTCTGCCTCACTTAAATCCAATTATGTGCAAGTCAAGACATCACCCTCATGATGTCATTAATACTCTTTGAGAACAAAGGACAAACAGCAACAAGAGTAAAACAGAGGGGCCACTAGGTGGCACAGTGATAGAGCACCGGTCCTGGAGTCAGGAGGACCTTGCTTCAAATGTGACCTCAGACATTTAACACTGACTAGTCATGAGACCTTGGGCAAGTCACTTAACCCCAATTGCCCTCCAAAAAGCAATGAATGAATGAATGGATAAATAAATAAATTTTTAAAAGGAGTAAACCAGAGACCCTCAATAGTGATAAAGCTTAGGTCTCCTGTTTATAAAACCTGTTGGCTTCTAGCTATCAAAAACAACAATTGACCAATATATGGCACCAAAAAAGAAAGAAAAAAAAGACCATGCTGGTCCTTTGGTCATGCTACTCTCTGACTCAAAAAAATAAATAAATAAATTGAAGAATCCCCTCTACAAGATGACAAGTGTCCATCTAGGTTTTCCCTTGAAGATCTCCAAGAAAAATGGACCCACTATCTTTCAAGGAAGTCTATTCTATTTTTGTATATTTCTGAAAAGATGTTTTTCCTCATATCAAACCTAAATTTCTCTCTTGGCAACTTCTTTCCATTGCTCTTACTTCTGCCTTCTGTGAACAAAAAGAATACATCTAAACCCAATTCTACACCATAGCCTTTTGAAGACAGTTATCATCTCCCTCTAAGGTTTTTTTCTTCTCTAGGCTAAAACATGCCTAGTTCCTTTGAAAAATCCTTATGCATGCATGAGCTTATAGTTAGTAAAAGTACTAGATATTGAAACAGGATGTCTCCTGTGTAATAAGAGCTTCCTACTAAGTAAGACTCACTCTCCCCCTGGAACAATTAATTAATCTAATTAATCCATTAGATTAATATACCACAATTTGTTTAACCCTTTCTCAATTGAAGGATATTCCCTAAATTCATTGTGTTTTTCCAATATAATAAGAGGATTGATGCTTCCCTTAAAAGCTTCAAAGACATCACCAGAACTTGACTGACCCAGGGAGATGAGGCTCAAGCTGTAGTTCTCTTGATGCAGCTTCTTGGTGTCCCCTGGGTGTGTTGACATAGCTTTCTGGCTACCTAAAGTCATAAAAATGCCTACCCATGTGCAGTTGGGGCGCTTCAAACTTGGCAGATATCCCAAGATCATGCAAGTCATCATACTGAGATGAGAGGGGATATCAACTCAATCTAAGTGCTGTTGTGTCCTTGTTGAATATCATTTCTATGATTTGGCTAATAAATCTCCTTTTTTTAACTGTCGAATGACCTTTAAGTTTCTGATTTTGTTTCAACATTCAACCTAAACTAGAAGAATACTAGTTTGAATCATGTCCCCCTCCCCACAAACTGGCTTCCAATTCTACTTCCAACACTCACTAGCTATATGACCCTGGCCAAGTCACTTAGCTTCTCAGTCTCAGTTTCCTTATATGTGAAATGGGCATAATATTAAATGCCTCATAGACCTATTGTGAGTACCAAATGTGATTATGTAGGGCAAGTACTTTTTCCAAAACTTAAAGCACCAGAAGGGTCAAGTATCACTCCCAAATACATCCATGATCTCACCAATATAGGAATTCCCTCCAACAATTCAGGCCACACACAACTTGACCACATCTGCCCATCTTGCATGACCCTTATCCATGTCTTCCCATAAGTTCTCCATTGGTCATCCACCCAGTGTTCTAGGGGCCTTCCTTGTTTTAAGTTTCTCCAGCTATCAAGAGAATACCAGAGAAGGACTCCAACTACCTACTTGTCATCCCTTATACTCACCATTTGACAAGATGATTCTCTTTTCCTATGAGATTTCCCTTAATCACATCTTTTGCTCCTCCTTAAAAAAATATTCTTCTTAATTCTTCTCCAACCCACACTCATGATTCTCTATTGACTTCTTCTACCATTCCCCAGAAACTTCTTCATCCTGAAAGCTACCTACCTCCCTGGACTTCACATGTTAGAGGTATTTGCCACCTTGGAACTTCTCCTTCTGACTGGTTTGTTCCTCTCTGAGCCTCTATTTTAAGGAGAATGCCCAGTTCATCCACATCTTCATTCCTGTCCAGGATACACTCTTGACTCTCCAGACTTTTTCTACTATGCCCCCGTACTATGTACCTTCATCTCTTTCCCCTCCATCTCCACTTTCAGCTTCTTTTATGTATTGTCTACAATAGATTACAAATTCCTTGAGGGCAGGAACTGTCTTTACTTCAGTGTCTAGTCATATTTCCAGTGCTTTACACAGTATCTGACACATTGTAAAAGCTTAATAAACTCTTGCTGACTTGACTTTGATGTTTATTATTGTTTATATGTTGCATTCTACTTATATCTACCATATGCTTTTCTGTTTCTCTCTTGGTGAGATTCATTTTTAATTTTTTTGGAGGTTGTTATATCCCATGTCTCACTGCCATATTAAAATGCTATTAGAATACTAATATTTAAAAGATTGGCTTTTGTTTCCATGGAATGTTTGGGGTCCTTAAAGGAACTTGGTGATTTCCTAAAGGCAATCTAACCTCCTCTCCTTCTCCTCTTCATCTCTAAACCCCATTCACTATTCATCTGTATTGTGTGCCCCAGAGATGCATACGTATGGATAGAAACATTCTCTAGGTTTTCTCTTCAAATGCATGTCATAGTCTGTGCAATATACATTCTTCATCCACATCATCTTTCCTATGTGAATGGTCAGGCCAAACTCTTTTAAGTGGTTATAGTTCTTTCAGGAGGCTCAGTGGTGTTCCAGGGCTTGGTGCATCTAGACAAATATCATCCATACATGAAAACATATGGAGGACTTCACCTTCCACAGAGGTCAAGTTGTACTATGTGCTGAATCTCATTGAAAAACACCTTAGGTGAGGTTATAATCTCTGTTTTATGCAGCTAGGTGGTGCAGTGGATAGAGCACAACCTGAAATCGAGAAGACCTGAGTTCAAATCTAGCCTTAGAGACTTACTAAGTATCTTTGGGCAACAAGTCACTCAACCTCTGTCTGCCTCAGTTTCTTCAACTGTAAAATAGAAATAATAATAGCAACAACTTTCCAGGACTGATGTGAAGATAAAATAACATTTGTAAAGTGCTTAGCACGGTGCCTGGCACATCATGGGTACAATATAAATGAAAGTTTATTATTATTATTATTATTGTTATTATGTTTTACCTAATTTTTGCAATTATCACTGAATAGGGCTATTTCTGTTGTTACGTCACACAAGGAATCCTGGAGTATTTTGGTAAACAGATAGAAGACACCTCATCAGAACAGAGTATTGGGGATGTTTTGCTCTATTAAATCAAATACTTTTTCATAATCAAGAAATAACAACTACAATGAGATTTGCTATATCCTTTGGTCAATTGTGAAATAGCAAAGATGCGGCCTGCCATTGAATACGGCTTATGGAAACCAGCTTATTCCCTACTCATTTAAGGGTGCCCACAATTCACACAGAGAAGACGCACATAAAGTCAATATTATTATTGTTCTTGTTCTTAGTCATCATTCTGGTTGTCATGCTCTGTACAATCTCAACCTTATTAATGTCCTTCCTTCCTAAAATGGGTTGCCCAGAAGTGAATATAATCACCTAGATATGATTTGGCCAAAGAAAAATACACAGACATTATGTTTTTCTTTTTTTTCATTTTGGAAGGGGAAGGGCAGGGCAATTGGGGTTGTGACTTGACCAAGCTCACACGGCTAGTAAGTGTTAAGTGTCTGCATCGTGTGTATGATGACCAACCTTGATAAACTGGACTCTTCTCAGCAATGCACAGTTATAAGACAACTCTACAAGTCTCAGAATGGAAGGAGATGTCTACATTCAGAGAAAGATCTAGAAAGAACAGAGTTTAAATGGAGACTGAAGCAATCTATGTGCTATCACTCTTTCCCATGTTTGGTTTTGTTTCTTTTTTCCCATTGTTCACTCCATTGATTACAACTCTTCTATCCAACCAGACTAATGTCCAATGTGAAAGTATTTGAAGATTCTATACTTGATTGCATGCTGCCATGGTTGGGGTGGGGGAGGGGAGAAAATTTGAAACTCAAGGGATTCTGGAACTGAATCTTGTAAACTAAAAGTAAATAAACAAATCAATTAAAAAAAGAAAAGAAAAGAAAAAAATTAACTTAAAAAGAAAAGTGTTAGGTGTCTGAGACCGGATTTGAACTCAGGTCCATCTGATTCCTGGGCTGGTGCTCTATTCACTGTACCATCTAGCCACCCCACACTATGTTTTTCTTAATGCAACTAAGGATCATATAATCCTTCTTGACTACATATTACATTGTTGATTTGCTCCACCAAAGCCTCCAGATGTTTTTTTCAGCTGTACTACCATTTAGCCATGCCTCCCCCATTTATTACATGCATGATACTGGACATCTGAAACAAACCTATAAAAATCTTTTACTTAACTCTCATGTCAATATCTATTAATCATATCATTTAATTATATATCATTATCATGTATCACACATTAATATCAATTAATCATATAAATTAATGATATTAGAAATAACATACCTACATATGCATTGCCTCCCCTGCTAGATTATAAGTACTCTGAAGGCAAAGAGTGTGCTATATACTACTTTGTAGTAATAAATTAGACTCTCAATAAATGATTAATTTTTTTCTGTATCAGAAAAACCTTTGTAGAAATTCAAAGGGAATTATCATTTGTTTCTACAAATATGCAGATAAGTAGCAAAGTCTTTGATGTTGGGCATGAGAGAAAAAATACAGATGCTTTTCCCATTCAAGAATCCTTTATATTCAAGAATTTTCATATCTCAAAGCACAAGTAGCTTACGGACTAAAATTAAAAAGTCTGTTACCTTAGATCATTGAGCCGCTGGGAACTCACCAAAATCCTGGAAATTGGAGTATCCAATATAAAATTATGTTCCTCCCTTTCAACTGTTTTTACAAATAACATTCAGATTCATGTTTAGCCACATGGGAAGGAGATTCAAAATTCAATTCAACAAACATTGATCAAGCAATAAATACACACTACTTATTTTGTACTTATCTTGTATTTAATTATCTGTATGCATATTGCTTATCCCACAAAATAATGGTAGCTCCTTGTAAATAGATTTTTTCATTCTTTGTAAGCTTTATGCCTAATACAATGCCCGAAAAACAGTAGATACTTAGTACACATTATTAAATTGAATTGTTGTAAGTCATATATGTGTCATGCATTGTGCAAAGCACTGAACACACACAGACAAAAAGAAATAACCTTGCCCTCTAGGGGCCTATATTCAACTTGGAGAAGGATGGATAGCATGCTTTTCTTCTTGCCTCCAAAGGATAAAGGGAGGCAGGGATTACTCCAGGGATCATTTGGGGCACAAGATGCTGGAAATGTTCTGAGTTCCTTCCCAGTGAACCAAGACTCAGTGATGTGGACAAAATAGTCTAAAATTCAAGTCACTGTGCATGCAATGGAAGCTGTTTGGAAGAATTCCCTTGGCAACTCTCTTAAAGCAGGCTGGACTTGGAGTCAGAGGACTTCAGTTCAAACTCCACCTTTATTTATTCACAAGTGAATAAGATCACACAGGGGATCTTAAATAAATTCAAGTCAACAGCATGCCAGGCTAAGCCCTGGCAATATAGCAAAAGATAAAAAAACCAGCACTTGTTCTGAAAGACCTCACAAAGGTAAAACTACTCTACTTCTCTGGGTCTCAGATATTAATCTGGCCTCAAACAAATGCCAGCTGTGTGACCCTGGACAAGTCACTTAACTCTGCTTACCTCTGTTTCCTAATCTGTAAAATGAGTTGGAAAAGGAAATGGCAAACCACCCCAGCAAAGAAAACTCCAAATGGGGTCCCAAAAAGTTGGATATGACTGAAATGACTGAACAACATTCATAAAATGACATAGCCTCTCAGTTCCTTTCCATTTCAAAATCTATGATCTTACAATCATTTCTGTTCGCTCCTTTATGCTCCATCAACTCTCTCTGCAGATGTCCCCACTTCCTTCTTCACCGAGAAAAACAAGACATCTCTCCTATTCCACCACACTTTAAAACTTGTCTATACTTTCACCCAACCCCTCCTGGTTTTCTGTGTTTTCAGAGGAAGAGGCTATCAAGGCCAAGTCCTTTATTGTTTCCTATTTTCCTAATGTCTCCCACCTCTCCTAGGAGTTTGTCTCATCCATCATTGCCACTCTCATCTTCATTGTATAAATATACTCAGGTCTCACCTATACTTAAAAACCCTTTACTTTGCCCTACCATCTCCTCAATCTAATTCCTTATATCTCTCTTCCTTTTTACTATCAGATTCCCAGAAAAAGTCATCTGCTTTCACCACCTTCAATCTTTTGCCACCCACTCAGTTCTCAACTCCACTGTCATTTTAATTCCAACATCAATAGTTGCCTGAAATCACTATATTTGATTTTACCAATGATATCAACTGCTAACTCCCATAGTCTTTTCTCAGTCTCTATACTCTTCAACCTCTCTAAAGTTTTTGCCGCACTGGTGTCTGCCCAGATACCTTGCTTCCTTTGGTTTCCATTATACTACTCTGTAATGCCAAGCAACAGCAGATTCCCAAAAGGATGCTACTGTGAACAGCTTTTAAGGTTCGGATTACACAGTAAGAGTGAACACTCTTGTTTATTCCATTACAAATCAAGGCAAACATTCACAATATATCACAATATAATATTCACAACATTCCAAGGTACTGTACAATATTCAGTCTTCCACTCATGGAGCAAATCAATAATCATTCAATCAATTCATAATACAATAATCAAACTTCCACTCATGGGGCAACCATACATCAACTCAATCAATCACTAAATACAATCATTAGAAAACCACACAAATCCTTCACTCCTCGGTGTCTCAGTTTTGTCCAAGGGAAGGCCTTTTCTTCATCTTGCCTCTGGGTGGTCTTGCTGATTCCCTGGATTCCCTTCCATGGCCCCAGCTCCCTCCTAAATCCACCAAATAGTCACCTGGATTCAGAAGCAGACAGCTGCCAGGTTCTTATCCAGTCCTCAGAGGTAGACAGCTCCCAGGTCCTCGTCCAGTCCTCAGGGCAATCCCCGGCACACACTGAAGTTCACAGAGGCCAGAACATCTCAAATCCTTCACCACTTCTCTTGCCTGGAACTCAAGGATCAGCCAGGCCATGAACAAAGTCTTATCCCAGTTGTGTTTCTTCAGTCCTCTAGCAGTTCAGCTGGCCCTAGGACCCAGAAGGAATATCAGCCTTCACCAGATTCTGTTCTCAGGAAAATTCCAATTCAGTTCTCAGTCAGCTTACAGATGCTGGGAGAGAAACTCTCTCTCTTTCCATCCCCCCTCCCCCTCAACTGGCTTCAGTGTCTATGAATCTTCCTTCACCAGGAGCAACATTCCAATTCTGTCTCTTTGTCTCTAGGATTCTTCCTTATATATAGTGCTGGCCTCTTGTCTCAGCCAATAGGCTTCTTCCATCAACAGGGGACTTCACACCTTCTCAACAGGGGACAGGGTTCACACCTTCCAGACAGAGCTCACACTTTCCATACAAAGCTCACACCTTCCATACTTAGCCCTAGGTCTGCTAAACTGATTGCTGTTGCACACTCTCTCTTGCTTCTATTTGCCTGACAAATCTTTCTCAAGTCTCTTGCTGAATCATCATTTGTGTTCCATCATGTCATCATGAATATTCCCCACTCTTGTGTCCTGGGCTTTCTCTCTCTCTCTCTCTGTATGTATGCGTGTGTGTATGTGAATGTGATGTGTGTGTTATATATATATGTTTTATATAAATATATACACACATGCATATACAAATGCACACTATTGATAATCACATCTATTAAGGATTTCACTGTTGTCTCTATTCAACTTTATTCTGCAAATATTTTTTAATTATGTGCAACCCACTAAGCTAAATGATGGGAGGACGGAAATACTAAAAAGAATAGTCCCTGCCTATGAGAAGTTTATATTCTATCTGGAAAGACAAGAACATAAGTAAATATCCACAAAATAAAAACATAAATACAATCATCTGCAATTTGGCACTTCATCAATATAGGCTGCATCCAATTGTACTAGATTGAGAAAAACAATAAACTAGGAAAATGTTTTCACCTGCTTCCCTCCTGATCCTTGTACTACAAGACAGATATTAATTAGCATATATATACAACAATTCCACCACCCTCCCACTCCCACCCCATCCCACACACACCCTGTGGTCTTTGCCATTGCTTAGTAGATAAGAAAAAAACGAGACAGTAAAAATTCTCTCCCTCTCCTACTGAAACTTCCCTTTTACCTACTCTAAATCCTCTTCCTTTTTCTCCTCTCTGCCTCTGTTTCTCTCTGTGTCTCTTCCTCTCTATCTGCCTCTCTGTCTTTGTCTCTCTGCCTCTCTGTCTGTCTCTGTCTCTGTCTCTCTGTCTCTCTGCCTCTCTGTCTGTCTCTGTCTCTGTCTGTCTGTCTCTGTCTGTCTGTCTGTCTCTGTCTCTCTGTCTCTCTGTCTCTGTCTCTCTGTCTGTCTCTGTCTCTCTGTCTCTGTCTCTCTGCCTCTCTGTCTGTCTCTGTCTCTCTGTCTCTGTCTCTCTGTCTCTGTCTTTGTCTCTCTACCTCTCTGTCTCTCTGTCTCTGTCTCTCTGTCTCTCTGCCTCTGTCTCTGTCTCTCTGTCTCTGTCTCTCTGCCTGTCTGTCTCTGTCTCTGTCTCTCTGTCTCTGTCTCTGTCTCTCTGTCTCTCTTTTTCTCTGTGTTTATCTGTCTCCTTCCTGCCACTTTCTTAAAGATGAAAAATAGTAGATGTTAGCTAACTTTCACTTTTATCACTCTTGTTATACTTGTGTTCAAAGTGAACATTTAAAAATTTACTAAGCATTTGGAGGCTACCAATTTTCTCTGGAGTAATGAATATTCAATTGAATTTAAATCAACAGGCATTTATGGAACACATTTCATGTGATCCAAGGCGTCCTTAGAGGAGGGCAGCAGGTTTCAGTGGAATGCATGCTAGATTCTAAATGAGTAAGGCTTGTACAAATTACTTTATCTCTCTGGGTTCCAACTTCCTCATCTGTAAAATGGGAATAATAACTTTTACAATACCTACCTCACAGGATCATGGTGAAGATCCTTTCTAAAGCTTAAGACAACATATAAATGCGAGTTGTTATTGTTGCAGAGATGACTATGGCATGGGTTCTGCCCTTAAAGCTATTTTTTGTGTAGTAGAGAGACGGATAAAAAATGCTTGTGATTAATCATAATACATCCTTGAATATGAGAACACAAAGGAGACATAAATGCAAAGCACTATGAGAATTCTGAGAAGTCCCACCTGCAAGTGAGGATATCAGAAAAAGCTTCATGAAGATATAGCATTAAAGGGTGAATAGAACATGATGGAGATATAGGAAAAGGGTATTCGTTGAGGGCAAAGGCACAAAGGTAGGAAAATACAGGAATTTCAGGGAATGGTAAGTGGTCCAATTTCATTGCAATGTGGGATACATGAAGGACAGCAATGGAATTGCAGAATTAGGGGGAAAAAACATCAGCAGTCACATAGAACAACCCATACTTGCAAAAGAATCCACTGTATATCATACCAAACAAAGGTTCATCCAGCTTTGCTTGAAGACTTCCAATGACCCAGAGTCCATTATCTCATTCCACTTTTGGACAGCTACATTTGTTAGCAAGTTTTCTTCTTGACATGGAGCTTAAATTGATCTCTTTCTAATTTCCCCACATTCCTACTTGTAAAACCTTGGATAGATCACTTTTTCTCCATAGGCCCTGAATTTCCTCATCTGTTCAATGAAGCAGTCAGACTTGATGACCTTTGAGGAACCACTGTGGAGTGAAGACCCCAGTGATTCCAAGGTCAAGGCTCTTTCCATTGCAACACACTGTCTCTTATATGCTGTGTATGTTTCCCAGCACCTAACACAATACTCTGCATACAAGAAGAATTTAATAAGTGTCTTACTTAGAAAGATTATTTGTCTAATAAAATCTATGAATCTAATAAAGTTGCTTAAGATAGAGACAAAAGGCGAAATTATACATAACATAGCTTTTTAGAATATATAAAAACACTTCTCCGCATCTGGGTGCTTGGAAGAAACTACTTTTTAAGAGAACTAAAGACCACATTAACCTTTCTCTCTTTTATTAACAAGTTGCCATCAGTGAAATTAGGCACTCTGCTTTTATGATGCTAATTGTATATTAAATTTTAATACTTGCTTTATATTTAGTTGCAAAAGCAACAGCTTTCTTGAAATGGTGGAGGGAGAGAAGCTATCTCAAAAGAAGCTGAAAGTGTTTACAAGGAAGAAGGATCCTGGAGCTCCTGCCTGAAATCCAATGTTTCTGTTTGGAACCTGTGGCCATAAGCAATCTTATGATGAAATGCCCAGTTTAATCGTTATTTTTCAAAGACCAAAAATACATGTTCATGATAAGCAGGGTTCTAGTGGAGCTGGGGTAGCTAATCCTTTGCAAGAATTGTTTGGTATTTCAGTTTTCTTTGCTCTTTTAATAGGTTCCACCCATGTGGAAATATTACCCGTGCATTGCATCCTCTGATTTGTAATGAAAACATTGCTTGGTTTTTTTGGTGTGAAATAGAAATCTGGCATAAAGAATTATTTCCTGCATTTTAGCTTTATATGCTGGAAGGAAAAAAGGAAGGAAATGATGGAGTGCTTGGGTACCTGTGCTTGGACTGCATTTCAAAACACTATCCCTGGCCTGTTTCTCCTCAGCCCAATGACACTATGCCTAGGAATTACTCATGAGTGGGCACCAGCAAAATACTTCTCTCTCTCCCTGGTGCAGTCACAAACTGCACCAATAAGAATTATTAGCTTGAACTGGCTTTGTACTGGCTCATAAAGATATTCTGTACCACTGGATTATCTATACCAACTCCCTACCTCATTCTATGCATCCTGGACTTTCCATTATGTGTATCTGAGACTTTAGACATGTGTATACTCCTATACAATCTATCTTGTCAAACAAGACGTTGATGGGTGGCAGCCTGGAATATCCTCAGTTGGTTCTGATCACTAGTTAATTAGCATAGGAGGCCTAAAACCACACCTCTCTGTGCCCCCATCCCCCTTGGGCTTTTACCAGATGAGCTCTGGGTAAACCGCCTGTGCAGTAGATACAAAAAGCACACGTTCCTTTACGAACTGACAAACTTTAACTGTACCCCTTTAAGGATGTATGTTCCTTGAGAACTTTTACCTGCTAAAAAGCCTAACTAAATTTTTGTCACTTAAAAATTTGATTTAAAGATTTCTTGAGTCGGCAAATTCATCCTAGATGACTCTGTCCAGTACTCTGGTCACTGAAGGGTCCCTGAACCTCTCAAACAGCATCAGAAAGGGGAAAAAAGAAACAAGAAAACGCTTAAGAGAGAGGCTGTTATTCATTGAACTGGGTTTCAAGTCCTTGGTTCTTATTCCCTTACACTTAGACCTGGCCGTGTTCTTTGCCTCTTGAGATCAGAATGTCCACCTTGATTGCATGTAAATGACAGTAAATCACTGCTGAACTGTGCCAAATAGTTTTTTCTTTTATTTCACAGGACCTTTCGCCTCTACATATATATTGATGTATGTGTTGATTTTTTCATTAGAACATAAGCTACTTGAGGGCAGACCCTCTTTTTGCTTTGTTTTCATCCCCAGTGCTTAGCTCCTAGCATATAATAAGCACTTAATAAATATATATTAATTAACTGATATTCAGCAATGGATGAAAATGTTACTAAAGCAAAATATGTATGCAAATTTAAATTTTAAGGTCTATATCATTTATCACTTCAGACTAAAAATAGTTAAAACTGAACACTTACTTTCTTATTAGATGTTCTTGACTTCAGGAATCCTTTATTAAATGCCTATTACATGCCAGGCTCTATGCCAAGCACTTAGAGTTAGAAAGAAAGGCAAAAACACAATCCCTCCCCTCAAGGGGCTCACATTGTAATGGGTGAAAAAATGTGCCAAGAATTATGTATATACAAGATATATACAAATATGTATATTCTGTTTATACAAGATATATACAGAGTAGATGGTCATCTTCTGAGAAAGAAGGTACTAGCAGTGGTGGGTCCTGGGGAAAGCCTTCTGCAGAAGGTGGAATTAGAGGTGTCTTAAAGAAAGCCAAGAGAAAGAGGTGAGGAGGGAGAGCATTCCAAGCATGGGAAACAACCCATTAAAAGATCAGGAAATGAAGTGTAATGTTCAAAGAAATAGACAGAAGGCAGATGATAGCTGGAGAAGAGAACAGTTTTAGAAGACAGGAAAAACAGAAAGGGGCAAAGTTGTGAATATATATATATAATTATATATACATACATATATGTATATTTATATAAATGTATATGTGTATCTCTCTGGAAGTCTGGTGAAGCTTTTCTCAGAATAATGTTTTTAAAAGTATAAAATAAAAGGAAACTAATTACATTGAAATACAATTATTAAAAAGTTTTTTGAATGTTCATGAACCCCAGGTTAAGAATCTCTGCCCTAGGGGAAAATGAAGTCCTTGGGGGGAAATATAGTTTGTCTTTGCATCCCCAGAGTCTCTCCTAGCATACAGTAGACACTTAAAATATTTGCTGAAAATTAAATTGAATGCCCCATAAGAGATGGGGAGGTGACCCTAGGTTCTCCAAAGCTATGCAAATGAAGCATAAAGTCTGGCAGGTACTACCAAGCTGGAAACACTTTGTGCATATGTGCCGCAGCAGCCTAGGTAGCCGATGTCCCAGGAACAGGTAAACTGAGATCAGAAAGACTTCATCCCCAGATGTATGGATAGGATAGCAAGTAACCAAAGGGGTAGGGAATAGGGAGGGAGGGGCAGGAAAGGGGCACTACAATCAATTCATGAAAATTGACTACTAAAGCATGAAGAGTTTAGGATGTATGCATGGGAGGGGAGCACTAGCATTAATGAATTCTGGAATCCTTTGAACTATTAAACGAAGTAAGTATACAAAAGGCCCCCTGTAGGAATGCCACAATTAACACAGTCTTATATCAGCAAGACCAGTATCATGATCAAACCCCAGTCTTCTCACACATTGTTCCACTTTACACATTCTGTGCTCCAGCCATCCTGACTGACTCAGCATTCCACACATATGATAGATACTTCATCTTCTCTCTCTGCTCTGACTATTCCCTTTGCCAGAAAAGCACTTCTTCCTAGCCTCCACCTCTTGGAATCCCTGGTTTCCTTCAAGATTCAGTTCAAATGGGACCATCAACTGAAGCCTTTCCTGATTGCCCAGATAACAGTGCCTGCATTCCCATTTAAAGGACCTTCTACTATTCATTTGTAGATTGTCTTTATATACAGACATATGCACATACACAGTTTCTCCCTCTTTCCCCATTAGAATGCTCTCTGAAGGCAGAAATCATTTCACTTTTGTCTTTGTATCTCTAAAACATAGTATATTCCTAATGAATGCCTGTTAATTGATTGACTGACATATCTGTGATGTAGCATTCATTGTTCAAACAATTGCCTATTACAACACCATTCCCAAAGAACCAACTAAACCCTTTAACTTATTTCTTCAGAACCGCATTTGGAAAGAACCTCAGAGGTCTTCTAGTCCAACCTTTATTTGACTAAGAATTTTCTCTACCTCTCTTTCTTTCCATCTCAGTGCTACCACTTATTTAACTCATACAGTTTCAAGTCTAGCTCTCAGAACAGTAAAGAAATCAACTCTATTATTCCTGGAATGGAAGTATCAATCAGTTGCTCTGTGATTCCAATCACCCTTTCCCTCTGACTGCCCTATCGAAATTGCTCCCTTGGTCATCAGTCCTATTTATGTATAGTCATCCCCTATTAGAATGAAAGCTCCTTGAGAGCAAAGACTGGCTTGTTTATAGTCATATTCTTCACACTTATCATAATGCTTGAAACAAAACAAGATCTTAATAAATGTTGTTCCATTCATTTATTCATTCTACAGCATGTCATTCAGCCTCTCCTTAAAGATTTCTACTCATAGGGATCTGTTATACCTCAGGATACCTCTCAAAAATTAGGAAAGATTCTCTAATAATTAGGAGAAGCAGCATGCGTGTCATAGCAGAACTGACCCCAGAACTAGAAAGATCCAGTCCTGTCTTTAACATATATGGGCTGTGTGACCTTGTTGGGTAAGCTAGCTAATCACTCAGTCCTGTAGGCAACTTTCTAAGACCATAAGTCACAGAGAAAGTGCTGAGTTGCATCAGGAGGGGGAGTTTTCTCACAAGAGAGCTCCCTATACCAATGAAATCACAGATCTAGTGCTTATCCTTATCAATCTTCATATTAAGCCACCATCTGCCTCTTTGCAACTTACAGATATTACTCCTAATTCTGCTCTTCAGATGTAATCTCTCTCTTGCATGAGAGTCCTTCAAATGCTTGTCAGCTATAATATCCCATTTAAGGGTTTCCTACTCCAGGTTTAACACCCCTAGTTATTTTGATTGATCTTCTTATGTCACCATCTCCAGTCCCTTCCCAACTTTCCAATTTTTCATTATTTTTCCAGAAAGGTGTTGGACTTGTACACAATACTCCAAATATGGACTAAGAGAAAGTATAGTATAGTATCACCTCTGATGCTCTGTGTCTATTACTAGCACCTACGACTACGTTAGCTTTTTCAGTCACTTTTTTCAATATGACTTTTTTTCAAGTCACATTGTCGACTCTTAGCTTGTGGTCCAATGAAAATCCTTCATCTTTCACAAGATTTGTTGTCTGGCCACCATTCCTCTACCCTATGCTTCTGAAATTGATGTTCTGGAATGTAAAGTTATAATTTTACATTTATTTATTTTTTTAATTCTATTTGTCATTGGTGAAGAATAGGAAGGAGTTCGATTCGGCTGCACTGTGGAGTATTTGGAAATGAGTAGTGCAATGTGCAAGAAAGCTAAAAAAAAGGGGGGGTACAATGTGACTAACTTGTGAAGAACATTGAGATAGAAGAGTGACGTCTGATACTAGAAGTTATAGGTGGTTTTCACTGGGGTGGGGTAAAATGGTTAGACAGTAATGCTTTAGGAAGCTCGTTTTGTTGGCTGGGTGGAGGCTGCATTGACATGGGGAGAGACTAGAGACAAGAAAATCAATGAGGAATCTTCTGATAAGAACCTGAGTTAAGGTGGCAGCTGTGCGAGTGGAGAGAAACAAAACATTTGGGAGATGTTGGGAAGGTAGAAATGGCAAGGTTTGATCACTGATTGTGTGTGTGTGTGTGTGTGTGTGTATGTGTGTGTGTGTGTGTGTAAAATCAAAGATGACACCAATATTTCAAATACCAGGGTTGCAAATAGGGATAGGTTTTCAGTAAATCAACAATATTTATTATGTTCCTATTTTAGGTCAGACACCATGCTGTATGCAGAGAATGTAAGTATATAAAGCATGAAAAATATCCCTCTTCAGACTTCTGGGGGTGGAGCCAAGATGGCGGCGTAGAAGCAGCCACCCTAAACACCCATAAAAATATGACTCTGGACAAATCCTAGGACTCTCAAACTCAAAAAATACAGAAAACACATCTCTTGTGGAAGACAGCTCAGCAGCAGGAGACCATTGCGGCAGGATGCGAGCTGAGGCCAACCCAGACTGAAACCGAAACCTCGGCCAGGCCCCGGGGCAGTAGGAAGGAGCCAAGCCAAGCCCAGGCGCAGCCAGTCTACAAGAGAGAAGAGGTACAGCCTCCAGCAACTCCACATCTACCAAGGTGTGAAAAAATAAGGATTAAAGAAAGGCAGGTCGGCAGGAGAGGCTCATCCCGTGGTCCTGCAGGAGCTAAGACCAACCCAGCCTAAAACTGCCATGCAGCCAGGTTCCAGGGCAGTGGGGAGGAGCCTAGCCTCCCAAGCCACAGCGTGAGTCTACTTCAGAGAAGATCTAAAGCACCTGGAGAAATCTTCAAATCAAAAAAAAAAAAAGGGAGGGGCGGCTAGGTGGTACAGTGAATAGAGCACTGGCCCTGGAGTCTGGAGTACCTGAGTTCAAATCTGGCCTCAGACACAACACAAAAAACTAGCCATGTGACCCTGGGCAAGTCACTTAACCCCAACTGCCCTCAAAAAAAAAAAAAGAAGAAGAAGAAATCTTCACATCTACTAAGCCAGGATTAAAGGTCAGTGAAAGTGAGTGAAGCTTTCAAGCTAAATTTGGGGGAGGAAAAGCAGTTTG